>CM060923.1:521796952-522996952 GCA_030737875.1 Allium sativum | reverse complement strand
TTCTCTTATCTGCATAGGACTTCTGCCTATTCTGAGTTGTCTTCATTCGCCGTATAATAAGATTAATCTTTTTGGAAGTTTCTCTAACCTTATCCGGTCCAAGTAGAAGCCTTTCTGTAGATTCCCACCAACGAGCCGGTGATCTACAGGATCGTCCGTATAATGCTTTGAAGGGTGTCATGCCAATGGTATCTTGATAATTGTTGTTGTAGTCGAACTCTACTGAAGGAAGATGCTCTTCCCAAGTCCCTCCGAAGTCTAGGATACACAACCTTAAAAGATCCTCAAGAACTCCGTTCACCCTTTCTGTCTGTCCATCGGTCCGAGGGTGATAAGCGGTGCTCTAACACAACTATGACCTAATGCTTCTTGCAAGCTCCTCCAAAATTCACTGATAAAAATGCGGTTATGATCACTTACGATACCGGATGGTACTCCATGAATACGGGCTATCTCACGAATGTAAACTGCCGCCAACCATGTTGCCATCCTCTTACTCTTAATTGGAATGAAACGAGTGCTCTTAGTAAGTCTGTTAACTATAACCCAAATCTAGGTGTTGCCTTTCCTTGATCTAGGCAAACCATCGATGAAATCCATAGAGACGCTCTCCAACTTCCACTTTGGGACTTCCAAAGGATGAGTAAACCACCGGGCTTCCCTTGCTCATCTTTGACTTGCTGGCAAACAAAACATCGAGAAAAAAACTTCGCTACATCTTTCTTCATCCCAGCCAAAAAGAAAACCCTCTTCATATCTCTATACATCTTATAACCACCTATATGAATAGTCATCTTAGAATGATGAGCTTCCTCAAGACTGTCTTCAACAAACTCCTAGCTAGGGGAACACAAAGCCTTTCATCTCGTCGCAACCACCCTCAATCATTTGTGGAATATCTACTGAGGTTACTAGAAGCCTCCCCTCTACTGAGTCTATCCAAGATATATGAAATCTATGGATCCTTTCGCTGTGAAGTTCCTATCCGATCCAAAAGAGTAGGTCACACCTCCAGTGATGCCAATAAACCAGGTATAAACTCGGTGGAGGGTCTAAAATCATAGGTGGATATAAACTCCAACCTTTTCCTCTCCAAAAACAGAGGACTTAAGGACATCCTCTGCCTACTCAATGCATCTACCACTACATTACCCTTGCCAGGGGTATAAGCAATCTCAAAGTCACAGGATGCTAGGAACTCCATCCATCTTTGTTGCCTTAAATTTAGATCCATCTGCGAGGACAAGTACTTAAGAGATTTATGACCGGTGTACAACTCAAATTCTCTCCAAGAAAATAATGATGCCAAGTCTTAAGTGCGAATACTATGGCAGCTAACTCTAAGTCATGGGTAGGGTAGTTCTTCTCATGAACTCTTAATTGTCTACCTTCATAACATACTACCCTTCCCTCCTGCCTTAGTACCGCACCAAGCCCTGTACCACATGCATCAGTGTATACTGCGAATACTTTTTTCCCATCGAGCAAGGTCAAGACCGGGGTTGTTGTCAGAGTCCTCTTCAATCCCTGGAAAGCATCGTCACAATCTACATACCAACAAAATGTCAGATTCTTCTTCGTCAGCCTGGTGAGTGGGGATGATATCTGTAACACCCCGGATTTTTGAATAATCGAATTAACTAAAATAAAGAATAATTAATCTCAGACGTGAGAATTAAGGAAATGGGGTTGCGCCATTGTGTTCCTCTCGGAATTCAGGTTGAGATAGAGTCCGAGTTTGCGGGAAACGGGTACCGGATGAAGAAGATATGGACGAACAAAGTCAGAAGAGAAAATAGAAAAAAAAGAGGAAGATTGCACTGGCGCACTTGGTAAGTGCGCCCGTACAAATTTGCATTGGCGCACTTCCCAAGTGTGCCCATTCCGAGAGAAAACCTGCACAGCTTTCTAGTTCAGTCTGACCCATGTTGTGACTCATTGCTGAGTCCTTTCTGACTCCTTGCTAAATCATTAGGGCTGAAGTGTCACCCTATTCCGACTGAATGGTTTTGATTAACCCTAAGATCATCCGACGACTTTAATTAAATTAAAATTCTATATAAACATGGGTAGACTCAAACCCTAAATCAGAATTAAAACTGAAACTATAGCCGTCATGCTGTCATCTTGTAACCTATAGTAGCCGCCACAAATTAGAGAGGAAAAACAGCAAATCAAATCAGTTCTATTCAACTCTAACAACGAATCTTCTTCAAAGGAAAGCTAATACAACTTCAGAACTCAGAATTCAGAACTCAAGACCCACTTTGAGTTGCGAGTTCAATAATTTTAATAAAATAATTAGCAATTTAATTGGATTATATTATGATGTGGATTATTTGGATTTGATGTGAATTATTGACCGCATGTTATAATTACGTTGTAAAATTGTGATGTTATCATACATGTTGTAAATTCTATGATGTTATGTTGTGATCTTATGATGTTATCACCTATGTTGTAATTCTATGATTGGCTTATGTATAATCAAATCATCATGTTGTTCATATGCTAGTTTGGTTATATTGATTCATATGATAGATCACAAGTATGTATGCAAGTTTAGATATTGATTTAGACATGAATCATATGTAAGTTAGTATAACCTTACATGTTTCGTGACATCAATTTTAGATCTAATGTTAGGCTATGACATGTGTGAGTTATATGCCAAATTCTACATGCTAGTTTACATGTTTAGATGTAAGTTTAGACCATTGTTATGTTGCATAAATCACCTATGCAAGTTTATATAAATATATGAGTTTGGAATATGAACAATGTTATGCAAGTTTGTGGTTATTACCTATGCAAGTTTACACCTTTGGATGTAGATTCATGACATACATGATTTATGTAAGTTTGTGACCATTATCTCAACAAGTTTACACCTTTAGATTAGGATCTATGACATATGTAGTTTTATGCAAGTTGTAACTTTGGCCTATGCAAGTTTTAGATGTAGAACATCATTCACACATGCAAGTTCACCCCTATGTTTAGATCTAGTTTTAATTATATGTATGTTGTGATGTTTTCTCTTTATTCCATGAGTTAGACTATTCGAGTCTAACGTATATTTTACGTTAAACAAACGAACGTACAACGTCGGGGTAAATGGGATAATATTAAAAAGATATAATATTAAGAATTGGCATAAATGCCTTAAATGGCATAAAATTAATTTGATATGAAAATTGGTATGATTTTTCATACCATAAATGGATGGACATAATTGAGTCAATTATGGCCATAATTAAATTTGGAATTGATTGATAATTTGAATAGGGAAAGTAATTCAAATTGGGGAATGATTAATTAGGAGTAATTAATCGTCTAAGACACGAGGTTAGGCTCATTTGTGGTGTAAGACTGCCCGGACCCGCCCGGCAAATCCAGCTGCCACAAATGCCAGTCTAATGTGAGAGGTCTTAGGCATAAATTAAATGCGTAACAATTGTAAAGACACGAGGTTAGGCTCGTTTGTGGTGTAAGACTGTCGGGACCCGCCCGACAAATCCAGCTGCCACAAATTCCAGTCTAATATGAGAGGTCTTTATGACGTTACGGTCTTAATGAATTAAGAAACACTTAACCAGATAAACATGTAGTGGGACATGAGGGGGTTAAGTGGGTGCCTTGGGTGGCATGTGGAATCTAGTGGGTGCCTTGGGTGGCTTTTGAAATACGATTAGAAACACTTAACCAAAAATTGAAACATGTAATTGAAACATGAATAAGAAGAGGGTTAAGTGGGATGTACTAGAGGGGACCAAGCTTAGGTGGATTGCTTGTGTCAAGTAATGGGGTCCTGTTTCAACCAGTAACCCATACGTATCTTTGTGGGCTCGACCCAAGTCGGGGACGGGACACGCATACAGGGCTTGACTGTAAGAGGCCAAAACGGGTTAGCGGTGGCAACGCAAGTCCAACGGGTTCATATGCGTGTGTGGGCCCGGGTTGGTAGGTAAGACGTTGTTGCATCGTGTAGGTATAAGCCGTGCATTCTTGGTTGTATCGGGTTGCCACTTTCGGGAGTGATACACCCCATTGTGGGGCCAACACGGGTATCTACAAGTTAGGGAGCCGAACACATGGGGGTAGTGGGTACACCTAGCGGAGATAGGTCAGGCGGCACCTATGAAGGCAGCTAGGGGTGCCCGAAACTACCATTATCATTATTAAGTTCTGTTGGCGGGATCAACCTTAGGGTGACTAGTGGTGGTGCAGTATAGCAATTACCTTATTGTTGTGGTGCAGTATAGTAATTATCTTATAGTGGGTTAGGGTGCGCCTTTAACAACATCGTTGTTCATCTTGTTTCCTTGTTTACTCTGCCATACTCAATGGTTCATGGTCATTTCCTTATTTTCTAACTTATGCCATAGCCTAGTTACTTTGGTGATTATATTGTTAAAGTTATCGCACTCGCCAGACTTTATGTCTGACCCCCTTTGTTTCCTCCTCTTTTCTTCTCTCCTCCTCCCCCCCTCCCCCCGGTGCTCAGGTTGGAACTAGCACCAGTGGAGCTTGATTTTCGACTGCTGTTTCTCTGCTTTTAGAAGATTGCTTGGATCGCTGAAGTAAAGTTCAGCCTCTCTTATTTATGGCTATTTTGTATTGGGGATTATGTCTTTCAATTTATGTACTTTGGTTTAGTCAAGTTGGATATTATGTACTTTGACTCTGGTTTTTAATGATGTAATCAAACATATGTGTTTTCCGCTGCAATGAAATAAAGTTTTAAAATTTCAAGTACTGTTTATATCTGTATTGTTGTTAAGTTTCTGTTCTATACTTACTTAAAACGCTCCATAGAAGTTAATGCATTCCCTTTGTGAGTGACATTAATGGACGTGGGGTGTTACACGTGGTATCAGAGCTGAAGGTTACTAGAACAGATATGACTTTTGGAAAATGTTTTTGAAAAACAATTATTTTATAAAGAAGTACTTTCAAAAGTATGTTTTAAGGAAAGTATTTTCAGAGAAAAGCTTATTTTAGAAAGCATAACCCCAAGAGCCATATATCTTTCCTTCGATTCTCCGTTTTGAATCTCTTCCTCTTTCCCTTTTTGAATTTCTTCCTCCGCGTATAGATGCTTTTTCCTAAGATATATGAGGACTTCCGTACGATGGGCGGAAAACCGCTTCATGGGACTTAGACGTTTGTCGGGACTAGGAGTTGGCTCAAGAAAGTGGAGGACTTGTTGGTATCTTGGAGATAGACGAGGGGAGGAAGGTTCGACTAGCTGCTTGGTTGATGAAGGACGAAGTTTCTTGTAGGTCAGAGGTCACAAATGGAGAACGTATATTGTAGGCATGGATAGGGCATAGAATAAGAAAGTAGAACCCAAGAAGGGTGAAAAGAATAATAAACCTCGTGACAAGAAGAAAAGATGCTTTAACTGTGGGACACCCGGCCATCTAAGCAAATATTGTAGGAAGAAAAAGAAGACTGGTTGTTTCTACTGTGGCGAAGCGGGACATCTAATTAAGGACCGCCCAAAGAAAGGGGACAGGACAGGGTCTACCTCGGGAGGACAGGTGCAGGCTCTTATGGCACCAGGGCGGGCAAGGGGACAAGTTCAGGCTCTCGTGGTCCCACCGCTGCAAGAACGAGGTAGAGCAATTTCCGTTGAAAGATTAGTTTTTCTGTTTGATCATCCGGTCCGTACTTTATTCGATTCTGGTGCATCACATTCGTTTATCTCTACATCATTAGTTGAAATACTGCACCTAGATACTAGTCTAGTTACGGATCCCTTAGTAGTCTCAAATCCTATTGGTGGTTCGACTCATCTTTCTATGATTTGTTGGAATTTGAGAGTGTTTATCTTGGGCGTTGAGTTTGAATGCAACGCCTTTGTTTTTGGTTTCATGGGCTACAGCTTGATTCTAGGTATGGATTGGCTAACTAGGTATGGGGCCATCCTAGATTGTGAAAGAAGGGTAGTTTGATTGTTGACTTGTTGTGGAAGGACCCTTGATATTTCTTGTGACCCTAGAGGTCCAGTAATGCTTAGCTACCTAGAATCCCTTGACGCATCTGATGATGATTTACATTATGTTCGTATAGTCCGTGAATGAATATGTTGATGTCTTCGATGAGATGAGGGGTTTACCCCCAAAACGTGAGATAGACTTTCGAATATATCTAGTAGATAATGCAAAGCCAGTTGCATTGCCAGTGCGCCACATGGCTCCAAGAGAGAGAAGAGAACTCAGTAAGTAAGTGAAGGAATTTCTTGTGAAGGGGTTCATCAGACGTAGTATATCGGAGTGGGGTGCTCCAGTATTGTTTGCCATGAAGGAAGATGGGCCCCTTAGACTTTGTGTGGACTATAGAGAACTTAATAAGCTTACTAAGAAGAATAGACACCCACTGCCGAGGATTGACGATCTCTTTGATCAGTTAGTTGGCGCCTCAGTGTTTTCGCAGTTGGACTTAGCCACGGGTTTCCATCAGTTGAGAGTGGTTGAGGATAGCATAGACAAGACTGTCTTTAGGACTCCAGACGACTTCTTCGAATGGCTTGTGATGCCCTTCGGTTTGACAAACGCCCCCGCATACTTTGTTGACTTGATGAGTAGGGTGTTTAGGGAGTACTTTAATAAATTCGTGGTAGTCTTTGTGGAAGACATCTTGATCTTTTCTAAGAACGAGGAAGAGCATGCCCTACATCTTAGGGAAGTGTTGGAGACTCTTCGAGCGCATAGCCTTAATGCTAAATTTTCTAAATGTCACTTTTGGAGAAATGAAGTGCGATTCTTAGGGCACGTGGTTTCCAAAGAGGGGATAGCTGTGGATCCCGCGAAGGTAGTGGCCATCCAAGATTGGAAGGTCCCTAAAACTGCTACCGAGGTGAGGAGTTTCTTAGGGTTGGCTGGCTACTATAGGAAGTTTATCAAAGATTTCGCAAAAATATCAGCCCCATTAACACGTTTGACGAAGAAGAACCTAGTTTTCACATGAGACGTAGATTGTGATGATGCGTTCCAACGTTTAAATAGAGCTTTGACTACAACACTAGTCTTAGTGTTGCCAGATGGGAGTAAGCCATTTACCGTTTATACTGATGCTTATGGGACATGACTAGGCACAGTCTTAATGCACGAGGGACGGGTAATACCCTACAGTGGAAGGCAGTTGAGAGTGCATGAGAGAAATTACCCTACACATGACCTAGAGTTGGCCGCTATTGTTTTCGCGCTTAAGTCTTGGCGCCATTATCTTCTTGGCGAGAAATTCGAATTGTTCACTAACCACAAATCGCTAAAATACTTGTTCTCTCAGAAGGACTTGAACTTAAGGTAGCAAAGGTGGATGGAATTTGTTAGACCCAAAAGTGGTTCTAACACCCAAATTGATTAGAAACAAGATTATATGAGACAATAATAAAAATGAACACACAGGATTTATAGTGGTTCAGCGAAGAAATGCCTACGTCCACTTATTTTTCACTATATTCAGTAATCCAGTTACAAATGCAATGTAAGATTCACTCACAACTCACTTTTGTTCACTCAAATGATTAAAACAAGAAATGAAAGATGATTTGGATTCTCCGGGAGTAGAGGAGTTCGGATGATGGAGGTACTTGGATTCTCAAAAGTGCTGAAAAAAGATCCTTCTCTTTGTCTCTAGATGGGGTATTTATAGGTGTGAATTTGTCTGAGATTCAATCCGGGTCGGAACACGTGTCATCCATCGCACTCTCTTCGGGTTCGGATGAACTATCAAGCTGACAACACATCAAAGAGATGGACGTTAGGGGTAGGAATTAGTCATATCCGGTCCGGTTCTCCAGGCGATTTTACAGGAGACTAACTTGGATCATGGGTGCGGGTCGGAGGCGCGCAGGCAAGGGGTTCGGATCGGGATACCCGATCCGAACCGGAATGGCTGGGACGTCTCTCCCTCTCTAATCTATTCCGCTCCGCTCCAGCGTCGTGACAAGCAGATGGATTTCCATGCGAGACTTAGTTGTCCTCCGATCCGACTTGACATGCTTTACCAATCTATCCAGTAAGAGACCACCGATCCGAACCGAGATCTCTATCCGATCCGGTCCAATATGCTGCTCTAACCCGATCCGAATAGAGGATCCTATCCGATCCGAACAACCGCAGCTATCAATTTGAACTGTAGTGTTTTCTTCCGATCCGAACTGAGGTCTTATAACTTAAAATACTCTTCAATGGTTGGTTTTTTGACTTTGTGTTGCCTAGTTCACAAAGTAGGCTAACATTTTGCCCCCTCAAAGGATGCTTCTGTTGTACGAAGCGTGCTTTGATGTCGTTTAATCAGAATTGTCAGGAGTAATGCACAGATTTCTATTCGGTTCGGTGTCTGACCCGAGCACCTTTTCTTCATTTCTAAGCAAATTTGGGGATTTTTCTCGACATATAATGCTTCATGCAGGTATGTTCTTCCTTTATTCTTCTTCTCTTGAACTCAATTCTAGTCAGATGTTAAATTAATGTATGAAACCTGTCCGGTTCGGGTGCCGATCCAAAACGCTTTGATTCTTGGGCAGTGGGCCTTCAGGCAGAGTTGTGCTACTGGGCCTTCACTCCGGTCCGAGCGGGTGAGAGAGAGAACAGGAATACGAGGAGTCAACTTCACCCCCTATATAAATCCGCCACTATCTTCTTTCCTTCCTTCTTCTTTTCTGCTGCCGCTCCCAACCCTTGCATTGAAAACGTTAGAAACTCCAATATTCTAAAACTATTTCCTGTAGATTTCCCGAATCAAACATATAGGTAGCTTTTCTAATCTCGAATAACTTCTTTGTAACCGTTTTCGATTTCAATTCGTGTTGGATTGGGATGGTTTGGCCATAAGCTTCGCTTGAACCCCCCGCCGCTGCTGGTGGATGCGCCATCGCTTCGAGGCGTTGCGAGGCTGGAGAGGGCAAATATTTATCCTCAACGGTGGCTTTGGTGATAAAGCGGACTCATTTGTGAGTAGGGGGGAAAGAGGAAGGAGATGAAGAGTGGGATGACAAACTGGAGTCGGTTCGGGTAGAAGACGGAGGATCAAAAAAGGAAGGAGAAGGAAAGGGGATCGGCTCGGATTGCACATTTTAGAAAGATGGGAGGAAGGAAAATGTCGGCTCGGGTCGGAGATGAGAATGAGATAAGAGGCTGACATGAACGGACTGGTTGAGTGATGCTAGTTCGGTTCGGATCGGGTCACCCGATCCGATCAGATCAGTCCTGCTTCCGAACCCACTGTCTCCCTTGTCTTGAACTGTCCAAGCTTTAACGGTGCATCCAAACCGAACCTACATCTGCATCTGTATTGAGCCAATCATCATATGCATAACCGAACCGAACCGAATGTATCACACTTGGCGCATAAAGACTACTCAACTAATTCAACCAACATTTACTCTAGACGATAACTTTGCAGACAGTTAGGATAGTGCCCTGCGAACATAAACGAGAATTAAGAACAACTCTGACTATCACCTTCTCTTTAAAGCTTCGTCTTACATTGCTGTACTTTTATTTTGTATTTCCCACATTTGCTGCACACACTTTAGTTCACACACATACACAAAAAAGGGGGACACGGGATAATTTACTCTAATCCATGCTATTGCTTCTTCAATAGTTCCATGACAATGAGGCCCAGACGCTCTTCTCGTCTAGCTGAGAGGAAAGAAGCTCCGGAAACTTCCAACAAAACCACTCTCGAGGATATATCTTCTTCATCTGACCCAGAATGGGACAGCGAGGGTCCGGATTACAGAGTTGGTCATCGGGAAAGCGACGAAATGTCTTCAGAAAGCGAAGTTTCCCTAGGCTTTGAGGAGGAAGGAGGGATTGGTGACAATCGAGCACCCGATGAATTTGACTCGGCCATTATATTGGAGTCACCTCCAGATTCCGTAGAATCGACAATCGACAACGAACGACTTGTTCGGATTTGCTTGAAGTATGGAATAATGAAGAGAGACACTTTAGTGCCCTCACGCTCTGACCGTCCCCATAACCCTCCAGAAGGATATATGACGGTCACTCGTCTGATGTGCATGGTTGGCGCCATTCCTCCATTCTCGCCTTTCATCGTTGACTTCTTAAGACAAATGCGGATTGCCCCCATGCAGCTGCATCCCAATTCATATGCCTATCTGCACACCTTATTCATAGCATATCGTGAAATTCTAGGCGTGGAGCTCACGTTCGACGATGTTCATTTCTTCTATAATTTCAAACATCGGACTAGAGAAACCCCTTCTTTCTGTTACTTTGAATCAGTCCCAAAGAGGAAGATAATCTCTACGCCGTTTAGCAGTAAAGCTGGAGATTCCAGACTAGAGTGGTTTTATATAAAGCAACAGTCTGGATGCGCCAGGAGATGGACAAAATCAAGTAAAGCATTGATTTTCTGAACCCGGACTATATACACTTGAATCATCACTCTGACCTGTTTTCCTTTTTTGTTTGCAGTCGACAATCCCAAACAGATATCAGACCAAGTGTTCTTTGATCGAATGCACCGTCTTCTCAATGGCGACCAAAAATTCCTTACTATTGACGAGGTCCTTAAAGATGAGTACCTTCATTTTCACGGGCTGCTATCCGTTTTCCGTAGCATCGGTCATGGGACGGTCCCTTATGCATATATTCCTCCAGTGGAAACAGTTCCAGAAATAGGAGAAGGCTCGGGAATTCCTGCAGCTCCTCTTCAAACTTCACCTTCTCCCTCTTCCACACAAGATGACGAACTGGCTAATCTGGCCGAAAAACATCGTGAAGGGTATATTGCCCCCGAGGAGACTACTTCTCCAGACAAGTCAAAGTCTTTCCAAGGGTCGCCACTTCACGCTTCCGAAGGGGATGTTCCTAGCACCGACGAGCACATATTTCAGGGTTTGGGGGATCTCCCCTTACCCGAGACTATATATACTTCAGAAGATTTCAGGAAGGACCCTTTAGTCTTCACTTCTTCTGAAGAAACTACTCCTGCCAAGGCCAAAGAGCCTGCCCGCACCAGTCTAGCTTCAGACTCGGGTTGGTTGGGGGGACACACACACCACTTAGGATGCACTTTACACCGCAGCATTAGCATTCATTGCACTTCTTTCTCCATGGATCCATCGATTCTAAACTTCGTTTAATTTATCGTGCAGGTACAATGTCTCGATCCTCTTATGATATAAGAAAGCTTCGCCGCAGCATGTCCAATCCTCCTCAGGATGCCGAGTATAATCGCCGGGATGACCGTGGTAGGGAGGAAAGAAGACCCTATGATCCCTATCGATCTCGACCCTCACACTCCCGCTCACCAGTTCGACCGGAACAAGAGAAATACAAAAGCTATCAAGGTCGTAGGGAGGAGGATAGACCACAATCTAGGGATTCCACTTCCTCCCATGAAAAGCGGAGTAGAGAGAAAACTCCTCCAAAGGAAACTGGGTCTCGAAGTAAGCAAAAAGTCCCTGCTACTAAACGACCTAGGACAGACAAGGGTTCTACAGAATCTTCTTCAGGAAGGGACACCGAACTAACCATCCTTGCTCCTCCTCCACCAGATGCGGGAACTGCAGTAAGGCTGGCATATTTAAAGGAGCAATTTCCCGAGCACTACTTCGAGACTCTGACCTTTCTACCTACCCTTGAACCCATTTCTTCTAATTGGGCGGATGAGGCTAAGGCAAAAATTGACTTGGTAGAAAAACAATATTCCGAGATGTTCAAGTATTCTCGCAGTCTTTCTAGAATCATCCGCACTCTAATGACAAATGCTGACTCGATGCAAAAGACTGCAGAGGAGGATGCTAAGGCCCTAAAAACCTTAGGAAAAGATTTAGAAGATACTCAAGCTCAACTAGTTATCGCTCAGAAGAACGCTTCTAACTTCAAACAACAGTTTGAGGACATGCAAAAGCGCTATCATGATTTGCTTGAATCTCACACTCAGGAGCGTTCTGAGTTGAAGAAGCAAGCTGACGAGGCCAAATCAGAGGCTGCTAAGACACGCCTTGCTTATGCTGAGCTTGAACAGAAAAACGCCGAGTTAGCGAAAAGGGGTGCTGAGTTAGAAAAGAAAAACGCAGACTTGGCTTCAAAATTGTTGGAGGCGGAAAACAGGGCTGCTCTGGCTGAGGGCAACGTGGAATGCACTATTAAATCTGCGGAGGAAACCCGCAAACAACTATCAGAGGCGGAGGCTGATATTCAGGGCTTCGGCGAGCTAATGATAGAATTCTTCGCGCATATTATTCGTCGTCGAAACATTTCCTGGATCGAGGACTATCCATCCACTCTGGTTCAAGTGTGGAATCAAATCGTCGAGTGGGAAAAAGAAGAACTTAAGGTCGATTCCCTCGATGAAGATAAGCTGATGGAGAAATACTTGAGAGACGACGAACCGGAGCGCCTAGCTGAAGGGCGCCGCCTAATTGCTGAGGCCATGGAAGAAGAGAGGCGGAAGTCTAAACAGAAAACTATTCCTGAAGCTGGTTCCTCTTCTTCTGCTCCTGTAACTCCCGAAGTAGAAGGGTATGATCCCGAAAACCCGGGAATTCCCCGAACAACTTTGCTATCTCCCATTCCTGAAATAACTCCAGAGGTAGTAGTCACCCCCGCCGAAAAGTCTTCAGAAGGTATCCCTATCTTTTCTCCTCAATTTGCCAAGGCTACTACTACCTTTGGCTACATGATGGAACGTTCGATGAGAAATCCTTTGCTTTCGCCTGAGTTGATAACCGATGTTTCTCATTTTGTAGGCGTTGAATCCTCCGCGAAGACAGATGCAGCTCAAGGAACTACCGCTGGGACAAAGCCCACTGATAGGGTCAAAGAAGGGGAAGATAAGGCTGCTTCCCCAGACCTGGGGGAAAGAAGTGAGCCAGCTAAGGTCACTACTCCCCATGATGAAGAAATGATTGCAGCTTTAAAAGACGACGGAGGAGACGAGGGGCATGATGAGGAACCAGAGGTTACAATAACCGGGGAGTCAAAAAGCGCCGATGACGTTACCTTGGCGGCCATGAAGGCCGATCAAGACAAGCGCTTGCAATTAAAGGCTGAAGAATTAGACCCTGAGGTCCTCAAGCCCCTCGCAGTTGTGGATGCAGGTTCAAGGTTAGTTGTTAAGCTCTCAACTAGATCTATTACCGAAGAACTTGCTAAAAAATCTTCTCTTGATTCCAGCGCCCCGCCCTCCGGGAAGAAGTCTGCTGGCTCCAGTACTACATCTTCAGGGAAAAAGAAATCAAAGCGAATCTTGACTGAAGCCGAGAAGGAAGTAAAGGATGCGGAAAAAGCTGCCAAGAAATCGAAGGCTCATCCCAAACCCAAATAGTGGGTTCTCCTGTGTCCTTTTAGCATCTTTGTAAATCAATAAGTGCTGCTACAACGGCAGCTCCCGCACTTTCTTTTTTAGTTATTTCCCTGTACAAATTCATTCATTTGTAAATAAAAATAATTCACTTTTTGCAATGTTTATCTGTTAGCAGTTCTGCACTTATGTTAAAATGCATGTCTATAGTTATGAAACAAAGTTGTGGAGAGGGGAGATATGTGTATGTATATGTGTCCCCAGTCAATCTCCATAAGTTATTCAGTGCTTAACCATGCCATCTGAATGCTCCCGATTCTCTAACGGGATAGCATTTCCTGTGTCATCAATACCTGTTGTTTTTCCTGGCATTTCTTTTATACTCTCTCTCATTCTCTTGAGAGTTAGAGTTCGAGTTCAGTTATTTGTTTATTCCCCGGTCGTTCAACGGGAAAAGATTTCTTTCTCGGCGCTCAATCGGAGACGCCTTTATACTCTCTTTCTCTTTGGAAAGTTAGAGTTCGGAGTTGAACCTCTTTCTCAGCGCTCAGTCTGAGACGCTTTTATACTCTCTCTCTTTCTCTGGAGAGTTAGAGTTCAGAATAGAATTTCTTTTTCAGCGCTCAGTCGGAGACGCTTTTATACTCTCTCTCTTTCTCTGGAGAGTTAGAGTTAAGAATGTCGTTTTCTCATTCTTTTACGTCTTATTGCACAAATAATCATTGTGCTTCTTTTTATGTCCAGACTGTTTTCAACCTTTTTTAGGCTCTTAGTTATCCTGTATTTTATAATCACAACAGAACAACTAATGAATGTAAATGCATAAAAGTAAATAACACACAATATTTTTATAGTGGTTCAGCTAAGTCGTAGCCTACGTCCACTTTATAGTCCTTTATTCATATCATCAGATTTTCTCAAGGCAAAGCATGTCTTGTTACAGAATCCGCAGTAAAAATAACAAAAAATATAGCATTTCTAATCCAAATATCGCATTAAGTGTTGGGCATTCCATGCTCGAGGAACTTCTTCGCCATCTACGGTCGTTAACTTGAAGGTTCCTTTTTCAAGTTTCCGTTGGATGACAAAGGGTCCCTCCCATTTTGGGCCGAGGTGAGGAAGGGATGGAAAAACTCTCTTTAGTACCAAATCTCCTGGTTCAAAAGTTCTGGGACGAACTTTTTTGTCATAATAGCGTGCCATCTGACGCCGATGTCTTGCTGCACGCAAGTCTGCTTCGTCCCTTTTCTCCTCGATTTCATCAAGAGACTCAAGTAAAAGTGCCCGATTCGTCATCGGGTCATAATACGTCACCCTGTGGGAAGGAACTTCCAGTTCAACTGGAATTACTGCTTCTGAACCAAAGGAGAGAGAGAAAGGGGTATGACCGGTAGCCGTTTTGAACGTTGTTCGGTATGCCCACAAGGCTAGGGGAAATTCATCAACCCATTTTGCCTTGGCACGTTCTAATCGCTTCTTGAGGATGGATTTTATTACCTTGTTTATCGCCTCTACTTGCCCATTAGATTGTGGATAGGCAACTGCAGTATATCGTTTGTCTATCTTATATTTCTGGCAAAAATTTCTGAATTCAGTGCTATCAAATTGGGTCCCGTTGTCAGTAACAATCGTCCTTGGGATTCCTAATCGGCATATAATATTTCTGACCACGAAACTTATCACCTTTCTTGTGGTGATCTTAGTCAAGGGCTCAGCTTCCACCCACTTTGTGAAATAATTGTGACGATCCCAAAATCCGAGGGGCGGTATTAAGGATAATCATTAGGAAATAACACATTAATCATCATAGCAGAGTACAGATAATAGCAGAAACAATAAATAAAATAATTTTACATGGATATGACAGCGGAATCACAACATGTAGGAATATCAGAATAGCATAACGTGGGGATACACTTAGTAAAAAGAAAAGGAAGTGATCAGTCATCATCGCCAAAGGCGGAATACATACATGCAGTGACAAAACAAGAGTATCAGTCTACATCGCCGGGGGCGGAATACATATACATATAGTCAGAAATACGTAAAGTAAATCAGTCTGCATCGCCAGTGGCGGAATCATAACATAAATACAGGAATGGCGGAAAATATCTAAGTCATCACTATGAAGTCAGCCTCGCCATGAGCCAAAAGTGCATGCTGTGCAGCAGTGCAGAACCAAAAATCACCTGTCACCTGTGTACTAGGCTGCCCGTGTGAAAATAAGGGCACCCGCGTTTGCAAAGTGAAACAAACAACGAGTCAGTCATAGGGACTGGTATGAGGAATCCATTTAACAGTTAAACAATAGTAATAGCAAATCATAGGACCACGCCACTTTCGCGGAACGGGTTTACTCCAGTGATTGCTAGTGCATTTAAAACAAAGTAAATTCTTCTTAAGACAACGCAATGCTTTTAGAAAGAATGAAGCTATTATAAGACTCAGGTCCTATCACACAATGCAACGCAAGCCGGAGGATAGAGTTTTACCTTATAATAGCCAAATATGCTTGATACGTATAAAGAGAAATCATTTGATATTATTACTAGTGCATATATGTTTCAAAAACGAATAGCATCATAAATATCAATCATAGGCGACATGAGCGTCCCATGCCACTATGTCGTCATATATAAGTCACAATCGAAGCCGTTATCTCGTATTGGAAATTGGATTTCCGTCATGAGTCGAGGCAAGGGGCAAGCTCCTCTCCGCTTCGAGACACTCTAGCAAATGCCTCAGGATTACGCACACTGGGTAACCCCTGGATTCGGCTGGGCCGGTCCTCACTTACGTTAGAGGATTAATTATGCCTGAACACACGTTTCCCGGTCCTTACAGACCTATAATCGAGGCGCCTCGCATTCCAACAACCACAAAGGTGAAAAGTAGATATATATGTCAGGGCTGGTAAGTCACTGACACCACCATAACTAGAAAGAAACGTCGTGCTCTCCCAGCGGTCCGTATCCCGTTTTTAACTCATACCGGGGTGTGAGGTTCGCGAATCTACGAAATACACAAAGCTAGGCCACGTAGGCCTTGCTTTGATCATCATCCACAAGACTTTGCTTTGCAACAGAAGCCTTGATCACAGCAACTTGGCATGCCACATAGGCAGTCCACTCCATACGATTGATTTCCATCGATATATAACCTCTAAGCTCGTACGTCTCAGAGAAGGGCGTTAAGCAAGAGAATAAATTCTCCGCCGCCAAACAGATATATATTTAACAGAGATCAATCAGTATAGAACAAAATCCAATGTCAGACACACAGTCCATTTACAAGTCCGTCCTGGGTCTGAACGAAACCGGAGGCGTCAAATTCCTCGTATATCCGTCCAATCAACATACACGTTCAGACGGCTACTACTTCCGTCCCTTTCCGGTAGCTACTCCGGTTGGGAACCTCAGTAGCGCCCATCCAACCGATACGAAGATCGTCGGTCTTGAATCGTCTTTGCATCTTCCAATTCGAATCGCTCGATGAATTACTTGAAATGAGGGTTAGCTCGGCCTTTTCAAATAACTCACGTCATTAGAATTTAAATCGATTTTTTTCTTTATGGTTATATTATTCGACATCCATCTTTCAGTTATTTAGTGTTATTTTCATGTCATACACATACAACCATCAAATATCAAACAATTCAAGTCCAACTGGTTTATTTGCAACCTATGTTGCTTATAATATTTTATAACGATTTTTCGCCATTTTTATTTATTTAAAAATGGCCATAATTAATTAAACGACGTTTCAGGTCGTTTCGTGTCACTGACGCTGTTTTTCCCTTAATTTGTTTTACACATATCGGAAAATCTAACCGTTGGATCTTCACAAATTTTACATCAGTGGGAAGATATTCCCAAAGCGAACCCAACGGTTCCAGTTTCGTGAGAATCCGACGGTCGGATCTTCCACACTAGTCGTTTGAAGTTACGGTTTCAATTTACGAACTGCAGCGTCGTTATTCGATTAAATTTAATTATATTTATATATATATATAAATATAATCGTTTCTGGCGCTGTTTTTCCTTAATTTTGAATTAAACAATTCAGACAATCCAACCGTTGGATTTTTACAAGGTTGGTGCCGTTGGAAAGATTATTCCAAGGCGAACCCGACGGTTGGGGTTTCGGGAAAATTCAATGGTCGGATTTCCCGCACTAGTCGTTTGAAATCACGGTTTCAAAATACGAACTGCACGGCCTCGTTTCGTTTTAATTTTATTTATATTTATATATTTATATAAATATAGCTCATTCGATGATTTCTATATCGTTTTCACTTCAAATATTTTTCTAACTCCCTAAATTTTGGAAAAATTTCGCCATAACCTCCCCTGTACCGGGGGCATCGGGAAATCGCAAATAGCGTCCCGGTCCTTCTAATCTCAAAAAGAAAAAGAAAAAGCCAAGCGGCTAGCCAATAGGCTCAAAATCATCACCCAAACAAATCAGTAAATGTGTACCTATTTGTCGGGCACAAATTTTATTCCTCTTCTCTAGCCCCTTTGCTATAACCTGTTCAAAGAATATGCATGTACATATATATACAGTTCTTATCAATTATCAGTTTCTATTCAACTTCATATTTGATTTCTGTTTGGTTTAAAAACACCATTCATTCTAATGTTACATAAATAGGTGCAAATCATTTCATTAGCTAATTAATGAATATTTCAACTCATATATGTTTATTTTGAACAAATGGCTATTTTTTTTACACTTCACATTTCAACGATTAGGTGCTTACAATAAAAATGTGATTTTTATCGTAAAACAATTCATTTCAAAACACTATTCTTCTATATAGTTCAAGTTGGTGATAAAAATGGAATTTTTATCATAAAACAATTTCTTTTAAGACGAGATTATTTTACACAGTTTATATAGTCAATAAAAGGTGATTTTTATTATCAAACAATTTATTTCAAAATATGAATATCATTCAACACATGAATTTCTAAACAACGAATGAATAGCTATTCAACCCATGAATGTTTTCTATAGTTTCTATATATAGATAAAAATGTGATTTTTATTATCGAACGGTTTATTTCAATATATGAATATCATTCAACACATGAATTGCTAAACAACGAATGAATAGCTATTCAACACATGAATGTTTTCTATAGTTTCTATATATAGATAAAAATGTGATTTTTATTATCGAACGGTTTATTTCAAAATATGAATATCATTCAACATATGAATTTCTAAACAACGAATGAATAGCAATTCAACACATGAATGTTTTCTATAATTTCTATATATAGATAAAAATGTGATTTTTATTATCGAACGGTTTATTTCAATATATGAATATCATTCAACACATGAATTGCTAAACAACGAATGAATAGCTATTCAACACATGAATGTTTTCTATAGTTTCTATATATAGATAAAAATGTGATTTTTATTATCGAACGGTTTATTTCAAAATATGAATATCATTCAACATATGAATTTCTAAACAACGAATGAATAGCAATCCAACACATGAATGTTTTCTATACAATGGATAAATATAGTTAAAGCATATGAAAATAATTCAAACACAAGAATATTATTCAAAATTTCGGCAGCATAACGGCAGGGTAGTTACACCGGCACCGTCCCTAGTACGGCTCCTCGCTCTACCTTAAAACCTCGCGGTTTTTGACAATGGGAATCATGCATCTAATTCGCACGCAGGCGGCATGTTTATATTTTTTTTCATTTCCACAAACTAATCCTACGTGGTTTCAACCAAATATTTTCCAATCACAATTGGGTATTTTTCAACCACCATCAACCAATATCAATCACAAACAATCCCAAACAATCAATCAATTCCAACCAATAAATATCGTCCATGGTTTGTGGACGAGGGGCGTATATATATATATATATATATTTATATATAGCAGTTCATTTTCAACTCATATATAATATTTATAAAGAGGAGTTGAAGAGTGAGAAATCCTCACCAATAGCTATCCACTCACACGATTGATTTCCTTAATAGAAACTTCGCCTACTTGTCCTTCTTGTTGCTTTCGTTGACTGTATCCTCTACATAGGTAAAAATCGAATTTCACTATGTTATTCAATATATAAAGATTGCATTTTGACTTCGCTATTAAATATAAAGATTATATTTTTATTATTCTTTCAAAACTGCAGTTTTTTTCCTTTTAGAAAAATGCAGTTTTTTTCTATTCTTTAATGCAGTTTTTTTTTCAATTTCTTTTTTAAAAACAGTTTTGCCTTTTTAGAAAAAAATCAGTTTTTCTTTCTTCATAAAAATCAGTTTTAACTCTTTTGAAAACGCAGTTTTTTTTTTTTTTTCCATCTATCAAAAATGCAGTTTTTGATTTCTTTTTAAAATGCAGTTTTTACTTTTAAAAAAAAAAAAAAAAAAAAAAATGCAGTTTTTACTTCTTAAAAAAAATGCAGTTTTTACTTCTTAAAAATAAATGCAGTTTTTACTTCTTAAAAATAAATGCAGTTTTTATTTCTTTTTCAAAATTTCTGTTTCAACTTCTTTTTTTAAAAACAGTTTTAAAATCTTTTAAAAACATGCAGTTTTTAAAATCTTTTTTTTTTATAAATTTCTGTTTTAACTTTTTTTTTAAAAACAGTTTTAAAATCTTTTAAAAAAAACAGTTTATACATTCTGTAAAACAAAAACAAAAAGCAAAAATAAAATAAAATCAAATTAAACGCTCACCTAGCTTCGAATGGGAGGAGAAGATTGGTCGGCCGTGGCTCGTGGCGTTCGGAGGTGACGGGGTTGTCGCGGCGTCTTCGGAGTTGTCGAGGTCTAGGGTTTCTGCGATGGTTCGTTCGGTGGGAGGAGGATGCGAGGGTGGCTCAGGCGAAGGGTTCGGCGTGGGCTTCGTCGGCGGCTCGAGCTCAGGGGCGGCGGCGTTCGGAGTCTGGAGGGCGGCGTTCGATTCGGGTTTTAGGGTTTCTTCTTTTTTTTTTTTTTCGTTTGTGAATACTGATCGGGGGGGGCCAACGAGGAAGAAAAGGGGGGGAATGTGTTTTTTTATTATTTTATTATATTATTTAATTATTAAATTATGCACAAGGGTTGACTTTTACATATGACCTCGAAATGAGGTCCACCGCCTGTCGTCCATAGCGTTTTACCCCCATTCCGAACACAATGGGATATGTATCGCAAGCTGGTTTGATCGTTACAATCAGTTTCTGTTGAAATTTACAATTTAAATCCTTATATTGAATTTTAAACGTACATTTCAAATTACCGGGGTCACATACTAACTAGAAAAATTCCAGAAAAATATTTTCTAGTTTCGTATTGACGATACGGTCCTAACAAAACTAGTTTCGTCGAATTCTGAGACCGTTTGAAAAATGGCCAATTTCCAGTCGATTAAATTCAATAGAAACTGGTCAAACGCGTTTTCTTTTGCCACGCTCACATATTGATTCAAAAAATTATGAAATTTGAAACCTAGCAATAGTTTGACATCCCGGACCCGACAAAAGTGGTTTCGTCGAATTCCGAGGTCGTTTGCAAAATATAAATTTTCCAGGCCTATATATTCTATATACCGACTCTTCTGAAAATTCATTCTGCCATAACTTTTGATTCCCGTTATGAAACTTCGATTTTTCAGATTCGTTAGAAAGGTATTGACTAACAGATTTAAATATTTTTGGTCTCACTAAAATCCGTTATATTTTCCATCCTGCACAGTCAGACTTTGTTTGTATTCAAAATTTCAAACGGCCTTATTATACACAATTCTATATTTTATGGATATAGGCTATTTAATCATTCAAATTTCTTGTTAATAACCTAATTAAAAAATTTTAAACTGGTTCACTTTTTCCGGGTTATTACAATAATCCACGGCTACTATGGCATACTTAGCCCCTCCTTTAGCAATCGGTAAAACTCCAATGATATCGATTCCCCATGTGGCAAATGGCCAAGGACTCACCATCGATTTAAGCTGGGTTGACGGTGCCCTGGGGATTTTGGCGAATCTCTGGCACTTATCGCAGCGTCGTGAATAATCAGCAGCATCTTTGTTGATCGTAGGCCAGAAGTATCCGTACCGCAATATTTTCTTTGCTAAAGTTTGACCTCCTGTATGATCTCCACACTCACCTTCGTGCACTTCTCTCAGTACACGCTTGATGTCGTCGTGTGCGATATATCGTAACAGGGGCATAGAAAATCCTTGTCTATAGAGAGTATCGTCTTGCATAACATATCTGGTAGCTTTGCGAATTACAGCTCTTTTCTCACTCTTCTTTGATGGGAGTGTCCCATTCTTAAGAAAACTCTTGATTGGAGTCATCCATGACTCCTTCTCTGGTTCCGCTTCAAGAACGAATTCAATTTCCATTGACTCAAAGCTTGGCGATTCCAACGTTTCAATTGGAATTACCTCAGTCTCTTCCGGATTGTCGGAACTAGCCAATTTTGCTAGTCTATCCGCTTTCTGGTTTTCTACTCTGGGAATATGTGTTATGTTGTACCACTCTAAGCCATTTAATAGCTCTTTCACTTTCTTGAGGTAAGCGACAAGTCGAGGTCCTCGAGCCGCGAATTCCTCTCGCACTTGACAAACAACAATCTTAGAGTCACAAAATATGTCCATCATTTTTACTCTGAGGTCTTTAGCGAGTTTCAGCCCGGCAATCAGGGCTTCATACTCAGAGTCATTGTTTGTTGCCGAAAATTCTAACCGCAGGGCGTAATATAACGACCGTCCCTCGGGAGTGATTAAGACAATTCCAGCTCCGGATCTTCGGTCATTTTTAGCTCCATCTGTATATAATTTCCACGGATTCATCTCTAGCTTATCCTCGGATTTGACCACTCGGTCATTGATTATTTCTTCCTCTGGAATGGTGAACTCCACAATAAAGTCTGCTAGAGCTTGCCCCCTGATTGACTTTCGTGGTTGAAAATTCAAATCAAACTGGCTTAGTTCTATGTTCCATTTAATCAACCTTCCCGACGCTTCGGGTCTCTGCAACACCTGCCTTAACGGCTGATCGGTGTATATGGTTATTGGATGGGCTTGGAAGTAGTGACGAAGTTTTCGGGATGCAATCAGGAGGCTATAAGCAAGCTTCTCGATCTTTGGGTAGTTGCGCTCTGCCGCTGCTAATTTCTTACTCACATAGTATACTGGCCTTTGTACTTTGTCTTCTTCTCGAACCAGGGCTGTGCTGACAGCGTGAGCCGAGACTGCTAGATAAACAAATAGTTCTTCGTGATCTACGGGCTTTGATAAGATTGGCGGTTTCTCTAAC
Source organism: Allium sativum (assembly GCA_030737875.1). Classification (NCBI taxonomy): domain Eukaryota; kingdom Viridiplantae; phylum Streptophyta; class Magnoliopsida; order Asparagales; family Amaryllidaceae; genus Allium; species Allium sativum. The sequence goes on along the minus strand of CM060923.1, from coordinate 522,974,356 downwards.
AGCTCTAACAGATTTTGAAAGGCCTCGACACAATCGGGAGTCCACTGGAAGTTCTTCTTTCCCCTTTTTATCAAATCAAAAAATGGAACACATTTATCGGTGGCTTTGGAGATGAATCTACTCAGCGCCGCTACCTTCCCTGCCAGACTTTGGACGTCTTTAATTCTCCTTGGTTCTTCGATATTTCTAATCGCCGCTATCTGGCTAGGGTTGATCTCAATTCCTCGGGAACTCACAATGAAGCCAAGGAACTTTCCCGACGCCACTCCAAATGAACATTTAAAAGGATTCAATTTCATACGGTATTTTCGCAAGATACCAAACATTTCCGCTAAGTCTTGCGTATGATTGGAAGACTGCTTTGATTTAACAAGCATATCATCCACATAAACTTCCATAGTTTTTCCTATTTGATCATAAAACATTCTATTTACCAACCGCTGATAAGTAGCTCCAGCGTTTTTTAATCCGAATGGCATTACAACATAATAATATAGCCCCAAATTCGTAATGAAACTTGTATGCTCTTGGTCTGGTACATGCATAGGAATTTGATTGTATCCAGAGTATGCATCCATGAAAGAGAGAAGTTCATGACCTGCTGTCGAGTCTACAAGCTGGTCAATCCTGGGAAGTGGGAAACTATCTTTTGGGCAAGCCTTATTTAAATCTGAAAAGTCAATACAAGTTCGCCACTTTCCGTTTGGCTTTTTTACCAAGACAGGATTCGATATCCAGTCGGGATAAGTCGAATCTCGAATAAATCCATTTTGCTTCAATTTCTCTACTTCCTCTTTGAGAGCAGCCGACCTCTCTGGGCCCAGCATGCGTCTCTTTTGCTTCACAGGCGGATGCTTCGGATTTACATTCAATTTGTGACTGATAATGGAAGGCGATATCCCACACATGTCAGCATGGGTCCAGGCGAACACATCTAAGTTTGCCTTCAAGAAGTCCGTCAGCTCTTCAGCACGACGTGGATCCAATTGGGAACCAATCTTCAAAACTTTCGTCGGATCAACTTTATCAACAGGAATTTCCACTGTCGCTTCATTAGGAGTTGCATTCCTAGCCTCTGGTTCCTCGTCTTTTCTAGGATCCAGGTCTTCAGGTGTTCCTTTGGGCAACTCCCTTGGGTTCAATCTCTCTAATTGCTATGCCGAGTCCCCCTTTGAGGGAGCCGAGGCATCCTTACTTTCAGCATTAACTCCTTTCATCAACATCTTCAGTTCGGCCACATAGCAGGCCCGTCCAGAGACCTGATCCCCTCTTATTACTCCAGTTCCGGCTTCGGTTGGGAACTTTAGTAACAAGCACCAAGGGGCGATACAAACTCTAAATTCAGCGAGGGCAGGTCTCCCTAAAAATGCGTTATATGGCGAATCTACGTCCAATACTACAAACTGAAGCATTCGCACTCTTCTACGTTCTCCTTGCCCTAGGGTCACGGGCAACTCTATATATCCCATGGGAGCTGTCGTTGCTCCGTTGAAGCCTCTAATCCATCCTTCACAAGGTTTCAGATCTTCGGGCTCAAGCTTCATCTGATCAAATGACTTCTTGAACAAAATATTAACGGAACTTCCGTTGTCTACTAATACCTTATGGACCAAGGCCGGCCCAATGGTGGTAGTAATAACCAACGGATCATTGGTGGGAGATTGTATCCCCGTGCTGTCTCGGCTGCGAAATACCACGTCATCGAACATGGTTTTTTGTTGTTTTATAGGGGTGACATCTTCCAAATCGTCACCTTCATTCACATCTAGGTGCTTGGCAGCATTCACATATTGGTCCATTGACCTAAAACTTCGGATTGCCGGGTGAGGTCCGCCTACTATGGAGTTGATGACGATCCCTTTACCTTTCTGCTGTGCGGTAGGCTTAGGAGCAGGTAGGATCTGTTTTGGAGCCTGCTCTCCTTGCCCCCTGTCCCTCGGGGCAACCTTGTACTCATCCAACTTTCCTTCACGCAGCAGCTTTTCAATTACATCCCTCAAATGTCGACACTCATTGGTCGAATGTCCATGTGTTCCGTGAAACAAGCAAAATTTCCCTGTCGCCATTTCTTTCTCGGTCGAATCACGAGGTGGCGGTCTTTTGTACTGCAACACATTTTACGTATCCAGGTAAATATTTTCCAGGGTGTCATTCAATGGTGTATAGTCCTCGTAGTTCTGGAATCGGGGCCTTTTGTTAGGGTCACTTCCCCTATTTCTGTTTCTTCTGTTACCGTTCGAATTACGGTTGTTGTTGTTTCCCCCATTTCCAGTATTGCTGTTTCCACCCTTGTTTCCTACATTTACTTCAACCTTGCCAGAACTTCCCCCAGACTGCTTTACGGCAATATTACTCTGCACATTCTCCTTTGAAGCTATCTCAGACTTTCTTTTTCGGTTTGCCCGGGCCTCCTCTCGTCTTAGATAAATATCGGCTTTTTCGTAGAATATCGCCCTTGTGGGGGGTGTTTTCCCAGAAAGGTAGTCTCCAAACTCGGATTCAGGATCAACTCCTTCCTTTAATGCCATCAGAATAGTGGGCTCGTGCGGGTCACTGACCTCAGTTACGGCTTGGTTAAAACGATCAAGATATGCCCTTAAAGATTCCCCTGGTGCTTGTTTGATTCTCGACAATTCAATAACACTCTTGGACTTTCGGGCATGTAGTCGGAACTGGTTCATGAAACGCTCGCTTAGTTCTTTGTAATTAGAAATCGAACGAGGAGGAAGCCGGGTAAACCAGAACAATGCCACATCTTCTAGGTAGATTGGGAAGGCTTTGCACTTCACCTCATCAGGGGCAGCAGCGGCGTTCATAAGCCACGAATACCGCATCAAATGCTGTCCCGGATCAGTCCTTCCGTTATATTTGTCCATCTGTGGCAAGTTAAAGCGTCGGGGAAACTGGAAGTCTAGGATATCGTCAGTGAACGGAGTATGGCTTCGCTCAATGCCATAGTCTTCATTTGTATAATTCCGGCTCTCGGACATAATTCGGCGAACCATTGCCTGTACATCGGCACTAGTTAGGGGCTGCTCAGGTTCCCTGGCCCTAGTGTCCAAGTTCCTTCTGGGCTCATGCTCAGGAGATGCCCTTCTTCTTCGAGCTGCCTCTGCTCGATTCCGTTCCCTGTGTTCCCGGTCGATCTCGGGAAGAGGGGACTAGAGTCTTTGCCCCCGAATGGGGTCATCGTTTCCTAATGCTCGTGCGATATCCTCGCGAGATCCCAAAGATCCAAATGTTAGCTGCTCCACGTTCTGAGGTCGTTCGAGTGGCCTTCGTTCACGGGGCCTCTCTTCCTCGGAAGATGAAGATTGATCTACGGGTGAGTGATGAACCGGTGACGGAGTTCTCTGCCGACGGAGCTCATTGATCTCCCGACTCATGAGCCTCATATTTTCCTGCATCATGAGATTAGTGCGCTCATGAACTCTCATGGCTTCCCTCGTGCTCTCAAGCATATCAAGCAAGCGCGAAAAATCTCCTTGAGTGATGGGCGCAGATGGGTTGACCTGATATCCAACCCTGGCAGCTGGAATTGGAGCATTCGTGGGGACTCGAGTAGATGTTCCAGCTTCACCAAGCATCGGGTCGGATCGGAGGTAGGAAGCCGGGTCGGATCGGAGCTGGGGTGCCTGGTCGGATCGGTGTGCAGTGAGCAGCTCGGGTCGGTTCAGATGGGGGGAGTGCACTGCCTCAGAGTCTCCTACCCGGATCGGATCGGAGCTCTCCCCTTGCTGTCGGTTCGGATTTCCTGCATTGATTCTTCCTGCTGCTGAACTCTGCCCCCGAGACCTTGTTACAACAGCATGTTGCTGATCTTCGCCAGCTCCATTTCCTTGAACAGACTGAACTTCCTTGCCTTTTCCTTTGGCCATGAGTTTTTGACAATTACTTCAACGAGTGTAAGAAAGCGGAGAAACTTAAGGATTCACTTCTTTGAACTCAACGGTCCAAAAAGTTGAAAGAGATCCCGGAAAATAAAGAATTTAGATGAGGATTCTCAGTGAAAGCACCAAAATGTTAGACCCAAAAGTGGTTCTAACACCCAAATTGATTAGAAACAAGATTATATGAGACAATAATAAAAATGAGCACACAGGATTTATAGTGGTTCGGCGAAGAAATGCCTACGTCCACTTATTTTTCCACTATATTCAGTAATCCAGTTACAAATGCAATGTAAGATTCACTCACAACTCACTTTTGTTCACTCAAATGATTAAAACAAGAAATGAAAGATGATTTGGTTTCTCCGGGAGTAGAGGAGTTCGGATGATGGAGGTACTTGGATTCTCAAAAGTGCTGAAAAAAGATCCTTCTCTTTGTCTCTAGATGGGGTATTTATAGGTGTGAATTTGTCTGAGATTCAATCCGGGTCGGAACACGTGTCATCCATCGCACTCTCTTCGGGTTCGGATGAACTATCAAGCTGACAACACATCAAAGAGATGGACGTTAGGGGTAGGAATTAGTCATATCCGGTCCGGTTCTCCAGGCGATTTTATAGGAGACTAACTTGGATCATGGGTGCGGGTCGGAGGCGCGCAGGCAAGGGGTTCGGATCGGGATACCCGATCCGAACCGGAATGGCTGGGACGTCTCTCCCTCTCTAATCTATTCCGCTCCGCTCCAGCGTCGTGACAAGCAGATGGATTTCCATGCGAGACTTAGTTGTCCTCCGATCCGACTTGACATGCTTTACCAATCTATCCAGTAAGAGACCACCGATCCGAACCGAGATCTCTATCCGATCCGGTCCAATATGCTGCTCTAACCCGATCCGAATAGAGGATCCTATCCGATCCGAACAACCGCAGCTATCAATTTGAACTGTAGTGTTTTCTTCCGATCCGAACTGAGGTCTTATAACTTAAAATACTCTTCAATGGTTGGTTTTTTGACTTTGTGTTGCCTAGTTCACAAAGTAGGCTAACAGAATTCTTAGCATCCTACGACTTCGAGATAGCATATACCTTTGGCAAGGGTAACGCGGTGGCAGAAGCCTTAAGTAGGAAAAGGTTGTCCTTGAGTCCGTTGTTTGTTTAGCGGCGAAGCTTAGAGTTCATCTCTGCGTTTGACTTTAGACCTTCCATTGACTTTGTACCCGGTCTGCTAGCATCTTTAGACGTCAGACCTACGCTTTTGGGACGGATTAGTGAGGCACAGCGAGATGACCCACAGTTGGTTGAGTTAGTAGAAAATCTCAAAAGAGGGGAGTCATCGAGCCATCTCCGTAGGTATACCCTAGATGATAAGGGTTGGTTACGTAGGGACGGTAGACTTTGTGTACCACGGGACGAGAACTTGAGGAAGACCATTCTTGATGATGCACATCGTTCTAAGATGACCATCCATCCCGGCGGAGAGAAGATGTACATGGACCTGAGACGCGTTTACTTTTGGGCCGGCATGAAGAGGGATGTGGCAGAGTTTTGTCGCTAGATGCTTGGTGTTCCAACAAGTAAAAGCAGAGCAAAAGAAGCCCGGTGGGTTGCTTCATCCATTGGAAGTTCTACAATGGAAGTGGGAAAGTGTCTCGATGGACTTCATTGATGGGTTACCGAGATCGAGGAAGGGTAATACTGGGATTTGGGTTGTGGTAGACAGACTTACTAAGAGCGCCCATTTCATTCCCGTGAAGAGTAAGAGGACTGCTCCATGGTTAGCCTCCGTATACATTCGAGAGATAGTTCGTTTGCACGGTGTTCCTTCTAGCATAGTGAGCGACCGCGATCCTATTTTTACTAGTGAATTTTGGAAGAGCTTGCAAGAGGCGGTAGGGACTCAGTTATGTTTGAGCACCGCATATCATCCTCAGACGGATGGCCAGACCGAGAGGGTGAATCGTATTCTAGATGACTTATTGAGATTGTGTGTCTTAGACTTCGGGGGTACATGGGAGGAACGTCTTCCATTGGTAGAATTCGCATATAATAACAGCTTTTAGTCTACCATTGGCATGGCACCGTTCGAGGCTCTTTATGTGCGGCCGTGTCGTTCGCCTACATGTTGGTGGGAGTCTACAGACAAGATCTTACTTGGGCCCGATATGATTAGAGAGACTTCGGAAAAGATCGATTTGATTTGAAGGAGGATGAAGATGGCGCAAGATAGGCAGAAATCTTATGCGGACAAGAGGAGGTCAGATCTTGAGTTTGATATTGGGGACATGGTCTTTGTCAAAGTGTCTCCATTACGGAATGTCGTTCGCTTTGGGTCCGTTGGGAAGTTAGCACCAAGGTTCGTAGGGCCGTTTCCTATTAAGGAGAGGATTGGGCAGATGGCGTATAGAGTAGAGTTACCCAAGGGACTTAGTGGTGTACACGATGTATTCCTTGTATCACATTTGAGGAAGTGCTTGCACGAGACCGCGGAAGTGGTAGAGCCTAGCTTGCTTAGAGATGTGGAGATAGAGCGCAATGCGACGATTCGACGAGCTCCTACGTGCATTCTTGGGTTGGAGATTAAGAAGTTGAGGAATCGAGAGGTCAAGCTAGTCAAAGTGCAATGGGAAGATGATGAGAGCAATGCTACTTGGGAAACGGAAGAGAAGATGCGTTCATTGTACCCTTTTCTTTTCGAGGGTATGTCTTTTAATTTCTCCTTCATCGCTTAGCTTATACTTATCTTATCTTTAGTATGTCCTCTCGCTAGTATCTTTGACCTTTAGATAGGGTAGTCCTATGGTTGAAACATGTGTTCGAGACATGTTATGTATGATGGATGCATGTGGATGCAAGTGTTTGCTAGTGGTTGCTCGTGGATGCATATACACACTTTAGGCACTAGATCGGCTCAGTCACTTCATATTGCATATTGCATATAAATGTGTGTGCATATTTAAGTTAATGGATGTATAATGGTTGTACTATCATATGGATGTTGAATTTTGGTGAAAGGTTGTGCACACATGTAGAAACAATATGTATCGATAGGATTCTTTAGCGTACATAATGGATGCATGGCACTATCATGTTTTGCATTAAGGAGGTCAACTGAATCAGTAGACGGCCTGATTTTGCATTAGATAAGGAACATATACACACACTTCTTGCATACGTTCATACAGCATTAGGAATTTATAAGGAAAATGGATGCCGTGTTTGATGGTTGAGTAGATGGTTGTTTGGATGTTAGGATATGCATTCTCCTTAACTTAGAGATTTCGGGGGCGAAATCCTTTAAGGAGGGGTGAATGTAACACCCCGGATTTTTTAATAATCAAATTAACTAAAATAAAGAATAATTAATCTCAGACATGAGAATTAAGGGAATGGGGTTGTGCCATTGTGTTCGTCTCGGAATTCTGGTTGAGATAGAGTCCGAGTTTGCGGGAAACGGGTACCGGATGAAGAAGATATGGACGAACAAAGTCAGAAGAAAAAATAGAAAAAAAGAGGAAGATTGCACTGGCGCACTTGGGAAGTGCGCCAGTACAAATTTGCATTAGTGCACTTCCCATGTGCGCCTAGGCCGAGAGAAAACCTGCACAGCTATCGGGTTTATTCTGACCCATGTTGTGACTCATTGCTGAGTCCTTTCTGACTCCTTGCTGAGTCATTAGGGCTGAGGTGTCACCATATTCCGACTGAATGGTTTTGATTAACACTAAGATCATCCGACGGCTTTAATTAATTTAAAATTCTATATAAACATGGGTAGACTCAAACCCTAAATCAGAATTAAAACTGAAACTATGGTCGTCATGCTGTCATCTTGTAACCTAGAGTAGCCACCACCTATTAGAGAGGAAGAACAGCAAGTCAAATCAGTTCTATTCAACTCTAACAACGAATCTTCTTCAAAGGAAAGCTAATACAACTTTAGAACTCAAGACCCTCTTTGAGTTGTGAGTTCGACAATATTAATAAAATAATTAGCTATTTAATTGGATTAAGTTATGATGTGGATTATTTGGATTTGATGTGAATTATTGACCGCATGTTATAATTATGTTGTAAAATTATGATGTTATCATACATGTTGTAAATTCTATGATGTTATGTTGTGATCTTATGTTGCTATCACCTATGTTGTAATTCAATGATTGGCTTATGTATAATCAAATCATCATGTTGTTCATATGCTAGTTTGGTTATGTTGATTCATATGATAGATCACAAGTATGTATGCAAGTTTAGATATTTATTTAGACATGAATCATATGCAAGTTAGTATAACCTTACATGTTTCGTGACATCAATTTTAGATCTAAATTAGTCTATGAAATGTGTGAGTTATATGCCAAATTCTACATGCTAGTTTACATGTTTAGATGTATGTTTAGACCATTGTTATGTTGCATAAATTACCTATGCAAGTTTATATAAATATATGAATTTGGAATATGAACCATGTTATGCAAGTTTGTGGTTATTACCTATGCAAGTTTACACCTTTGGATGTAGATCCATGACATACATGATTTATGCAACTTTGTGACCATTATCTCAACAAGTTTACACCTTTAGATTTGGATCTATGACATATGTAGTTTTATGCAAGTTGTAACTTTGGCCTATGCAAGTTTTAGATGTAGAACATCATTCACACATGCAAGTTCACCCCTATGTTTAGATCTAGTTTTAATTATATGTATGTTGTGATGTTTTCTCTTTATTCCATGAGTTAGACTATTCGAGTCTAACGTATATTTTACGTTAAACGAACGAACATACAACGTGGAGGTAAAGGGGATAATATTAAAAAGATATAACATTAAGAATTGGCATAAATGCCTTAAATGGCATAAAATTAATTTGATATGAAAATTGGTATGATTTTGCATACCATAAATGGATGGACATAATTGAGTCAACTATGGCCATAATTAAATTTGGAATTGATTGATAATTTGAATAGGGAAAGTAATTCAAATTGGGGAATTATTAATTAGGAGTAATTAATCGTCAAAGACACGAGGTTAGGCTCTTTTGTGGTGTAAGACTGCCCGGACCCGCCCGGCAAATCCAGCTGCCACAAATGCCAGTCTAATGTGAGAGGTCTTAGGCATAAATTAAATGCGTAACAATTGTAAAGACACGAGGTTAAGCTCGTTTGTGGTGTAAGACTGCCGGGACCCGCCCGACAAATCCAGCAGCCACAAATGTCAGTCTAATGTGAGAGGTCTTTATGAGGTTACGGTCTTAATGAATTAAGAAACACTTAACCAGATAAACATGTAGTGGGATATGAGGGGGTTAAGTAGGTGCCTTGGGTGGCATATGGAATCTAGTGGGTGCCTTGGATGGCATTTGAAATACGATTAGAAACACTTAACCAAAAATTGAAACATGTAATTGAAACATGAATAAGAAGAGGGTTAAGTGGGATGTACTAGAGGGGACCAAGCTTAGGTGGATAGCTTGTGTTAAGTAATGGGGGCCCGTTTCAACCAGTAACCCATACGTATCTTTGTGGGCTCGACCCTAGTCGAGGACGGGACATGCATACTGGGCTTGACTGTAAGAGGCCAAAACGGGTTAGCGGTGGCAACGCAAGTCCAACGGGTTCATATGCGTGTGTGGGCCCGGGCTGGTCGGTAAGACGTTGTTGCATCGTGTAGGTATAAGCCGTGCATTTTTGGTTGTATCGGGTTGCCACTTTCGGGAGTGATACACCCCACTGTGGGGCCAACACGGGTATCTACGAGTTAGGGAGCCGATCGCATGGGGGTAGTGGGTACACCTAACGGAGAGAGGGGCAGGCGGCACCTATGAAGGCAGCTAGGGGTGCACGAGACCAACCTTAGGGTGACTAGTGGTGGTGCAGTATAGCAATTACCTTATAGTGGTGGTGCAGTATAGTAATTATCTTATAGTGGGTTAGGGTGCGCCTTTAACGATATCGTTGTTCATCTTATTTCCTTGTTTACTCTGCCATACTCAATGGTTCATGGTCATTTCCTTATTTTCCAACTTATGCCTTAGCCTGGTTACTTTGGTGATTATATTGTTAAAGTTATCGCACTCGCCAGACTTTATGTCTGACCCCCTTTGTTTCCTCCTCTTTTCTTCTCTCCCCCTCCCCCCTCCCCCCGGTGCTCAGGTTGGAACTAGCACCAGTGGAGCTTGATTTTGGACTGCTGTTTCTCTGCTTTTAGAAGATTTCTTGGATCGCTGAAGTAAAGTTCAGCCTCTCTTATTTATGGCTATTTTGTATTGGGGATTATGTCTTTCAATTTATGTACTTTGGTTTAGTCAAGATGGATATTATGTACGTTGGCTCTGGTTTTTAATGATGTAATCAAACATATGTGTTTTCCGCTGCAATGAAATAAAGTTTTAAATTTTCAAGTACTGTTTATATCTGCCTTGTTGTTAAGTTTCTGTTCTATACTTACTTAAAACGCACCATAGAAGTTAATGCATTCCCTTTGTGAGTGACATTAATGGACGTGGGGTGTTACAATATCTTTGCAAAGTCTTTAATGAACTTCAATAATAGCCCGCTAACCCAAGAAAACTTCTCACCTCCATTGCATTGTTTGTGATCTACCAATCTTGAACTACAACTGCCTTCGGGGGTCTACTGCTATCCCATCTTTATTGACCACATACCCTAAAAATCTCACTTCTTTTCTCCAAAAATGACATTGGAGAATTTCTCCTTAAGTTAGTGCGTGTGGAGAGTTTTCAAAATCTCCCTTAAATGTTAGGCATGCTCTTCCTCGCTCTTCGAGAAAATCAAGATGTCATCAACAAAGACCACAACGAACTTATTTAAAAACTCCCAAAATACCCTACTCATCAGATCAACAAAATAGGCGGGTGCTTCGTCAACCCAAAAAGCACGAAGAATCACTCGAAGAAACCATCCGGAGTTTTAAAAGCGATCTTTTCTATACTGTCCTCGGCTACCCTCAACTGATAAAACCCCGTGGCTAAATCAAACTGAGAGAAAACATATGCACCAACAAGCTGGTCAAACAGGTCGTCTATGCTTGGAAGTGGGTACCTATTTTTCTAAGTGTGTTTATTCAACTCATTATAATCCACGCATAAGCGAAGCAAACCATCCGCCTTAGTTGTGAATACTACCGGAGCGCATTATTCAGATATGCTTCACCTGATGAACCCTTTCTCAAGTAGCTCCCCTACTTTCTTGCTGAGCTCCCTTCTTTCCCTTGGAGCCATATGGAGCACAGGCAATGCAATTGGTTTTGCATTGTCCACCAAGTATATACGAAAATCAATCTTGCACCTCGGACGTAAGCCCCGAACCTTATTAAAAACATCAGGATACTCACAGACTACTGGTTCAGATCGCAGATCACGATAGATCATCAAGTGACTCGAGGAAACTAAGCATGACAGACCTCTTTGGGTCAGAAGAAATTTCGAGGGTCCTCCCATGGCAAGTCAAAGTCAAACGACCCTCCTCTCACAATCCAGAATGACACCATACATGGATAACCAATCCATCCCTAGAATCAAACCATAGCCCATGAAACCAAGCACATATGCATCGCATTCAAATTCGACGCCTAACACAGATATTCTGGAACCCCGACAGGTCATAGACAGTTGAGCTGTACCCCCAATGGGGTTTGGGACAACAACGGGATCCTAAACCATACTAGTACTAAGTGTAGAGACTCAACCATAGAATCAAATATAACTGAATGCGAAACGCCCGAATCAAAAGGAGTTCTAATAGGTTGATTGGAAAGAGAAATCAAACCTTCAACGAAAACTTTCCTACCTCTGTCTGGCGGACTGGCCACGAGAGCATGCACCTGCCCTCCCGAAGATCCTACTCTTTGGCCTTGTCCTTGCTGCTTCTGGCACTCCTTAGAAAAGTGTCCGACCTCTCCACAATAGAAACAAGAATTTTTCTTTATTTTGCAGTCCTTGATCAAGTGACCCTCGCGTTCGCAATTATGGCACTTCCTCTTGTCTCTAGCCTTGTTGACCTTTTCGCCCTTCTTTTGTTATTGTTGTCCTTTCTTGGGTCACACTTTCTTATTTTGTGTTTCCTCAACCTCATCCTATTTCTTTTCACCTTTTTCTTCCATCTTCATTAATTCCATAACAACGAGCTTCTCAATAGTTGCACCAATCGGAATATGAGACATAACTAACCCATGGAGGGGTTCATTAAATCATCTAGCAAACCTCAAAGATTTCTTGTGCGGGGTATTCACTAGTTCCAAACCAAAACTCGCCAACTGATTAAATTTATTAACATATTCTTTCATAGATATGCTTCCTTGCTTAAGCGCCAAAAACCTTTCCATTTTCATACTTTGCTCGACTGAGAAAGAAACTTCATTCCAAACCTCTATCGGAAATCATCCCATGTCTCGACTAGACGTCCCGCTTGCGTCACCTCTCACCAGAGCGAAGTCTCATATTTCAGCTGCCAAACGGCCAACTGAATCTTCCTACGATCGTCCACTTCAAAAATTCCAAACAAATCCTTCGTCTCTTTAAGCCAATTCCTTGCTTCTATAAAAATCTCAGTTCCTCGGAATGGCTTTTCACCCATAGCATAGAAATCTTTGAATATCTTAGAGAAATTATCATCACGCGGAGGAGGAGGAGGAACAGTAGGTGCTGCTGGGGGAGGAACGTCTGCTTGACCACCAGTAGGTGCTATGGCCTCTAGATACCTACGAAACCAACCCGGTATCGTAACGCCCTTAGGAATATTAGTTTCCCCAGACATGTTGAAAAGAAAAGGAAAAAGGGATTCAAACAGGGAATTGAAAGATATTACATATTGATTTGGGGAATATGTTTTTCAAAATAGACTTTTCTTTTGAAAATGCTTTCTTTTTAAAACCTTTTTGAAAACAATTTTCAAAAAATCTTTTATCCGATCTAGTAACCTTCAGCTCTGACACCAAGTGTGACACCCCGCGTACGTTACACTTTTTAAGAGAATGCATTAAGTTCCACGAAGTGTTATAGGTAAAAAGAAACAAAATATTACAAGACAGATATAAAATAGCAGCAGAATTTATGTTGACGGCAAAAAAAATTGTAAATACCAAAGATTCCTATTACTAGGAATAGTTAATTTGGTCGCAAGACTAAGTAAGAGAAAGCGGTAAATGACACGAGAATTTATAGTGATTCGGCCGCGGATTAGGCCTACGTCCACTTTGGAAGGATGTTGAACTTTTGTTAATCACTCAAGAATTACAAGGTAGAGCCATGCTTATTACATTCACTTTTATAATTGCCATATGCTAGGTATTTGGGAAAAAGAATATTTAATTCTCCTTCTTCCTCAAATAGGAGATGCCATTAATGAGGTCTAGGAAGGTCTTAAGTGAAGAAAATCCAACCCCTTTGAAGTATGAGGACATGGGCTATTTAAAGGAGTGGGGGTATGAAACAGCCCATCTCCGTTAAGGTCACTCACAAAAGGAATGCATTAACTTCGGTGAAGCATTATAAGTAAAAGACATAGATAATTTACAAGACATACATACAAACAGCAGAAAAACTGGAATTATTTCACAAGCAGCGTGGTCTAGTCAAAACATTACAACCATTGTCTCAAAACCCAACTTCCAAGTTATTACAATGAAACTTCTGGCTTGATTAAAAACTCAAAATACATAAAGAATCATAAAGCAGTAGTAAAGTGGCATAAATCCCCAATAAAACTGTAACCACAGCCATAACCCAAGAAAAGAGAATCCAAGCAATACATCTACTCTCTTTAAGTCGGAATAGGTCTGAACTAAGCTTAAGTATTCCCTCCCTACGGACCGGGGGGGGGGGGGGGGAACGGAAGAAAAGAAGATGAAAGAAAATGGGTCAGACATAAGTCTGGTAAGTCCAGTGATTTTTCAGCATGTAAACAAGAAAAAGGATCATGACATGAATAAACCGAATATAGGACAATACCATAGTGACAAGATAACATAAGGCAAGATAAACTGAATATGCTATCGCACTAATTTCCATTTCTCTGCACCTACTAACAAATGTATCAACAAGCATCATGTGTTCATAATAAAATGATCCCTTTATCAATCAGCTCCTACTTGCATGCATTTGCCATTTATTACTTGTGTCATTCGGCCCCGCTTGATTGTAGATACCTGTGCTGGTCCCACCAAGCGGTGTATCAATCCCTATGGTGGCAACCCAACACAATTCAAGATGCACATTGTATAACTACTGATGCCCAGTTCCTGATGTTTTCCACTCTGGAGTACGTGCACGCCCGTACTCCGTTGGAACCTACACTGACGCACCACCCCCTCTATTTTGACTGCTTATAATCAGCCCAGTAATCGTGCCCCACCCTGCCTAGTTCAGAGTACAATGATACATCTATGTGGGTTACTGCTGAAACGGGTCCCTGTTACTAGGGTTTCCTAATCAACATGTTATAATGGTTAAGTATTTTCCATTTAACCTAACCCCACCCATCTGTTTAATTAACATGTTGTATTGGTTAAGTGTTGCTTAAGTTAACTTAACCCTACCATTCTTAGCATGTCTGTTCATTAGCATTATTCATTGATTAATGCCTCAACCTCTCACATTAGAACTGTTGTTTGCAGTTGCTGGATGTGCCGGGCGGTTCCGGGCAGAATTCTACCGCAAACTCATTCTAACCTCGGGTTTTGAGCTTAATGCGCTAAACTCTCACATTAGATCTGTTGTTGCGGTCGCTGGATGTGCCGGGCAGTTCCGGGCAGCCTTACACCGCAACTCAATCTAACCTTGTGTTAGGCAATTTCATCTTTTAGCAAAATTACATATTTACCATACATGCCCAAATCTAGATTTTTATATGCCAATTACCCACAATTGTAGTCAATTCAAGTTATGCCACATTTACTTGTTATGCCAAAAATTACTCAATTAAGTTATACCCGATTCCCCGCGTTTCAATCATATGTACAACAAGATTCAATCTTGGTTCCGAATGAAGCTAGTATTCATAAAATAAAACAAAAGGGGAATAGAGAAGGAACACAAGAATTGACATAAGAAACAAAATAGGCATGTAAAGGTGTACCCAATCCAAGAATCATGTTTCCAATAGGCATGTTTTACATTAACAATAAGTATTGCCAAACTGAGCAAGTTACATCATAGGCATAAAGATTCGATATAATTGAACATAAGAGAATCACCAGTTTGGTGTATAACATGATAGGTTCCATTGTTTCAATCACAACAATCTAATAAGCATAGGTAGTTCAGATTTGACAAAAGGATAAGCATGAATCAGAATTGATTATCTCAAAATTAGGCATAGTTCTAGATCCAATTATTACAGTCATGATTTCTATTAGGTATTCAAATCTGAATAATAACTGAACTTACAACGATAGGATTAGAAAAGTGAATTAGCTGACGTTGTAGAAATTCTAATCTTTGTTTGTTGATTGAAGAAGAAAACCTATACATTGATTTGAAGCTCTCTCTAATTTGATTTCTAGTTTGGAGAAGATGGAGGCTAGGCTAGCTTAGAGATGGACAACATGACGGCTTCATATAATAGGGTTATGAGGTTCAGGGTTAAGGTTTGACGTGATCATATAGGAGTATAGGATTAGTTTGAGCCTTTGGATCAACATAGGATCCATCCAGACCATCGAGTTTAAGAAAATGTGTTATCAGGCCAATCAGAAGTCGGCACGTAGCCCTACGACTTAGAAAATCGTCATTGTCCAGAACAGTCAGCAAGGGTCGATCCCTACAGGGGGGTCGACACCAGTGTCGAAACCCCTATAGTGGGTCGACACCCCTTTAGGGGGTCGACACCCTCTGGCGGGAATTTTCCCGCCCACCTCTTATTGCTGGTTTGAATTCCGAATTTTGATTTATTAATTATTTATTTAATTCTGATTTAAACTTACATCTCCTAACCTCCATAACTTCTTCATACGGAGTCCGATTCACGCAAACTCGGACTCTATTTCAAGCAGAATTCCGAGATGAACGCAATGGCGTAACCCGTTTCACCTAATTCTTCTTCTAAAAATTAAGTGTTCTTAAATATGTTAATTTTTATATTCATAGAAAATACGGGGTGTTACATTCTCCCCTCCTTGAAGGATTTCGTCCCCGAAATCTCTAAGTTAAGAAGAATGTACCCTAACATCCAACAGCCATCTACTCAACCATCAATCACAGGCATCCACTGTCCTTAAAATATATCTAATGCTTTCATGATCATATGCATAGTGTGTGTATATGTCCTTATCTAATGCCAAATCATGCAGTCTGCGGATTTAGTTGGTCTCCTAAATGCGAATTATGTCAGTGCCATGAGTCCATCATGTATGCAATTATTCCTAATCGTACCTTATGACTTCTACATGAGTGCACAATCATTCATACAAATGCAGCTTCCATATGATAACATATCAAGTTTGAATCCATATACAAATACATATATGCATATGCAATAGGAAAGTGACTAAGCCGATCTAGTGCCTAATGTGTGTGTGTATGCATCCACGAGCAACCACTTGCAACCATCAATCATAACATGTTCCAAACACATGTTTACATCCATTGGTTTCTACCTAAGGATTAAGAATAGGACTGTTAATCCCTAAAAATCCATACGCACATTGGGTAAAGGGTACAAGGCGGATATCACCTGGGTCGTCCGTACACGATGCAACCGCACAGAGCAAGACCCAAATATCGGACCCAGGGCAGGTCAAGTCAACCGATGCAACCTAAGATAACGGCATAACATATTATGAGAATTACCACCCGATAAAAATAAAGGTCGCATATCCTAAGAACCGCTCAAACACCAAAGTAAAGCAAGTCGCCCATTCAACATAAGCGGGAGAGACCTCATAACATAGTCGCAAAGCCTAAACAGCGCCATATAAAGGCAGCAAGAAGACGAGCACCCTTGGACCAAGAAGGACTGTCATGCAAGGAACAAAGGAGAATCAACTCCAGACCCGCATTCCGCTCTCACAAATTCTCCCAAAGTGCTTACGGGACGCTAGCTTACATCTTACTCGCTCAGTTATTCAAGATACTCGTTCCAACGAGCCATCCGCACATGATAACTGGATACAGCTACAGACAGCTGGCTATAGCTAGTCGGTGGCATAGTTGTAATTAACAGATTGAACGATCCACATCCTGAATAAATGGATTCCAGATCATTTACCAAGGGAAGTTAACCTACAAATACACCATGGCTACCAACGTAAAGGGGGGCTTCGAAAAAACCATGAGGTGCTGCTGAATTTCATCCTCAACCACAGATTAAGCCATGGCGTCAAGGACAATCTTACGGTGAAGGAAAACGAAGACATTCATCTTCTTAATCATTCATCCATCTTTCTTCTCCTCAAATTCTACTACTCTCTTGTATAATTCCTTAAATTGAAATATATAAACGAGGGTATATTGAGTGGATATAGAAATGTATGAGGAGGGAGAGTGGATGTACTTTGTAATTCTCATTATAAGGGAGGAAATCACCTTCATAGTGGACGTAGGCCTCGTTAACGACTGAACCACTCTAAATCTCGTCTCTACTTTACTTTTCTTGCATTTTTCACGTTTTATTGCTGATTGAACACGGTTCCATTTATTTCTTACCAAATTGGTGAAGTACAGTTTAGTACCTTTGGTGTTTAGACCATTTTTGGTGTAAACATTTTGGCGCCCACCGTGGGGCTGTGTTTTTTTTTTCATTTCAGATCCGACGAGATTTTCTGAGAGGCACTGTGCTTACAATCATGAGCACGCTGAGGAGAATCACCGATGAAGTCAACAAGCCCAATAGCGGCACCAACATCGTCACGCCGCTAGATAGCGACTCCGAGGAAGGGGAGCTGCTAGAAATTAAAGAAACTATAATTAGGGAAACATTGGAGGAGGCGGTGACAGGATTAACGAGTCAAATAACTATTGCAAGCAACGCGATGATGAAGAAGCTTGAATCAATACTCGCCATTCAAGCCGCTACCACAAAAGCCGCTCTAAGCGCCACTTGTTCCTCGCTGACTCGAACGAATCGCGAGTTAAAAACAGAGCTCCCCGCTTCAAACTCAAGACAGCAGGATTCCACCCCGAGAGTCGCACGTCGCACCAATCCAAACTATGAAAGGGGCAAAGCACCTGTGCGCGATCATTCTGGTGATACGGAGCGGGAAGACAGTCCTACTGTCATCCGGACGTCCATGCCGAAAGGATGCCCAAATTCCTTATCCCCGGTCCATGAAGACACATCTGGATCGAGGGTTGATAGTAAAAAAGGTGGTCAACCCATGGATCCAACCAACAAATGAAAGTACATCTCGGGAATGGCGCGATCAATTGTGGAGGAAAGCCTAAAGAGGAAGGATGACCAGAGAGAATGGGAATCCTTCCCAGCTAAGACCCCACTTACTGAGAGGATTAAGAAAACTGTATACCAAAAAAGATTCAAGCCTCCATCATTGCAGGCCTATGATGGGACAAGCGACCCTTATCTATTTCTGTGTAAATATGACCAGTACATGAATGGAGCATGCGCTAATGACGAAATCAAATGCTTATATTTCCCAACTTATCTAGAAGGAGTGGCTTATCTTTGGTTCACCAAGCTGCCATCACAGTCTGTGGATGATTTCGTGACCTTGTCTAGGCTATTCAATGAGCAGTTCAGATCCCAGGAGTTCGAAACTTGGGATGCTATAGAGCTAAGAGGACTACGACAAAGGCCAGGAGAGTCCATCAAAGCTTTTTTCACTCGCTTTGATATGGCATTTGTCTAAAGTCAAGAATCTCGAACCCGACCTGATCTTAATGGCTCTTAAAGGGAGCATATGTGAGAAAACCAAGTTAGGATGATGGATCAAGAAGAAGAAACCAAGTACACTCGAATGGTTACTTAGCAAAGCCGAAAAATATGCAAGTACTCAAGGAAGAAATGCACAGGCAGAAAAGAATGGAAAGGTGCAAAGCAACTCGGATAACCAAAAAAGGAGAAAGAAGAAGAAGACAGTCGAGCAAGAAAGAAGCTACGCTTTTTCAAGAAATCCGAATTCACTCCCCTTAACGATTCCGTGGGAAACATCTTCATGTCAACTAAAGGCACCGAGAGATATCCTGTTTTGAAACAAAGACACGTCAAAAGTGCTAACATGAAGTCAGGAAAATTCTGTCA
This sequence comes from Allium sativum, assembly GCA_030737875.1. NCBI lineage: Eukaryota > Viridiplantae > Streptophyta > Magnoliopsida > Asparagales > Amaryllidaceae > Allium > Allium sativum. The sequence goes on along the minus strand of CM060923.1, from coordinate 522,955,246 downwards.
GTTCCACAAACAGCCAGGACATGATACCGATGAATGCAGTCACTTGAAGTCAGTAATTGAGGGGTTGATCAGGAAGGATTGGTTGTAACAGTATGTACAAAATCATAAGAATTATCCCGATTCTTCTCAAACAAGGGGTAGTACACCTTAAAAAGGAATGGACTCAAACCAATCCAAGGAGGACGCTCATCGCAGGGACGAACTACCAATGTCTTAATAATGGAGCATTAAACCAAAGCTCTTATTACTTTACCTTGTTCCCCTGATTTTATCTTATTGTTAAAACTTTTTTTTAACTTGCTTTATTATTTGCCATGTCTGTATTAAGCAGTGGTTTACTTGCAAAAAAAAAACTGTGTGCATCAGAAATTAATTATGTGCCTACCTGAATAACATACTTATTGGTCCATGCTAAAAGGAGAATAATCTCTTGGAATGTAGGTGCAGCAAAAGCAATCCGCCATACACAGCGGGGCTGCAATGAAAAATCCCAGGGCACATATTAAACGAAGCAAATTGGGAATCACAAACATCAAGCAAGATCAAACGGGAGAAATAGAATCATCGCCTCAGAGGGAACAAGTTGTTCTGAGACAAATAGCAAGACGAAGGAATGCACCTCTCATTATGGAGTATGCTGAATGCTTGGCAGACACTCATTCAAAGGACTGCCACCAGACCTCATTGAAAATACAGGAATATAACCAAATCTGTCCCTCGGATAAAATTTCTAATCCCAAAGAAGTGTTCTCTCAGGTACAGGACATGAATTGCTTAAAAACGGAGTTAAATTCGGCAGCAAGGATTGATGTTCATCTCCTAGGAGCCAATACTGAAGAGAAAGCAAAAAAAGGGTCCCACGGAAAAAGTCCCATGGTTAAAATTGCTAAGCCCACCGAAGAAGCACCTTCTTAGGTGACCTTCGTAGGTGTTGGACACAAGTGTTCCAACCTGAGGAAAAAAACTCAATGAGGTAAACCAATGTCTGTGTCCTAAGGTAAGGCAAAAAGTTGGAAAAACCGACATGTCCCAAAACGGAAAAATTTGCCAATCACGGGGGGCGCCTTGTTAGGTGAAGGGCACAAAGTTTATTTCTTTCAGTCAAGGCTCGATAAGATAAATTAATGTCTTCTCCTCGGGATGAAGCATAAAATAGGGAAGGATTAAACATGCTGGAAAGACCAGCGCAAAAATAGAAACCCGACCGAAAGGAGGTGGCCATTCTTGTTCTTTGTTGTTAACCAAGTCAAACAAAGCCAAGGATGGATTACAACAACAGAAATCCTAGCCGAAAGGGGGTATCAGAAATCCTAGCCGTAAGGGGTTATCCATTCTAGAACCTATTTGAATAACTAGAACAATCAAATAGTGTCTAAAATCGAAAATCTTTAACCCAAGACCTCCCCGGGGGCACGTATTCAAAACCAGCCTCCGAAGGGCTCGGATTACCAGTCAGGTAGGCGCAGGGTTGAATACTAATAAATAAAAGATATCAAACATGCTTATAATAATAAAACTGCATAACAGCCTACGATAAGCGAGAAACCTAAAAGGATAACTAAATCCTAACCATAATAATAACAATAGAAAATCGGGCGCAACCGAACGATTAACAAAGTGCTCGGACGAATGTGTAAATCAGAAAACAAAGGTGCAGCGTGCGACGCACCTGCACGTAAATAAACCTTAGAAGTCACAAATTAAAGTGTACGAGAATAGGTGAGTCTGGCTCCCGCATATACAAGCCAGACTTAAAATACTATTCAAAATCAAAACCAAAGTAACTGAACAGGAAAAGCATTTGCATGCCACAATATTTAGATGTGGTAAGAAGTGATCCTCTCCCTAGACTCCAGGGCCTCGACAAGTTTGTTCCTATCTTCCTCCAAAGCATGAAGTCGCTCAAGATTCTCTCCATTTGACTGTTGAAGATCTTCGACCAAGGAGTGCCAGCCGACCATTTGCTCCACAATATAGTCTCTGACTATTGTAATGAGACCTTCAACCAGATTCGGACGTGATTCCAACTAATTGTATTCGGCCAGTATGCTGTCCTTCATGGCATCCATCTTTCCTGCGATAATCCATCTGTCAAATGGGTCTATGTACACACCAGAATGCGAGCTAGCTGGACACTGAGCCACAAAGTCCCCGGCGAGTTCAGGACGACAAGGGTTGGTAACAAGAAGAGGCTATGGTACGACTGCAGGATCTAACATGATGGATGAAGAGACCGTATGACTAATAGCGGTCTGAATATCTGAGTAAGAGAGTCCATTAAGCAAACAAAGACTATGACTACCATTCGCACTCGATATCTCCTTACCTTGGGGCGTCTTTTTGCTACCAGTCTTCCTCGCCGACTTCTTCCTAAGCTTCTTAGACATGAGGAATTCTATCCTCGGGCGACCTGCTTCAAAAGGATCGGTATGAACACAAACAACAACCATGGAAAAGGGGAACAACCTAGTCAGGTTCGAGCATAGACAAAAAATATTTCAACTAAAGAAGCCTGGGGCATTTCATCAAGCAATTTATGAACAAATACCAAATATCGATGTTCCAAAGAAAAACCACCAGATGGTTCATGTTCTTCAAGATAAGTACAAAAACGGTATCCGCGCTGTACAAAAATCTTACCCAGGAAAATCATGGCACCTCGGAGAAGATTTCTCAAGATAGACAGATGCTACTACAAATAAAAGGCAAAGTGATGGAATGAGAAAGCCAAAACCTTTCAAAGGAAAATCAAGGCAAAAATGTCAAATATAAATTACCTGATTAAACTCTCGAGGGAGCGCCGCTATGACCGGAGAATTTTTCGAAATATATAAAAATGAAATGAAGCAAGCTAAAGGTAAATAAGGAAGACTAAAAGGCATTCATCTATAGAATTCTCGCCACGTCGGCTTAGTGCCTGACTACACAAAAGTGTCTCATCAAGTCCCGGCTGGCATACTGAAATTCAGCTATTCGCACAATAATCAAAAAGATACATCGGGCCTTTCGCTTACAAGAAGAAACAATACCAATCAATAACATTGAAGCAATCTTAATCTTGGGCACGACCGGGCCCTCTGCAAGTCAGGACAAACCCACCAACCAATGTGCGATCAAATATGTCGAAGCCCGTGATTCCATATAAAAAGAAACCACGAACTTCGAGGGGAAAGTGTTAATCCCTAAATATCCATACGCACATTGGGTTAAGGGTAAAAGGCGGATATCACCTGGGTCGTCCGTACACAATGCAACCGCACATGGCAAGACCCAAATATCGGACCCAGGGCAGGTTAAGTCAACCGATGCAACCTAAGATAACAACATAACATATTATGAGAAGTACGACCTGATTAAGATAAAGGTCGCATATCCAGAGAACCGCTCAAACACAGAAGTAAAGCAAGTCGCCCATTCAACATAAGCGAGAGCGACCTTGTAACATAGCCGCAAAGCCTAAACAACGCCATACAAAGGCAACAAGAAGACGAGTGCCCTTGGACCAAGAAGGACGGTCGTGCAAGGAACAAAGGAGAATCAACTCCAGACCAGCATTCCGCTCTCACAAAATCTCCCAAAGAGCTCATAGGACGCTCACTTACATCTTACCTGCTCAGCTATTCAAGATACTCATTCCAACGAGCCGTCCGCACATGATAACGGGATACATCTACGGACAGCTGGCTACAGCTAGCCGGTGCCATAGTTGTAATTAACAGAATGAACAATCCACAGCCTGAATAAACGGATTCCAGATCATTTACCAAGGGAAGTTCACATATAAATACACCCCGGCTACCACCGTAAAGGGGGAGCTTCGAAAAAACCATGAGGTGCTGCTGAATTACATCCTCAACCACAGATTCAGCCATGGCATCAAGGACAATCTTACAGTGAAGGAAAACGAAGACATTCTTCTTCTAATCATTCATCCATCCATCCTTCTTCTCCTCAAATTCTACTACTCTCTGGTATAATTCATTAGATTGAAATATATAAACAAGGGTATATTGAGTGGATATAGAAATGTATGAGGAGATAGAGTGGATGTACTTTGTAATTCTAATTATAAGATTGGAAATCACCTTCATAGTGGACGTAGGCCTCGTTAACGGCTGAACCACTCCAATCTCGTCTCTACTTTACTTTTCCCGCATTTTTCACTTTTTATTGCTGATTAAACACGGATCCATTTATTTCTTACCAAATTGGTGAAGTACAGTTTAGTACCTTGGGTGTTTAGACCATTTTTGGTGTAAACAAGGACCGAGGAGATATACTTAAAAGATAGATACAAGCATGCATAAAGTTATGGAAAAAAAAAGAGATCAAGGATGTACCCTAAAAAAGATAAGGGTAGGTTGCGCGTATCTTGTCTTTAGTCTCCCAAGTCGCGTCTTCCTCAGCGTCACTCAATTGTACTTTTACTAGCTTGACCTCACGATTGCGTAGCTTTTTAACTTCTATTCCCAAGATACGAGTTGGAACTCTTCTCACCATCGCTTCTCGTTTTACTTCTACTTCCTCTTGTATGCTCGGCTCCACAACTTTCGCAGACTCGTATAAGCACTTTCGTAGATGAGAAACATGAAAAACATTATGAACTCCAACCAGTCTTTCGGGCAGCTATAATATGTAAGCCAGCGTCGCAATCCTCTCAATGATAGGAATTGGCCCTACAAACCTTGGTGCCAATTTCCCTATAGATCCAAAGCGAATGACATTCCTCAAAGGAGACACTTTAAGGAAAACCTTGTCTTCAACTTTAAACTCAAGGTTGGTCCTTCTTTTATCTACATAGGATTTCTGTTTATCTTGTGCAGTCTTCATTCGTCTTCGTATCAAGTCCACTTTCACTGAAGTATCTCTAATCATGTCGGGCCCAAGTATAAGCTTGTCTATAGACTCCCATCAACAAGTTGGTGATCGGCATGGTCTTCCGTATAAAGCCTCAAAGGGTGCCATGCCTATGGTGGCTTGGTAGCTATTGTTGTAGGAGAACTCCACCAAAGGAAGATGATCCTCCCATGTTCCTCCAAAATCAGGAATGCACAATCTCAAGAGTTCTTCCAACACTCTGTTCACCCTTTCCATCTGGCCATCGGTTTGAGGATGATAGATAGTGCTTAAGCATGGCTGTGTGCCTACAGCCTCTTGCAAACTCCTCTAAAACTCACTCGTAAAGATAGGATCTCGATCACTTACTATGCTAGAGGGTATCCCATGCAGTCGAACTACCTCTTTAAGATAAATGGATGCTAACGATGAGGCAGTCCTACTATTCTTAAGAGGTATAAAGTGAGCGCTTTTAATGATCCTGTCAACTATTACCCAAACACTGGTATTGCCCCCTTCTTGACCTAGGAAACCCATCTATAAAGTCCATTGAAATACTATCCCACTTCCACTGTGGGTTCTCTAGAGCATGAAGCAGACCATCAGGCTTCTTCTGCTCCGCCTTGACTTGCTGGCATATCAAGCATTTAGAGAAAAATTTAGCTACATCCTTCTTCATGCCATTCCAAAAGAAAACTCTTTTTATGTCTTTATACATCTTGTCTCCACCTGGTGTATGGTCAACTTAGAATGGTGTTCTTCTTCGAGAACTGTCTTCACTAAATCCCTTGTTTGTGGGACACATAGTCTTCCATCCCGTCTCTACCAACCCTTGTCATCGTTGGAGTATCTATTTAGGTGACTAGAAGTCCCACCTCTAATTAACTTATCATCATATCAACTATTTGAGGGTCTTCACGTTGCGCGATTCCTATTGAGTCCAAAAGCGTAGGCTGCACCTCTAGCGTTGCTAACAAACCAGGTACAAATTCAAAAGAGGGTCTAAAGTCAAAGGTTGCGATATACTCCAAGTTTTGTCTTTCCATAAAGGGAGGGCTTAAGGTCAGCTTTTTCTACTTAAGGCGTCTGCTACCACATTGTCGTTGCCAGGGGTATAAGCAATCTGAAAATCGTATGAGGCAAGAAACTCCATCCACCTTTGTTGTCTTAAGTTAAGATCTTTTTATGAGAAAATGTACTTTAATGATTTATGGTCAGTAAACAATTCAAACCTTTCTCCTAGTAGGTAATGATGCCATGACTTAAGAGCGATAACAATGGCAGCCAACTCTAAATCATGAGTTGGGTAATTCTTCTTATGTACCTTCAACTGCCTTCCCCCATAACAAACTACCTTACCTTCTTGCATCAAGACAGCGCCTAATCCGTTACCGCATGCGTCTGTGTATACTGTAAACATCTTACTTCCATCAGGCAATGTCAGAACTTGGGCTATTGTCAGAGCCCTTTTTAATCGTTGGAAAGAGACATCACAATCCAAATCCCAGGAAAAAGTTAGGTTCTTCTTCGTCAATCTTGTAAGTGGGGCTGAGATCTTCGCGAAATCTTTAATGAACTTTATGTAATAGCCCGCTAGTCCGAGAAAACTTCGTACTTCGGTTGCATTCCTTGGAGTCTTCCAATCTTGCATCGCAACTACTTTTGCGGGATCAGCAGCTATCCCCTCTTTGGACACCATATGTCCAAGAAATCTTACTTCTTCTCTCCAAAATTGGCATTTGGAGAATTTTGCTTTCAGTCGATGTGCTCAAAGAGTATCCATAACTTCCCTTAAATGCAAAGCATGTTCTTATTAACTTTTTGAGAAAATCAAAATGTCATCCACGAAGACCACTACAAATTTATTAAGGAACTCCCTGAACACCCTACGCATCAAGTCTACGAAATAGGCGGGTGTGTTTGCCAAGCCGAAAGGCATGAAAAGCCATTCAAAGAAACCATCCGTGGTCCTGAACGCGGTCTTATCTATGCTGTCTTTATCCACTCTTAGCTGATGGAATCCGGTGGCTAGATCTAGATGGGAGAAAACTGATGCACCTACAAGCTGGTCGAACAAGTCGTCTATTCTTGGAAGTGGGGGCCTATTCTTCTTGGTCAGCTTGTTTAGCTCCCTATAATCCACGCATAGGCGAAGTGAACCATCCGCTTGGGTTGCGAACACTACTGGAGCACCCCATTCAGAAATACTCCACCTTATGAACCCCTTTTCGAGCAACTCTTTAACTTGCTTACTGAGCCACTTCCTTTCCCTTGGAGCCATGTGTCGAACGGGTAAAGTAACTAGTTTTACATTATCAACTAGGTATATGCGGAAGTCTATCTCTCGCTTTGGAGTTAAACCCTTCACCTCTTCAAAGACATCCGAGTATTCACGGACTACTCTAACAGATTGCAAGTTTTCAATAGAAGCATCAATAGATTCTAGGTAACTAAGCATAACATAATTCATGGGATCACAAGAGATTTCTAAAGTATTACCGAAGCGAATCATAAGTCTAACCACTCTCTTTTCACAATCAAGGATGGCACCATTACTGGATAACCAATCAATGCCTAGAATCAACCCATAGCCCGTGAAACCCAAAACATAAGCATTACATCTAAACCCAACGCTTAGTATAGAAATTTCCAAATCCAAACAAATCATTGACAAATAAGCCGAACCCCCAATTGGATTTGAAACTGTTTACACCAAAAATGGTCTAAACACCTAAGGTACTAAACTGTACTTCACCAATTCGGTAAGAAATAAATGGAGCCATGTTTATTCAGCAATAAAAAGTGAAAAATGCGAAAAAGTAAAGTAGAGACGAGATTTAGAGTGGTTCAGCCGTTAATGAGGCCTACGTCCACTATGAAGGTGATTTCCTGCTTTATAATGATAATTACAGAACACATCAACTCTCTCTTTTCATACATTTCTATGCCCACTCAATATACCCTTATTAATATATTTCAATCTAAGGAGTTATACAAAAGAATAGCGGAATTTGAGGAGATGAAGGATGGATGAATGATTGAGAAGATGGGTGTCTTCGTCTTCCTTCATTGTGAAATTGTGCTTGACGCTATGGCTGAATCTATGGTTGAGGATGAAGTTTGGCAGCGCTTGTGGTTTATAGAAGCCGATCCCCTTTACGTTGGTAGTCATGGTCTATTTATAGGTGAACTCCCCTTGGTAAACAACCTGGAATTCCTTTATCCAGGCTGTGGATCGTCCATTTTGCTAATTATGATCATGCCACTGGCTAGCTGTAGCCAGCTGTCCGTGGCTGTATCCAGTTATCATGTGCAAGCGGCTCACTGGAACAAGTATCTTGAACAGCTGAGTGGGTCCATGTAAGTGAGCGTCCCATGAGTGCCTCAAGAGATTTTGAAAGAGCGGGATGCGGGTTTGAAGTCGAGTCTCCTTTAACCCTTGTGCGACTGTCCTTCTCAGTCCAAGGGTGCTTGTCTTCGTGTTGCCTTTGTATGTCGCTTTTTGGCTTCAAGGCTTCGTAATGAGGTCTCTCCTGCTTAGGTTGAGTGGGTGACTTGCCTTATATTGGTGTTTGAGCAAGCGGCTCATTGGAACAAGTATCTTAAACAACTGAGCGGGTCCATGTAAGCGAGCGTCCCATGAGCGCCTCAAGAGATTTTGTAAGAGCGGGATGCGGGTTTGTAGTCGAGTCTCCTTTTCCCCTTGTGCGACCGTCCTTCTCAGTCTAAGGGCGCTTATCTTCATGTTGCCTTTGTATATCGCTTTTTGGCTTCAAGTCTTCGTTATGAGGTCGCTCCTGCTTAGGTTGATTAGGCGACTTGTCTCATTTTGGTGTTTGAGCGGTTCTCAGGATATGCAACCTTTATCTTTATCGGGTCGTACTTCTTATAATATGTTACACTGTTATCTTCGAATGTAGTGGTTGACTTGACCTACCTTCGGTTCGATATTTGGATCTTGCTTTGTGCGGGTGCATCGTGCACGGCCGGCCCTGATGACATCCGCCGTGTACCCTTTACCTAATGTGCACATGAATTTTTAGGGATTAACACATGCCCCTCGAAGTCCGTGATTTCTTTTGTATACAGAATCGCGGGCTTCGACGTTTTTGATCGCACATTGGTTGGTGGGTTTGTCCTGACTTATTGAGGGCTCGATCGTGCCAATCATTTAGATTACTTCATTGTCGCTGACTGATATTGTCTTTTCCTATGAGCGAGAGGCTCGATGTATCTTTTTAATTACCGTGCGAATAGCTGAATTTCGAGATGCCAGTTGGGTCTTAATGAGAGACTTCTGTGTAGTCATGTACTGAGCCGACGTGGCGAAAATTTCCTGGATGAATGCCTTTTAATCTCCTTTATTTACCTCTATTTGTTCGCTTTTGATTGGTTTTCCCATGTGCGTCTACGTATGCTTTCTTTAGGCGATCCCTGTTTGCTTGAATGTTGGGCTAATTGATTTGACCGTTAGGCTATTGAACGACTAGATGAAAATACTATTTTGGTCTGCCAGCCCTTTCGCCTATCCTTCACACATTATTTCGCCATATATTTTAAAAGGAAAGCCTTAATGATGGCATCATTTTGAGCGGTCTTCTATTCCACTAGGATCCCTCTTTGCAATTCCCGAATATCATAGCTCTTTTATTGTTCCAACTCGCATTCATGCGTGACACCGTCATCAAGGCTTCTGCAATCTTGAGATCGTTTAGGCCGGATTGCTTACCTCGGTTCGAAACTGTTCACTTGTCTGTAAGCGAATTTCTCCCTTGATTTTATGTTAACCAACCTTTGGAGCATGAGCTTTATTGTGTGATCTTGGGGTTCCTAGGTAGGGTTTTCCTTTTTTTTCTAAAATTTCATAATTTCAGGGAGTTATCCATGTCAGACCATGCCGGAAGGTTGGATCGAGTTGAAAGTTCTGACCATGTTACGTCTACGCCCCATATTGTTTCTTTGATGGGTTCTGCCCAAGAATTCCCGCAACCTCGTGCGCTTCTTGAAACGCCCAGTGAGTGGCATCCAACGGAGCTTTCACCTGGTTCGTTTCGTCAGCTGTGCAGGCAACTTGGGATTTCGGAAAAAGGAGAGGCCAAGATGCCTATAGGAGAGGAGTTCGTTGATGTCCCTCCCAAAGGATACGTCGTTGTTACTCGCGGTATGCTGAAAAGCGGAGCGGTTCCTCCCTTTAATCCTTATATAGAGATGATTCTCCGGAGTTTGGCCATTGCCCCGTATCAGTTACATCCAAATGGTTATGCGATTTTGACAAGCATTTATGTCCTTTTTATGAGGGAGAAACGTCGGGCTCATTTATTTAGGGACATACGCTCATTGTATGCTTTTAGGAAAAGAGACCTGTGACGACCCGCCCCGCACTAACCGACATTTCCTCCGAAAGTGCGTTGTATACATGTCCAGCTAGCACGGGATGGTCGTCAGAAGAAAGGGAAGAAGGAAATGAACTAACAAGGAACCTGTAGAATGTCTCATAGCGCATAGGATAAAACATAATAACAACATACTTGACATAAAACAGGTGAGACAGTGCATAAGCTGAAAATAAACTAACATAGCAGCGGAAAATCCAAATACAGCTTATGATCCAAAGCCAACAATATTACAACTTTTCAAACTATCTCAAAAAGCAAAACCAAGATAAAGGAGGTACACTACTAATGCCCAAGTAGCGACCACCAACGACACAGGGAGAATACAATACATATCATACGTGGAAGCCTCCTGCTCGCCTCCGAATCAGCTGCTCGCACATCACCAGCTAACCTGTCTCTAGTCTGCTCGTGTGAGCACCCAGAGTAATAAGAGGAGACATAAAACTCTGGGTCAGACAAAAGTCTGGTGTGAGCGATAAGCAACAAAACAAAACAATAACCGGTATAATCCAATCATACCTGAACCTGGACCTGCAACCTAAGAGTTAGCACTATATACTGTACAATACTCTAAGGTGCCACTAACATATGGTGTAAGAAATACGGAGGTGGGGGTGTGCATGTCATAGTGATGTCAAACAATCAATGATAGCAACCATCCTCACATCTCTCACTCAGTGCGTAAAGCATACGATATCCACAACCTTGGTCACCTAATCCTTTGGGCCATGACGGAGTCCAACCCCGTATAACTACACTACGAGCCCCTAATCCATCTATCAGTGGTAAACCAAAGCGATAGGCATCGATAACCCCTTTGCACAAGTCCCGCAGCAAAGCCCAACCGTGAAATTAGCTCGTTGGTTCCCAACTGGATCCTGAGTACAAGCTTCCGATTTGGACTACCTTTGCATCTCGGGTTTTGGTCTCCTCCGGATCGGTCTTCATTCAGTTAACAGCTCATACCTCGCGTTCAAGCTTCCTGGTTCAGTCTGCAGTCACCATATTGGTTCGGGTCGAGTTCCTTCATTCGGATTGGGTCGCGCCATCAACTCCTGGTCCTCCAGATCCGTCGGATCGGGTCGTGGCCAAGCTTCGGGTCCATCGGTTCGATTCGTGCTACCTCATCTGGATCGGGTTGTGGTCTTCTCTTCGAATCGTGTCATGGAGTGCACCGGTTCATGGTCCATGTGTGTAAGCAGTTCAGATCGGAGGACTTCAGAGGCGAACGGATCGGAGATAGCTGGATCGTAAGCGACTCGTAAACTAGCTCGGCTCGTGGCTTACTTAGGCGATCGACTCGTGGATAGTAGGCACGATCAGGCTGGGTCGTGATACCCCTCCTGCGATCCGATCCGGTCTATTTCCTGCACTTCTTCCGACAAACTGTTTACGCCATTCGACGGCGTTTTCGACCAATCTAATTGTTCTAAACAATCACAAAGCATACCATACAGTCATAGCAACATGTATAAACATCCACAAAACAAACAGCAAAACAACAATCATGGCATGTAAAATCGATCAAACATACCCAAAAACCCATATTTTCCCCTTAAGCATGTTCAAGCAAAACTGACAATAGGATTAACAAAACTTAACCAAATTAGCCAAATTTTCTAACAGAGGTCTAAAACAATATTTCTGAATTTCTGAATATTTTTACAGATTTTTAACGTGCATAAATTCGCTAATTTCCACTAATCACCCCTTAATCCCCCAAATTCCGGGATTTGCAAAATTAGTCGAAATTAACCCAAATTCATATCAGAGGCATAAAATAATGTTTTAGAATTTTAGGAATTTTTCTAGATTTTTCTGAGCCATAATTTCGCTAATCTTCGCTAATTACCATAATTAGCCGTAATTTGTGAAAAACAATGCAAATCACTCAGCTTTGCCACAAAGTAAACTATAGATATGAAATGATTCTCTGTTTGGGTCGAATTCTAATATGTTCCAGCAGCTCTAATCTTGATTTGGTGAAGATCACCCCTGATTTGATGTTGCTAATCCCAATCTTCATGTTGTAGGTGATTTGGAGGTGTTTTAGAGGTTGGAGGCCATTTTTAGGGTTTCTTAGAGGTAATTGGAGGCTAGAAAATTGAAATGAAATGAAACCCTAACTCATTTCAGCCTCCCCATAACCCTAATCCCGAAATGGGTTATGGGCCCATTCACTAATCACCCTATTTGGCCCGGTTAAGCAGTTTTTCACCTTCCAAACCTTATTTCGGCCATATCTCCCGAACGGTAAGTCCGTTTTTCGCATGTGACCACTCTACGGAAAGGTAAACCATCAAGCGAATCTAATGGAAGTGGTTTAAGGTCAAAATTCCTTTCCAATCAAAAGTTATGGACGAAACAAAATTAGCTAAGGGCAAAACGGTCATTTAAAAATCGGCAAAAATCATGAACATGGGAAATGACCCCAATAGTCGTTTCCCAAAGGTACGTGATCATACGACTTCGTATAAGAAATAAATAAATATTCTACGATCCTCCGATGCGTAGAATGCGGGTTGTTACATTCTCCCCCAACCCCCCCCCCCCCCCCCCCAAAGAAATTTCGCCCCCGAAATTCTCTAACCAAAACACACAAAGAGTCCCGCATGCCTATCAGCCCCAGAACAACAATCAACATGCAAAACAAGTCTATCCTAGCATGCAGTTTACTAACAACGGAAGAAACTATCACTACCAAAACCTTACCAGGCAAAGAGTTCTGGATACTTCTTCCTTGTATCTTCCTCTGTTTCCCAAGTACAGTCTTTTTCATTCTCACCCCACTGGACTTTGACTAGTTTCACCGCCTTACTTTGAAGCTGCTTCGTATCGTTCCCAAAAATACGCAAAGGCTTGCGGTTCCCAACCGCCTCGGGTTCAACGTCGATGTTATCCAACTGATAAGGTGAAATAGCCATACTAGGGTCGTGCACGAATTTCCTTAACTGGGAAGCATGAAATACGTTGTGAACTCCCGCCATCTTGTCAGGAAGCTCTACTTCATACGCCAAATACCCAACTTGCTCGAGGACTGGGAATGGACCAACTGTAACAACCCGCATTCTACGCATCATAGGATCGTAGGATATTTATTTCTTTCCCATATGAAGTCGTATGGTCATGTAACTTTGGGAAACATCTACTAGAGTCATTTCCCATGTTCTTGATTTTTGTCGATTTTTAAATGACCAATTTGCCCCTAACTGATTTTGTTTTGGCCATAACTTTTGATTGGAAAGGAATTTTGACCTGAAACCACTTCCATTAGATTCGTTTGATGGTTTACCTTTCCATAGAGTGGTCACATGTGAAAAACGGACTTACCGTTTGGGAGATATGGCTGAAACAAGGTTTGGAAGGTGAAAAACTGCTTAACCGGGCCAAATAGGGTGATTAGTGAATAGGCCCATAACCCATTTCGGGACTAGGGTTATGGGGAGGCTGAAAAGGGTTAGAGAATCATTTCATTTCAGTTTTCTAGCCTCCACTTATCTCCAAGAAACCCTAAAAAAGGCCTCCAACCTTTAAATCACCTTCAAATCATCTTCTAATCAAGGATTAAGCTTAGCAACATCAAATCAAGGGAGATCTACACCAAATCAACGTTAGAGTTGCTGTTTACCATCGGGATTCGCATCAAATCAGAGATTTATTTCAGATCTAGGTTTTGTTTGTGGCTAAGGTGAGTGATTTGCATAGTTCCTCACTAATTATGGCTAATTAAGGGTAATTAGTGTTAATTAGCGAATTTAAACATAATAAAATTCTGGAAAAATGTTCATAAATTCTTAAATGATGTTTTAGACCTCTGATATGAATTTGGGTTAATTTGGTTAAGTTTTGCTAATTCTATCATTAGTTTCACCTAAACATGCTTAAGGGGAAAATATGGGGTTTTGGGTATGTTTGATCCATTTTAACCTATAATATTGATGTTTTGATGTTTGTGGTTGATTATGCATGTTGCTATGACTATTTGATATGCTTTGTGATTGATTTCAATAGTTAGAATGGTCGAAAACGTCGTCGAATGGCGTAAACACTTGCTGGAAAAGTTGCTGGAAAAGTGCAGGTTTTGGACCAGGTCGGATCAGATATGGGGGCTCGGATCGGATAAGTTGAACTGGGCAAGGGATTCGATCGGATTGGAACTTGACACTTGAGAAAACTGGCAAAAAGGAAGGCCATGCTAATTGAATTGGGATCGGATCGGCTAAAAGAGGGGTAATCGGATCGGAACAAATGAAGGATGAGGGAGCTGATCGGAGGCGGAGCACGAACTGGAGGGGAGATGGCAACCCGACCCGACCTGAAGTGGGACACCCGACCCGAACCGACGCGATGGAGTGAAACCGAACCGAACCGTTACCAGAGGAAGACCATGAACCGACGCAACATAGGGGACACCCAACCCGAACCGATGGTTAGCAGCGAAACCCGACCCGACCCAGTATTGACCAATAACCCGAGATGCAAAGGTAGTCCAATATGGGAAGTTAGAGCTCAGGATCCAGTTGGGAACCGATGAGTTCACTTCATGATTGGGCTTTGCTGCAGAACTTGTGCTAAGGAGTTGTCGATGTTCATAACTTCGATTCACCACTAAAAATGGATGATGGGCTACTTATCAGTGCAGTAGAGTCATTATGACTCGAGGGGCAAGGTGATGGTAGCAAGACTATGTTATCAGTGCAGTAGAGTCATTATGACTTGTGGGGCAAAGTGATGCGTAGCGAGACTATGAGCCAGCGCAGATGGGGTGAATAACTCCATGGGGCAAGTGGACATAGTAAAGGATTGATAAGGCTATAAGCTAGCGCAGATGGGGTGAATAACTCCATTGGGCAAGTGGACATAGCGAAGGATTAGTGGCTACGTTATCAGTGCAGTGAAGCCATTTCTGACTTCATGGGGCAAAGTGATCGTAGCAAGGTATGTTGGGTGATCCAAGTGGTGAATATCGTATGCTTTACGCACTGAGTGAGAGATGTTGTAACACCCCACCTCCGCCAAGGTAACTCTTGCAAGTACATTGGCTTTGGAGGGGCGTTAAACAAGGTAAACATGCATGCAGATATCACAAGACAGAACATATAAGTAAAACAGAGCAAATAAAGCAGCGGATTAAACTAGCATTTCAAAACCATAGTCACATTACAACAAAGAACATGATCATTATTTTCCAACAAACAAAGTCTAGAGAAAAGCATAAACTGAAAAACTGAAATACATAAAGTACTATCCCCAAAGTGAAGTGATAAACCATAGCTAGCTCAATGTCCAGAACCGTACATGAGCAAATCCAGTAAGCAAGCTATAAAGATCCAAGCTAAGCTCCAATGTTCCCACCCTGAGGACCTGAAGGGGGGAAACGGAAGAAAAGAGGCGAAAGAAAACAGGTCAGTCAAAAAGACTGGTAAGCCCTACTACTATCTGTCCATGAACTAGTAAAGTTAACTGACATGAGAAGCTGAGATGAACATAAGGATAACAACATACTGGCATGATGATTAACTAACAGGATAGGTAAAGGTGTCATCGCATAATCAAGGTTAAGTTTTGCACCACAGGTGTACTAGCACTCTAACATGTCAAGTAAAAACAAGAATTGATCCCGTGGCCCAAGCTTGGCCCAACATCATGAGGTGACCTAAATCAAGGTCCAACAACACGGTCTAGTTGATCGGCTCCCTATAAGCCTAACTCGTCAAGTGTCGGTGTCATACGGCCCAAACATGCAATGTAGTTAAACTGCGCTAGGTCCACCCTAGGGTGTATCAAGTCCTAGGGTGTCAAACTCGGACACCAATCAAGTATGCACAGTCTAGATCTACTGGTACCCGTGCCTGATTTTCCAACTCCGGACTATGTGCACGACCATAGTCCGCCTGGACCCACACCGGCGTACCTACTCAGCCGTCGTTTTGGTCGCTTACATGACAGCCCAGTAATTGTGCCCCACCCTAGCCTAGTCCTAGGGTCTTATGATACTATCAAGAGGGTTACTGCTGCAAAGGACCACGCAACTTGGGTTTCCTTAA
Organism: Allium sativum; assembly: GCA_030737875.1. Taxonomy (NCBI): domain Eukaryota; kingdom Viridiplantae; phylum Streptophyta; class Magnoliopsida; order Asparagales; family Amaryllidaceae; genus Allium; species Allium sativum. The sequence continues at coordinate 522,938,967 of CM060923.1, read as the reverse complement.
CGGGTTAAATGTGGTTAACCCGATCCAAACGTGGATTAAATCGGTTAAGTGTACCCCAGGTTCATGACTTAACCCCGATTAACCCATCAAGCCCAAATTGATTAAGTATTAAGTGGACCATGACTTAACCCTAATCAGGACACATTAATTAACTTAATGTGCTTTAACCTCTCACATTAGACCTTGTTGTGGTTACTAGTCAAGCCGGGCGGATCCGGGTAGATTTATACCACAACTTGGTCTAACCTCGGGTTCGAGCACAACATGACCAACTTCTCACATTGGGTCCTATTGTTTGTAGCCACTAGTTAAGCCGGGCGGGTCCGGGTAGATTTATGCTACAAACTCAACCCAACCTCGAGTTGGCCACACTCATATTTTCTAAGTGTCATGTCCATTATGTTTCCAAAACATAATTACAAGTTAACATATCACGTCATGTTATAAAAACCATGTTTTTGTCATAATGTTACCCAACCCCAACGTAATCCCATCATTTACATAATCGCATCAACGCATAAGGATAAAATAGGGAACTTGGCATAATCATGACAAAAGGTGTTGAAGCAACAAGTTTAACATGGTGGCATATGAGATGTACATATGTTCATATACTTGCATATTGCATTATTAGGCTTCCAAAGTATGCATAAAACCAAACTTAGCATATAAGTGATGCATGGTGATAAATGACATGTAGAAGTTGCTAGAAGTTCGCATTTAGCCTCACATGCAAGTTATCATAAGGGATATGATAACTTCCATGTTGCCAAAATGCAACCTTTCATATAAAGCTTGAAGATTTAAGCTCACAACATCAAGTTTAACTTGCATAACATGATAACATGTGTATAATGATCAACCCAAACTTGCATAACATGATTAAACCAACTTGCATAGCATAATGATCAACCAAACTTGCATATCATGATGATCAATCAAACTTGCATATCATAATGATCAACCCCAAACTTGCATCATTCATTTAACTTTAGAGTTCAATAAAAAGAAAGTAGAAAAGGGCTTACAATGTTATGAAGACACAAATAAATTGTTATTATAAAGATTGAGACGAAGCCCTTATGCAATCATCCAAATATGCAAGCTCCAAATGAAAAACCCTTGAGCCAAATCAATAAAAACTCTTGCTTTGTAATAGAAATGTTGCAACTTGACTTGAATGCAAGCTAAGAACATTCATACAAGCTTGAAAATACTTGTATGCATTCAAAATCTCTCATATAAATTAACTTAGAAATTTTAGCATGAGAGTGGAGGCCATGAGAGGAACAAATTTGACATAGTTTAGTTATAGGATTGAATAATGATGATTTAGGCTAGGCTTAGCGGTCTTTTTATAGAAGATTAGGATAGTATTAGCCATAGGATTAACCCTAGATTCAATCAGAGCCATCAAATCCCGTCACTAGCCTCCAAAGCAGGTCCAAACAGCCAAACAGGTGCATCAGGCCGACCTGGCCGACCAGGGAGGTCGACCCCCAGGTCGACCCTAGGGTCGACTCCCCAGTCGACCTGGGGGGGGGGGGGAGATCGACTCCCCAGTCGACCCCCAGGTCGACCCCCCTGGGTCTGACGGGAATTTTCCCGCCACTTCTGATTTTCTGAAATTTGAATCTGTTTTGAATTTGAATTTTTCGTGAAACTTCGCAAGGCCATTTCTTGGTCATACGGACTCCGATTTTCGGAAACTCGGACTCTATTTCGCGTATTTTTCCGAGACGAACGCAATGGCATAGCCCGTTTCCCTTGATTCAGATTTTACAGTTTAATTCTGCCTTGATTTGTGTTATAACATGTTATTCAAAAATACGGGTTGTTACATTCTCCCCTCCTTAAAGGATTTCGTCCCCGAAATATTTAAGTTAGGAAGAACGTATCCTACCATCCATCATCCATCTACTCAAAACATCATCCACGTGCAGTTATTGTCCTTAAAGGATTCTAAATGCTGTATGATCATATGCAAAGGTGTGTATATGTACTTATCTAATGCAAAAATCAGGCGGTTACTGATACAGTAGACCTCCTTAATGCAAAACGTGTTAGTGAAATGAGTCCATATGTATACAAATTCCTAACATAATTTATAATCTCTACATGAGTGCACATAACATTCATCCATATGCAACATCCACGTGATAGCTTAACAAGTTTCATCCATGAATATGTATAAGCACTCATGCATATGCAACATGAAAGTGTGTGAGCCGATCTTAGTGCCTAATGTGTATCATGCATCCACAAGTATCCACGTGCAAACACTTGCAACCACTTGCAACCATCAAGCATAACATGTTTCAAATACATGTTTCATCCAAAGGGTTTCTACCTAAGGTCCTCATGACAAGTTTAACGAGATAATAAGATAAACATGGATAAAAGAAAGATATGCTAATTAGGAAAAGAGATCGAGAATGTACCCTTAAAAAGAAATGGATAAAGCCCACGCATCTTCTCCTCGGTTTCCCAAGTTGCATCTTCGTCGGCTTCACCCCATTGAACTTTCACCAATTTGACTTCTCGATTCCTTATTTTCTTGATCTCTGTTCCCAAGATACGAATCGGAGCTCTTCTCAAGGTTGCCTCTTTCTCTACCTCAATGTCTTCAAGAATGCTTGGTTCAACCACCTCAGCGGACTCATGCAGGCACTTTCGGAGATGCGAGACATGAAAGACATTATGCACTCCGGCTAGCTTCTCGGGCAATTCCACCTTATAGGCCATCTTTCCAATTCTCTCTATGATAGGGAAGGGTCCTACGAACCATGGTGCCAGCTTCCCAACTGCTCCAAAACGTACTACATTACGCAAAGGAGAAACCTTCACGAAAACCATGTCTCCCACTTCGAATTCCAAATCTGCCCTTCGCTTGTCAGCATAGGATTTCTGTCTATCTTGGGCCGCTTTCATCCTTCTTCTCACTAATTCAACTTTCTCGGATGTGTCCCGTATCATATCGGGCCCAAGTATAAGTCTATCTGTTGTCTCCCACCAACAAGATGGTGACCTACACGGCCTCCCATACAAAGCCTCAAATGGTGCCATCCCTATGCTGGCTTGATAGCTATTATTATAAGCAAACTCCATAAGAGGAAGGTGGTCTTCCCAAGTACCACCAAAGTCAAGAACACAGAGCCTCAAGAGATCTTCTAGCACCCTATTCACCCTTTCGGTTTGGCCATCTGTCTGGGGGTGGTAGGCTGTACTTAGATTCAATCGCGTACACATCGCTTCTTGCAAACTGTTCCAGAACTGGCTAGTGAAAATCGGGTCACGATCGCTAACTATGCTAGAAGGAACTCCATGCAACCGCACTATCTCTCGAAGATAAATAGATGCTAGCCCTGATGCGGTCCTCTTGCTCTTTACTGGGATGAAGTGAACACTCTTCGTAAGTCTATCAACTATGACCCATATGCTTGTGTTCCCTCACCTTGACCTAGGCAATCCATCCACAAAATCCATAGAAATACTCTCCCACTTCCATTGCGGGACCTCCAATGGATGTAATAGCCCACCTGGTTTCTTTGACTCGGCTTTCACTTGTTGGCACACCATGCACTTTGAAACATACTCTGCGACATCCCTCTTCATTCCATCCCAAAAGAAAATGCGCTTCATATCCCTATACATCTTGTCCCTTCCAGGATGTATAGTCATCTTCGAGTGATGCGCTTCTTCAAGAACTCTCTGAACTAAATCTCCCATTCGAGGAACAAATAATCTCCCATCACGTCTTAGCCATCCTTTATCATCAATAGTATATCTGGCAAGGTGACTAGACGTCTCACCATGAATCAACCTGTCCATGACCTCGACTATCTGTGGATCTTCCCTCTGCGAAGCCCCAACTTGATCAAGAAGTGTGGGTCTAAGCTCAAGGGATGCTAATGAACCCGTCATCGACTCAACCGTCGTCGTGAAATCAAAGGTTGCCAAGAATTCTAAGTTCTTCATCTCAATGAACAAGGGGCTCAAAGTCAATCTCCTTCTGCTTAGTGCATCCGCCACAACATTACCCTTGCCAGGGGTATAAGCTATCTCGAAGTCATACGATGCCAAGAATTCCATCCACCTTTGCTGCATTAGATTCAGATCTTTTTGCGAGAAGAGGTACTTGAGTGACTTGTGATCAGTATACAACTCAAACCTTTCGCCGAGAAGATAGTGGCGCCAGGATTTGAGTGCAAAGACGATCGCCGCTAACTACAAATTATGAGTGGGATAGTTCTTCTCATGAACTTTAAGTTGCCTACCCCCATAACATATCACTCTTCCCTCTTGCATCAGAACAGCTCCTAACCCCGTGCCACATGCATCTGTGTACACGGTAAACATCTTACCACTATCGGGTAATGCCAAAACTGGAGCTGAGGTAAGGGCTCTCTTGAGCTTTTGAAAAGCAAGCTCACACTCCATGTCCCACGCAAAGACTAACTTCTTCTTCGTCAACTTAGTAAGAGGAGCCGAAATCTTATCGAAGTCCCTGATGAACTTCCTATAGTAGCCCGCCAGACCGAGAAAGCTTCTTACCTCGGTTGCATTCCTCGGAGTCTTCCAGTCCCACAACCACTTTCGCGGGATCCACCGCTATGCCTTGCTTAGAAACTATATGTCCAAGAAACCGAACTTCCCTTCTCCAGAAATGACATTTGGAGAACTTGGCTTTCAACTGATGCGCTCTAAGCGTATCCATCACTTCCTTGAAATGCCTAGCATGCTCTTCCTCATCCTTTGAGAAGATCAGAATATCGTCCACGAAGACAACAACAAACTTGTTGATGAACTCCCTGAACACCCTACTCATCAAGTCTACGAAGTAGGCGGGTGCATTAGTCAATCCGATTGGCATGACAAGCCATTCAAAGAATCCATCTGGAGTCCTAAATGCAGTTTTATCGATACTATCCTCAGCCACTCTAAGCTGATGGAAACCGGTGGCTAAATCGAGCTGAGAGAAAATAGAAGCACCAACAAGCTGGTCAAAGAGATCATCAATCCTCGGTAACGGGTGCCTATTCTTCTTTGTCAGCTTGCTCAACTCTCGATAATCAACACATAGACGAAGCGAACCATCCGCCTTAGTAGCGAATACCACAGGCGCACCCCATTCAGAAATGCTTCGCCTAATAAAATTCTTCTCAAGCAACTCCTTGATCTGCTTACTGAGCTCCCTTCTTTCACGAGGGGCCATGTGCCTAACAGGCAATGATACTGGCTTGGCATTATCGACTGGATAAATGCGGAAATCTATCCCTCGTTTAGTGGGTAACCCCTTAACTTCTTCAAAGACATCAGGATAGTCTCGGACCACCCTTATAGAATGCAGATCATCGATGGACGAGTCGAGAGATTCAAGATAACATAACATGACGGGACCTCTAGGGTTACAAGAAATTTCTAGGGTATTACCAAGGCGAGTCATGAGCCTCACCACCCTATGTTTACAATCGAGAATGGCTCCATAACTGGACAACCAATCCATGCCCAAGATCAACCCATATCCCGTGAACCCAAGAACATAAGCATTACACGTGAATTCTACGGTCAAGATAGAAATCTTCAAATCCACACAAATCATAGATAGATGGGCGGAACCCCCAATTGGATTTGAAACACAAACGAGATCCTCTACTAGGCCAGTACTTAGGTGCAAACTTTCAACAATGTCAGAAGAGATAAAACTATGCGATGCGCCAGAATCAAATAAGGTGCGAACAGGATAATCAGAAATATAAACAAGACTTTCTACAGAAATACTACCTCGATCCTGAGCTGGAGCTGTGTTGAGAGCATGCACTTGCCCTCCAGAAGGTCCTGGACGCTGATTCTGCCCTTGCTTCTTGGGGCAATCCTTGATAAATGTCCGGTCTCTCCACAATGAAAGCATCCGCCCAACTTCCTCTTCTTCTTCCTACAGTCTTGAGCTATGTGCCCAACAATCCTACAGTAGTTGCATCTTCTTGGGTCCTTTGCCTTAGCCTTGTTGCCCTGGTTGTTCTTGTTATTTTTGTTGTTCTGATTGCTCTGATTTCCTCCCCCCTTAGAGTCTGTCTTCTTGGCTTGAGTCTCATTAGGCTTGACTTCTTTCTTGCCATTCTTATCGTCTCCTTGAAGCAATACCATGTCTACTAGACCTTCGAAAGTGGCCCCCATGGGTATATGAGATAGGGCTAAACCTTGTAATGGCTCGTTCAACCCTCGTGCAAAGCGCAAAGCCTTCTTCTGGGGAGTATTAATCATGTCCAAACCAAATCGGGTGAGCTTGTTAAACTCATTCACATACTCCCTCACTGTCATGTCCCCTTGCTTCAAAGATATAAACTTCTCCAATTGCAGATTCGCCTCAGCTGATGATAGAAACTTAAGCCCAAATCTTGTCCTAAAGTCGGCCCAAGTCTCTATAGGCCTCGTAGCATTGGTGACCTCCCACCAATAAGCAGCTTCTTCTTTTAATAACCATGCTGCCAATAAAACCTTTCTATGATCTTGCACATCAAAGATGGCGAAGAGATCTTCAGTTTCTTTCAACCAATTTCTTGCCTCCACAAAAGACTCCGTCCCAATAAAGTTTTTGCCACCCATCGCCTTAAAGTCTTTGCAAATCTTAGCGAAATCTGCTAGCGGATTCTAAGGAGGAGGAGGAACCTCAGTTACGGTGGGGGTAGTTGCTGGGCCCGCATCGTTGGCCCTAGCTTCCAAGTACCTTCGGAACCATCCGGGAATGGTCACTCCCTCGGGAAGGTTAATATCGGCCATACTGAAAAAGGAAAAAGATAGATCGAGAAACGAAGGATAGTGCTATGGCTTTTGGGGAATAGCCTTTTTAAATTAACTAGACTTTTCTTGGAAAATACTAAATTGGTTTTGAAAATAGTTTTTCAAAAGGTAAGTTTCAAAAACACTTTTGCTAAAATCTTGTAAACCTTATGCTCTGATACCAAATGTAACACCCCACCTCCGCCAAGGTAACTCTTGCAAGTACATTGGCTTTGGAGGGGCGTTAAACAAGGTAAACATGCATGCAGATATCACAAGACAAAACATATAAGTAAAACAGAGTAAATAAAGCAGCGGATTAAACTAGCATTTCAAAACCATAGTCACATTACAACAAAGTACATGATCATTATTTTCCAACAAACAAAGTTTAGAGAAAAGCATAAACTGAAAAACTGAAATACATAAAGTACTATCCCCAAAGTGAAGTGATAAACCATAGCTAGCTCAATGTCCAGAACCGTACATGAGCAAATCCAGTAAGCAAGCTATAAAGATCCAAGCTAAGCTCCAATGTTCCCACCCTGAGGACCTGAGGGGGGAAACGGAAGAAAAGAGGCGAAAGAAAACAGGTCAGTCAAAAAGACTGGTAAGCCCTACTACTATCCGTCCATGAACTAGTAAAGTTAACTGACATGAGAAGATGAGATGAACATAAGGATAACAACATACTGGCATGATGATTAACTAACAGGATAGGTAAAGGTGTCATCGCATAATCAAGGTTAAGTTTTGCACTACGGGTGTACTAGCATTCTAACATGTCAAGTAAAAACAAGAATTGATCCCTTGGCCCAAGCTTGGCCCAACATCATGAGGTGACCTAAATCAAGGTCCAACAACACGGTCTAGTTGATCGGCTCCCTATAAGCCTAACTCGTCAAGTGTCGGTGTCATACGGCCCAAACATGCAATGTAGTTAAACTGCGCTAGGTCCACCCTAGGGTGTATCAAGTCCTAGGGTGTCAACCTCGGACACCAATCAAGTATGCACAGTCTAGATCTACTGGTACCCGTGCCTGATTTTCAAACTCCGGACTATGTGCAGGACCATAGTCCGCCTGGACCCACACCGGCGTACCTACTCAGCCGTCGTTTTGGTCGCTTACATGTCAGCCCAGTAATCGTGCTCCACCCTAGCCTAGTCCTAGGGTCTTATGATACTATCAAGAGGGTTACTGCTGCAAAGGACCACACAACTAGGGTTTCCTTAACGGGTTAAATGTGGTTAACCCGATCCAAACGTGGATTAAATCGGTTAAGTGTACCCCAGGTTCATGACTTAACCCCGATTAACCCATCAAGCCCAAATTGATTAAGTATTAAGTGGACCATGACTTAACCCTAATCAGGAGGCATTAATTAACTTAATGTGCTTTAACCTCTCACATTAGACCTTGTTGTGGTTACTAGTTAAGCCGGGCGGGTCCGGGTAAATTTATACCACAACTTGGTCTAACCTCGGGTTCGAGCATAACATGACCAACTTCTCACATTGGGTCCTATTGTTTGTAGCCACTAGTTAAGCCGGGCGGGTCCGGGTAGATTTATGCTACAAACTCAACCCAACCTCGAGTTGGCCACACTCATATTTTCTAAGTGTCACGTCCATTATGTTTCCAAAACATAATTACAAGTTAACATATCACGTCATGTTATAAAAACCATGTTTTTGTCATAATGTTACCCAACCCCAACGTAATCCCATCATTTACATAATCGCATCAACGCATAAGGATAAAATAGGGAACTTGGCATAATCATGACAAAAGGTGTTGAAGCCACAAGTTTAACATGGTGGCATATGAGATGTACATATGTTTATATACTTGCATATTGCATTATTAGGCTTCCAAAGTATGCATAAAACCAAACTTAGCATATAAGTGATGCATGGTGATAAATGACATGTAGAAGTTGCTAGAAGTTCGCATTTAGCCTCACATGCAAGTTATCATAAGGGATATGATAACTTCCATGTTGCCAAAATGCAACCTTTCATATAAAGCTTGAAGCTTTAAGCTCACAACATCAAGTTTAACTTGCATAACATGATAACATGTGTATAATGATCAACCCAAACTTGCATAACATGATTAAACCAACTTGCATAGCATAATGATCAACCAAACTTGCATATCATGATGATCAATCAAACTTGCATATCATAATGATCAACCCCAAACTTGCATCATTCATTTAACTTTAGAGTTCAATAAAAAGAAAGTAGAAAAGGGCTAACAATGCTATGAAGACACAAATAAATAGTTATTATAAAGATTGAGACGAAGCCCTTATGCAATCATCCAAATATGCAAGCTCCAAATGAAAAACCCTTGAGCCAAATCAATAAAAACTCTTGCTTTGTAATAGAAATGTTGCAACTTGACTTGAATGCAAACTAAGAACATTCATACAAGCTTGAAAATACTTGTATGCATTCAAAATCTCTCATATAAATTAACTTAGAAATTTTAGCATGAGAGTGGAGGCCATGAGAGGAACAAATTTGACATAGTTTAGTTATAGGATTGAATAATGATGATTTAAGCTAGGCTTAGGGGTCTTTTTATAGAATATTAGGATAGTATTAGCCATAGGATTAACCCTAGATTCAATCAGAGCCATCAAATCCCGTCACTAGCCTCCAAAGCAGGTCCAAACAGCCAAACAGGTGCATCAGGCCAACCTGGCCGACCAGGGAGGTCGACCCCCAGGTAGACCCTAGGGTCGACTCCCCAGTCGACCTGGGGGGAGGTCGACTCCCCAGTCGACCCCCAGGTCGATCCCCCCGGGTCTGGCGGGAATTTTCCCGCCACTTCTGATTTTCTGAAATTTGAATCTGTTTTGAATTTGAATTTTTCGTGAAATTTCGCGAGGCCATATCTTTGTCATACGGACTCCGATTTTCGGAAACTCGGACTCTATTTCGTGTATTTTTCTGAGGCGAACGCAATGGCATAGCTCATTTCCCTTGATTCAGATTTTACAGTTTAATTCTGTCTTGATTTGTGTTATAACATGTTATTCAAAAATACGGGTTGTTACAGATGTGAGGATGGATGCTATGTTTGATTATTTGTTATCACTATGACATCCACACCCCCACCTTTGTATCTTTACACCATTTGATATGGCGCCTTAGAGTGTTGTACAGTATGTAGTGCTAACTCTTTGGTTGCAGGTCCAGGTTCAGGTATGTTTTAGTCTACCTGTTATCGTTCTGTTTAGATGCTTATCGCTCATACCAGGCTTTATGTCTGACCCAGAGTTTTATGTCTCCTCTTAATACTCTGGGTGCTCACACGAGCAGACTAGAGACAGGTTAGCTAGTGATGTGCGAGTAGCTGATTCGGAGGCGGGCATGAGGCTTCCACGTATTATATAGATATTCTCCCTGTGTCGTTGGTGGTCGCTACTTGGGCATTAGTAGTGTGCCTCCTTTATCTTGCTTTTGCTTTGAGACAGTTTGAAAAGTTGTAATAATGTTTAACTTTGGACCATAAGCTGTACTTACATTTTCCGCTGCTATGTTAGTTGTTTCAGCTTATGCACCGTCTCACCTATTTTATGTCAAGTATGTTGTTATTATATTTTGTTCTATGCGCTGTGAGACATTCTACAGGTTCCTTGTTAGTTCATTTCCTTCTTCCCTTTCCTTCTGATGACCCGTTCCGTGCTAACTGGACATGTGTACAGCGCACATTTGGAGTAAATGTCGGTTGGTGCGGGGCAGGCCGTCACATTTGGTATCAGTGCTCTAGGTTGCGTAGTTATCCTAGGGAAAGACACTAGGGAGAGATAGTATGTATATGAGAGCGTGTATTTGTGATTACTTTGGTTTTCAAAGCTATATATACTATTAGTAGTATAAGAATGAAGTCGTACTGCACTAGCACCACTATGGGGTCGTTAATCGTTTCCCTTTTTCAGATTGACGATGAGTCGAGACACGAGGGGTGCTGGTAGAGGGACCGACCATGGGAATGCTGCTGACATGAGGGAGATGTTTACTGACCCCATGAGAGACATGCTTAGAGAAGTGCAAGGGGCAGTTCCCAATCCCGGAGTTGGTGTTGGCCCAATAGTGCAGGCGCCTAGGGTCGATTTTTCCAAGTTGTGCAAGGATTACACTAACCTTGGTGGGAAGCCGTTCCACGGGACGGAGTCGGCCACGGATGTTCAGGACTGGATGGATAGCTGTGATCGTATCTTCGATGACTTGGGTCTTGAGGACGCGATGAAGAGAAGGCTAGCGTCTCGTCAGCTGCAAGGGCGAGCGATGAATTGGTTGAATGTCATTAGAACAGCTACTCCAGAAGATCAGGTTACTTGGGATCAGTTCAAGGCTCGCTTTAGCGAGAAGTTTATTCCAGCTGACCAAAAGTCAGTGTTGTTTAAGAGATTCTTGGAACTCAAGCAGAGTGGTAGGGCAGTCTCTGACTATATTGCTGAGTTCGACACCTTGTCAAAGTATGGACTAGCTCTTATCGATACTCTTGAGAAGAAGAATGAGAAATTCATTACTGGGTTGGATGGATACTTGGGGGAAAGGCTTATCAACCATATTGATGAGACTTTTGAATCGATTGTGGGGAAAGCCTTGAGATCAGAGAGTCTTTACCCTAAGTCAAAGACTGAGGCTGCATCTGCAGAAGGGCTGAAACCGCAAGCAGGCGGTGGAGGCAAGAATAACTCTAAGAATAAGAGGAAGCAGGACCAATCTAAGGGTGGCCAGAAAAAGAACAAGAAAGATGTTGAGTGCTTCAGTTGTGGTAAGAAGGGCCACTATGCCAAAGATTGTCGGGCCATGCCAGCGGATAAGAAGTGCTTCAACTGTGGTCAAGTGGGACATTTCAAGGATAAGTGTCCGCAACCTCTTAGGGTGAAGCAGATTGTGAAAGCATATGCTATTGATGTTGTTCCTTCTTCGTCGAATGCCCCAACTGCAGCGGAGAAAGGAAAGAATGTTGTTATTCAAGGTATGCTTTCTATTTATGATGTACCAGTTCGAGTTTTGCTTGATACTGGGGCTTCCCGTTCCTTCATATCTAGTGACCTGGTAGATAGGTTGGGACTGGAACCCGAGATAGTCGATATACCATTGGTTGTGATGAACCCGATTGGTGGTTCAACTAACCTTAGTATGATTTGCCGAAATTTGGTCTTATCGAGTCATGGATGTATGTTTGTTTGTGATTGCTTTGTTTTGGGCTTTACTGGGTATGGCATTATATTTGGAGTCGATTAGCTCCAAAGATACGGGGTGGTGGTAGACTGTGAGGGCTTTTTGGTGACAGTTAGGGCGGATGATGGGCGGAGGGTAGTGTTTGGTAGTCTACCTAGTGATGGGGTTATGGCTAGTTTTGTAAATTCCCTCGACATCCCGCAGGATGAGCTGTCAGATGTGCTCGTGGTTGGCCAGTATCCGGACGTCTTCGAGGAGGCGACCGGGCTTCCACTGCACCAAGAGATTGAGTTCCATATTGATTTAATGAAAGATGCCAGACCTATATTGATGCCACTTCGTCGTATGGCACCAAGGGAGCAGCGAGAGCTCGAGGTGCAAGTCAGCAATCTTTTGAAGAAGGGATTTATTAGAAGAAGTGTCTCCGAGTGGGGAGCACCGATTGTGTTTGCCACTAAGGCAGATGGTTCCCTTCGTTTGTGTGTGGACTATCGCGAGTTGAATAAGGAAACGAGGAAGAATAAGTATCCTCTACCGCGGATAAATGATTTGTTTGATCAACTGGAAGGAGCAAGAGTGTTCTCCCAGTTGGACCTCGCGACAGGATTTCATCAGCTTCGAGTAGCGGATGAGAGTGTTCCAAAAACGGCATTTAGGACACCGTCTGGATTTTATGAGTGGTTGGTCATGCCATTTGGGTTGACCAATGCACCAGCCAACTTTGTGGATATTATGAATCGAGTATTCAGAGATCAGTTGAATAAGTTTGTTCTTGTGTTCGTAGAGGATATCCTTGTTTACTCAAGGACAGAGGAGGAACACAAGGGACACTTGAGGATAGTGATGGAGGTGTTAAGGAAACACCAATTGAAAGCGAAATTCTCTAAGTGTCATTTTTGGAGAAGAGAAGTGAGATTCATGGGTCATTTTGTTTCCGAGAATGGTATTGCCGTGGACCCTGCGAAGGTGGCTACGGTACAGGATTGGCCTACGCCCAAGAATGCAACAGATGTAAGAAGTTTCTTGGGATTAACTGGATATTATCGTAAGTTTATCCAGGACATCTCCAAGATAGCAGCACCGTTGACTCAGTTGACTAAGAAGAATCAGTCCTTCGTCTGGGACGGAGTGTGTGAGAATGCATTCAAGAGTCTAAAAGAAAAGTTGACGCGTGCGCCAGTGCTAGTCATTCCTAAAAGGAATGAAGAAATGACGGTATACACTGATGCTTGTGGTACCGGACTAGGTGCGGTATTGATGCAAGGAGGTAGGGTTGTAGCTTATGCTAGTCGGCAGCTGAAGCCGCATGAGAAGAAGTATCCTACCCATGATTTGGAATTAGCAGCGATCGTGTTTGCGCTGAAGATGTGGAGATACTATCTCTTGGGAGAAAGATCTGAGTTGTTTACCGACCATAAATCGTTAAAGTATCTCTTCTCCCAGAAAGATCTAAATCTCTGTCAGCAAAGATGGTTAGAGTTCTTGGCTTCGTATGATTTTGAAATCGCATATACACCTGGGAAAGGAAATGCGGTAGCCGATGCCTTGAGTAGGAGACATGCTAGTTTAGGGGCAATGTTTCTTGAATGGAAGCAACTGGAGTATATCGCGGGGTTTGATTTCAGACCAAAGTGCGAATTGGACCCAGTTATGCTAGCTAGTTTGGCGATCAGACCCACTTTGATAGAGCGGATTGGTTCTAGCCAGGGGGACGATCCTAATCTATTGGAAATCATCTCCAGGTCAGAGATGAACATCGACGGTGAGGAGATGAATGTGTATGGGCTTGATCGAGATGGATGGCTTAGAAAGAATGGAAGACTAGTTGTACCCAACGTGAATGGTTTGAGAGATGAAGTGCTTAGAGAATGTCATCACTCAAAACTGACTATACACCCCGGTGGTGATAAGATGTATCGAGACATGTGACAGACTTACTACTGAGAATGGATGAAAAGAGACGTTGGGAAGTTTATATCCAAATGCATGAATTGCCAGCTAGTTAAAGCCGAGCAAAAGAAGCCTAGTGGGTTGTTGCAACCATTAGAAATTCCTGAATGGAAGTGGGAGCAAGTCTTGATGGATTTCAGCGATGGTTTACCAAGGACTAAATCGGGATATGATAGCATTTGGGTAATCGTGGATCGATTGACTAAGAGCGCAAGATTTATACCAGTCAAATCGACCAGAACGGCAGCCAAGTTGGCAGAATTGTATATGAAGTGGGTAGTGAGATTTCATGGAGTACCTAAAAGCATTGTGAGTGACCAAGATCCGTTGTTTACTAGTGGGTTTTGGAAGAGCTTACAAGAGGCTCTAGGGTCAGAATTACATCTCAGTACCGCATATCATCCTCAGACCGACGGTCAGACGGAGAGAGTGAATCGTATATTGCAAGATCTCTTGAGAGCTTGTATATTGGATTTTGGTGGATCATGGGATGACCATTTGCATCTAGTAGATTTTGCATATAATAATAGCTAACAATCCAGTATCGGTATGGCTCCATATGAAGCTTTGTACGGAAGGCCGTGCAACTCACCAACATGTTGGATAGAGACTGGCGAGAAGTTTATGCTTGGACCAGATGTGGTGAGGGAAACTTCAGATAAGATTAAGACCATTCAACAACGAATGAAGGCTGCCCAGGATAGGCAGAAAAGTTATGTTGATAAGTGAAGAAGAGACTTAAAATTCTCCGTTGGCAACTTGGTGTTTATCAAGATTTCTCCGTTGAAGAGCGTGATACGATTTGGCAGGAGAGGCAAATTGGCACCAAAATTTGTTAGCTCATTCCCTGTTCTTGAATTAGTCGGGAATTTAGCGTATAAAGTTGGCTTACCAGAGAAGATAGCAGGAGTTCACAATGTATTTCATGTTTCCCAACTAAGGAAGTTCGTTCACGACTCAGATATGACTATTTCACCTGATCAGTTAGAGGACCTCGAAGTAGAACCCGAGGCGGTTGGGAACCGCAAGCCGATTCGTATTGTGGGGCACGATACGAAGCAACTTCGAAGGAAGGCGGTGAAGCTAGTCAAGGTTCAGTGGGGCGAGAACGAGAATGACTATACTTGGGAGACAGAGGAGAGCATTAAGAAGGCATATCCATAACTCTTTGCCTGGTAAGATCTAGTTCGTAATTTAGTTATTCCGCATGCTACGATAGACTTATCTTGTTTGTTTTGCATGTTTGATTGTTGTTTTATGGTTGATAGGCATGCGGGACCCTTTGTGTGTTTTGATTATGGAATTTTGGGGGCAAAATTTCTTAAGGGGGGAGAATGTAACAACCCGCATTCTACGCATTGGAGGATCGTAGAATATTTATTTCTTTCCCATATGAAGTCGTATGGTCATGTAACTTTGGAAAACATCTATTAGAGTCATTTCCCATGTTCATGATTTTTGTCGATTTTTAAATGACCATTTTGCCCCTAGCTGATCTTGTTTAGGCCATAACTTTTGATTGGAAAGGAATTTTGACCTGAAACCACTTCCATTAGATTCGTTTGACGGTTTACCTTTCCGTAGAGTGGTCACATGTGACTAACGGACTTGCCGTTGAGAAGATATGGCTGAAACAAGGTTTGGAAGGTGAAAAACTGCTTAACAGGGCCAAATAGGGTGATTAGTCAATAGGCCCATAACCCATTTCGGGATTAGGGTTATGGGGAGGCTGAAAAGGGTTAGAGAATCATTTCATTTCAGTTTTCTAGCCTCCACTTATCTCAAAGAAACCCTAAAAATGGCCTCCAACCTTTAAATCACCACCAAATCATCTTCTAATCAAGGATTAAGCTTAGCAACATCAAATCAAGGGAGATCTACACCAAATCAACGTTAGAGCTGCTGTTTAGCATCGGGATTCGCATCAAATCAGAGATTTATTTCAGATCTAGGTTTTGTTTGTGGCTAAGGTGAGTGATTTGCATAGTTCCTCACTAATTATGGCTAATTAAGGGTAATTAGTGTTAATTAGCGAATTTAAACATAATAAAATTCTGGAAAAATGTTCATAAATGCTTAAATGATGTTTTAGACCTCTGATATGAAATTGGGTTAGTTTGGTTAAGTTTTGCTAATCCTATCATTAGTTTCACCTAAACATGCTTAAGGGGAAAATATGGGGTTTTGGGTATGTTTGATCCATTTTAACCTATCATATTGATGTTTTGATGTTTGTGGTTGATTATGCATGTTGCTATGACTGTATGATATGCTTTGTGATTGATTTCAATAGTTAGAATGGTCGAGAACGCCGTCGAATGGCGTAAACACTTGCTGGAAAAGTTGCTGGAAAAGTGCAGGTTCTGGACCGGGTAGGATCGGATATGGCGGCTCGGATCGCGTAAGTTGAACTGGGCAAGGGATTCGATCAGATCGGAACTTGACACTTGAGAAAACTGGCAAAAAGGAAGGCCATGCTAATTGAACTGGGATCGGATCGGCTAAAAAAGGGGGAATCGGATTGGAACAAATGAAGGATTAGGGAGCTGATCGGAGGCGGAGCACGAACTGGATGGGAGATGGCAACCCGACCCGACCTGAAGTGGGACACCCGACCCGAACCGACGCGATGGAGTGAACCCGAACCGAACCGTTACTAGAGGAAGACCATGAACCGACGCAAAGTAGGGGACACCCGACCCGAACCGATGGTTAGCAGCGAAATCCGACCCGACCCAGTATTGACCAATAACCCGAGATGCAAAGGTAGTCCAATATGGGAAGTTAGAGCTCAGGATCCAGTCGGGAACCGATGAGTTCACTTCATGATTGGGCTTTGCTGCGGGACGCGTGCTAAGGAGTTGTCGATGTTCATAACTTTGATTCACAACTAAAAATGGATGATGGGCTACTTATCAGTGCAGTAGAGTCATTATGACTCGAGGGGCAAGATGATGGTAGCAAGACTGCGTTATCAGTGCAGTAGAGTCATTATGACTTGAGGGGCAAAGTGATGCGTAGTGAGACTATGAGCCAGCGCAGATGGGGTGAATAACTCCATGGGGCAAGTGGACATAGTAAAGGATTGGTAAGGCTATGAGCCAGCGCAGATGGGGTGAATAACTCCATGGGGCAAGTGGACATAGCGAAGGATTAGTGGCTACGTTATCAGTGCAGTGAAGCCATTTATGACTTCATGGGGCAAAGTGATCGTAGCAAGGTATGTTTTGTGATCGAAGTGGTGAATATCGTATGCTTTACGCACTGAGTGAGAGATGTGAGGATGGATGCTATGTTTGATTGTTTGCTATCACTATGACATGCACACCCCCACCTCCGTATCTTTACACCATTTGATATGGCACCTTAGAGTGTTGTACAACATGTAGTGCTAACTCTTTGGTTGTAGGTCCAGGTTCAGGTATGTTTTAGTCTACCTGTTATCGTTCTGTTTAGATTCTTATCGCTCATACCAGGCTTTATGTCTGGCCCAGAGTTTTATGTCTCCTCTTATTACTCTGGGTGCTCACAGGAGCAGACTAGAGACAGGTTAGTTGGTGATGCGCGAGTAGCTGATTCGGAGGCGGGCAGGAGGCTTCTACGTATTATATAGATATTATCCCTGTGTCGTTGGTGGTCGCTACTTGGGCATTAGTAGTGTGCCTCCTTTATCTTGCTTTTGCTATGAGATAGTTTGAAAAGTTGTAATAATGTTTAACTTTGGATCATAAGCTGTACTTACATTTTCCGCTACTATGTTAGATGTTTCAGCTTATGCATTGTCTCACCTGCTTTATGTCAAGTATGTTGTTATTATATTTTGTTCTATGCACTGTGAGACATTCTACAGGTTCCTTGTTAGTCCATTTCCTTCTTCCCTTTCCTTCTGACGACCCGTTCCGTGCTAACTGGACATGTGTACAGCGCACCTTTGGAGTAAATGTCGGTTGGTACGGGGCGGGCCGTCACACCAACAAATCTTGGTGCTAACCTACCTCTCCAACCGATCCGAATCACATTCTCAATGGAGAGATCTTGACGAACATCAAGTCGTTAATGAAGAATTCCAAATCTCTTCGTCTCTTATCGAGATAAGTCTTCTGCCTATCTTGGGTAGCCTTCATTCTCTAATATACAATTCACTCAAATACCATCACAACCTAATCTAATCCTTGGTAAACCATCAATGAAATCCATTGAGACTTGTTTCCAACGGTTGTGACAAACTACTAAGCTTCCTTTGCTTAGCTTTAACTAACTGGCAATTCATGCATTTGGACATAAACTTCCCAACGTCTTTCTTTATCCTTTCCCAGTAGTAGATCTGCTCCATGTCTCAATACAACTTGTTACCACTGGGATGTATAGTCAATTTCGAGGGATGATATGCTCTAAGCACTTCATCTCTCAGTCCATCTACGTTGGGTACAACTAGTCCCTTATTTTTTCGATGCCATCCTTCTCGATCAAATCCTTGCTTGATCATTCTCTTTCCATCGATACCCATCTCTACCCTAGGGATGATTTCCAATAGGTTAGCATCGTCCTTCTAACTGGAGCCAATCCACTCAATCAAAATCGATCTAATCGTCAAGCTTACTAGTGTTTCTGAATCCAATTCACTCTTAGGCCTGAAATCATATCATGTGATATACTCTAGTTGCTTCCATCCTAAAAACAAAACCCCTAAACTGGCATGTCTCCTACTCAATGCAACTATTACCGCACCCAAATCCTTTACTATGATCACTCTGGCCCATGGAGTCATGGCGACTCCACTGCACTGATCCATAGCCACTAGTCCTTTGCTATGTCCACTCTGCCCCATGAAGTCATAACAACTCCACTGCACTGGCTCATAGCCTTACTAATCCTTTACTATGTCCACTTTGCCCCTTGAGTCATGACGACTCTACTGCACTGGCTCATAGTCCTACTACAATCACTTTGTTCCCCATCGCTGGAACCCTACAGGTGATAGTCTACTCAAGGGAAGAAAAATAGGAACAACATAGCAACCATAACATCCATCAAACAAGTCCTACCTATCACCTGCTAAATTCATAAACACATCGATACCTACATGATTGGTCTAACTAATCCCATTATGTCGATTCTAGTATGTCTGGTCCAACCAACATCAATAACTAATGGAAGCCCAGCCACCATACATACACCGATGCCTACTTGACTGGTCAAACCAATCCTAGGCCAATGGAAGCCCCGCCTCCCTACGGACTATCGTACCTCCAACGTACGTTTATCCTCCAAGGATAACTAGATCACGTCCAACGGATCCAAGGTAACGGGCGTCCCCAGATACCCCTGCTTTTAGTCCGCCTAAAATACTTGAGTCCAACCCAAGTCTATCCATTATCTTGCTGCCCTCTCGAGTCCAACTCAAGCCGAATCCAATTCCTTGCAGCCTTCTTGAGTCCAACTCGAGTCAATCTATAACTCAGACCCAGTCTTGAGTAACCATTACCGACAAACTCTAGTCCAACGTGAGTCGTCGTCTCCTCATTCGTTGCATCTCCAAGATCAACGGACACCCATTTTCCTTTTACGAGTTCAAGTCCAACTTGAATCGCCCTAATCTTCGTTGTATCCTCCATGATCAACGAACACATCCTATTCCTTCAAAGTCCTACTATCCAAAGAGAACATCAACATAGGTTTCTAAACAATCCATTACTTTTCATCTTTCTCGAGTCCCAGTCGAGCAATCTCATAACCCTATCGAGTCTAACTCGGGGCAGTCTATACCATTGAACAGTCTTATCATGTTCCGTCTGCCCATCACTCCTCGAGTAAACCAAGATATCATCCAATGAAAAAAAATCACAACAACTATTTACCCCTAACGCAAACCATCCTAGTCGAAATCAACATTCCCCAAGCACAAGCCCCAAAGGCCCAAACCAATATCAGACAAGCACCCAAGGAACATCACTTCCGAGTTCGGACAACCCACGTGAGGTGATACTAGCAAAACAATCTAGCACTGGAGCACTCATTTGCCTCCCAGAGACAACTAGAACTTATTACAACGATAACCTCTTGGCTTCCTTAACTACAGTTACTATCGCCATCACTAGGTAGGTACCTAATATCACTATATTCCATTGGAGTAGATCGACTCCCCAAAATAATGCTAAACCCAGTAAAGCCCAAAACAAAGCGATCACAAGCAAACATCCATGACTCGATAAGACCACATTACAACAAATCATGCCGAAACTAGTCGAACCACCAACCGGGTTCGTCACTACTAAAGGTCTATCGACTATCTCGGGTTTTTAAAACAATACCCGAATAGAAACATCTTAAACAGAAAGCATACCTTGAATTACAACATTCTTTCCCTTCTCCGCCGCAGTTGGGGCATTCGACGAAGAAGGAACAGCGTTGATAGCATACGCTTTCACAATCTGCTTCTCCCTAGGAGGTTGTGGGCAATCATCCTTGTGATGTCCCGCCTGGCCGCAGTTAAAGCACTTCCTTTCCCCAGGCTTTTCTCGACAATCTCTGGCATAGTGGCCCTTCTTGCCATAACTAAAGCATTCTCCATCTTTCTTATTTTTCTTATTCTGACCATCCTTGGTCGGGTTCTGCTTCCTCTTGTTCTGAGAATTCTTCTTGCCTTCACCGCCTGCTTGCGGCTTTGGCTCCTCTATAGATGCAATAGCAACTTCGGTCTTTGATTTAGGGAAAAGTCTCTCTGACCTTAATGCCTTTCCTACAATAGATTCAAACATCTCATCAATATGGTTTATAAGTCTTTCCCCCAAGTACCCATCCAAGCCAGTTATGAACTTCTCGTTCTTCTTTTCGACTGTATCGATAAGGGACCATCCATATTTCGATAAAGTATCGAATTCTGCGATGTACTCCGAGACTGCCCTACCATTCTTCTTAAGCTCCAAGAACTTCCTGAACAATTCTGCTTTATGAGCAGCTGGAATAAACTTATCACAAAAGCGAGTCTTAAACTGATTCCAAGTAACTTGATCCTCTGGAGTAGCTGTCTTAATGGCATTCCACCAATTCATCGCTCGCCCTTGCAACTGACGAGACGCTAGCCTTCTCTTCATCGCATCCTCGATACCCAAGTCGTCGAAGATACGATCGCAGCTATCCAACCAATCCTGAACATCTGTGGCCGACTCCGTTCTGTGGAACGACTTTCCACCAAGGTTAGTGTAATCCTTGCACAACTTAGCAAAATTGGCCGTAGGCGTCTGCACTACTGCACTACCACCATTAGCAGCATTAGGAACGACTCCTCGAGCATCCCTATGCATCTCTCTCATGAAGGTACTAAACATCGTCCTCATATCAGGAACATTCACATTGTTTGCTCCTGAACCCGTACTCCTAGTATATCGGCTCATCGTTCAATCTGTAAAGAGAAAATGATTAACCATCTCCATAGTGGTGCCAGTGCAGTACGACTTCATCCTTAGCTGTACTAATAATATATATAGATATAGCTTTTGAAAACCAAAATAATCACAAATACGCGCTCCCATATACTTACTATCTCTCCCTGGTGTCTTTCCCTAGGTTAACTACGCAACCTAGAGCTTTGATACCAAATGTGACGGCCCACCCCACACCAACCGACATTTCCTCCGAAAGTGCGTTGTACACATGTCCAGCTAGCACGGGACGGTCGTCAGAAGAAAGGAAAGAAGTAAATAAACTAACAAGGAACCTGTAGAATGTCTCACAGCGCATAGGATAAAATATAATAACAACATACTTGACATAAAACAGGTGAGACAGTGCATAAGCTGAAAATAAACAAACATAGCAGCGGAAAATCCAAATACAGCTTATGATCCAAAGCCAACATTATTACAACTTTTCAAACTGTCTCAAAAAGCAAAAGCAAGAGAAAGGAGGTACACTACTAATGCCCAAGTAGCGACGACCAACGACACAGGGAGAATACTATACATATCATACGTGGAAGCCTCCTGCTCGCCTCTGAATCAGCTGCTCGCCTTCGAATCAGCTAACCTGTCTCTAGTCTGCTCGTGTGAGCAACCAGAGTAATAAGAGGAGACATAAAACTCTGGGTCAGACAAAAGTCTGGTGTGAGCGATAAGCAACAAAACAAAACAATAACAGGTATAATCCAATCATACCTGAACCTGGACCTGCAACCAAAGAGTTAGCACTACATACTGTACAATACTCTAAGGTGCAACTAACATATAATGTAAGAAATACGGAGGTGGGGGTGTGCATGTCATAGTGATGTCAAACAATCAATGATAGCAACCATCCTCACATCTCTCACTCAGTGCGTAAAGCATACGATATCCACTACCTTGGTCACCTAATCCTTTGGGCCATGACGGAGTCCAACCCCGTATAACTACACTACGAGCCCCTAATCCATCTTTCAGTGGTAAACCAAACAGATAGGCATCGATAACCCCTTTGAGCACGTCCCGCAGCAAAGCCCAATCGTGAAGTTAACTCGTTGGTTCCCAACTGGATCCTGAGTACAAGCTTCCCATTTGGACAACCTTTGCATCTTGGGTTTTGGTCTCCTCCGGATCGGTTTTCACTCAGTTAACAGCTCATACCTCGCGTTCAAGCTTCCTGGTTCAGTCTTAAGTCACCATACTGGTTCGGGTCGAGTTCCTCCATTCGGATCGGGTCGCGCCATCAGCTTGTGGTCCTCCAGCTCCATCGTATCGGGTCGTGGCCAAGCTTCGGGTCCATCGGTTCGATTCGTGCTACCTCGTCTGGATCGGGTCGTGGTCTTCTCTTTGAATCGTGTTGTGGAGTGCACCGGTTCGTGGTCCATGTGTGCGAGCTGTTCAGATCGGAGGACTTCAAAGGAGAACGGATCGGAGATAGCTGGATCGTGAGCGACTCGTATACTAGCTTGGCTCGTGGCTTATTTAGGTGATCGACTCGTGGATATTAGGCACGATCAGGTTGGGTCGTGATACCCCTCCTGCGATCTGATCCGGTCTATTTCCTGCACTTCTTCCGACAAACTGTTTACGCCGTTCGATGGCGTTTTCGATCAATCTAATTGTTCTAAACAATCACAAAGCATACCATACAGTCATAGCAACATGTATAAACATCCACAAATAGCAAAACAACAATCATGGCATGTAAAATGGATCAAACATACCCAAAAACTCATATTTTCCCCTTAAGCATGTTCAAGCAAAACTGATGATAGGATTAACAAAACTTAACAAAATTAGCCAAATTTTCTAACAGAGGTCTAAAACAATATTTCAGAATTTCTGAATATTTTTCCAGATTTTTAACATGCAAAAATTCGCTAATTTCCACTAATCACCCCTTAATCCCCCAAACTCTGGGATTTGCAAAATTAGTCGAAATTAACCCAAATTCATATCAGAGGCAAAAAATAATGTTTTAGAATTTTAGGAATTTTTCTAGATTTTTCTGAGCCATAATTTCGCTAATCTTCGCTAATTACCATAACTAGCCGTAATTAGTGAAAAACAATGCAAATCAATCACCTTTGCCCCAAAGTAAACTATAGATCTGAAATAATTCTCTGTTTGGGTTGATTTCTAATGTGTTCCAGCAGCTCTAATCTTGATTTGGTGAAGATCTCCCTTGATTTGATGTAGCTAATCCCAATCTTCAAGTTATAGGTGTTTTAGAGGTTGGAGGCCATTTTTAGGGTTTCTTATAGGTAAGTGGAGGCTAGAAAACTGAAACGAAATGAAACCCTAACTCATTTCAGCCTCCCCATAACCCTAGTCCCGAAATGGGTTATGGGCCCATTCACTAATCACCCTATTTGGCCCGGTTAAGCAGTTTTTCACCTTCCAAACCTTATTTCAGCCGTATCTCCCAAACGGTAAGTCCGTTTTTCGCATGTGACCACTCTACGGAAAGGTAAACCATCAAACAAATCTAATGTAAGTGGTTTCAGGTCAAAATTCCTTTCCAATCAAAAGTTATGGATGAAACAAGATCAGCTAGGGGCAAAACGGTCATTTAAAAATCGGCAAAAATCATGAACATGGGAAATGACCCCAATTGTCGTTTCCCAAAGGTACGTGATCATACGACTTCGTATAAGAAATAAATAAATATTCTACGATCCTCCGATGCGTAGAATGTGGGTTGTTACAAGACCAGCGTCCCTCATTTATCTTCGTGGAAAGCCGATGGTCAAAAATAATCATTGGACAGTGTGCGAGGGTTTCCCAATCAATACTTCTTTGTCCAATGTCCCGATAATTTATACGGCCTTTGGAAGGCAGTCGGTAAGTATCTTTATTCCTTGAATCCCAACTTGCTCTTTCTTCCTTTCGTTTTGGTTTTCCTGAAGTCTTTTGGATATATTGCAGTGCTTCCCGACAAAAGCATACCCTTTGACCAAGATCTATGCAACTCGTTATTAGCCGTTGACGAGAGCCCGGGGAATAAGAAATTCTTGATTAATGAAGGGTTCTTAAGGCAATACAACTTGCCTTCTCCTCTGCGTACCTTTCCGGCGGACGCTTCCGGCAAACAAAAGGCTATCAGCAAATCCCCTGCCAAGAAATCTTTGGAAAAAGGGGGTTCTAATGTTATAGGGAGCAGCGGGGTATCTTCTAGCAGCAGAGCGATCCCTGCCAAAAAGGTAGTATCAAGGCATTCAAAGCGCAAAGGCTCTAAGATTTAGTGATTTTGTGCGAAGAAGATAGGTCTTTACTAGAGGGAGCCGCCCGAGGAGATGTGAACGTGACTCCTTCGAAGATTGCCCCGAAACAAGTTCGGGAAGCGGAGCGGCTCGACGAAATTTGTGACGGCCCGCCCCGCACCAGTCTGCATTTCCTCCGGAAGTGCGCTGTACACATGCCCGACTAGCACAGGACGGACGTCAAGAGAAAGGAAAGAAGAGAATGAACTAATCAAGAAACCTGTAGAATGTCTCACAGCGCATGGAATAAAATATAATAATAACATACTTGACACAAAACAGGTGAGACAGTGCATAAGCTGATAACTAAAATCAACATCAATCGTCAAAGCAGCGGAAATCCAAATATAGCTTATTACAATTTTCCAAATTTACTGTCTCTAATCAAAAAGAAAGCTGAAGTAGAAGATACACCAACAATGCCCAAGCAGTGATCTTCAACAACACAGGGAGAATACTCTATATATATTACGTGGAAGCCTCCTGCTCGTCTCCGGATCATCTACCCGTGCATCACCAGCTAACCTGTCTCTAGTCTGCTCGTGTGAGCACCCAGAGTAATAAGAGGAGACATAAAACTCTGGGTCAGACATAAAGCCTGGTATGAGCGATAAACATCTAAACAGAATGATAACAGGTATACTAAACCATACCTGAACCTGGACCTGCAACCAAAGAGTTAGTACCACATACCGTACAGTACCCTAAGGTGCCATAATAAATAGTGTAAAGAATACGGGGGTGGGGTGTGTATGTCATAATGATAGCAACAAACCATCCATAGCAACCATCCTCACATCTCTCACTCAGTGCGTAAAGCATACGATATCTACCACTTTGGAACACTAGACAAACTGAGGCAACGACGAATCCCGACTTGTAGAAACCCTGCTATGACCAAGCCAAACACTTGGAGTCATGACCAAACATTTCAATGACCCACTTCATTGGTCATAGCCCTTGGTTCTACCGATGCCATAATGGCCCTGAATCCGCCTTCGTACCTCCTACCATAGTGGCCCAAAGCTACAGACGTCGATAACTCCTTAGCACACGTCCCGCAGCAAAGCCCAACCATGAAGTGAACTCATTGATTCCCTTCTGAATCTTGAGCTCTAACTTCTCATTTGGGCTCCCTTTGCATCTCGGGTTTGGTCGAATTGGAGTGGGTCTTCAGAAGAGTTGTCGCGCATTAACAGTCCTAGAGTTCTGTTCGGTTCGGTAGTCATCACCATCATCGGGTCGGGTCGGTAGTCCACTTCGGGTCGGGTCGGTGTCCTCCTCCGGGTCGGGTCGGGTTGCTGCTTTCCTTCGAGTTCATGCTCCTCCTTTGATCAGCTCCCTCGTTTCCCATCTATTCCGATCCGATCCCTTTGTCTTGCTCCAGTCGTAGCCTCCCATTCGTGAGCCGATCCGGTCTGGCCTCTATTATGCTTCCGATCCGATCCGCTCCCTCCTACTCCGATCCGATCCTGCTCCATAGTTCCGATCCAATCTTCTGTCCAACTCCAACTCTAAGCAATGGCCTTCCTTCCTGCCAAGCTCCTTCCAGTGGCGAGTCCCTATCCAGTTCGGATTCCCTTGGTCAGTTCCCTAGTCCGATCCGACCCCTTCTCTCCGATCCGAACCGGTTCGGAACCTGCACACTTCTGCAACTTTCCAGCGAGCTTTCTACGCCATTCGACGACGTTTTCGAACAATTTAACTATTCTAATCAATCATGAAACATACCATAGAGTCATAGCAACATGTAATAGCAACCACAAACAGCAAACAACAAATCAAATGAACCAAAATGGATCAAAAAGTGGCTAAAACCTCACATTTGCCTATAATCCCTCTTAATCATGTTTAAGCATACGATTAGCAAGACACATCGGAATTAACCCAAATTTCTAACAGAGCCTTAAAACATTATTTTAGAATTTTAAGAATTTTTCCAGAATTTATTTACGTATACATTCGCTAATCTTCACTAATTACCCTTAACTAACTGTAATTAGTGTCAAAATGATGCTATCACTCACCTTGGCCACAAATGAAATTCTCAGAACTGAAACTCCTCTGATTTGGGGCGAATACTGATGTCTAACAGCAGTTCCAACCTTGCTTTGGTGCTTTTTCTCCTTAATTTGGTGTCGCTAAGCCTAATCTTCAATTAGAGAGTGATTTTGGGTGTTTTAGATGTAGGAAGCCATTACTAAGGTCTCAAGGAGGTTTGTGGCGGCTCACAACTGAAATGAAAGTGATAACCTAACCCTAATCAGTCTTCCTATACCTCTAAACCCGAAATTCCCCTTGGGCCTAGCTGCTAATTACCCGGTTAAGCCCAATTAAGCTGTCTTTCACCATCTGAAACTTGTTTCAGCCATATCTCCCAAACGGTGAGTCCGTTTGGCTAATGTGACCACTCTACGGAAAGAGAAACCATCATCCGGAGCCAATGGAAGTGGTTTCAGGTCAAAATTCCTTTCCAGTCAAAAGTTATGGCCAAAACAGTGCCAACTAGGGGTAAAATGGTCATTTAAAAATCGGGAGAAATCATGAACATGGGAAATGACCCCAATAGTCGTCTCCCAAAGTTACATGACCATACGACTTCGTATGTGAAAGAAATAAATATTCTACGATCCTATGATGCGCAGAATGCGGGTCGTTACACTCTTCCCCCCTTAAGAAATTTCGCCCCCGAAATTCCTTAACCCAAAACATACTAAGGATCCCGCATGCCTAACAACCATATACAACAATCAAACGTGCAAAACAAGCAAACAAGCCTATCCTAGCATGCGGAAAATCTAAATTGAAGTCAAAATCTTACCAGGCAAAGAGTTCTGGATACTTTCTCCTTATGTCCTCCTCTGTTTCCCAAGTACAATCACTCTCGTCCTCGCTCCACTGTACCTTGACTAGCTTCACCGCCTTCCTTCGAAGTTGCTTCATGTCGTACTCGACAATACGGGCCGGCTTGCGGTTCCTAACCGCCTCGGGTTCTACTTCGAAGTCCTCTAACTGATCAGGTGAAATAGTCATATCTGAGTCGTGAACGAACTTCCTTAGTTGGGAAACATGAAATACGTTATGAACTCCCGCCATCTTCTCTGGTAAGTCAATCCTATATGCCAGATTCCCGACTAGTTCAAGAACAGGGAACGGGCCAACAAATCTTGGTGCCAACTTGCCTCTCCTGCCAAATCGTATTACGCTCTTCAATGGGGAAATCTTGACAAACACCAAGTCACCAACGGAGAATTTTAAGTCTCTTCGCCTCTTATCAGCATAACTCTTCTGCCTATCTTGGGCTGCCTTCATTCGTTGCTGAATGATCTTGATTTTATCTGAAGTTTCCCTCACCACATCTGGTCCAAGCATAAACTTCTCGCCAGTCTCTATCCAACATGATGGTGAGTTACACGGCCTTCCGTACAAAGCTTCAAACGGAGCCATACCGATACTGGATTGGTAGCTATTATTATATGCAAACTCTACTAGATGCAAATGGTCATCCCATGATCCACCAAAATCCAATATGCATGCTCTCAAGAGATCTTCCAAGATACGATTCACCCTCTCCGTCTGACCGTCGGTCTGAGGATGATATGCGGTACTGAGATGTAACTCTGACCCTAGAGCCTCTTGTAAGCTCTTCCAAAACCCACTAGTGAACAACGGGTCTCGGTCGCTCACAATGCTTTTAGGTACTCCATGAAATCTCACTACCCACTTCATATATAATTCTGCTAACTTAGCTGCCGTTCTGGTCGATTTGACTGGTATAAACCTTGCACTTTTAGTCAGTCGATCTACAATTACCCAAATGCTGTCATATCCCGATCTAGTCCTTGGTAAACCGTCGATGAAATCCATCGAGACTTGCTCCCATTTCCATTCGGGAATTTCTAATGGCTGTAACAATCCACTAGGCTTCTTTTGCTTGGCTTTAACTAACTGGCAATTCATGCATTTGGATATAAACTTCCCAACGTCTCTTTTCATCCCTTCCCAGTAGTAAGTCTGCTTCATATCTCGATACATCTTATTACCACCGGGGTGTATAGTTAACTTTGAGTGATGACATTCTCTAAGCACTTCATCCCTCAATCCATTTACGTTGGGTACAACAAGCTTTCCACTCTTTCTAAGCCATCTTTCTCGATCAAGCCCATACTTGTTCATATCCTCATCGATACCCATCTCTAACTTGGAGATGATTTCCAATAGGTTAGGATCGTCCCTCTGACTAGAGCCGATCCGCTCAATCAAAGTGGGTCTGATCGTCAAACTTGCTAACATTTCTGGATCCAATTCGCACTTTGGTCTGAAATCAAACCCCGCGACAAACTCCAGTTGCTTCCATTCAAGGAACATAGCCCCTAAGCTGGCATGTCTTCTACTCAATGCATCAGCCACCGCATTTCCCTTTCCTGGTGTGTATGCGATGTCAAAATCATAGGAAGCTAAGAACTCTAACCACCTCTGCTGGCGGAGATTTAAATCCTTCTGGGAGAATAGACACTTTAACGACTTATGATCTGTAAACAGCTTAAATCTTTCTCCCAAGAGATAGTGTCTCCACATCTTTAACGCAAACACGATTGCTGCCAATTCTAAATCATGGGTAGGGTATCTTCTCTCGTGCGGTTTCAATTGCCGACTTGCGTAAGCTACAACCCTACCGCCTTGCATCAATACAGCACCCAGTCCGGTACCACAGGCATCCGTGTATACCGTCATCTCTTCATCCCCCTTAGGAATGACTAACACTGGTGCGCTTGTTAACTTGTCCTTTAGACTTTTGAATGCATTCTCGCACTTTTCATCCCAGACAAAAGATTGATTCTTCTTGGTCAACTGGGTCAACGGTGCTGCTATCTTGGAGAAACCTTGGATAAACTTACGATAATATCCCGCTAACCCCAAGAAACTCCTTACATCTGTTGCATTCTTGGGCGTAGGCCAATCCTGTACCGTAGCCACCTTTGTTGGGTCCACGGCAATACCACTCTCTGATACAACATGGCCCAAGAACCTCACTTCCCTCTTCCAGAAGTGACACTTAGAAAACTTTGCTTTCAATTGGTGTCTTCTCAACACCTCCATCGCTACTCTTAAATGTTCCTTGTGTTCCTCCTCTGTCCTCGAATAGACCAAAATATCATCAACGAACACAAGGACAAACTTATTCAACTGATCTCTGAATACCCTATTCATAAGATCCATAAAATATGCTGGGGCATTGGTCAGCCCGAATGGCATGACCAACCACTCATAAAACCCAGACGGCGTCCGAAATGCCGTTTTAGCTATACTCTCAGCTTCCACTCTAAGCTGATGAAAACCTGTCGCGAGATCCAACTGAGAAAATACTCTCGCGCCACTCAACTGATCGAACAAATCATCTATCCGCGGTAGAGGATACTTGTTCTTCCTCGTCACTTTATTCAATTCGCGGTAGTCTACACACAAACGAAGGGAACCATCCGCCTTGGTAGCAAACACAACTGGTGCTCCCCATTCAGAAACACTCCTTCTGATAAATCCCTTCTTCAAAAGATCGCTGACTTGCACCTCGAGCTCCCGCTGCTCTCTTGGTGCCATACGACGAAGTGGCATCACTATAGGCCTGGCATCTTTTACCAAATCAATGCGAAACTCAATCTCTCGGTGTGGTGGAAGTCCGGTCACTTCTTCGAAAACATCCGGATACTGGCCAACCACGGGCAAACCTGACAACTCACTATGCGGAATGTCGAGGG
This sequence comes from Allium sativum, assembly GCA_030737875.1. Classification (NCBI taxonomy): domain Eukaryota; kingdom Viridiplantae; phylum Streptophyta; class Magnoliopsida; order Asparagales; family Amaryllidaceae; genus Allium; species Allium sativum. The sequence continues at coordinate 522,908,570 of CM060923.1, read as the reverse complement.
AGTTTAGAAAACTAGCCAATACCCCCTTACTGGGTAGACCACCAAACACTATCCTCCGCCCATCATCCGCTCTAGCTGTCACCAACAAGCCCTCACAGTCTACCACCACCCCGTATCTTTGGAGCCAATCTACTCCCAAAATAATGCCAAACCCAGTAAAGCCCAAAACAAAGCAATCACAAACAAACATGCATCCATGACTCGATAAGACCACATTACGACAAATCATGCTAAGGCTAGTCGAACCACCAATCGGGTTCGTCACTACTAAAGGTCTATCGACAATCTCGGGCTCCAATCCCAACCTATCTACCAGGTCACTAGATATGAAAGAACTGGAAGCTCCGGTATCAAACAAAACTCTAACAGGAACATCATAAACAGAAAGCATACCTTGAATGACGACATTCTTTCCCTTCTCCGCCGCAGTTGGGGCATTCGACGAAGAAGGAATAGCATTAAGGGCATATGCTTTCACCATTTGCTTTTCTTTAGGGGGCTGTGGACACTTGTCCTTGTGGTGTCCCATTTGGCCACAGTTGAAGCACTTCCTATCCGCTGGCTTGGCCCGACAATTACTAGCATAATGGCCCTTCTTACCACAGCTGAAGCACTCCACATCTTGCTTATTCTTTTTCTTCTGGCCATCCTTAGCCTGATTCTGCTTCCTCTTATTCTGAGAACCACCTTTGCCTCCACCACCTGCTTGTGGCTTTGGCTCATCTGCGGATGCAACTTCAGTCTTCGGCTTAGGGTAGAGACTTTCCGATCTTAACGCTTTCCCCACAATCGATTCAAACGTCTCATCGATGTGGTTAATAAGTTTTTCCCCCAAGTATTGATCCAAACCAGTTATGAATTTCTCATTCTTTTTCTCGGCAGTATCTATAAGAGATAACCCATATTTTGACAAAGTGTCAAATTCAGCAATGTACTCCGAGACAGCTCTGCCATTCTGCTTGAGCTCTAAGAACTTCTTAAACAACATTGACTTCTGAGCAGCTGGAATGAACTTCTCACTAAAGCGAGCCTTAAACTGCTCCCAAGTAATCTGATCTTCGGGAGTAGCTGCCTTTATAGCATTCCACCAATTCATTGCCCGCCCTTGCAGCTGACGGGACGCTAGCCTCCTCTTCATCGCATCCTCGATACCCAAATCCTCGAAGATACGTTCGCAACTATCCAACCAATCTTGAACATCCGTAGCCGACTCCGTTCCGTGGAACGGCTTCCCACCAAGGCTAGTATAATCCTTATTCAGCTTGGCGAAGTCGACTCTTGGCGCCTGCACTATTGGACCACCACCATTTCCACCATTGGGAGTTGCCCTCTGAACATCCCTAAGCATCTCTCTCATGAGGTCAGTAAACATCGTCCTCATGTCAGCAGCAATCCCATAATTGGCTCCCCTACCAGCACCTCTAGTATCTCGGCTCATCGTCAATCTGAAAAAGGAAACGATTAACGACTCCATAGTGGTGCTAGTGCAGTACGACTTCATCCTTATACTACTAATAGTATATATATATAGCTTTTAAAAACCAAAGTAATCACAAATACGCTCTCTCGTATACGTATATTATCTCTCCCTGATAACTTCCCTCGGTTAACTACGCAACCTAGAGCTCTGATACCAAGTGTGACGGCCCGCCCCGCACCAGTCTGCATTTCCTCCGGAAGTGCGCTGTACACATGCCCGACTAGCACAGGACGGACGTCAAGAGAAAGGAAAGAAGAGAATGAACTAATCAAGAAACCTGTAGAATGTCTCACAGCGCATGGAATAAAATATAATAATAACATACTTGACACAAAACAGGTGAGACAGTGCATAAGCTGATAACTAAAATCAACATCAATCGTCAAAGCAGCGGAAATCCAAATATAGCTTATTACAATTTTCCAAATTTACTGTCTCTAATCAAAAAGAAAGCTGAAGTAGAAGATACACCAACAATGCCCAAGCAGTGATCTTCAACAACACAGGGAGAATACTCTATATATATTACGTGGAAGCCTCCTGCTCGTCTCCGGATCATCTACCCGTGCATCACCAGCTAACCTGTCTCTAGTCTGCTCGTGTGAGCACCCAGAGTAATAAGAGGAGACATAAAACTCTGGGTCAGACATAAAGCCTGGTATGAGCGATAAACATCTAAACAGAATGATAACAGGTATACTAAACCATACCTGAACCTGGACCTGCAACTAAAGAGTTAGTACCAGATACCGTACAGTACCCTAAGGTGCCATAATAAATAGTGTAAAGAATACGGGGGTGGGGTGTGTATGTCATAATGATAGCAACAAACCATCCATAGCAACCATCCTCACATCTCTCACTCAGTGCGTAAAGCATACGATATCTACCACTTTGGAACACTAGACAAACTGAGGCAACGACGAATCCCGACTTGTAGAAACCCTGCTATGACCAAGCCAAACACTTGGAGTCATGACCAAACATTTCAATGACCCACTTCATTGGTCATAGCCCTTGGTTCTACCGATGCCATAATGGCCCTGAATCCGCCTTCGTACCTCCTACCATAGTGGCCCAAAGCTACAGACGTCGATAACTCCTTAGCACACGTCCCGCAGCAAAGCCCAACCATGAAGTGAACTCGTTGATTCCCTTCTGAATCTTGAGCTCTAACTTCTCATTTGGGCTCCCTTTGCATCTCGGGTTTGGTCGAATTGGAGTGGGTCTTCAGAAGAGTTGTCGCGCATTAACAGTCCTAGAGTTCTGTTCGGTTCGGTAGTCATCACCATCATCGGGTCGGGTCGGTAGTCCACTTCGGGTCGGGTCGGTGTCCTCCTCCGGGTCGGGTCGGGTTGCTGCTTTCCTTCGAGTTCATGCTCCTCCTTCGATCAGCTCCCTCGTTTCCCATCTATTCCGATCCGATCCGATCCCTTCGTCTTGCTCCAGTCGTAGCCTCCCATTCGTGAGCCGATCCGGTCTGGCCTCTATTATGCTTCCGATCCGATCCGCTCCCTCCTACTCCGATCCGATCCTGCTCCATAGTTCCGATCCGATCTTCTGTCCAACTCCAACTCTAAGCAATGGCCTTCCTTCCTGCCAAGCTCCTTCCAGTGGCGAGTCCCTATCCAGTTCGGATTCCCTTGGTCAGTTCCCTAGTCCGATCCGACCCCTTCTCTCCGATCCGAACCGGTTCGGAACCTGCACACTTCTGCAACTTTCCAGCGAGCTTTCTACGCCATTCGACGACGTTTTCGAACAATTTAACTATTCTAATCAATCATGAAACATACCATAGAGTCATAGCAACATGTAATAGCAACCACAAACAGTAAACAACAAATCAAATGAACCAAAATGGATCAAAAAGTGGCTAAAACCTCACATTTGCCTATAATCCCTCTTAATCATGTTTAAGCATACGATTAGCAAGACACATCGGAATTAACCCAAATTTCTAACAGAGCCTTAAAACATTATTTTAGAATTTTAAGAATTTTTCCAGAATTTATTTACGTATACATTCGCTAATCTTCACTAATTACCCTTAACTAACTGTAATTAGTGTCAAAATGATGCTATCACTCACCTTGGCCACAAATGAAATTCTCAGAACTGAAACTCCTCTGATTTGGGGCGAATACTGATGTCTAACAGCAGTTCCAACCTTGCTTTGGTGCTTTTTCTCCTTAATTTGGTGTCGCTAAGCCTAATCTTCAATTAGAGAGTGATTTTGGGTGTTTTAGATGTAGGAAGCCATTACTAAGGTCTCAAGGAGGTTTGTGGCGGCTCACAACTGAAATGAAAGTGATAACCTAACCCTAATCAGTCTTCCTATACCTCTAAACCCGAAATTCCCCTTGGGCCTAGCTGCTAATTACCCGGTTAAGCCCAATTAAGCTGTCTTTCACCATCTGAAACTTGTTTCAGCCATATCTCCCAAACGGTGAGTCCGTTTGGCTAATGTGACCACTCTACGGAAAGAGAAACCATCATCCGGAGCCAATGGAAGTGGTTTCAGGTCAAAATTCCTTTCCAGTCAAAAGTTATGGCCAAAACAGTGCCAACTAGGGGTAAAATGGTCATTTAAAAATCGGGAGAAATCATGAACATGGGAAATGACCCCAATAGTCGTCTCCCAAAGTTACATGACCATACGACTTCGTATGTGAAAGAAATAAATATTCTACGATCCTATGATGCGCAGAATGCGGGTCGTTACAAAATTTGTAGAAACTTCTGTAGAAGATCTGGAAAGCGGAGGAACCCTTCTAAAGAACACCAAGAAGGGAGTGGTTCAGAGACTTCAAAGGGACTTGATCCTCCTGACTTGGCTGGAGAGCTCGTTCAAGGTAAGATCGCTTCCTTTTAATCATGAGGACATTACGGAAAAAAACCCCTTGTTTTTGGGTCAAAGCGATATCTCACAAAGCTTTTAGGATTCTTTTCTCATTTTTCTACAACCATGGTGCTTAAATTTTCTTTTCCTTCTTAGATCCAGGAATGGAGTCATCTTTATCAGAAAGTTTCTCCCATCAACTTGCTTTCGTTGATCCACGAAATCTCTTGCAATCTAGTCTTTCTCATTGTCTCAAGCGTTTCCATCCATCTTCGGATCTTCTACCCCAAGATGCTCTTGAAGCACCACTGGAGAGTTTGATAAAGAAAAAGAAGCAAGACCATTCCTGGGTATCTGGAGGAGAAGCCCAGGATACTGAGAAGAGAGGGGGTAATAATGAGCAGGCTGGCCTCGATGGGTCTTCTGAACCAGTTGAACTTCCATGCCCCAGTTCTTTGGTCCCTATGAAGCTGCTAGTTAGATCATCTATCTCTGATGCACCCGCTCTTCGCCAAATTTAGGCGATTCTTGATAGACCTCCCTACAGAGTTTCCCTTGGTAATCCTAAGTTGATGGACGGGTTTGGAGACCGGGACTTGAGGGGAATGGATCTTAACTTAGATTTGTCTCCATACGATGACCAGGGCGCCGTTGGGGAGTTGAGTGCCACAAAAAACAATGTGACCTCCTAGCTTGCCGCTATCATGGGTCAACTTGAAGTTTAGTTAGATGAAGCCAAAGATACCTCCAAAAAGCGATTTGAGTTTTGGGATAAGTTCTGCTTTGAATTTCAGAAATTGAATACTCAGCACCTTGAGCATATTGAACTCGTGGAGAGCGATAAGACTGAACTGAGCCATGTGATTGAGGGTTAAGAAGCCGAAATCGCACTCTTTAAAGATGGGAACAGCAGGATGAACAACTTAGAAGCCGAAACAGAAGAATTCAGGAAGAGATTGAAGCTGCCAAGAAACGTCTTGACGAGGCTCAAACAGTTCGTGAGTTTGTTGATTCTCAATTAACTTCCGTACAACAGGCTATGGTCGCTTGTCGGTGGGAGAAAGCGGCGCTCGAGGGTAAACCTGCTTTCCAGAATAAGGCTCTTGAAACTTTAGAAGGAGATAAGGCAAGGTTAGTCGGAGACCATGAACGAGCTCAAACTAAAACTAAAGAAACCCTGTTTCGATTTTACACTCTCAGTGTTATGACCCGTGGAAGTTTGAGCTATTTGAACAAGGATTTCCCCATACATTAGCTCTTGTCTGGGAGGAGGTGCTCAGTTACTCCAAAGATAAGGAAGATAGCGTTCTGCAAGAAGCCCTTATTGAGCCAAAGGGTCGTGATGCTTTGGAAAAAGGCAGGAGAATATTGGCTAACGAGCGAGCTCGACCCCTTGGAAAAGAAATCCAGAATGTTGCTCCTATTCATGCCTCCGGTCCTGCAGGAGGTGAAGATTTGGGATCCCAAATTCCTTTGACTGGAACTTCCGTCGCTAATGAAGGTACTTCTGAGGTTCATGATGGTCATGATGTCCCTGAAAAAATTGCCAAATGATATGCTGTTGTTGTGTATTTTGCAGTTCCAACTTTATTACCATGTACCTTTATGATGAATTTGTATTTCGTTATCGCGTGTTACTGTTGAAACGCTATAAATAATCGTTATCTTATTTTTTTATATTTATCCCCCTTTTTATGGGTTGCGTAGCGATTACGTTTTTACGTCGTTCGTCGTCTAATATCGCTGGTTTGCTTTGAATTTGAAACATCGTATTTTACATTTTTGCTCCTCTCTTTGAGGGGTTTAGTCTTTATTATGCTTGCATTCGCATTTTTATTTGGTCTGGTAATTCGAACCTTTAAAGATCTTTTTTTTGGATAGGTACCCATATTAAAAGATGCAGATATCTTGCTGTACATTTAATCTTGTTGTACACTTAATCTTGTTCCTCTCTGATTTGGCGTCCCAAGTCCTTTGGAAACATGATTAAATGTATTATGTATGTTTAGTTCGCGTATTTTCTTTTTAATGTATCCAATCCCATATTTTACTAACTTAGTGACCCGAGCCCTTTGGTTACTAGTTTTGGATGCGTGCCCCCATGGGAGGACTTAGGTTACAATTTTCGACCCAATTTCGATCTTATTTGATCCGACTCGTTATGAACGAATAGAGACCTAGACCGGATACCCCCAAACGGCTAGGATTTCTGATACCCCCTTCCGGCTAGGATTTCTGTTGTTGTAATCCACCCTTGGCTCTGTTTGACTTGGTTAACAACAAAGAACAATGGTGGCCACCTCCTTTTGGTCGGGTTTCTTTTTTTGTTTCGGGACATGTCAGTTTTTCCGACTTTGTGCTTCGACCAAGGACACAGACGTTGGTTCGCCTCATCGAGTTTCTTTTTCTCAAGTTGGAAAACCCGTGTCCAACACCTAGGAAGGTCACCTAAGAAGGTGCTTCTTTGGTGGGATTTAGCAATTTCATCCATGGGACTTTCGAGTTCTGCAGGACGGTGGTTTTGATGGCCCTGCCTTTTTTGACCAATGCTCCTGATGCATGGTGCGCGTTTTACCCTTATGGAAATATAATTAGAAAAGACAGAATGCAGAAGTAGCAAAATAAAGGGAATGGGGGTTGTGCATTCCCAGTTCTAGATATTGGATTGCACCCAGTTGCCATTAGTTAATGATTGGTCGCAAGTCTTCGGGCGTTCGGGATACCTCGCGCGACCCAGCATGATCGGCAACCTTACCTTGCCTCTGACCTTCTGGTGCATTTTGTGGATTCTTAACATATTTCTGTAGTTGGTTTTTTCGGATGAGCTCCTCAATCAAGTTTCTTAAGTGTCGAAATTCATTTGTGCTGTGTCCTGGCTGATTGTGAATCCGGCAGAACTTTCCAGAGTTTGCATGCTGTTACGTGATTCTTTGCGGCTTTACTTGAGGAAACATGCCTGTGTCCTTGGTGGCAAAGTAGATTTTATCTTGAGTTTCATTTAGGGGAGTCAATTCTGATTGCTTAAATAGTTTTGACTTTTTGTGTACTCCACTGCTCCTTCCATCGAACACTCTTTTATGCCCAAGACTATCCTTCTGAATTATCTGAGGAGATTCGTTGCTTCTCCCTTCCTTAATAGTGTTATTCCTTGCATCCTTCTGAGCATCCAGGGTGTCGGTTTCCACACTCATGTACTCTTTGTCTTTCTTGTAGAATTTCTTTAGAGTCTTTGGTTTCTTTATCTTGAGCCATTTTCCGAATTCTGACTTCTTATCGATACCCGCTTTCAAGGCTGCCAACAAGTACCAAGGTTCCGGTTCTATAACCTCTGTTGCTGCAGTGTGGAATCGTGAAAGGAAAGCTTTGATGGTCTCTCCGGGCATCTTTTCCATTTCACTTAGTGTCATCACGTCCCTTGCCTTGGTGGCCTGCAATCGAAATTGATCTTGAAATCTCCTTGCCAGATCAGCAAACTGGTCAATACACCTAGGTGGAAGTCTGGTGAACCATAATAAAGCCACGCCTTCCAGGAAAACGGTAAGTAAAAGCACTTGATTTTGTCAGTGGCCCTAGCTCCATTCATGTGTTGGTCGTATTTGAACAGAAAAATGGTTGGATCTCCGACTCTACTATAAGGTGCTATTGTTGGTGGTACGAATTTCATCGGGATTTTCGCTTGACGGATCTTCTCTGTGAATGGATTTTTGCTGGGGGAAAACTCCCATTCTTTCTCCTCATCCTTCGAGTCGCCTTCTCCTTCATTACTCGCTGGATTAGGTCCATGATGCGCCTTTCATTGCCTGCTTGTTTATCAGGAACAACGCTGATGTTATTATCAGCGCGACCATGGTTTAAGCTTCGGCATCTCGCATCCTTCTTGAGGGAGGTTACGTTGGGGCGATTTTTTGCACATTCTTCTTTGCGCTGTGGAGATCTGACCTTAGTGTCCTAAACGCTGGTTTCCCCCTGTTTCTCACTGAGATGTGAGGTCGTTCAGGGTCTGAGGCAGATGAGTCCTCTTTTTCATCAACATTAACCACAACATTTGGCAATAACAAATTGGCTTGACTTTTGGTTAGGACATCATACCTTTCCATTATCATCTTCACTGTATTTTATCCATTTTCTCATTCAAGCCGGTTACAACCACATTCAATTCGCTTTGTGTTATAGATGGCCCAGGGGTTTCCCCAGCCCCTTGATTTAAGATCTGAGGTGTATCTTTATCAGCATTACCGTCTTCATTGATCGTAGCGAATTTAGTAAATTTTCCGCTTTTCTTCGATCCAACCATGATTTCAAAGAAGAAAACAATTTTGAGATGTTTTTGTTACTGAACCACAAAAAGGAATTTTCGAACACAGCCCCACGGTGGGCGCCAAATTGTTTACACCAAAAATGGTCTAAACACACAAGGTATTAAATTGTACTTCACCAATTCGGTAAGAAATAAATGGAACCGTGTTTAATCAGCAATAAAAAGTGAAAATGCGAAAAAGTAAAGTAGAGACAAGATTTAGAGTCGTTCAGTCGTTAATGAGGCCTACGTCCACTATGAAGGTGATTTCCTGCCATATAATTATAATTACAGAACACATCAACTCTCTCTTTTCATACATCTCTATACCCATTCAATATACCCTCATTAATATATTTCAATCTAAGGAGTTATACAAAAGAATAGCGCAATTTGAGGAGAAGAAGGATGGATAAATATTAAGAAGATGGGTGTCTTCGTCTTCCTTCAATGTGAAATTGTGCTTGACGCCATGGCTGAATCTGTGGCTGAGGATGAAGTTTGGCAGCACTTCTTGGTTTTTAGAAGTCGATCTCCTTTACATTGGTAGCCATGGTCTATTTATAAGTGAACTCCCCTTGGTAAACAACCTCGAATTCCTTTATCCAGGCTGTGGATCGTCCATTTTGCTAATTACGATCATGCTACCGGCTAGCTATAGCCAGCTGTCCGTGGCTGTATCCAGTTGTCATGTGTGAGCGGCTCGTTGGAACGAGTATCTTGAACAGCTGAGCGGGTCCATGTAAGCGAGTGTCCAATGAGCGCCTCAAGAGATTCTGTAAGAGCGGGAGGTGGGTTTGGAGTCGAGTCTCCTTTGTTCCTTGTGCGACCGTCCTTCTCGGTCCAAGGGCGCTTGTTTTCGTGCTGCCTTTGTATGTCGCTTTTTGACATCAAGGCTTCGTTATGAGGTCGCTCCTGCTTAGGTTGAGTGGGCGACTTGCCTCATTTTGGTGTTTGAGCGGTTCTCAGGATATGCGACCTTTAACTTTATCGGGTCGTACTTCTTATAATATGTTACACTGTTATCTTCGGACGCAGTGGTTGACTTGACCTCCCTTGGGTTTGATATTTGGATCTTGCTTTGTGCGGGTGCATTGAGCACGGCCGGCCCTGATTACATCCGCCTTGTACCCTTTACCTAATATGCACATGATTTTTTTGGGATTAACAGAAACAACCATGGGATCCTCTACTACACTGGTATCTAGGTGCAGAGATTCAACTAAAGCAATAGATATAAAAGAGTACGACGAGACTGAATCAAAAAGAGTACGAACCGGATGATCAGAAAGATAAACTAAACTCTCAACATAAACATTTCTACCTCTTTCTTGCGAAGGTGTAATGAGAGCGTGAATCTGCCCTCCAGAAGTAGATCCAGTCCTCTGCCCTTGCCCTTGCCTTTTTGGGCAATCCTTAGCCATATGTCCTGTCTCACTACATTGAAAACAACCACCCATCTTCCTCTTCTTCTTTCTGCGGTCCTTAATCAAATGTCCAGGTATGCCACAAAAATTACACTTCCTCTTGTCATGGTGTTTGTTATTCTTCCCGCCCGTCTTGGAATCCGTCTTCTTATTCATCAATCCCGAAACTTTCTTGTTTAGAGGTCCTTCCACCTTTGTCTCTTTCTTCCCATCCTTGTCTCCCTCATGTAACAGTGCCATATCCACCAATCTCTCATAAGTCGCACCCATAGGTATATGGGACATAGCTAGGTTGTGCAGTGGCTCATTCAACCCTTTAACGAAACGGAGAGCCTTTTTATGTGGAGTGTTTACCAACTCCAGTCTGAATCTAGCTAGCTGGTTGAATTGGTTGACGTATTCCTTAATCGATAGGCTTCCCTGTTTGAGTGCTAAGAACTTCTCCATATGTAGGCTTCATTCAGCTTGCATGAGGAACTTCATTTCAAACCTCATTTTGAAATCCTCCCAAGTCTCAACTGATCTTTCTGCATTAGTAACTTCCCACCAGAAAGAGGCTTCTTCCTTAAGTAACCATATAGCCAATTGTATCTTCTGCCTATCGTCCACTTCGAGGATAACAAACATATCTTTTGTTTCCTTGAGCCAGTTTCTTGCTTCCACAAATGATTTAGTCCCATTAAAGTTCTTTCTGCCCATGCTCGAAAGTCTCTACATATCTTCGAGAAGGCATTCACATGTGGAGGAGGAGGAACGGCTACAGCTGGGGGAGGAGGAATGTCTGCTGGGCCTGCTGCATCAGCCCTAGCCTCCAGATACCTTCTGAACCAGCCGGGTATCTGTACCTCCTCGGGAAGATTAAGATCCCCAGACATGCTGAAACGAAAAGAAAAGGCTTAAAACAAAGGATAAAAAGATAGTACGTATGCTTTTGGGGAATATGCTTTTATAATAAAACAACACTTTTCTTGAAAATGCTTCTTTAAACCTTCTTTTTGAAAAATAGTTTTCAAGAATTTAAATCTGATCAAGTAACCATCAACTCTGATACCAAGTGAAACACCCCACCTCCGTTAAGGTCACTCACAAAGGGTATGCATTAACTTCGGTGAAGCATTATAAGTAAAAGACACAGATAATTCACAAGACAGACATATAAATAGCGGAAAAACTGTAATTATTTCATAAGCAGTGTGGTCTAGTCAAAACATTACAACCATTGTCTCAAAATCCAACTTCCAAGTTGTTACAAAAAAACTTCTATCTTGATTAAAAACTCAAAATACATAAAGAAGCATAAAGCAGTAGTAAAGCGGCATAAATCCCCAATAAAAGTGTAACTACAGCCATAGCCCAAGAAAAGAGAATCCAAGCAATACATCTACTCTATTTAAGATGGAATAGGTCTGAACTAAGCTGAAGTATTCCCTCCCTGCAGACCTGGGGGGAACGGAAGAAAAGAAGACGAAAGAATATGGGTCAGACATAAGTCTAGTAAGTCCAGTGATTTTTCAGCATGCAAACAAGAAAAAGGATCATGACATGAATAAACTGAATATAGGAAAATACCATAGTGATAAGATAACATAAGGTAAGATAAGGCAAGATAAACTGAATATGCTACACTCATTTCCATTTCTCTGCACCTACTAACAAATGTTTCAACTAGCATCATGTGTTCATAATAAAATGATCCCTTAATCAATCGGCTCCTACTCGCATGCATTTATTACTTGTGTCATTAGGCCCCGCTTGATTGTAGATACCTGTGTTGGTCCTACCATGGGGTGTATCAATCCCTATGGTGGCAAACCGATACAATTCAAGATGCATAGTGTATAACTACTGATGCCCAGTGCCTGATTTTTTCCACTCCGGAGTACATGCACGCCCATACTCCGTCTGAACCTGTACTCACGCACCACCCGCCGCTATTTTGACTGCTTATAATCAGCCTAGTAATCATGCCCCGCCCTGCCTAGTTCAGGGTACCATGATACATCTACGTGGGATACTGCTGAAACGGGTCCCCGTTACTAGGGTTTCCTAATCAACATGTTATAATGGTTAAGTGTTTTCCATTTAACTTATCCCCACCCATCTGTTTAATTAACATGTTGCATTAGTTAAGTGTTGTTTAAGTTAACTTAACCCTACCATTCTTGGCATTTCCGTTCATTAGTAGTAATTCATTCATTTATGCCTCAACCTCTCACATTAGAACTGTTGTTTGCGGTTGCTGGATGTATCGGGCGATTCCGGGCAGACTTCTACCGCAAACTCATTCTAACCTCGGGTTTTGGGCTTAATGCGCTAACCTCTCACATTAGAACTGTTGTTGCGGTCGCTGGATGTGCCGGGCGGTTCCGGGCAGCCTTACACCGCAACCCAATCTAACCTCGTGTTAGGCATGTTCATCTTTTTGCGAAATTACATATTTACCATACATGCCCAAATCTAGATTTTTATATGCCAATTACCCACAATTGAAGTCAATTCAAGTTATGCCACATTTACTTGTTATGCTCAAAATTACTCGGTTAAGTTATATTCCTTGCGTTTCAATTGCATGTACAACATGATTCAATCTAGGTTCCGAATTAACCTAGTATTCACAAAACAAATCAAAAGGGGAATAGAGAAGGAACACAAGAATTGACATAAGAAACAAAATAGGCATGTAAAGGTGTACCCAATCCATGAATCATGTTTCCAACAGTGTGATAGCCCGCCCCGCACTAGCCGACATTTCACTAATATGCGTTGTACCGATGCCCAACCAGCACGGGACGGTCGCCAAAAGAAAAGGGAATGAAAGGGTTTAAAGTGATGAATCAATACAAGGAACCTGTAGCATAACTCACATTTCATGGAATAAAATATAATAATAAAATACTAACATAAAAACAGACGAGACAGTGCATAAGCTGAAAACTAAACATCATAGCAGCGGAAAATCCAAATACAACTTATGTTCCACTTCATCATTACTACAATTTTAAAATTGTCTCTAAAGCAAAAGAAAGGAAAGGTACACTACTAATGCCCAAAGTAGTGACCAGAAACGACACAGGGAGAATATACAGAGAATAGTACGTGTAAGCCTCCTGCTCATCTCCGGACAGCTACTCGTGCACAACCAGCTAACTTGTCTCTAGTCTGCCCGTTTAAGAGCACCCAGAGTAATAAGAAGAGACATAAAACTATGGGTCAGACAAAAGTCTGGTATGAGCGATAGGTAACAAAACAGAATAATAACAGGTATACTAAACCATACCTAAACTTGGACCTGCAACCAAAGAGTTAGCACACAAGGTGTACAATACTCTAAGGTGACACTAACATATTTTATGAAGATACAGGGGTGGTGGTGTGCATGTCATAGTTATGTCAAACAATCAATCACAACAACCATCCTCACGTCTCTCACTCAGTGCGTAAAGCATACGATATCCACCGACTTGATCACCCAAATCCTTGCTATGATCACTATGCCCCATGGGGTCATGATGACACCACTGCACTGATCAATAGCCACTAGTCATTGCTATGTCCACTCTGCCCCATGAAGTCATAACAACTCCACTACACTGGCTCATAGCCATGCTACGATCACTCTGCCCCATGGAGTAATAACTACCCCACTGCACTGATCCATAGCCTAATATATGTCTTTTAATGGTGAATCAAAGCCGTGGGCATCGGCAACACCTTAGCACACGTCCCGTAGCAAAGCCCAACCCATGAAGTTATCTCGTTGATCCCTATTTGGATCTTGAGTAATAACCTCCTTTTTGGACTTCCTTTGCATCTCGGGTTTTAGTCGAATTGGAGTTGCTCTTCAGAAGAGTCGTCGTGTAGAAATAGTTTAAGTCTAGTTCAGTTAGGTTATACTGTGCTCAAGCTCCCTGTCCGGTTCGATTTGAATACATCATCTCCAGATTTCTCATTCGGTTCAGGTCCTCTGGTCCGGCTTGGGTTTCCCTATCCAGTTCGGTTCGGATTCTCCATCGTGATTTGGCTCGGCTCCTTCATCTCCAACTCCTCTTACGTTGATTAGATCCCGCTCCCTAGCTTCTGTCCGATCCAATCTCCACGCTCTTGCTTCAGTCCGATCCGATCTCCACGCTCTTACTTCCGATCCGAACCCAACTACAACTCTTATGAAAATGGGCTTCCTTCTTGCTAAGCCTCTTGTGCCAAGTTCCGATCCGAATCGGATCCCCTTGCTCGGTTCCCTTATCCGATCCGAGCCCTATACCCGATCTGATCCGAAACCTTGCACATTCCCTGCAACTTTTCCAGCGACTACTTTACGCCATACGACGGCGTTTTCGATCATTATAACTTTTCTAATCAAATACAAAACATACCATACAGTCATAGCAACATGTACAATCAACCACAAACACAAACACAGCAATATAATATGTTAAAATGGATCAAACATACCCAAAACCCATATTTTCCCCTTAATCCCCCTTAATCATGTTTAAGCATGCAATTAGCAAAACTTATCCAAATTAGCACAAATTTTTATCAGAGCGTTAAATAATATTTTAGAATTTTATAAATTTTTCTAGGTTTTTCTGAGTTATAATTTCACTAATTATCACTAATCGCCCCTAATTAGCCGTAATTAGTGAAAAACAATGCAAATCACTCACCTTAGCCACAAATAAAACTTAGAACTAAAACTATCTCTGATTTGGGGCGTTTTCCTATGCAACACAGCAGCTCCAACTCATATTTGGTGCTATTTCTCCTTGATTTGACGTAGATTAACTTAATTCTTGATTAGAGAGCGATTTGGGATGAAATTAGAAGGTGGATGCCATGGCTAGGGTTAGAGAAATATTTTAGGCGGCTGAGAACATGAAAATAGATCGTTTCCTAACTGATTTCAGCCTCCCCATAACCCTAATCCCGAAATAGGTTATGGGCCTAGCTGCTAATCACCCTAATTAGGCCCGATTAAGCTATTTTTCGCCTTCCAAACCTTGTTTCAGTCATATCTCCCAAACGGTGAGTCCGTTTGGCTAATGTGACCACTCTACGAAAAGGTAAACCATCCCCCGGATCTAATGGAAGTGGTTTCAGTCAAAACTCCTTACCAATCAAAAGTTATGGTCAAAACAAGATCAGTTCGGGGAAAAAAGGTCATTTCAAAATTGGCAAAAACCATGAACATGGGAAATGACCCCAATAGTCATCTCCCAAAGTTATATGGCTATACGACTTCGCATGAGAAAGAAACAAATATTCTACGACCCCTTGATGCGGAGAATGCGAGTCGTTACATTTTTCCCCCTTAAGAAATTTTGCCCCTGAAATTCCTTAACAAAGAAACAAGTAAAGGATCCCGCATGCCTATCAACCATACACAACAATCAAACATACCAAACAAAGAAACAAGTATATCCTAGCATGCAGAATACTAAATCGCAATTAGAATCTTACTAGGCAAAGAGTTCTGGATACGTCTTCTTAATGCTCTCCTCTGTCTCCCAGGTACAGTCACTATTTCAAATCTTGCAAATATCGCCCGAGATCTCCTCTGAGATCTCATTTTGGGCTCCTTCCGAAACGAAACAGCAAATATCACTCTAAATCTCCTTTCGAATATATCGCTCGAAATATTGCAATATCGAACGATATATCGACCGAGACAAAATAATGGAATATCGTCCGAAATCTTAGTTTTTTTGGTTAAAATTTAAATTTGTGCCTGAGCTTAAACTATAATTAAAAAACTCAAACCTGGCCATATCAATCTTTTGTTATTTTACATTTTGCATGTTAAATGACTGTATCGTATGTTTGTATATGTTTTTCAATGCTTATGATTTTCATATTCGTCTTTTTACATACATGTTACTTATGAAATTATGTATTTTATGGTCTATTTATGCTGAATTTTTTAATGTTTTGGATCCTTTTAATGTTTTCTGTCTAACAATAACCTTGTTTTAAGCATAGTAGGATTTAGATTATGATTGATCTTTCGCAAAATAAAGAATAATAAAGGTATTTTGCATTTTAAGTTTAAGTTACTATTTTTGTGGTAGCATTCACAAAAAACGTTTTGTTAAAATATCATTTTTTAACATATCATGTACCCCGAGATTGTTTCGATATGAACTTTCAAACCCGAGATGAAAATCTGAGACGAACTCCCGAGTGAGACTCATCTCATCCGAGATCTCCCCCGATACGAGACCGAGTCTATAAAATCCCCGAGAAAAAACGCGACCGATATCCGAGATTTAAAACCTTGGGTACAGTCATACTCATTCTCACCCCACTGAACTTTGACTAGATCCACCGCTTTCCTTCGAACTTGCTTCATATCGTGCTCGACAACAGAATCGGCTTGCGGTTCATAACCGCCTCGGGTTCTACTTCGACATCATCTAATTGATCGGGTGAAATAGTCAAATCGAGGTCATGCACGAATTTTCTTAACTGGGAAACATGAAATACGTTGTGAACTCCGGCCATCTTGTTTGGTAATTCAACTTTAAACGCCAAATTCCCAACTTGCTCAAGGACTGGGAACGGACCAACAAATCTTGGTATTAACTTGCCTCTCCTACCAAATCATATCACGCTCTTTAATGGAGAAATCTTGACAAACACCATGTCGCCAATGGAGAATTTTAAACCCCTTCTCCTCTTATCAGCATAACTCTTCTGCCTATTTTGAGCAGCCTTCATTTGTTGTTGGATAACCTTGATCTTATCTGAGGTTTCCATTATTACATCTGGCCCAAGCACAAATTTCTCACTGGTTTCTAGCCAACATGATGGTGAGTTGCACAGTCTTCCATACAAAGCTTCAAATGGAGCCATACCAATAAAGGATTGATAACTGTTATTATATGCGAACTCCACTAGATGTAAATGTTCATCCCATGATCCACCAAAATCCAATACATAAGCTCTTAGGAGTTCTTCTAATATACGATTCACCCTCTCTGTCTGACCGTCGGTTTGAGGATGATATGCGGTACTGAGATGTAATTCTAATCCTAAAGCCTCTTGTAAGCTCTTCCAAAATCCACTAGTAAATAGCGGATCTCAGTCACTCACAATGTCTTTGGGTCCTCCATGAAATCTCACTACCCCCTTCATGTACAGTTCTACTAACTTAGCTGTCGTTCTATTTGATTTGACGGGTATAAACCTTGCACTCTTGGTTAACCGGTCCACAATCACCCAAATGCTATCATGGCTCGATCTAGTCATTGGTAACCCATCAATGAAATCCATTGAGACTTGATCCCATTTCCATTCGGGGATTTCTAATGGTTGAAACAAACCACTAGGTTTCTTTTGCTCAGCTTTAACTAGCTGGCAGTTCATGCGTTTAGATATAAACTTCCCAACGCCTCTTTTCATCCCTTCCCAGTAGCAGGTCTGCTTCATGCCTCGATACATTTTTTTACCACCGGGATGTATAGTCAGTTTTGAGTGATGACATTCTCTAAGTTCTTAATCTCTCAATCCATTAACATTAGGCACAACTAGCCTCGCATTCTTTCTAAGCCATCCATCTCGATCAAGCCCATATATGCTTATCTCCTCACTGTCGATACCCATCTCTAACTTGTAGATGATTTCAAATAAGTTAGGATTGTCCTTTTGACTTGAACCAATCCTCTCAATCAAAGTGGGTCTGATCGTCAAACTTGCTAACAATTCTGGATCCAATTCGCACTTTGGTCTGAAATCGCACCCTGCGATATACTCTAGTTGCTTCCATTCAAGAAACATAGCCCCTAAACGGGCATGTATTCTACTCAAAGCATCAGCTACCGCATTGCCTTTTCCTGGTGTGTATGCGACATCGAAATCATAGGAAGCCAAGAATTCTAACCATCTTTGCGGACAGAGATTTAAATCCTTCTGAGAGAAAAGATACTTTAACGATTTATGATCAGTAAACAACTCGAATCTTTCTCCCAAGGGATAATGTCTCCACATCTTCAACGCGAACATGATCGCTGCCAATTCCAAATCGTGGGTATGGTATCTTTTCTCGTGCGGTTTCAGTTGCCGACTTGTATAAGCTACAACCCTACCTCCTTGCATCAACACAGCACCTAGTCTGGCATGTCTTCTACTCAATGCATCAGCTACCGCATTGCCTTTTCTTGGTGTGTATGCGACATCGAAATCATAGGAAGCCAAGAATTCTAACCATCTTTGCTGACAGAGATTTAAATCCTTCTTAGAGAAAAGATACTTTAACGATTTATAATCAGTAAACAACTCGAATCATTCTCCCAAGGGATAATGTCTCCACATCTTCAATGCAAACACGATCGCTGCTAATTCCAAATCGTGGTTATGATATCTTTTCTCATGTGGTTTCAGTTGCCGACTTGTATAAGCTACGACCCTACCTCCTTGCATCAACACAGCACCTAGTCCGGTACCACATGGATCCGTGTACACTGTCATCTCTTCATTCCCTTAAGGAACGACTAACACTGGCGCATGCATCAACTTTTCGTTCAGAATCTTGAATGCAATTTTAGACCTTTCGTTCCAAATGAAAGCTTGATTCTTCTTGGTCAACTGAGTTAACGGTACCGCTATCTTAGAGAAGTCTTGGATAAAATTGCGATAATATCCAGCTAATCCTAATAAACTTCTTATGTCCATTGCATTCTTGGGCGTAGACCAATCTTGTACCGTAGCCACCTTCGCAGTGTCCATGGCAATACCATTCCCTAAAACAACATGGCCCAAGAATCTCACTTCCCTCCTCCAGGAGTGACACTTAGAAAACTTTGCTTTCAATTGGTGTTTTCTCAACACCTCCATCATTATCCTTAAATGTTCCTTGTGTTCTTCCTCTATCCTCGAGTAAACAAGCATATCGTCCACGAACACAAGAACAAACTTATTCAATTGATCCCTGAATACCCTATTCGTAAGATCCACAAAATATGTTGGGGCATTGGTCAACCCGAATGGCATGAACAACCACTCATAGAATCCAAACGGCGTCCGAAATGCCGTTTTAGCTATACTCTCAGCTTCCACCCTAAGCTGTTGAAAACCTGTCGCGAGATCCAACTGGGAGAACACTCTCGCGCCACTCAACTGATCAAACAAATCATCTATCCACGGTAGAGGATATTTATTCATCCTCGTCACCTTATTCAACTCACGGTAGTCCACACACAATCGAAGGAAACCATCTGCCTTGGTATCAAACACAACTGGTGGTTCCCATTCAGAAACACTTCTTCTAATAAATCCCTTTTCAAAAGATCGCTCACTTGCACCCTGAGCTCTCACTGCTCCCTTGGTGCCATACGACGAAGTGGCCACATTATAGGAATGGCATCTTTCACTAAATCAATACGGAACTCAATCTCTCGTTGTGGTAGAAGTCCGGTCACTTCCTCGAAGATATTCGGATACTGGCCAACAATGGGAATTCCTGCTAACTCATCCTACGGGATGTCTAGGGAATTTAGAAAAGTAGCCATCACCTCATCACTAGGTAAGCCACCAATTACTACCCTCCGCCCATCATCCGCCCTAATAGTCACCGAAAATCCCTCACAGTCTACTACCACCCTATATCTTTGGAGCCAATCGACTCCCAAAATAATGCCAAACTAGTAAAATCCAAAACAAAGAAATCACAAGAAAACATGCATCCATGACTCAATAAAACCAAATTTAGACAAATCATGCTAAGGCTAGTCGAACCACCAATCGAGTTCGTCACCGCTAAAGGTTTATCAACTATCTCGGGTTCCAATCCCAAGCTATCTACCAGGTCACTAGATATGAAGGAACGGGAAGCCCCGGTATCAAACGGTACTCGAACGGGAACATCATAAACAGAAAGCGTACCTTGAATGACGACATTCTTTCCCTTTTCCTCCGCAGTTGGGGCATTCGGCGAAGAAGGAACAACATTAATAGCATATGCTTTCACAATCTGCTTTTTTTAGGGGGTTGCGGACACTTATCCTTGTGATGTCCCACTTGGTCGCAGTTGAAGCACTTCCTGTCCGCTGGCTTCGATCGACATTCTTTAGCATAATGGCCCTTCTTGCCATAGCTAAAGCACTTAACATCTTTCTATTCTTCTTCTTCTGGCCATCCTTGGTCTGATTCTGCTTTCTCTTAATCTGGGAACCATTCTAGCCTCCACCGTTTGCTTGCGGATTTGGCTCTTCTACAGATGCAACCTTAGTCTTCAACTTAGGGTATAGACTCTCTGATCTCAAAACTTTCCCACAATTGATTCAAATGTCTCATCGATGTGGTTAATAAGCCTTTTCCCCAAGTACTGATCTAAGCTTGTTATGAACTTCTCATTCTTCTTCTCGGGAGTGTCAATGAGAGATAATCCATACTTCGATAAAATATCAAACTCAGCAATATACTCTGAGACTGCTCTACCATCCTGCTTAAGCTCCAAGAACTTCCTAAATAATTCTGATTTCTGGGCAGCTCAGATGAACTTATCACTGAATCGGTCCTTAAACCGATCCCAAGTAACTTGATCCTCAGGGGTAGCTGCCTTAATAGCGTTCCACCAATTCATTGGCCATCCTTGCAGCTGATGGGATGCTAGCCTTTTCTTCATTGCATCCTCGATACCCAAGTCTTCGAAGATACGCTCACAGCTATCCAACCAATCCTGAACATCGGTAGCCGACTCCGTTCCGTGGAACGATTTCCCACCAAGACTAGTGTAGTCCTTACAGAGCTTGGTGAAATCGGCCCTAGGCGCCTGCACCACTATACCACCACCATTTGCAGCATTAGGATCTGCCCTCTGAACATCTCTAAGCATCTCTCTCATGAACTCAGTGAACATCGTCCTCGTATCAGGAGCATTCCCATTATTAGCTCCTCTACCAGTACCCCTCGTATGTCGGCTCATCGTTCAATCTGTAAGGAGAAAACGATTAACCATCTCTTCAGTGGTGCAAGTGCAGTGCGACTCCGTCGTTAGATATACTAATAGTATATATATAGAGCTTTTGAAAACCAAAACTACGCAACCCAAGTGTCATTCCCTAGGTTAACTATGCAACCAAGAGCTCTGATACCAAATGTGACGGCCCTCCCCGCACCAGCCGACATTTCCGTGAAATGCGTTGTACCGATGCCCAACCAGCACGGGACGGTCGCCAAAAGAAAAGGAAATGAAAGGGTTTAAAGTGATTAATCAATACAAGGAGCCTGTAGCATATCTCATAGCACATGCAATAAAATATAATAATAACATACTTTGACATAAAAATAGGCGAGACAGTGCATAAGCTGAAAACTAAACATCTTAGCAGCGGAAAATCCAAATACAACTTATGTTCCACTTCATCATTATTACAACTTTAAAACTGTCTCTAAAGCAAAAGAAAGGAAAGGTACACTACTAATTCCCAAAGTAGTTACCAGCACCGACACAGGGAGAATATTTAGAGAATAGCACGTGTAAGCCTCCCGCTTGTCTCCGGACAGCTACTCGTGCACAACCAACTAACCTGTCTTTAGTCTTCCTGTTTAAGAACACCCAGAGTAATAAGAAGAGACATAAAACTCTGGGTCATACAAAAGTCTGGTATGAACGATAGGCAACAAAACAGAACAATAACAGTTATACTAAACCATACTTGAACCTAGACCTCCAACCAAAGAGTTAGCGCACAAGATGTACAATACTCTAAGGCGATACTAACATATTTTATAAAGATATAGGGGTAGGGTGTGCATGTCGTAGTGATGTCAAACGATCAAGCATAACAACCATCCTCACGTCTCTCACTCAGTGCATAAAGCATACGATATCCACTGCCTTGATCACCCAAATCCTTGCTATGGTCACTCTGCCCCATGGGGTCATGATGACACCACTGCACTGATCCATAGCCACTAATTCTTGCTATGTCGACTTGCCCCACGAATTCTTGACAACTCCACTGCACTGACTCATATCCATTTACGATCACTCTGCCCCATGGAGTAATAACTACCACATTGCACTGATCCGTAGCCTAACGTTTGTCTTTCCATGGTGAATCAAAGCCATGGGCGTCGACAACTCCGTAGCACACGTCCCGCAGCAAAGCCCAACTCATGAAGTTATCTCGTTGATCCCTATTTGTATCTTGAGCAGTAACCTCCCATTTGGATTTCCTTTGCATATCGGGTTTTGGTCGAATTGGAGTTGGTCTTCAGAAGAGTCGTCACATACAAATAGTTTAAGTCTGATTTGGTTCGGCTATACTGTGCTCAAGCTCCCTGTCCGGTTCGATTTGAATACATCATCTCCAGATTTATCGTTTGGTTCAGGTCCTCTGGTCTGGCTTGGGTTTCCCCATCTGGTTCGGTTCAGATTCTCCATCGTGATTTGGCTTGACTTCTTCATCTCCAACTCCTCTTACGTTGATCCGATCTCGCTCCATAGCTTCAGTCCGATCCAATCTCCACGCTCTTGCATCAGTCCGATCCGATCTCCACGCTCTTGCTTCCGATCCGAACCCGACTACAACTCTTATGAAAATGGCCTTCCTTCTTGCCAAGCCTCTTGTGCCAAGTTCCGATCCGAATCGGATCCCCTTGCTCAGTTCCCTTATCCGATCCAATCCCTACATCCGATCCAATCCCTACATCCGATCTGAAACCCTGCACATTCCCTGAAACTTTCCCACCGACTATTTTACGCCATACAACGGCGTTTTCGACCATTCTAACTTTTCTAACCAATTAAAAAATATACCATACAGTCATAACAACATGTATAATCAACCATAAACACCAAAAACAACAATATGATATGTTAAAATGGATCAAACATACCCAAAACCCATATTTTCCCCTTAATCCCCCTTAATCATGTTTAAGCACACAATTAGCAAAACTTATCCAAATTAGCCCAAATTTTTATCCGAGCCCTGAAATAATATTTTAGAATTTTACAAATTTTTCCAGGTTTTTCTGAGTTATAATTTCACTAATTATCACTAATCAGCCCTAATTAGCCGTAATTAGTGAAAAACAATGCAAATCACTCACCTTAGCAACAAATAAAACTTAGATCTGAAACTATCTCTGATTTGGGGCGTTTTCCTATGCAACACAATAATTCCAACTCTAATTTGGTGCTATTTCTCCTTGATTTGACGTAGATTAGCTTAATCTTTGATTAGAGAGCGATTTGAGATGAAATTTGAAGGTGGGGGCCAGGACTAGGGTTAGAGAAATGTTTTAGGCGGCTGAGAAAATGAAAATAAATTGTTTCCTAACTGATTTCAGCCTCCCCATAATCCTAATACCGAAATGGGTTATGGGCCTAGCTGCTAATCACCCTAATTAGGCCCGTTAAGCTGTTTTTCGCCTTCCAATCCTTGTTTCAGTCATATCTCACAAAAGGTTAGTCCGTTTGGCTAATGTGACCACTCTACGGAAAGGTAAACCATCATCTGGATCTAATTGAAGTGGTTTCAGGTCAAAACTCCTTACTAATCAAAAGATATGGTCAAAACAAGATCAAGTAGGGGCAAAATGGTCATTTAAAAATTGGCAAAAATAATGAACATGGGAAATGACCCCAATAGTCGTATCCCAAAGTTACATGGCTATATGACTTCGCATGAGAAAGAAATAAATAGTCTACGATCCCTTGATGCATGGAATGCGGGTCGCTACAAATAGGCATATTGTACATTAACAATAAGTATGGCCAAACTGAGCAAGTTACATCATAGGCATAAAGATTCGATAGAATTGAACATAAGAGAATCATCAATTTGGTGTATAACATGATAGGTTCCATTGTTTCAATCACAACAGTCTCATAAGCATAGGTAGTTCAGATTTGACAATAGGATAAGCATGAATCAGAATTGGTTATCTCACAATTAGGCACAGTGGTGTACGACATGATAGGTTCCATTGTTTCAATCACAACAGTCTCGTAAGCAAAAGGAAAAGCATGAATCAGAATTGATTATTTCACAATTAGGCATAGTTCTAGATCCGATTATTACAGTCATGATTTCTATTAGGTGTTCAAATCTGAATAATAACTGAACTTACAATGATAGGATTAGAAAAGTGAATTAGTTGACGATGTAGCGATTCTAATATTTGTTTGTTGACTGAAGAAGATAACCTCTACTTTGATTTGAAGCTCTCTTTCTAATTTGATTCTAGTTTGGAGAAG
Organism: Allium sativum; assembly: GCA_030737875.1. Lineage (NCBI taxonomy): Eukaryota > Viridiplantae > Streptophyta > Magnoliopsida > Asparagales > Amaryllidaceae > Allium > Allium sativum. The sequence continues at coordinate 522,884,321 of CM060923.1, read as the reverse complement.
ATGGAGACTAGGCTAGCTTAGAGATGGACAGCATAACGGCTTCATAGAATAGGGTTAAGAGGTTTAGGGTTAAGGTTTGATGTTATTATATAGGATTATAGGATAAGTTCGAGCCTTTAGATCAACATAGGATCCATCCAGACCATCAAGTCCAAGAAAATGCATCATCAGGCCAATCAGAAGTCGCCACGTAGCCCTACGACTCAGAAAATCGTCACTGTCCGGAACAGTCAGATGGGGTCGACACCTACAAAGGGGTTGACACCCATGTCGACACCCCTATAGGGGGTCGACACCCTCTGGTGGGAATTTTCCCACCCACCTCTTCTTACTGGTTTGAATTCAGAATTTTGATTTATTAATTATTTATTTAATTCTGATTTAAACATACATCTTCTAACCTCCATAACTTCTTCATACGGAGTCTGATTTATGCAAACTCGGACTCTATTTCAAGCAGAATTCCGAGATGAATGCAATGGCGTAACCCGTTTCAACTAATTATTCTTCTAAAAATTAAGTGTTCTTAAATATGTTAATTTATATTTTCATAGAAAATACGGGGTGTTATAGGGTAGGCAAGATTAGGTAGGAGTAGGTAGAAATAGGGGACCACTAGCAGAATTTCGAACCCACCACCTGCACACCTCGAAATTTCGAACCCGGGCATAGGTGCGAAATTTCGCACCCGTTGGGTTCGAAATTTCGAACCCAGGCATGGGTTCAAATTTTCACACCTGTTGGGTTCGAAATTCCGAACAAAGGCATGGGTTCGAAATTTCAAACCCAATCGGCTCGAAATTCCGTACCCAGGCATGGGTTCGAAACTTCGCACCCGCTGGGTTCGAAATTCCGAACCCAGGCGTCGGTGCTAAGTTTCGTACCCGCCTGATTCGAGGTTTCGAACCCAGGCATGGGTGCAAAATTTTGGGCCCGCAGGGTTCGAGATCTTGAACCCAGGCGCGGGTGTGAATTTCGCGTCCTACCCGGTGCGAAGTCTTTTCGAGGAGCGCGATTATCCCGGGATTGGGCACTTGAGGCTCGTAATTCCTTCGAGGCCCGAGGCCTTGGTTCGCGGATGCCTTCTGAATGCTGTGAGGTTGCAAGCGGCGCAATCCTTTCCCGATCCTGTCTCCTTTGCTCCTGAGCGTCCCTTGGTGGCCTCAACTTCACGCGGTACGTTGAGTTGAGCGTGTCTAATTCACTCATGGGAACCGGACCAAAAAACCGGTTAACATTTTCCCCCCAAAGTACGTCTTGTCTTGACATGATGTGCCTTTTGTTGGTTGAGATTGTAGTTAAGCTATTAATTCTCCCCGTAATTCAAAAGGCGAATATGCGTTAGTTATTGGTGGATGTGTCATACTCAAGTCGCTCAATGCCCATAGTGCGTCACTCTCGTGGATGCGCGGGGGTGGATATGCACATGCATGGAATACGTATACGAGAGAGTGTGGCGCAGTGCTTCAGACCTTGAGGTATGATCGTAATCATTTTTTTTTAAACTGGGTTGGAAATTTTCGAACCTGAAAGGTTTGAAATTTCGAACCCAGTGGGATCGGAATTTCAAGCCCAGGGTTTCGGGATTTCGAATCCCTGGGCGTTCGAAATTTCGACCCATGAGATTTGAATTTTCAAACCCCACTTGAGGTTCGAAATTTTGAACCAAGTGGTTTCGGAAATTTCGAACCTGCGCTAGAATACGGATGGACATTTTTCCTTTTATAAATAGGCCCCCATCACTTTCTTCCTCCTATTTTTCCTTTCTCTGGCCGCCATTGCTAAAAGCTTCGAACCCGAACTAGGAGAGGCTTTGCGTTAAGGAGATGAGAAGGGGAGGAAGTCAAAGGGCCGCATCGAAAACCTCAAGCCCTCGTGAGTTCGATTTTTTCGAACCCAGCTAGACTTGACGCCTCGAACCCCCGAGGGTTCGAATTTTCGAACCTTACTGGGTTCGAATTTTCTAACCCACTGGGTTCAAAGTCTTGAGCCGGCATGGGTTCAGATTTTCGAAATCCGTGGGGTTTGAAGCATCGAACCCTTGCAGGTTCAAATTTTCGAACCTCGTGGGTTCGAATTTCCGAACCCTCTGTCTGGGTTCAAAATTTAGAACCTGGAGAGGTTCAGATTTTCGAACCTGGATGGGTTCAAAGTTTTGAATCCTTCTGGGTTCAAAATTTCGAACCCAGGGTTCGAAATTCCGAGCCCGACATGGTTCAGGACTCGGTCTTTGATGTGCCAGGCTTTTGATCTGTCGTGTCGTTGGACTTTGGCTTCTGGATACCCGTCTCTGGATTTGCATGCTTAGTGTTGATGCATAATTTGTTAACCGCACGAGCGGGGTTTTAGGATTTTTCACATAGGATAAAGCATACAACCGGACTGGGACTTGGACTGTTTCGAATTGTTCTAGACTTTCTTTATGTAGCTTATTTTTGCATAGCATTGCATGCACATATTAGTTGTCACCAACACGAGGGGTATAGGTCATTATACTGCCCGTTCTAATAATGATGCGTTAAAGTCTAGCTAAAGATGCAGACAAGATCAAAGCCCGAAAAGACTACGGAAGCCGTGGCTTCCCAGCCCTTATCACACACATCCGACCCTACCCTTAGAGGTAGCTCGTCTGGCAGCGAGCTCGAGACCACTGAACGATCGACTCCTTCTCATACAACCCGTTCGCCCAAAGCATCTGAGCACGGGGATCAACTTGAGCAGCAATATTCCTCGGTTGTGACTGAAGAGGCCGAGAATGTGGATATCATGGGCGCGAATGCGCCCGCACCTCTGGTAGCTCCAGACATGTTGCCTGATGCGGTGATTTTGGAGAATCCCATCGATTCAGTACCATCATGCATGGATACTACCGTGGTCAGGAAAATGCCGACATGATTTAACATGCCGGTGGATGATGTCCATGCCCCTGGGAGAGATGGCAGAGCCCATGCGCCGCCCGAATGTCTTACTGCTTGGAACCGACAGGCTTGCTTTACTGGGTGTGTGCCCCCGGCTAATGAATTCATTCGGAACATGCTTTTCTATTTCCGTGTCGCACCATCACAACTGCACCCTAATGCTTATCCTTCTCTCCTGGGCACCTATGTTCTCTTCCATGAGTTCTTGCGCAGGGAACCCACCGGGGAAGATATTCGATATTTCATCCACCTAAGGAAAACGAGCGCTGCCTACCCCTATCAATGGTTTCTAGAAGCGACTGGTGCTACAAATTTTTTTGTCGAAACGTCGCCTAGGCTGTCAGGGTTTAAGCGCGAGTGGTTCTTCATTAGCTGCCCTCTCGGATTTTCCAGGAGATGGATTGAGGGAAGTAAGTATTTATCTAGCCCTATTCCTTGCCGTAATTTTTCGATTCCTTCCTTTACTTATGGATTTAATTGGGTTATGACAGGAAATCCAAAGGCGCCTACTGCGGACGAATACCGACAATGCCTTAATGCTCTGCGCGCGATACTAGAGATATTCCACGATATTAGCACCGTGACAAGTCAGGATCGCCTCCGCCGTGCTGGATTGCTACCTGCCAACTGAGCTATGATCAGGCTTGTGGTTGCTGCTAGTGCGCCAAAAGAGGGAGTCGCGGCAGGTCCAACCACCACTGGGCGGAAGAGGAAAATGCCCCTTGTGGGAGGGGAGTTTCTAGAGACTGCTCGACTTCAAGGAGATGTGTGCGGAGGCGAGGATCGCGGTCACGAGGAGGTTGCCAGAGATGAGGGGCTGTCGAGCACTCCCGTCCCGGCTCCAACATGGGAGGGGGAGGGAGTGCCGGTTAGACCGCAGTCTCCGGCGACTCATTTAGGGGCCACTGCCTCGGCCGAACCTGCGGGACAGTTTGATGGCTTGAAAGGACTTGATTTAGTAGTGCCTCCATGGCCAAATACGACAAGCTTGGAATAACTTACTTGTGCTTCTGAGGGGTTACACTACACCATAATGGCCATTTGGCAACTATTATTTTTTTCAACTGCCAACACTTATATGTGTTATAGACTAGTGACACTAATATGTGTTGCGGTAGCAAAAATGTGTCAAAAAATGTGCTAACACTTCTATGTGTTGTTATGCCCGGTCAACCCTTATGTTCTGAGGGCAAAACGGTAAGTTGTTAACCATAACCTAATCGCTGCCTCAAAATTTTTTCCCCTAACGCTTATTCCTTTGAAGGCCGCGTCTTTAGCAAATAAAAAGAAAAATGGACATCAAAGAATTGATCTCAGCTCTCACAAATCGATGTCAACATCAGCGATACCAACGATTTTGGTATTCTCAAATCCGGGCTTCTAGGAATTGGGGCTTCTAGGAATCACGACTTCTACGAATTGGGGCTTCTCAACTCGTTTCTCAATCCTGGACTTCGAATTGAGGCTTCTAGGAATCACAACGATTTCGTTGTGCTTGTTGTATATTTTTAAGTTTTCCTCTCCTTGCTTCATCACTAACGTACTGTTTTGATTTTGCATTCCTCACTTCTCACCTTAGATTGGGGGTAGTTATATCCCATTGAAGACTTACCTTTTGTGGCATTTTGGATCTTCTTTATATCTTTCTCCTTATTAATTTTGTTTTTTCCTAAAATATAAATGGTAGGTTTGTGCTTGAAAGTTGAAACAGAAGGATGGCTTCAGCATTTGGACGCATCCTATGTCCAAATAATAAGAGTTTGTTGAACGTAATTTTGATTTAGATAACTGATTTGTTATGAATTTGATTTTTCAGCAGTGCAGTAAGAAAGAAAAGGAGTGATATGGCACTGCTAGAGGTATCTATTATTCTGCCTCCATATACAGAAATGGTTTAGCATGTCCTTCGATTTCTTTGCATTGCTAATTTGGTCAGCTAAAAAGGTCCATGGTAAGTGTCAGGTAGATATATATGGATTATTATGTTGAATGTTCCCATATTGTGCATCTACAACATGATGCTTTGTTACTTTTCAGATCATTGCATTTTCATGTTGACATTGTGTTTTAATGACATTTATCCCATATTATTGTATGCACTTTTCCAGTTTGTTACTGTATTCAAGTATATAACTAATATAAATGTTTAGTTGTTGTTCTCCCTTTCATTCAGGGCTAGATAACAACACTCCGTTTCGAAACATGTATTACCATAGTTCATGCTTAAAATAAATCATTTTGTGCTTTTATCCAGTATATAGATGAAATACTATATCCAAATCGGCGAACATGTTATTCAAACAAGATTTACGCTTAGTATAACTTGCAAATCTGTAAAACTGCACTGGTTTAAAATACACTATATATAATCCCACCATAGTAGACGTGCAGTTCCATCAAATACCTGTAATCACATGCACTACACTGGTATTATTCACTTTAATTTTATTTGAACTAATATGTTCAGGTTCGAATTATCTCAATGGTAATATCCTACAACTTTTTGTCAACTGTAAAACAACAGCTTATACGACATATTGTTCCCACTTAATTTACTTATAGAAAGTTACCAATAATGCTTTTCGAAAATACTTTCGTAAATACATTTATTTATTTTGTGCTAACAGAGCATGCAGCTTTGAGTCAAAATAGCTAGTCATCAGCTCAGTTAATATATGCTCTCTTTGAGTCAAATAGCTGGCAATTATCTCTGTTAATATGTGCAAGTAGTTGTTATTTTTCTATCTATGAAATAAAAGGAAGCCATACCATATATTGGAATAATATTTATGCCTTCAACCTGGAAAATTTTAAAATAATATTATTGACAGTACGATGGCAACACATATGCTACACCAATCAAGATATTATATGGTGCCATGGTTTATACGTTGTTCCTAGGATTTGAATATATGAAATTATTTTAGTTACTGACGTTTTCTTATAATGATAATACAACATAGCTTTATTATAAGAATATATATATATATATTTGAGTTAAATTGTACCTACTTTTTGGCTTGCTGTCACTAATTACCCTATTCTATTATTCTTTTACAGTTAGTTATACTTTTCTTCAATAAAATGAGTGCACCGTTGTTTCTGAATAAACTTGGGCATGCTATATGTTAAGCACTTTTTCTTTCTCTGCTGCTTTTCCAATAATGAGAGAAAATATGTATAATGTTGTGTATTTCGCAATACTATCCAAATTATATAAATATTTTTGGATTTTACTACAGCAAGGCGATAATTTCTACCCCTCAAAATCTGCTGAGTATGAGTACAATAATGTTTTTTGTGCTCATTGTTTTTTATTTACTATTTTTATTTGTATATCCGTGCTATTATTGTATAAGCTACTTTTGGCTTTTCTTTCTTGGCATAATAAACTAAATTTTTTAAAAATATCAATATGATTATTTTAGGCTTCTAAAACATATGTGAAATTCTTGATTTCAATCTACACTCATCAATTATGAAATCTATCTGCCGCTTTCTTTAGTCCGTTCCTAAAAAATGTAATCTTAATCAGACCATGTACTATTGTTGCAAAATTGAATTTTCATATGTGGTTCTTTTTTCCAATGGTTTTTATTTTGCATGATGAAAATGTTCAGGTTACCATCTTCGTGCGATGACAATTTTATTTTTCCAACTTTTGAATATAATTGATCAATTTCGATGTATTGGTAAAGAAAGTTCCATATCAAATAGCCATTGTGGTCAGTTGGATATAGGTTTCTGAAAATTTTCATAATAACAGACCGACATTAGTAGGTCTGAAAAATTGAATTTGGCTCCTTTTCCTTTTTTCCCCTAAAAAAGTTTGGCTACTTTGACATCAAATGTATTTTGCACTTTGAATTCGCCAAGAAATTTAGAAAAACCATTTTAAGTTGTCCCAAACATCTTAGCCTCCTTGCATAATGAAAAGGTAAAAATGAAATTTAAGTGTATTTGAAATCATGTATTTATGCTTCATGCATTTAGTTATCTAGGGATGCATGTTTGATAACTATTTTTATATGGATCTTTTTTCTCATCTTTAATTTTATATAGAAAACCCATACAATGCTTCACCCAGGATGTTGATGTTACTGTTGTCAACTATCTAGGGTTCATACCCTAATTATGGTCGCATGTGGGTTAGTATAAGCTAAGTTACTTAAGAAATTGATACATACAAGTCTATATACTAGATGTAATTTGTTTGAAATTCCTCTTGGTTGGTCTGAAATGAATTACACGAGCTCAATGAGTTTAGCTACAAATATAATAGAATGAAACTAGATTTTTCTTTTTATGTTACATCAAAAGTTGGGCCAGTTTTGAGTTTCTAGTGATATATTTAACTAGCATACGCCATGCAAGTTACACAGCATATTTATGGTCTATTTTTGTTAGCAAATTTGAGTATAATAATGTCTAATAATGCCTTGGATAGTCAGATAGGCAATAAAGTTTGATATGCTTGCATGATTGCCTCTGGATTCGGATTTCAAGAGCGCCTAAGCCTCCTTCCTAATTTCAAAACTAATAGTCGCATTTTTGTTTTCTTCATTATCCGTTGTACCTTTTTGCATTCGCCTCTTTTGTTTTCTCAGTTTATTTTTACGCTAGGAAGAATCTATTTCTTTTTCGACCATATCCATTGTTTTTTAATTCGTTCTCCTTTTCCTTCTTCCTGCTGTCCCCGTTATCCCTCATCGCACAATCTCCTAATATTGATCCCATCTGACCGTACTTTTCAATTTTCTGTAATGCTCGTCGATTTTTTTTCAACTTTCTATCCCGTTTTTGCACCTCATAGCGACAACGACCGATCATGTGGTAGGAATAATTAACCCACCGTGCGATCTCCAGATCATCTGCGTGTCCTTTCAACGAGAGCCGTGTTTCATAGAAAGCGATTTAATTTGCATCCTCTTTGACTTCTCTTTCTAAAACATGGTATGATGCTTATTGCATGATGTAGCTCATAATGCCACCTTTCAATTTTTTGTGAAGGTAATTTCGATTTTAGATGACTAATTGTTATGAATTTGATTTTTCAGCAGTGTAGTAAGAGAGAAAAGGAGTGATATGGCACTGCTAGATATATCTATAATTCTGCCGCTGTACACAGAAATGGTTTAGCGTGTCCTTCAATTTCTTTGCATGGCTAATTTGATCGGCCAAAAAGGTCCATGATAAGTGTCAGGTAGAATGTTAAACCTTGATTAGTATCTGATTGTAAAATGGTAACGTGTTTATTCTTGTTCTGTACAGTCCAAGGGTTTCTTTTTGTGGATACAACATGCCTCATCCATCTGAGGCCCGGATCAACATTAGAGTTCAAACTACATGCACATACTCGATTTGCAAAACTGAGTTTGCAACTCAGTCCACATAACTGAGTGCAAACTCAGTTCAACAAACTGAGTGCCAACTTAGTTTTGCGAATTGAGTTTGCAAAACTGAGTTGCACATACGCAGTTTGCAAAACTGAGTTTGCAACTCAGTTCGTAAAACTGAGTACAAACTCAGTTCGACAAACTGAGTGCCAACCCAGTTTTGCGAACTGATTTGCAAATCGAGTTTATGCCAACACAAATTGTAGGCTTGGATACTTTGTGTATATTGAGTGCATTTCATCTTTAGTTAACATGCAATTACAAACATCTTTAGTTACAAATAATATGGATAAGGGTAGCTTACTATATTTGTTATAAATGAATGCAGCTATCTTTATTTTCAACATCTTTTGTTTTTATTTCTCTCTTATTTACGTTCATATTCTGTAAATGCAGCTTCTTTAGTTTGTTTAGTGATTCATCGGAGCAGGGTCTAGATGGAGTGCCAAACGAGGTATATGTTATATTGATAATTAATCAATATTGTTATATTTGCACCATGTATTATGCTCGCTGGTATATGTGATAGTTGCCTGATGTTTTTAATTAACTCAACTTGGAATCACCTGTTTTATGTTTGTCAATAATGCTAAAGCGGAAAAAGAGAGATGAAAGGTAAAATTTTGTTTTCAGATCTTCTTCCTTGTAATATTTTCATACATCCCAGTTTTGTTTACAAATCATTCATCCATATTTAAGAATCAATCCGCATTGATTCTTCGATTAATTTGACTTATGATTTTCGGGAAAGCAATTTTAATCCTTTATTTCAGTTAGCTTATTCACTTTCATTGTCTAATGATGTTCAGTGCCACACTTATGAATACATATGTTATGTAAGGGTATAAAATGTATTAATTTATTTTATCACGTGCTATAGGAATTTTATTATATCTCTACTATATTGCTTGAAATTATGTACTAACTATTAAGACAGAAGATTAAAGTTAAGGGAAACGAATGAAGCATTTTTTTCCTTATAAATTAATTAATATTGCATTTTACCCTTTAGAGAAATACAAGTGCAGAGGCTTGCAGTGGTTGTTGTTGCAAGCTTGTGCATTCGCTATTGCAAGTGCAAAGCTTGCAACAACAAGCACTCTAAGCTTACTGCAAGTGTAGATTCAAGCTTGTGCACAAGCTCTTCAACATGTGCGTAATCCAATGCTTGAATCCACACTGGGCTGATTTTTCAAATGAGCTACATATGGTTTGCGTCTATACATGGAGTAGAAAGGTCAGCATGGAAGCACGACCAAAAAGCTAGAATTGAAGAGATTATTTTTGTGTGAAATTATGACTCGTAAAGACTATCTTGCACTTGTGTTTTCCACTTATTTATCTTATTTTTCATTTTGAAGTTTGTAGTTTTTTATTGAGTGTCTATATTAATGTAGGAACTTGTAGATGGACGCTTTGAATTCTAGTATAAGACTTTGAAAAATATGCAAAACCGCTAGAGTTTGGATTGGACAATTCAGATGGCTATGTTGACCTTAAATGTGTTTTAAATTAAATTTTTTGTAACTTATGTTTTTGCAATACATGAATACATGACATTATGGTATTTGAGTTATATTTAATAATTATTTATGATAAACTATTGGTTTTTTGCGAGGCATTTTAAATTTGCGCTGGATTTATATGACGAATTATATATGCGGTCTGGAAAACATAAATATATGATATATTCATTTGTTCTAAGAATTCTAAAACACATTGCGAATAAAATAGGCAAAAATATAGTTTTGCTTAGTAACACAATAATTGTTAGTAGGATTATGATACTGATATTTATAAGTGTTACCATATCTTCTGGTTTCAACATTTATAAGTGTTAGCAATGAATATGTTTGTAACTCTTATAAGTGTTACCATATCTTATGGTTCCAACATTTATAAGTGTTAGCAATGAATATGTTTGTAACACTTATAAGTGTTACCATATCCTCTGGTTCCAACATTTATAATTGTTAGCAATGAATATGTTTGTAACACTTATAAGTGTTAGCAATGAATATGTTTGTAACACTTATAAGTGTTAGCAGTTACTCTATTTGTAATACTAATAAGTGTTACAAGAAATTCCTCACAGGCCGTTGGTGACACTTAAAAGTGTTACAGAAATTATTTGTAACACCTATACTTCTTGGGAATCCCCTGTTTTGGTGTAGTGTTAACTCCCTCGATCGGACCACAATCTGGTCTATTGAGAGAACACTTAGGGCATATGTTCATAACAATGCGTAGCATAAATTTCTGTCTATGTGTGTAACTTGACTAACTTTGGGTTGTTCCATTGGCAGGCGATATGGCAGGTGGATGAGGTGGACAAGGTTATGGATGTGGTGACTGTCGGCATCCCCAGAGTTCTTCCTTTGAGAATTTTCGAAGATCCACCAGTTTGTATGGTGCTCCTCCTTCGCTAGAACAAGGCGACGGGCATCAAGGTCGGGACCGATCTAGGTGATCTCCGACGCCTCCTCCTCCTCCTATTCGCGTGTCCTGGGAGATACTCGGCTCAACATAGGTGGATACAGACCTCTTCCTTCGACAACTCCCCCATATATCACTCCTCCGGCCTATTTCGATGAGTTGAGATTCGTCCACGACCTCCGTCCATCTCCTGAAAGGGAGTCCTTAGAGGTGTGGATGCATGTGAAAGCTTCGTATCATAAAACCAACGGTTTCATCAAGTATTCCTTTTGGCTTTCGGAGTTAATTAGGGAGAAGAATCAGCAGCATGCTGATCAGAGGTCGACCATCGATGCCGAGAAGATCAACATCAAAGCTCTGAATAAGAAGACAGGTATGCATGTTCCCCGCATTGTAAGTTCTTTTTTACGCATTATCAGACCCTTTAACGCTAGCTTTGTCGTTGTAGCTGAGATGGCGCAGGCTCACGGTACACTGAAGAGGGAGTCGGGGTATGCCCTCTCGAACATTAAAGCCACTGTGGCAGATTTAACTACTGAGACCACAGCTCTAAAAAAGGGCAAAGCTGATCTAAAGCGAGCTTGTGACATCTTGGAGAAGGATAATGCGAGAGTCACCGAGCTCCAAAATGGCAATGTCGCTTCGAGGGCAGAGCACGAAAGGCTGCGGGCTGAGGATGCCAAGGTCGCTGAGTTGAAGAGGCAGCTCGAGGCGATGAGGAAAGCGAAGGAGGAAGCTGAAGCTAGCAACAGGGACGTATTGAGTATGACTTAGGGTATAAAAGTCGAACACGCGAGGGAGATAGAGCAGCTGAGGGGATAGCTGAATGATGTGGAATTCCGTATTGGGTCCTCCTTCGAGGAGAGTAACCATAATACGTATGTGAACGCGTTGAGATTCCGAGGAATTTTGTGGGTCGAAGACAATCCCCGCGAGCGAGCCAGAACATGGGAGAGATTGGTCGCTTACGAGGCTTTCTTACGTCAAGTGGACGTAAGTACTTTAGACGAGCGCCAGCTCGCGAATGTTCTCCTGGACAATGACAAACATGAGAAGCTGGAGGAAGGAAGGAGGTTGTTGAGAGGGGATGCTAAGAATGAAAGGTTGGCGAGGCTCCCTGAGAAGAAAGGGATGTTCGTGCCGACCAATAGTCAGGTTATGGTAGAGACATTCGTAGAGGGGAGTTCTTATCAGTCCCTAGATCCTGGATCTGCCATAGTGAATGGTCCTGAGGCTTTGGCCCAAACCTCCACTGAGTACAATCCTGACTTTCCGACACTAGGGGATACTAGATTCACCTTACCCACCGTCGCAAGCACCCTTCCTATCATTCCTATGCCATCCTTGACCATAGGTAAACTCCTTTTACCCTGCATCCGTGAGGATGAAGTGATTGCCGAATTTGTAGACTAAAAAGGTTGTGTCTTTGTTGTGCAGTTCCTCTTGAGTCTACGACGGTAGCAAATCCTTCCCTTGTAGTCCCTCGAGTGACTGAATCCGGGCCAAGCCTCACAGGAACAAAGTTTGGAGAGGGCGGCAACCAACTGGACACCTTCTCTGACATAAGAGTAACTCCTAGCGTGGTGGACATTCTTAACGAGGAAGGAGAGGTGGTCGATGGAAAGACTACCCCGGCCGGAGGCCCGGTGGAAGCTGACGTATCTACGATGGCGGCTCTAGTGGAAACCCAAAAGGCCAAGATGGTGGCCAAGTGAGAGAAGGTGGAGGAGACGGAGAAGGATGAGCAGGAAGGAAGAGAGATCCCGAAGAAGAACAAGACCGCGGTAGGTCTCCCTACTGGGAGTGCCCCCATGCCTACACCGCTTGCCGTTACTATCAATACCATGGGAGTTTCTAGTGGTTACGGTGCAAGGAATCGTCGCCTTTCTTGCACTCATGAATTGATTACCCCTCCAAAGGGTCGATCAAGCAAGAGTGGGTCGAGCAGGAAGAGGTCTGCTGCTTGTGTCAGGGAAGGGTCGTCGAGTGCTGAATGTGCGAAAAAGTACAAGCACAAAGAAAAGAAGAAAAGACACGATTAGTGTTAGTGGCCTAAGTAGAGGTTACCGTTATTTTGGTAGTGTAGGCCGTTAGTTTATGCGAGTTCGGCCCTCGCTTTTGGTTATTCAAGGCACAGTGTGGTTCTCATGTACACCCCGTCATTACAAAGTAAAAGTATTAGACATGTAGTTTTTTTAGTGTGTGTGTGTGTGAAAATGAAATATGAATTAGTAAAGATCCTTGTTTATGTTAAGTGTTCAGATGTTCTTTTTATGTTTTCCAGCGTCCTGTATTTACATAAGCGTACTTATCGTTACACTTGTCACAAACGCGAATAGGGGTCGTCTCTGGGTAAATTATTCCAGAGAAGTAAGGTAGAGCGCTAGTTTCAATAATTTCCCCTCAGCTCAGGAAACCTGTAGTTTGCGAAACTAGCCTGTGCGCCTGCTGTTTTGGGTGGCCCGGGGTTAAACCCAAGCAAAGCGAAGGCGTAGGACGTCACGTTGTGCGGTATGCCAGGTGGGTGGCTCTCCCATTGTTCATTGGGTTGAGGTGAGACGCCAGACATCATTTATTTGCCGGCGTAGTTTTTAGCCCTGATCATCAGCTCATAAGATCCGATCGTGGCCATGGGCTGCCCCTAAGCCTTGAGAGCTAAGGGGGAAGAAATAATTTAAGGTCGGTCTTGGTGTTGCGCCAAGATTTGACCGGCACCCGCAATCGGTGAAGAGAGATTTGCATCAATCTTAGTCGGTAGCTGATTGGCGCCAAGTCGCCTGGACTAGGATGCGGAATGGTTTATCCTCGGCCTCAGCACTTTGTCGAGGTTCGAATTAGTGGTTGTTTATACTCGGTCGCGCCATGGGCCGGCGATTCGAGTAGCGTTGCCGGCTCCCATGCTCTGGGTACCGAGCATAGCCAAGTGTTTCAGACTCGATGTTGCCTAAAGGTTAGAATAGCAGCACCAACTCCCATGCCCTGGGTGCCGGTGTGGCGGTTGCAGGCGTGAAACTAACAAGATGTATTACGTGAGAAGTCAACAAAAAGGAGACAGGAAAATGAACATCATTTCTACTAATAAATTTGGAAGTAATAGCCTTTATAATGCCCTGAATTTCTAAAAAACAAAACATTGTTTGAAAAGCATAAACAACTGCAAACTGAGTTATGTAAAGTAGTGGCAGAGATGTTCGTTGTTGCATGCCCTTGGGAGTTCAGCTCCATCGACGGTGGTGAGCCTGAAAGTTCAATCGCTGAGCTTTCGCTGTATGGAGTACAGGCTTTTCCAGCGAGGCACGAGGCCTGTTGGTAGGGTAAAAACCTCTTTAGAATGAGATCGTCGATGTTGAGGTCCTTATGGCGGACCCTGGAATTGAAGTATCGGGCTACTCGCTGTCGCTAGGCGGCGGCTCTGATATCCGCCTCATTCCTCTTTTCTTCCAGCAAGTCGAGTGATCCTAGAAGTAAGTCTTGGTTTATCCTTGGATCAAAGTACGTGACTCGATGGGATTAAAGCTTGAGCTCAATGGGAATGACAACTTCGGATCTGTATGCAAGGGAGAATGGAGTATGACCAGTTGTTGTCTTATGGGTGGTGCAGTAAGCCCATAGAGCTAGAGGAAGTTCATCTGCCCACATGCCCCCAGCCTTTTCCAGACGCTTCTTGATGATGGATTTGATGACCAGGTTAACCGCTTCGACTTGCCCATTGGCTTGAGGATGAGCCACCGCTGAGAATCTTTTATCGATGTTGTGACACTTACAGAAGGCTTTGAACTCGATGCTCTCAAATTGAGTGTCGCTTTCAGAGATGATATCCTAGGGCACCCCATAGCATGTAATGATGTTGCGGACAACTAATTTGATCATCTTCTTTGTGGTAATAGTGGTGAGAGCTTCAGCCGCTACCCACTTAGTGAAATAGTCCACCGAAGCAACGGCGTATAGTGCCCGCCTCTAGCCACTGGAAGGGTTCCGATGAGGTCGATTCCCCACCATGTGAATGACCAGGGGCTGACCATTTGGGACAATTTGGTAGACGGGGCTCTTGGAATCTTGGAGAAGTATTGGCATTTATCGCACTTGTGAGCGTAGTCCACGGCGTCTTGATCAAGCGTGGGCCAGTAATAACCATGTCTGAGAATCTTTCTGACCAGGGTTTGCCCCCCAGTGTGGCCAGCGCATTCGCCTTCATGCACATTGCTTAGTACTCAGAGGGCGTCGCCATGGGCTACGCATGGAAACAAGGGAATAGAAAAACCTCTGCGGTAGAGTACCCCGTCCATAAGGAGGTAACGGGCCGATTGGCGAGTGAGTACGCGCCTTTCCTTGTAGTGCTTTGGTAGGGTCCCGTGTTGTAGGTAATTTCTGATCGGTGTCATCCAGGACTCGGGCTCGGGTTCGACGCTCATCATCGTCCTATCTTGCCCTTGCTTGATGCTCGGAGAGTCGAGGATCTCAACCGGGGCGAACCCGTTAAGTTGCAGATCTTCAGAGCCGTCCATTTTGGTGAGAGAATCTGCCTTTTCAATTTGCTCGCGCGGGACATGGGTGATGGTGAAATGCTCGAGGTAGGCGAGTAGTCCCTAAACCCGAGCCAGGTATTGGGCAAGCCGTCCCTCTTTCGCTTGATACTCTTATTGCACTTCTCCGACGATAAGCTGTGAATCAGAGAAGATGTGGACGGTCTCTAGCTTGAGTTCAATCGCTATTCTAAGCCTGGCGATCAAGGCCTCATATTCCGCGTCGTTATTAATTGTAGGGAAATTTAGCCTTAATGCGTAATATATCGGGTGTTCCTCAAGGGTAATGAGCACGACTCCGACCCCGGACCAATTTTTGTTAGAGGAGCCGTCTACGAACAATTTCAACTGGGCGTCGAGAGCCCCAGCATTCTCTATGGGAGCCTCCTCGGGGGCTGTGAATTCCACGATGAAATCTGCCAGAGCTTGGCCAAGGATGGCTCGTTTGGGGATGAAGGTTATCTCGAACTGGCTTAGCTCTATGCTCCACTTTAGTAATCGTCCTAACGCCTCGGGTCACTGCAGGATCGGTCGCAGTGGCTGGTCAGTGAAAACTTTTATGGGATGAGACTGGAAGTACGGTCGGAGCTTTCTAGAGGAAATCAACAAGAAGAATTCTAGCTTTTCTTGCTTCGGGTAATTCATCTCTGCCCCCATCAGCCGCTTGCTGATATAGTAGACAAGCCGTTGAGTGCGATCTTCGAGGCGTATTAGTGCCGAGCTAATTGCCTGCGCAGAAACAACCATGTAAATATATAAGTCCTCATGGTCTATAGGCTTAGAAAGGATAGGTGGTCGCTCTAAATGATCTAGAAGTTCCTTGAATGCGGAGACGCATTCGGGGGTCCACTCAAAATTGTGCTTCCCTTTTCGGAGTAAATCGAAGAAGGGGATGCACTTGCCGGTGGCCTTAGAGATGAATCGACTTAAAGCGGCGACCTTCCCGTTCAGACTCTGGACGTCCCTGATGTTCTTAGGGACTCGGATGTCCCGAATAGCTTGGATTTTTCCTGGGTTGGCTTCGATGCCTCGAGAGTTAATGGTGAAACCCAAGAATTTTCCTGAAGCAACTCTGAAGGAGCACTTCAAGGGGTTGAGTTTCATGTCGTACTGGTGGAGGACATCAAACATTTTGGAGAGGTCTTGAATAAGATCGCTTGATATTTTAGATTTCACCATCATATCATCCACGTACAACTCCGTGGACTTTCCAATCTGATTTTTAATGAGTCGATTAATCATTCGTTGATAAGTGGCTTCGACATTCTTGAGGCCGAAGGGAATAACACAGTAGAAGTAGAGCCCAAGGTAGGTTATGAAAGAGGTATGATCTTGGTAGCAAAGACTCATTGGTATCTGGTTGTAGCCTGAGTAGGCTTCCATGAAGGATAGCAGTTGGTATCCAGCGGTTGAGTCAACTAATCGATCGATTTTCGGGAGTGGAAAATAGTCCTTGGCGCATGCCTTATTTAGAACGGAGAAGTCGATGCATGTCCGCCATTTACCGTTGGCTTTTTAAACCAGAACCGGATCGAAAACCCAGTCAGGATAATCGGCTTCGCGGATGAAGTTATTTTGAGCAGGCAGTCCACCTCTTCTTCGAGTGCCTTGGACCTCTCGGGCCCCAAGAAGCGGTGCTTTTGTTTGACTGGAGGCATTCTAGGATCTAAGCAAAGGGAATGGCAAGCAATCGCGGGGTCAATGCCCTTCATGTCAAAGTAAGTCCACGCAAACACATCCATATTGGATTTTGCAAAGCGTATAAGATCTTCATTGATTGCTGGGTGGAGTTGTGACCCTACCTTTAATATCCTCGTGGGGTCATCGAGGTTGAAGAGAACGTCCACTGTGGATTCGACCGGAGTAGCCCTCTCGTACTTGGGCTCTTCGTCCTTCCGTTGGTCGAGGTCATCGAAAAGACGGCAGTGGCGCCTGAGCCAGGGCCCAGACGTCGTTGATTGCTATGTTTAGACATTCTTGGTGCAAGAAGGTGTGGGCAGAGCTTTGCCCTTGTCCTTATTGCACGCGTTCTTCCATTCTATTGCATAGCATTCCTGGCGCTTACTTGATCGCCCTTAATGGTTCCAATCCTATTATCCATCGGGAATTTCATTAGGAGAGACCATGGTGCAATGTAAACCCGGAACTCGGTGAGAAAGGGGTGCACTAGGAAAGCGTTGTAGGTCATGTCGATGTTTAAAACCATGAAAGTGGGAATTTGGACTTGGCTTCAGTGCCCCTCGTCCAGTTCCACGGGTAGGTTGGTCATCCCGACAGGGGAACTAGAGGCCCCATTGAAGCCACGAATCGCGGCGTGACACGGCTTCAAATCATTCGTATCCAACTTCATCTGGTCATAGGTGGCCTTAAATATGATGTTGATCGAGCTCCCTCAGTCGATTAGGACCTTTCTAACAGAAGCGGCACTGATCTAGGCAGTGATGACTAGTGGATCGGTGGTCGGGATCTCCACTCCTGTCGATTCTCTTTCTCGGAAGATAATATCATCCCGCATGGTTTTTTGTAGCTTGGCCGGGACGGACTCAGGGAGAGCGGAGCAGGCTTCATAAGTAGCATACTTTATGGAGCTCACATACTCCTCCATTTTTTGAAAGCTGTCGTGTGTGGGGTAAGGTTCGTCACATATGGTGTTGATCACGATTCCTCGTCTTGGGTTAGATGGTCCCTGAGTTGCCTTAGTGGCTGCTTGTGGAGCGGGCGCTGGAGGTTGCGAGTTTGTTTCGAGGGGAAAAGGCTCTTGGACATATTGCTCGAGCCGCTTCTCACGAATAAGTTTCTTGATTTCATCCTTAAGTTGGCAGCATTCGTTGGTGTATTACCCGTACATGCCGTGGTATCGGCAGTACCTCCCGATGTTCTTCTCGCGGTCAGATGATTCTCTGATGCACGGCTTCTTGTATGGAAAAGTGTTGCATGTTTCTAGGTAGATTGTCTGTATGTCTTCATTCAATGGGGTGTAGATTTCGAAAGCTTGGCGAGGGCCGGGTTTTCTCGATTCTACTGGGGCTTGCCCGTTGTTTCGTCCATCCGGCCTGCTATTGTTTGGTTTCTGCCTGTAGGGACTGCCCCCTGTTTTGGTCGAAGGGCTCCCCGCCTCGCCTACCTCTGAAGTTGTTATTGGCGGTATCCGTTTAGGGATCATTGGGACGACTTATGGTGGAGAGCCGGTTCGGCCTTGCCTCTTCTTGGCACAAGTATTGATCTGCCTTCTCATAGAAGGCGTCGAGGCTTTTTGGTTGTTTCCAATCGATCCAAGCCCCGAACTCTGAAGTAGGGATGACACCTTTAGCTAGTTGAAAGAGTATGGTGCGTAGATCTGGATCCTTGACCTCGGCGAAAGGTGTGTTGAACCGGGAAAGGTAGCTCCTAAGCAACTCGGCGGGACCCTGGTATAGGTTGGATAAAGTGAGGGCATTCTTCGGGGTTAGGATATGCACCCTGAACTGCTTGACTAGCTCTATTGCTAGTTGCCCGAAGTTGTTAATGGAATCAAGAGAGATGCGAGAGAACTAAAGTAAAGAGGTATCGAACAGGAAGACCGGGAAGCATTTGCATTTGGCCGGATTGTCACCTCGGCAGGAGTCCATTTGCCATTCATAGTGATTCAAGAAGGCACAAGGATTAGTGGTACCATCGTAAAGTGGCATTTGTGGCATGCTAAAGCGCTTCGGCCATTCGGCCTCATTTACTCTTCTCGTGAAGGGTTTACACCTAATGTGAGCTTCCCATGAGTCGTGCGCCCCTCCCCTCCCGCATTTCCCTCATGACCCTTCGTATCATGTCGGGAAGATAAGTTGGATAGGGATCCGCCATCGGGATCCACGGATTTTGACTTGGCTCTGGAGTCCTATTGCGAGGTTGTCTTCTATGATGGATATCTGGATCGTCTTCCTCTATGTCCTCAACTTCTATGATTGGATCTTGGTGTGGATGGTGAGGTGGGGAGGGGTGATGCATTTCCTGACGGTACCAACAGAAACAGACAGAACTAAGTGTATCCTAAAACCCTACCCCAAGCGATCGGCTTCCTAACACATAAATACCCTGTGTCGGCCCTACAGTAGGGTGTATCACTCCCTAAAGTGACAACCAATTGGCACAGACCTATTTACAGATGTCACGACGTCTTACATCCTCAGAGGCAGACCGGGATCCATGAACGCACATGACCCGGTTGGAACGCACCATCAACACCCCCCGCCATTATCAGAATGAACCGCTTATAATTAGTTTAGTAAGTGTGCCCGGACGATTGGATCTTGGTGTGGATGGTGAGGTGGGGAGGGGTGATGCAGATCTTGTTCTGGAGGAGCACGAGCTATTGGAACAGCTGGCCCATCACCCTGATTAGCGACCATTGGGTTGTGTCGAGGAAGAGGTTGGTTTGTAGGACATGGTCCGTCATTGACGATCAAGTGAGGTCGGTCTTGTTGTTGTGCCCCCTCGCTATATGTGACTGTAGTTCAGTCACCGTTGTCGTTTCCATTGTCGTTGGCATGAATGCTACCGTTATCGAGGGCGTTGGTATGAACGGCGATGTTGTTGATGAGGCTGAACCTTCTCCTTTGGTGTGGGCCCCTTGACTCGGAAGAGGAGGTTTCCGAGGCGGTTGGTCGGGGTCGAGCATTGTTCCGAGTTAGTTGAAGTTAGGCGACAACGCGTTGACTTTTTTGAAGTTGTCGCATAAGTTCGATGTTATTCCTTAATGTTTAGTTGAGCTCGATCGTGGTGTTCTCATATCTTTCATTAAGCTCGCAAGTTTGAGTTTGCGTGACGGGCACTTCGGGGTCCACAATAGGAGGTTCGGTTTTATTAGTGGTCGGGATGTCTACCAGTTCAGGTTGTTGGGAGGTACCGGCCTTGGCTGGGGCTGAAGAGCCAACCATTGCGTTCTTTGATTTCTTTACCATCGTAAGCAGACTCGACAGCAGGTTGAGCAAGGAACCTTAAGCTCGTCGAAGTCGATATGATAATATGGAAGAAAGACGCAGATCTTGAGTTCAAGCTCTCAATGAAAGCACCAAATGTTGACGGCAAAAAATGTCGTAAACACCAAAGATTCCTATTACTAGGAATAGTTAATTTGGTCGCTAGACTAAGTAAGAGAAAGCGGTAAATGACATGAGAATTTATAGTGGTTCAGCCACGGATTAGGCCTACGTCCACTTTGGAAGGATGTCGAACTTTTATTAATCACTCAAGAATTACAAGGTAAAGCCATGCTCATTACATTCACTATTATGATTGCCATATGCCAGGTATTTGGGAAAAGAATATTTAATTCTCCTTCTTTCTCATATAGGAGATGCCATTAATGAGGTCTAGTAAGCTCTAGGAAGGTCTGAAGCGAAGAAAATCGAACCCCTTTGAAGTGTGAGGCCATAGGCTATTTATAGGAGTGGGGGTTGGTAGGATAAGGTAGGAGTAGGTAGAAATAGGGGACCACTAGCAGAATTTCGAACCCACCACCTGCACACCTCGAAATTTCGAACCCGGGCATGGGTGCAAAATTTCGCACCTGCTGGGTTCCAAATTCAAAACACAGGCACGGGCTCGAAATTTCGAACCCGATGGGTTTGAAATTCTGAACCCAGACATGGGTGCGAAATTTCGTACCCGCCTGGTTTGAGGTTTCGAACCCAGGCATGGGTGCGAAATTTCGCACCCGCAGGGTTCGAGATCTCGAACCCATGCATGGGTGCGAATTTGGCGTCCTGCCCGGTGCGAAGTCTTTCCGAGCGGCACGATGATCCCGGGATCGAGCGGTTGAGGCTCGTAATTCCTTCGAGGCCCGAGGCCTTGGTTCGCGGATGTCTTCTGAAAGTTGTGAGGTTGCAAGTGGTGCAATCCTATCCTGATCCTGTCTCCTTTGCTCCTAAGCGTCCCTTTTTGGCCTCAACTTCACGCGGTACATTGAGTTGAGCGTGTCTAATGCACTCTTGGGAACCGGACCAAAAATCCGGCTAACAATTTAAAACTTTATCTAAGCAAAAAACAACGTGGTACAAACCAGAGTTACATCATAAGTCTGAAATATATAAAACCCAGGACATCAACTTAAAACTTCTGTCTTGTACTAAAAACATCAGTGTACAATAAATAAAGAAGCATAATCCCTAAAATATAGCCGTAGTAGAGAAGATATGAAATCAAGCAGTACATCTAAGCAGCTCCAAGCGGAAGAAACGAAGAATCTTAATTAAGATTGAGTATTCCCACCCTAAGAACCATGGGGGGAAGGGGACTATAACGACCTGCATTCTACGCATCGGATGATCGTAGAATATTTATTTTATTTTGCTACGAAGTCATATGGTCGTGTTACTACGGGAATCGACTATTGGGGTCATTTCCCGTGTTCACGATTTTTGCCGATTTTTAAATAACCATTTTACCCCTGGCGAATCTTGTTTTGCCTATAACTTTTGATTGGTAAGGATTTTAGACCTGAAACCACTTCCATTGGATTCAAATGATAGTTTACCTTCCCGTAGAGTGGTCATATTAATCAAACGGACTAACCGTTTGGGAGACATGGCTGAAATAAGGTTTGGAAAATGAAAAAACAACATAATTGGGCTTAGCCGGGTGATTAGCAGCTAAGCCCATAACCCATTTTGGGATTAGGGTTGTGGGAGGGTTGAAAGGGTTTGGAGAAACACTCCTTTTCACTTTTTCAGCCGCCACAAACATTTCTCTAACCCTAGTAATGGCCTCCTTCCTCCAAATCTCATTCTAATCGCTTCCTAATCACTAATTAACCAAAACTACATCAAACCAAGAGAAATTAGCATAAAATCAAAGATAGAGCTGCCGCTATACATTGGAATTCGTGCCATTTCATTCATAGTTTCAGATCTAAGATTCATTTGTGGCTAAGGTGAGTGATTTGCACTTTTATTCACTAATTACGGCTAATTAAGTGTAATTAGCATAATTAGCGAAATTATGCATCATAAAAATCTGGGAAAATATGTAGAAATTCTAAAATAATATTTTATGTCACTGGTATAAATTTCGGTTAATTTGGATTAAGTTTGCCGATCCTATAGTTAAAACATGGTTAAGGGGATAAAGGGGAAAATCATGCTTTTTGGGTATGTTTGATCTAAAATAACATATATGCTTGATGTTTTTATCTTTTTGATTGAATCTATATGTTGTTACTGCTGTTTGGGATATTTTATGATTGCACAGGAAAGTTAGAATGGTTGAAAATGCCATCTTTTTTCGAAAATAGTTTGCTGGAAAAATTGCAGAGTTTCAGAAGCGGTTAGGAGGGAGACCCAATCTGAACCGTCCGAACCGGTTAGGAGGGAGACCCGCTCCGAACCGGATAGGAGGAAGAGACCAGAACCGGATAGGAGGAGGAGACCCAAACCGGATATGAGGAGGAGACCCGAACCGATCCGGATAGGAGGAGACCCGAACCGAACCGTATAGGAGGAGGAGACATGAAATGAACCAGAGAAGACCAAAACCTGAGATGCAAAAGAAGTTCAAATGAGAAGTTATTACTCAGGATCTAGATGGGAACCAACGAGTTAACTAATAGAGTTGGGCTTTGCTGCGGGACGTATGCAAAGTGGTTATCGATATCTATAACTTTGATTCACCGATAAAGAGAGGGGGCATGTAGACGAACCAGAGCCTGGGCTGGTTGGCCCTTAACCTAGATCCAGGAATGTGTGGACTGGGTAGGGTTTTTGACTATAAACCAGGGAAGTATGGTCATAGCAATAGTTGTACAGAGTTGTCGTCATGGCCCCAATAGATTTGGTGACCAAAGCGGTGGATATCGTATGCTTTACACACCGAGTGAGAGATGTGAGAATGCTTACTATGTTTGATGTTTGCTATCACCATGACACGCACACTCCCATTTTACACTCTATGTTAGTGTTTACCTTAGAGTATTGTACATCTTGTTGTGTTAACTCTTTGGCTGCAGGTCTAGGTTCAGGTATGATCATTTATACCTTTTATTGCTTTATTCAGTTATATAGAGTTGTTATCGCTCATACCAGACTTTTGTCTAATCCAGAGTTTTATGTCTCTTCTTATTACTCTGGGTGCTCCTGAACGAGGAGACTAGATACAGGTTCGGTGGTTGTGCACGAGTAGCTATCCGGAGACGAGCAGGAGGCTTCCACGTACTATTTACATATATTCTCCCTGTGTTGTTGCTGGTCACTACTTTGGGCATTAGTAGTGTACCTTTTATATTTTCTTTTGAGACAATATTTGGAAGTTGAAATAATGATGGTTTGGATCATAAGCCATATTTTGGATTTTGCTGCTATGATTGTTTGGTTTTCAGCTTATGCACTGTCTCGCCTGTTTTACGTCAAATTATGTTATTATTATATTTTATTCCATGCGCTATGAGATATACTGCAGGTTCTTTGATGATTCGTCGTTTCAACCCTTTCCTTCTGACGACCGTTTCGTGCTAGTTGGACATTCGTACAGCGCATTTCGGGGAAATATCGGCTAGTATGGGGCGGGCTGCCACAGAAACAGAAGAGAAAGAAGAGGAAACAAAATAGGTTGGACATAAAGTCTGGCGAGTTCAGTTACTTTTAGCATATAAATAAGTAAAAGCATCATATAGGCATATAAACAAGACAAGAGGGATAACAACATATAAGGTAGGTATGACAAGGTAAACAGGATAAACCGAATAGAACATATATGTATAGCGCTTCTATAATACATTTCTATGCACCAATACTAGTATCATATGAACAAGATGATCCCCAACAAGATGGTAGACTTAGGTGTACTTCTAGTGAGAGGTTCTACCCCATACAATAACAGGCATCCCAACTAAACATAACTGTGCTACCCCTAAGGATAATAACGGGCTTCTAAATAAGTGAGACAAGATGTACCCTATTTACTACCCCAATCGATCGACTCCCTAACTCCGTAGATACCCTGTGCTGGCCCCATGGTAGGATGTATCGCTCCCAAAGTGGCAACCTTCGTTTTCAGGATGTGCACAATCATATCTACTGATGCTACAGCGTCTTATTTTCCCGGACAGGCGGACCCATGTACGCATATGAGCCCGATGGAACGCTCCGTCAGACACCTTTCCCCAAGTGACCTCTAATAAGCTTAGTAAGCGTGTCCTGACTCCAAACTAGTTCGAGGTACTCGTGTGATACCTATATGGGTTACTGACTAAAACGGATCCCACACACCAGATGGTACAAGCTTCCCCCTAGGCTTGCATCCCTACTACTAGGATTTCAACAGGTTATGCCTACCAGTGTAATAAGATTGCATAACCCCAACAAGTTAAGTTTGTGGGACTATATATAAATATTACCCACCGCCCCAAGATTTACTTAACCCTCCCACTTATTCAAGCAAGTTTACTTAACCTCTACTCAAGTTAACATGTTAATGTAATCCCTATGAATTAAAACAGGTTAAGTACTACAAGTTGATTACCATTCACTCATTTATGGTTACAATGCACTAGACCTCCCACATTAAGCCTACAACTTGTGGATACTGGATATGCCGGTTGGGTCCGGGCAGAATTCTTCCATAAGTCCGATTTCTTCCACAAGTCCGACTTAACCTTGTGTCTTAGCCCGTTACGTGTTTATGCACTTAAACCCCTCACATTAGATTCAACACTTGTGGACGCTGGATATGTCGATCGGGTCCGGGTAGGCCTCTACCATACGTGTAATCTAACGTCGTGTCCAAGCGCGGTTACAGTTTCTAATTATTGTTAATCTAGGCATTTTCATTATTTAACAATTATTCCTATTTCATTATATGTTTTCATGTCCCTTTTCCAAGTCATATTCATCATGTACCATATGCGCCAAATTAAGATCTTTAATCATAGTTTGATTTATGCCCCAAATCCATATTCATGTTTTCAATTCAAGTTATAACCGAAATTTCCCAATACAAGTTATGCCCCAATTTTAACGTTTTCTCCTCGTTTCCAATTTCACGCGTTTGCATATTTCAGCAGTACGCCTAGGCTCGAAGGTAGCCTGGCTACAAATAAAAAGGGGAAAGAAGAAGGGAAGAGGACAAAAATAAGCATACTAACAAGATAGATGGTAGAAATAGGCATAGCAACTGAATAAGCATATAGTGAGAGAATTGGGCATAATAACAAGATAGGCATATAAGAAAAGATCTGATGAACATGTGATAATAGAACTGATTAGGCATAGTAACATGATTAGGTATACTAACATAATAGGGACATCGCAAACAGGCATGATGAGATCTAAACAGTGAACTAGATATACAATTCATGGTGGATCTGATATGATAAATAGGCACAGGCTTTGATCCAATTCATAGACGTGTCAAGATTATCTTTCAAATGTTTATTTCTAAAATTAACATAGACTCACTGTGATTTGATCCAAATAACAGGGAATTGACTGAAGCACAGATATTTGAATATGAATAACTCTTATTGTTGAAGAAGAATAGGATATTTTAATCTAGCCGTAGCATCTAGTTCTCCATTGTTTTGAATGAATAAAACAATGAGGTCTAATTTATAGCCTAGGGTTCACGAATACGGTCAGAATACAAGTCCACATACGCAAGAATGTATCAGGCTCTGATCTGGGGGTGTCGACTTGGGTGTCGACACGCGTTTATGGTGTCGACACCCCCTAATGGTGTCGATACCCACGGTCAAAATACAAGTCCACATACTTTCGAACTGATTTTGAATTTTGGAAATGTTTATTTTATATATATAATTATCTTATATATGTGCAAACTTCAAACCTTAATAACTTCTTCATATGATGTCTGTTTCACGTAGAGTCTATCTCAAGCAGAATTCCGAGGCGAACACAATGGCGCATTCCGTTTTACTTAATTTCCAATATTTAATTAAGCATTCCTTAGCTTATCATCTTAATGTGTCATAAAATTAGGAGGTGTTACGGTATCATTTAACATCAAAAAACTTCGTATGACCTTACTCGAATATCCAATGTCCTTTCGGCTGTTCCAACCCCTCGCCTAACATAATAGTTTCCAGTTAAATCTCACAGATGGTACTGGACTGTACTTTTAGGAATCATCGCATATTCCTTTGGTTTTTTATTCGGATAAAATATCTTTTATCTTTCCAAACTTAGAATATTCCATTCAAAACCTTTCCAAATCATTTATTATGATTTAACATAAATTATTCATATTTTTAATAATTTTATTAAGGCCCTTACAGTTGGTTTCCAATTTCAGGTCACCGAGCTACATCCATAGTGCCCTTTTCCCAAACGGATTTGGGCTTATTTTAAAATCAAACCATTGGATTTTAAAACTACTTATTCTATTTGAAACTCTTTTCAATTTGGACCCAATATTTTTCGTTTTAGGAGAATCTGACGGTCGGATCTCCCGGTACGTCGATTTAAAGTTACGGGTAGAAATTCGAGAACTACCGCTGCTCGACAAGTCCTATTCAAACCCAATTCGATTATAATTAAAAATAAATTGAAATACTTCCCAAAATAATTATTGAATCATATAAAATACATATATATATATATATCATTGGACATTCTATTTCAATTATTCCTCTTCAAAATCAAATATTTCAATATTAAGTCATTTTAATTTTTTTTTGAATCATTAAAATAATATTAATTTTCAAAACTCGTTATTTTATGTCCAAGCCTTCCTGGCATTCGTTATAAAAATAAATAAGACACTTTTGAAAAGAAATTTCTTTTGAAACATCTTCTAAATAACCTAACCGAACTTTACTTTCGACAATTACTATTCATTTTCAAAATAAAACTTTGATAGGCCATATCTACATGAAAATTAATTTAAATAACTTGTTAAAAATACGAATATTCATTGATATTTTAAAATCGTCGCGTCCATCCAAAATCGTACATCAAATTCGAACGTTTATTTTTCACCAAATATTTTATTAATAAAATATTTAAGTTTATTCCGAATCGGAATAAGATTCAACCAGTTACCATATAAATCAATTTATATGGATTTCACACATCATATACATTCAATAATGGTTGTAAACAACTATTAACATTGTAACAACCCACATTTTAAGTCAAATTAAAATACGAATTTTGACAAATTTTAGTGGATTTTAAATATTGAAAATGAATTTGTGAATTAACGACTTAGAATTTATTTAAAATGAAGTTTGAACGTATAAATTTAAAATTTAATTAAAACAAACTCATAACGTCGTAGTAGTTCAAATTTTTTTTGAACTTTAATTAAATGTAAAGAATTCAAAATAAGTCGGATTTCTGTAAAATAAGAAACGTTAGAATCTGTTTGATTATATCTTTTGAACGAAAGTGAGAAATCGAGTTTTCGTGTTATAAATTGTAGGTAATGTCCAAATCAAAATTTTAAATAGTCGCAATGAAATCGATTATAAATTATAATGATTTATTTAATAAAATAAAAGGATTCGTAATGAAATTGAATATCGACCTAAATAGAAAATTGTGATATCAAGTTATAAACCCAATATGTTTATTTTGGAGTTATACGATATTATATTTGGTTATATGCGATAATATTGATTTATTATTATTTGTTTGAACCATTCTTAAATTTATTAATATTTTATTAGTTTTATATAAGCCTTAGAAATAGTTATTTTTCAAACGACCTCTATTTTCGATGAAACAAATTTTATTGGATCTGGAACATCAAATTATTTCAGGTTAAAAATTTCAGGTCAATTGGAATTTGTATGTAATCATGGTAAATCTAAACACGTATCCAAATTCAATTAAAATTCAATAAGCTATAATTAAGGCTATTTTTCAAACAGTCTCTAAATTCGATGAAACTAGGTTCATTAGCACCATATTTATTAAACGTAGCATGATTTCAATTTTTGTAATTTTTGGATTCAGTATGTAGTCGTAGTAAATTAAAACGTGCGTTGGAATTCAATATTTAACGATAAATTGACGTCTATTTTAATTTTAAGAAAAACTAACTGAAACAATGGAATTAGCTTTTGAAATATATCTCACTGTTTTCGGAATGAGGGTATTTAGTTAGGAACGACGGTCAATGGGATTCGTGGATGTTTGGGAGCGAAACTTCACCATGAAGTAACAACAAGAATTAAATAGTATTTAATATATACTATATATACCATTTAAGACAACCTTAAGCGAAATCACTTAGGAGTTGCCTTCATTACAGATGAAAGGCCGGAATGCTCCAATCTTTACTCCAATTAATTTCTTAAACCGTTTAGAAAATCAACAAATTTCCTTCTTACAATATTGTAGACCTCGCCAAGCTCTACAAGATCAACAGTTATGATCTAAAAATTTGAGTTGTGGTGGCCAAGATCTCGCCCCAATGGCGTTGCGCTTGGAGAAAGTTTCAAGGTTCAGGGGAGGTCGAGTTGGGCGTGCTTCGTGCCAATGGTGGAGAGAGGGAAGAACTTCGAAGTGGGGTTCATGGATGGGGGTCCGGCTGCATGGAAACGCGTGCGTGGTGGGGAATTGGAGCGTGCGCAGGTTTTTTCGGTTATAGGAAAAACCTGAAGAAGAAGGTTAAGAGAGGTGTTAGGAAGTAATTAATTAATTTAAGATATTTAATTTGTTTAACTAAGGGTTAAATGACCATAACTTCTTCATGCGAAAACAGAATTCGACGATTTTAGATGCGTTGGAACCGTGACGACGAAGGCTTTGCAATAAAACCAATTTGGACAAGATTAGAAGAAGTTAGAATTTTTGATAGTTCTCACTCAACTGGATTTTCATAAGACATAATAATCTTGTTCGATTATTTTTATTGAATGTTTGTTGTAGTTGATATTGGGTTAAACACTCATTTATAAGTCAAACAAATTATTTACATTCACTAGTTTGAGTGAAATTTACTTAGTTGAAATCTAATTTTAAAACGAACAAGTTATTGTTGAAATGAAGATTGAAATGAATTGATGGAGTAACTTATTAAATTACTATTTATTATTGAAAACCCCACATGGGTTTTGAGATGAAAATTAGCCCACACGTCTCCCAAGTGTGTAGATAAGTTCATATGGATCATGATATAAACCCCACATGGGTTTTGGGAAGATAATTTTACATGTATCCCGAGTGTGTAGATAATGATCATGAGTTTATGATGAAAACCCCACACGGGTATTCGGATGATGTTTGATTTACACTAATACCAAGTGTTTAGTTTGTAGGCCAATCGGTTGATTGACAGATCGATATAAGTGTTAATTATTTATTTAAGGATTATATAGATGTAGTTGCACTCTGGATGTGAATAAGATGTTTAACAGTTATTTATAACTATTGTTGAACATAAATGATGTATGAAATCCATATGAATGGAATCAAATGGTGTTTGGTTGAATTTCATTCCCATTCGAAATAAAATTGAATATTTTAATAATATAATATTAAGTGAAAAAATCAATATTTGATTTTGACGTCCAATATTGGATGGATGCGTAGATATTAATATATCGATAAATTTTCGTAACAATGGCGAATGGTTTTGAATTAATTTTTATATGATTTTGGCATATCGAAGTTTTAATTTGAAATGAATAGTAACTTCGAAAAGTGAAGTTCAATTAGGTTACAAAGCAAGCGTTTTAAAAGAAATTTATTTCAAAAGTTTATGATTTGTTTTTATAACTACCGTTAGGAAAGTTTGAGCGTAAAATAACGAGTTTGGAAAAATAATATTATTTTAATGATTAAAATAATATAAATAAATGACTTTATGTTGAATAATTTGATTTTGAAAGGAAATGTTTGGAATGAAGTTTCCAGTGTTGATTATATATATTTTATATAATTTATAAAATACTTTGGAAGGGGTTTCGATTTAATTTTAATTATAAATCGATTCGGGCTTGAATAGGACTAGTCACGAAGTAGTAGTTCCCAAACGTCAACCCGTAACTTCGAATTGACATAACGGGAGATCCGACCGTGGGATTCTCCTAAAACAAAAAGCGTTCGGTCTGTAATGTAAATAGCTTTCAAATAAAATAAGAATTTTTAAGATCCAACGGTTTGATTTCAAAATATGTCCAAATCTTCTTTGGAAAAGGTCGTTATGGATGCAATCCCGAACTTCCGGAATTGGAATCCGACAGTAAGGGCCTTAATAAATTGTTAAAAATATGAATAAATTACATTAAATCATAATAAATGATTTGAAAAAAATTTGGATGAAATACTTCAGGTTTTGAAGGATAAATGATATTTTATCAAAATTAGTTAGTTAATAAATAGAGTTAATAATCCAATGGTTTTAAAATATTATATTAGGTTGTAGTGGTTTGGATATAACCAGAGTTTTTCCAACATATAATTCGGAATGGATTTGAATGGAAGTTATCTTCGAATACTTCGATATTGGATCCGTAATAATACGGATACGATTTTGTCGAATTTGGAAGATATAGATATTGTTATTCTCTATACATTATCTGTTGGTTACAAAATTTGGTATTGAATATAAGTCGATATGATTTCTATTCGTAACATTGTATTTAATATCAAATAAGAATTTAGGTTTGTCATAATTGGTGTCTTTAAAAAGACTATTCTTAAACCCAGTTTAGAAGGGAATTTGTGGAATAAATATTTTAATTAAGATTTGAAATGAAGTTTTCCAATTTAATAAATTAAATTGGAATTAAACGCAAGATTGATTTTAGGTTTATTGTGAACGATGTTTTAATTTACATTTGTTCTTTAACTCAACTAAAGACAGGATTAATTTCCTAAAGTTGAATAATGATTAAGTAATGATTTTTGGATATTAAAACTAAATGGAGTTTTATTGAATCTTTAATTAGATTGAAATAGAAAAGGGGTAATTAAACTTACCGTAACACGAGAAGTGTTCGATATGGAGTACCACTAGTTTTACTCCATGCGATAAACGAATCTTTAAATAGATTTGAATTGAAAGAGGTAATTAAGTCTACCGTAACACGATGGGTGTTAGATATGGAGTACTACCAGTTTTTCTCCATGGAATGAATAGATTGGGATGGGATAACAATATGAAATGTTATCTTTCGCGTAAGGCTCGGTGATCCCGATAAGTCTTATAAACCTTAAAGTGTGATAAGAGATTATATAATCTTTTGTAATGATTTCCCAAGAAGGATTTAAACCCTAGTTCAAATGATATAAATCTTTGATAAGATTTATGGGGTTAATTCCCAACATAAAGGATATTTGAATAAAATAATATTCTGGATTGGAATGAAATGTACGATTTCTTTATATATCACTTGATTTTAAAGGTGCGTGAGTTATTCGGAAAGACCAGCTTTAACCAATTCTGAATAACAGTTACGATGATTTAAAGTCGAAGATATTGAAGACGGTGGTTGAAGAACGAAGATCTTCACATCGTTTGGATTATTGTTGATATCTCGTTTGGAAAGTACACCCAAGACGAGGTAATAAGTGGTGGTCGTCTAGGCGTACTTGGAGATCGACCGGATATGCGAGGACCTCTCTCCTGTATTGACATATGGGACGAGGAATAAGGTGCCTCTGGTTTCGTTCAGACCAAGAGCGGACTTGCAAATGGATTGTATGTATGACTTTGTATTTTATGTTGTATTAATTGATATCTACTAAATATATATTTGTTTGGTGGGAAGAATTTATTCTCTTAGCTTAACACTCTTCTCCGAGACGTATGAGCTTAGAGGTTATATATTGGTGGACATCAATTGTAAAATATGAATTGACAATGTGGCATGTTGAGATGCACGAATCAAAGTTTCTGTTGAAAAGCAAAGCTTTGTGGATGATGACCAAAGCAATGCTAAAATAGCATAGATTTGTGTTATGGCGTTAATTCGTGAGCTTTATACCCCGGTATGACTTAAAAGGGGATATAGGACCATAGGGAGGACATGCGTTTCTTTCCAGCTAGAAGTGATATCATGGTATGGATCCTTGGTATTTTACTTATGTGGATGTTGGATTTGAGGTGGATCGGATGTGGCCGCACAAGGCCATGGTGGTTGACGTATTGACCAAGAGGTCCGATAGAACCGAGAAACGTATTGTTCAGGCATTGCTAGTTAGCGATGTACGGCTGATTGGCCCTGCCGCTCTAAAGGGATAGTTTCCCTGGGACATTCCACAAGAGATGTTCCCAAGTTCGGACGAGGAAGGACCCCTTTGCTCTGCTCATGATGGAAACCCAATTTTCGACACATGACTTTGCGATTTTAGTTGTATACCTACGGCGACATGATAGGATGGGGTATTATTCCATCTAAGATTGAAACATTTAATTTCAAAATTGTTTTCAACATTATACACTAGTAATAATAAAAGAGAAATTTCGTGTATCAAGCATTTTGGCTATTATAAGGTAAAACTCTATCCTCTGGCTTGCGCTTGCATTGTATGATGGGACATGAGTCTAACAGTTTAATTTTTCAAAAATCATTGCGAGTTTTTCTAATGGTACTCATATGGAGGAAATCCGTTCCATATTATATGGCGTGGTCCCATGATTTACCAAACTTTTAAATAAAGTTAATAACTGTTTTGGTTCTCATACCAGTCCCTGTTTTTCTGAGCCTGGATATGAGGCAAGCAATGTGATAAGGGTTTCACGCCGTGTGGTATGGTGGCGAGCAGTGGGTTTTTTCCTACATGTCCCTACGGGGGTAGGTTGAGCAGTCGAGAGGACGGCCGTAAAACAAGGTGCTAGGGGACCATTTGTAATTCCACGGCAGAGGTTAGTAGCTAGACGATAGTTGAAAAGCCTAGTCGCGTTACAGGTGGTATCGGAGCTTTGGTTTATAAAGCTCCGAGAATACGACTCATTACAATAAGATAAGAGAATTCATTAGAGATAGGATTTGTAATATCCTATAAAAATATCTCATTAGAGATGGGATCAGTAGTATCCTAGAATGAGTTTGAAGAACATTATTTACAAAAATGAATTTAGTTTTGAAATTATATTTTATTATAAGAAATTAAATATTTATTTGATTTTTAGTTTAGACTATCGAGTATAAGAAGATTTTGCATATACGCATCATGAACGTATATCTGAAGTTTCAAATATACAGGATAGATATAGAATCACACTATAGTCGCTCGGGGATGATTCAGGTAATTTTCATGACATCATCAGCATTTATTTTCGACTTTCGAAAGTGACATGTCTATATGATTCCAATTGACTCGTGTGAGAACCAAGAACTTAATTAGAATTTAATGTTTGTGATTTGGCTTTGAAGATATATCTTTAGTATATAAAAGATGTATATTTTGACAAAATACAAGTTTGGAAAGTTAATTTACTAATTGATTGCAGGTTGTGATGTGTGATAATTAATTTAACCTATAAAAATATTGGAATAATAAAATCAATACGATAATGGAAGGAAAATTAAGCCAGATCAAAACTAATGTTCAACTGAATTGAAAATAGGTGGGGTTGGATACGTATATATGTTGGAAAGGTTATTGATTGGAAGATAAGAAGAGAAATTACATAGCATGCCCGACCAAAAGGGTACATATTTATTGTATTAATTGGGTATGATGATTTTATGAGTCGATTGGCAAGCCGCTTGGCTTTTGGATTTTCTTTTGATTAATGAGGGCCTAGAGAGGCAAGTAGTAGTTGTACTGATCGACCAATATAAAGGAGGTTATGGCGAATTTTTTTGAAATTTAAGGCATTATCCAAATTTCGAAAAATTGGAAAATCATAGAAACTGAAAAGTTAAAGAACTTGAGTTAGAACAAAGTTTGAGTTGGTTAAGTAAACGACCTTCGGTTCCATTTTCCTTTTCGGGGACGAAAAGTTTTAAAGTGATGGAGATTGTAACAACCCATATTTTTATTAAAATATGAATTTTAACTGATTTTAAATATTGAAAACGATTTATTTTGAGAATTAACGACTTAGAATTTGTTTAAAAAGTTTGAATGTGTAAATTTAAAATTTAATTAAAACGAGCTCGTACGTCACGGTAGTTCGAAAAATTTAGTTTTAAACTTTAATTGAATGTACAAAATTCAAAATAAGTCGGATTTCTATAAAATAAGAAAGATTAGAATTATTTACTTGTACCTTTCTAATGGAAGTGTGAAATCGAGTTTACATGTTACAAATTGTAAAATATGACCAAATCAAAATTTTAAACAGTCGTTATGAAATCGCTTACAAATTATAACGATTTATTTAATAAAATA
Source organism: Allium sativum (assembly GCA_030737875.1). NCBI lineage: Eukaryota > Viridiplantae > Streptophyta > Magnoliopsida > Asparagales > Amaryllidaceae > Allium > Allium sativum. Next base: position 522,849,774 of record CM060923.1, on the reverse strand, counting down.
AAAGGATTTGTAATGAAAATAATATCGATTTAAATAGAAATTTGTGATATCGAGTTATAAACCCCAATATGTTTGTTTTGGAGGTATATAATATTTTACTTAGTTATATGCGATAATATTAATTCATTATTATTTGTTCGAACTATTTTTGAATTTATTAATATTTTATTGGTTTTATTTAAGCCTTAAAAATAGCTTTTTTTTAACCAACCTCCGTTTTCGATGAAACCAATCTTATTGGATCTGGAACATCAAATTATTGTCAGGTTTAAAATTTTAGGTCAATTGGAATTTTTTTGTATGCATGGTAAATATAAACGCGTGTTTGAATTTAACTAAAATCCAATAAGCTAGAATTAAGGCCATTTTTCAAATGGTCTCCAAATTCGATGAAACTAGGTTACTAGAACCGTATTTCTGAAACATAGCAAGATTTCAAATCTCATAATTTTTGGACTCAGTAAGTAATTGTAGTAAATTAAAACATACGTTGGAATTCAATATTTAACGTTATATTGATGTATATTTTAATTTTAAGGAAAACTGACTGAAACAATCAAATTAGCTTCTAAAATATATCTCATTATGTCCAGATGGGGGTATTTGGTTCGGAACGACAATCGTTGGGATTCGTTTGTTGTTCGGGTGCGAAACTTTACCATAAAGTAACAATAAGAATTAAATACTATTTAATATATATTATAGATACCATTTAACACAACCCTAACCCTAATCACTTAGGAGCCGCCGCTAATACAGATCAAAGGCCAGAACACTCCAATCTTTTCTCCAATTAATCTCTCAAAACGTTTAGAAATCCAATAAACTTCCTTGTACAATATTGTTGAGCTTGCTAAGCTCTACAAGATAAACGGTTATGATCTGAAAATTTGAGTTGTGCTGGCCTGGCTCACTCCTGAAAGGTGTTGCGTTTGGAGCGGGTTTCAAGGCTCCGAGGGAGGCTGAGTTGGGCGCGCTTCATGCCGATGGTGGAGAGAGAGAAGAGCTTCTAAGTAGTGTTCTTTGATTACGGTCTGATTGCTCGGAGAAGCGTGCATGATGAGAGAATTGGAGCGTGCGTGGGTTTTTCCTATTATGGGAAAAACCAAAAGAAGAAGGTTAATAGAGGGATTAGGAAATAACTAATTAATTTAATTACCTTAAGATATTTAATTTATGTAATTAAGAATTAAATGACCATAACTTCTTCATACGAAAACAGAATTCGGCGATTTCAGATGCGTTGTGTTAACGGCAAAATTTATCGTAAACAGCCAAGACTCTTATTACTTTAGAATTATAGTTTCACGTGGGAAAGTATGTGCAAAAAGCAGTAAATAATACAAGTGATTTATAGTGGTTCGGTCTCGCAAAAGGCCTACGTCCACTTTGGAAGAGTCATTGGAATATTATTTATAACAAAGAGTTACATGGTTGAGAACATCTTATGACATCTCTTTACATACATCTCTAAGTTATATGATGTCATAATTATCATATATTAATATTTTAGGAAAAGGACACATTTTTCCTTCTTCTTCCTCAAAGTGGAGATGTCATTAAAGACGTTATTTAGAGCTCTCATGAGATGTCTAATCACCAAATTCCAACCCCTTTGAAGTGTGAGGTCAAGGGGTATTAATATTGGAGTGGTTAGGTGGGAGTAGGTGGGAGTAGGTTGAAATAGGGGACCACACCAGGAATTTCGTATCCCCTGTAGCCGGCCACCAGAATCACGGACCTCATCATACTCGTGCCCAGAAAATCGTACCCCTCCCTTGGGTACGAATTTCATACCCCGTTGGGTACGAAGAATATCTAAAGATAGGCAAGGGGAGTCGAGGTCGATGCTTGAGGCTTTCCGGGGTTCGAGGTATTGGTTTGGCAATGTTTAGTAGAGCGGCGAGCTTCCTATTGGCATGATCCCTTCTTGACTTGGTTCCTTTACTCCTTAGGGACACTCTCGGTCTTGGCTTCACGCCATATGTTGAGTCGAGCGTGCCTTGCATATTTTTGGGAACCGGACCAAAATGTCGGTTAATATTTGCCCATCCCCCTTAAAGTACGTCTTGTCTTGACCTGATGTTCTTTGTAAATGTTGAAGTAGTGGTCGAATCATCGACTTTTCCTATAAACTTATAAAAATAGATGTTAGTTGTTGATCTTGTTTACTGTAGAGCTGTAAACGAGTCATGGTTGTCGCGATAGAGTGTCTACGTCGCTAAGTACTTGCGCTGCATCGCGATTGCGCGTTCGTGGCTATTTGTATACGCGTGCAGTGCGTATGAACATGCGCATAAGTCATTATCGTTAATACATATATATATATATATACACACATATATAGAACGTATATAATATATATTTTTCTCTTTTTTTTGTCGTGCCCTTGCCTAGGTACGAATTTTCGTACCCCGCTGGGTACGACATTTCGTACCCTACTGAGGTAAGAATTTTTGTACCCTCTTCGGGTACGAAGAGATGCGCTCGAAATACAAAGAGGCATCAGTTTTCACTATAAATAGGGCCCCTTCCTCCATTTCCTTTCTTCCTTCTACTATTTTGCTTGACCGCTATTGAATTCGAAGCTCGAAAAAATACACAGCGTTTAAGTACTTCGAACCGAACTCAGGTTTTGTTTTGATGGTGGTTTGAACTCCCCTCCACCATCAGTTAGCTTGACCATGAGCTTGGATAGGGCTTCTACGCAGGTTGGAGTCGGTCGATCTTTCCGGCTCGTGCTCCGGCTTCGACTGGCGGTCGAGCTTGCTTCACAAGCCATGGGCGACGTGGTGGAGTTTGGGATTGTCGGAGGGTGCAGCCAGGGAGAAGGAGGGTCGGATCCCTAAAGTCGAGGGGATGAGCTCGTACCCCGTAGGGGTACGAAGTCTTGAACCCTGACGGGGTTTGAGCCTTCGAACCCCGCATGGGGTTCGAGCATTCGGACCCCGAATAGGGCTCGAGAATTCGGACCCCGGGTAGGGTTCGAGCAATTGGGCCCCAGATGGCGTTCGAATTTTATGAACCCTGAATGGGATTCGAGCTTTCAAACCCCGACGGGTACGAGTTCGTCGCTGGTCCTATTGTTTTGATCCTCCATCTCTTATGTCACTTACGTGATTATGTTAATGCACACGCTAATGATCATGTGGTCAATGATTCGAGTTATCACATAGGGTAGAGCATAAACCTGAAATACGACTGAACTATTTGACTGTTTGAATTCCTTCTGTATATCTTGATTCTGCATAACACTGCATGCACTTGTTAGTTTGCCCGAAGCGTCTGAGCGTGGAGAGAAAACCAAAAAACAACATTTAGTGGTTGTACATGAAGAGGTAGAGCATGTGGAAATCGTCGAGGGGGACGCACTGGTATCCCCGGTGGTCATGGATATGTTGCCCAATGCAGTGATTCTTGAAAATTCCTCAGATTCAGTGCCATCGCACATGGTTGCAATGGAAGTTAGGAAAATGGCATTGCGGTTTAATATTCCCATGGATGACGTTCATGCACCGGGTGAGGGTGGTAGGGCTCACGCACTGCGCGAGGGTCTTACTGTTTGGAACAGAGAAGTTTGCATTACTTGGTTCATGCCCCTGGCTAACAATTTCAATCGGGACATGCTGTATTACTTTCGTATTGCGTCGTTGCAGTAGTACCCAAACGCGTATGCCTCACTCTTAGATACTTATGTTCTCTACCGGGAGTACTTGCATTCCGAACCCACTGGAGAGGATATTCGATATTTGTTCAAACTAAAAGAGAAGAGCTAACATATCGCCATTTCAATATTTTCTCGAAGCTTCGCCCAACACCAAGTTCTTTATGGGAAAGTGGCCCAAGCCGACCGTATAAAAGTATGAATGGTTCTTTCTGCGTTGTCCTCCTGGATTTGCAAGGAGATGGCTGGAAGGAAGTCAGCATTCTTGAACTCTGCATTTTATTATAAAGTTTGCGGAACTGATGCCTTACATTCGACAATGTTTTAACATGGCTGGAAATATTGAGGCGCCTACCGGCAACGAGTATCAACAACACATTGAGGATCTACAAGCGATTCTGAGTGCGTCAAATTCTACCGATACAATCAAAACTCAGGATCGCCTTCGTCGTGCAGGAAATCTCCCTGACGATCGAGCTATAATAAGGCATATTGTCGCAGGAAGTGGGCCGAAATAGAAGGTGGCAAAGGACAAAGGGGCTCATAGTCAGAAGCGAAAGATGCCCTCTACTGGGCCCAAACCGCATAAGGCTGTGAAGTCCCAGGGAGATACCGGTGGAGATAAGGCTGGCGGTGAGGAGATAGTTGCCCGGGACGAAGGTCTGTTGGATGTTCCTGTCCCGCCTCCGTCGGGAGAGGTGGGGGATAGTTGCCAGGCCATAGTCCCCTGTGACTCCTTCAAAGACCACGACTTCACTCGAGGAAGAGGGCCAGTTTGATGGTCTAAATAAACTTGCCATAGACTTGTCTCCCTGGCCGGGTACGACAAGTATGGAAGAGCTAGCTCTAACTGCGGAGGGGTTCACTCCTTCATGCGGACCATCATCTGGTCTATTGAGAGAACACTTAGGGTTTACACTCATAAACACTGCATAACATAGAGATTGCCTGTATGTGCCAAGTATCTGATTACGTACTTGTTTCTTTGGCAGGTGATATGGCAACAGGACACGGAGGACGAGGCTATGGGCACGGAAGCCTCTGATACCCTAAGAACATTTTTCTTGAAGGCTTTAGGAAAGGGTCTAGCTTATATGGTGACTCCCCACTTCCGTACGATCACAGCAGTGAGAGTCATCACTGGGATGGGTATCAGCGATCTTCGACTCCTCCTCCTGTTCAAGTATCTACGGGAGATTCCCAACTCAATTCAGGGGGCTCAAGACACTTTTCACTCATAGATTTTTCACACACAATGCCTTTGGCTTCCGTCCAAGTTCTAAAGGGAAGGAATCGCTGCTTAGCCAACCAAGGCCGAAGGGGACGACTACAACGAGGAGGAAAGATAAGCAGCGCCTAAGAGGCAATATCTTTCTGTGGATGAAAGGAAACCGTTGCTAAAATAGATTTTCCCTCAACATTATTTCAATGAGCTTGTATTCCTCCCTGATCTCAGTCTGCCTCCTGCTAGGGACTTCGGGGAGATATGGATGCATGTAAGGGCCGCATATCATAGGCTAACGAGGTTACTAAGTATTCCTACCACCTCTCGGAGATGATTAGGAGGAATAACTTAGAGCTCATCAATCTGGGGCTGACTATTGATGGTGAGCAGACCACCATTGTTAACTTGGAGAAGGAAATAGATAGGTGTGCTCCTTTTGTCATAAACATTTCCTCGTTCGCCTTTATACTTTCGGATTTCATTTATTAGTATTATCGTTGTAGTGGAAATGAAGCACGCATACGAAATACTGAAGAAGGAGGTTGCGCATGCCAACTCAACTTTCAAGGATACTGTGGCCTCTCTGACTGCTGAAAACACGGCCTTAAAAAGAGAAAAGGCCGAGCTAGAGATAACGTATGTTGGGCTGCAAAAGGACCATGAGCGAGTAACCCAGATCCAGAATGACAACGATGCTTTGAGAGCGGAGAATGAGAGGCTAAGGGCTGAGAACGCGGTGGATGTTGAACTGAGGAGGCAGCTGGAGGCGATTAGAAAGGCGAAGGAGGATGCCGAGGCTAGCAATCGGGATGTTTTGAGCTCGGCGGATGGATTGAAGGCCGAGCACCTGAGGGAGGTGGTACAGTTGAGAGAGGAGCTTGAGGATACTAAATTCCGGGTGGAATCATCCTTGGCGGAGCACATCCGGGACATGTTTGTTAAAGTTCTCAAGTTTTGCAGACTCTCATGGGTCAAGGATTATTTTCGAAAACTGGCTCGAACCTAGGATAGACTGGTGTCGTATGAGGCTTATTTACATCATGTGAACGTGCTAACTTTAGACGAGCACCAATTGATGATTAACCTCTTGAATGATGAGGAGCATGAGAAGCTGGAGGATGGGAGGAAGTTGGTTCAAGAGGATGCTGAGAATGAGAGATTGGAGAGGTTCGCCGTGGCAAAAGGGAAGTCCATTGTAAGTGAGAGTGTGGTTGTAGCGGAGTCATTTGCTGGAGGAAGCTCTTAGAGGCCACTGGTCCCTGAACCTACCACAACCAGTGATCCCGCAGCTTTGGCTCAGGTCTTGACTGAGTATAACCCAGAATATTTGGGACTAGGAGAAAACGGATTCTCTTTATCTGCTACGAATAGCACGCTCCCATCATTCCTACACCATCCCTAACCGAAGGTAAATTCCCATTACCGTGTAATCCCGAAGATGATGTTATTACCGAATTTGCTAACTAAATGGTTGTGTTTTTACTGTGCAGCACTTCTTAAACCTACTATGACACTGAGCTTTGCCCCTATGCTTCCTTAAACAACAGAATCTAGGCTAAAACCCTAAGGGATGCATTTTGGAGAAGGAGGTGGTCAGCTCGACACCTTTTCAGACATGAGGCTTTGGTCCAGCATTTATGAGGGCCTCGTAGATGAAGGAGAGGTAGTTGATGGCCAAAGCGCTCGTGAGATGGTTTCAATTGATGTCGATGTGCCTTTAATGTCGGCCATGGTGGATTCCTTAAAGACCCGAATGGTGGCTTAGTGTGAGGAGATGGAGGAGAAGCACAGGCAGGATGAGGCTGCTAGCCAGGAGGCCCAGGCGAAGGCCAGGCAGGATGCTGAGGATAGGGCCACTGCTATAGCTGAGAAGAAGAAGGTCGATGATGAGGTGGAGAAGAGGAGGGCTACAGATGAAGCCCTGAAAATGATTGCTGATGACGCCGAGAAGGAGAGGGTGGTCGCTGAGGCTAGGAGGAAGGAAGCTGAGGATGCTAGACAGAGAGCCACGGATACTTTTGAGAAGCTCAAGGATGATGACGTCGTGAGGCTTAAATCTAAGAAGCATGCCGACCGAAGGGCTGCCAAAGAGGAGAAGGATAAAGCGGAGTTGGAGGCTAAGGATGTCCCGAGAAAGGGAGACGCTATGCTAGCCCTTGTTTCCGATGTTGCCCCCAAGCCATTGTCGCACACTGTTCCTACTGATATCACGGAGATTTCAAGTGGCGATGGTGAAGGCGAAAGGCGTCTCTCGATCTCTCACGATTCGGTGACCCCTCCAAAGTGCAGAGGAGGAAGGAGCGGATCTGGGAATAAGAGGCCAACCACGAGTGGAGAGCCATCTAGTGTGTAATCTACAAAGAAGAAGCACAAGAAGAAGAGGCATGATTAGCATTAGTAACTATAGTAGATGTTACCTCTATTTTGGTTATGTAGGACAATAGTATACGTGAGTATGACCCTCGCTTTTGGTTTCTAAAGGCATGGTGTGGTTCTCATGTACACCTTGTCATTAGATAGGAAAAAAGTTAGACGTGTAGTCTGTCCAGTATGTGTATGCGAAAATGAAATATGAATTAGTAAAAATCACATTTCGATTTAAGTGTTCGAATGTTCATTTCATGTTTTCCAGCGTCCTGTACTTGCATAAGCGTATTTATTGTTACACTAACAGAATTACGATTGGGGATCTCGTTCTGGGATATTTCCAGTGGTGGAGATCGAGGACTGGTTTCCGGAGGATTCCCTCAGTTTAGGAATCCCGTGGTAGTGGAAACAAGGCTAGGTGCCTTCTGCCTTGTACTGCCCGGAGAGTTCCAAGTAGATTAAAGGCATGGACGTCGCGATTCGTCCAATGGGAGGCTATCTCGTCGCTCATTCGGGGTATGAGCGGAGGCATCGTTTATTCGCCTCAGGATGCCCAGATCATCAGCCCGTAGGGGATCGTGGATATGGGCTACTTCTAAACCCTAGGGCTTAACAGCAGGAATGATTTAATGTCGGTCTAGGTGTTATGCGGAGATTCGACAGACACCCGGAGCCAGGTGAGAGATTGGTATCACATTTGGTTGGCTGGTGGGCTGCCTCCAAGTCCGAGGACTTGAGAGCGGAACGATTTATCCTCAGTCTCAGTGCTAGGCCGAGATCCGAGTTGGAGGTTATTTATACTTGGTTTCCTCGCGGGTCGGGGACTCGAGTAGCGAGGCCGGCTCCTGTACTCGGGGTGCTAAACGGTGCAAGTAGCGGTTGTCCTCGATGTTGGCTCGAGGTTTGCATGGCGGCATCGTCTCCCGTGCAGGGGTGTCGATGCGGTGATCGAGAGCTAGAGCATACAAGCCAGCCGTGATAACAAATAAAACATATCATGCAAGGAGCAAACATGGAAGGGAGACATGGAACAGAACATCATTTCTACTGATAATTTTGACAGTACTGGCCTTTATAATGCCTTGAATTGAAAGAAAACAAAACATCATTGGAAAGCATATACAATTGTACACTAAGTTATGTGAAGTAGCGCCGGAGATGTTTGTTGTTCCGTGCCCCTGGAAGCTCGGCTCCGTCCACGGTTACAAGTTTGAAAGTTACTTTTTTTGTACTTGCGAGCACAGTCTGCGACGTCTTGATCGAGCATGTGCCAAAAGTAGCCATGCCTAATTATCTTTCTTGCAAAGGTTTGCCCTCCGATGTGGTCGTCGCCCTCGCCTTCATGTACATCTGTTAACACGCGGTTGGCGTTGTTGTGGGATATGCACCTTAATAATGGGACAGAGAAGCCTCTACGGTAGAGTACTCCATCCACGAGAATGTAGCGAGCTGATTGGCAAGTGAGCTCTTGTCTTTCCTTGTAACATCCCAGGAAGGTCCCATGTTGCAGATAGTTCTTGGTTGGTGTCATCCAAGATTCGGTTTCGGTTTCGGCATTCATGACCACCTCGGTTTGCATTTGTTTAATACTTGGTGAATCGAGCACTTCGACTAGGGCGAATCCCATAAGCTTTGAATCCTCGGAGCTTGCCAACTTGGCTAGCGAATCTGCTTTTTCATTTTGTTCTCAAGGAATGTATGTGATGACAAAGTGGTTGAAGCTGGTGAGCAGTTCCTGAACCTGGGTCAGATATAGGGCGAGTCATTCCCCCTTAGCTCGATATTCTCCCTGTACCTGGCGCACGATGAGTTGTGAATCAGAGAAGATTTGAATGATCTTTAGCTTAAGTCGATATTTTTGGAGTCAGTATGTGGCCATACGGGATTTTAATGTGAAATACAGTCGATAATTTGACTTTAAAAATACGCTGTGTGAGCAAACGAAGTCGGAATTCAATGAAACAAGTTTCGTTGGATCCGTAATGTCGAACTCTAGCTGCATGCCCATTTCCATGATTTTTGGATGTTGTATGTGATCACACGAATTTTTAAACAGCAAAACAAATAGCAATAGATTAAAAATAAATATAAAATCGAATATAAAAATATTTTTATCTTACCATAAATACCCCCACAAGTTTACCTTAACCCAAAATTTTCATTTTCGTAGTCAATCCTCTCAACAGCCGCCAGGTTTATTTTCTTTTCCTCAACAACTAGAAATCGACCACTTCAAAATTCCAAATAACATTAAATAAAATCCTATAAATCTCTAAGCAAACATATCTGGATTCGTGGAGGAATACTCATCATTTCTACACTAGTTTGAATGGTTGTGATGTGTATTGGTACACTCGACTTTTAAAAGGTGAACTAGGTTTTTGGGTATCGAGATTTTTGTGCATCGAAGTTGATTTTTAAGGTCATATTCGGATTACTAAGGGGATTTAGTATCATAGGGTATTTTATGAAAAATGGAACAAAATGATGTTGATCGATTCTTCTATGCGAGCCAGAAACTGCGTCGAATTCGCAGGTGGGAAAATGGCAGCAAGGTGAATAAGATGGGGATGGAGGGCTTGAGCTTGAAGAGAGGGGAATGATGGTATAATTTTTGTGATTTATAGTTGAGAGGAGATGGAGAAATAATGGAACAAAGGATCGGCTATAGCTGTTGAGTACAGGAGCCGACGGATTTCTTCGATTGGGGAAGAATGATTAGGCAACATGGATTAGCCTAACGATTATTTTAAAGGTAAATTTAATTAATTAAGTAAATGGTTAATGATCATGATTAATGATCGTTTACTTATGTATGACTTCTAAAATTAATATCTATCTCCTACGTTATCGAAATTCAGCAAAACTAGATCCTTTGGGATTATATGGACGACGGCTACACAATGGAACTGGTTGGGAGTGAATTGGAGCTCGTTGCAAATTATGGGAAATTAAAACGTCCTTCTGAATCAACCAACAATTATTGTTATTTAACGAGATCGTCCAATGTGAGTAAATCTCACTAACTCTGCTCAGTTTATATTTTCATAACGTATTTTTAGAACTGATAAATATTGGTTGATTGCTATGTGTTGATTGGTTGGTTGAACTGCTAATTGTTTTGTTGAAAATATCGATATAGGTATATATATATATATCGTTAATTAAATATTGATTCTGTTGATCAGAATATTTTATGTTGAAATGAAATCGATGTTGTTTATGTTGTTTAACATCTGTGGATGCAGGGAAACAGGTTGGAGGGATCCAGCTTGATTCATCAATATTTATAATACTGTTTTTCATATATTCTGATATATGATGTGGTATATAACCTGTTATTGATTATGTGTGTTTGGATGATGATTGATCCTTTTAATTTGGTATTTTAATACCATAAGTGATGCTGGAAAGTAAAAAAGGAATTTTCAAAGTGTATTTTGAAAATAAAATATTTATATAAAATCAATGGATCTTATATAAAAGGAAATATTTATATTAAATAAAAATAATTATAAAAGGAAATATTTGGGAAATAAATATAATTAGAAAAGGGATTATTTGTAAAATAAATAGAATGGTATAAATGAAATATTTATATAAAATAAAGAGAATTATATAAAGGAAATGTTTGTAAAATAAATAGGATATTATAAAAGTAAATATTTATAAAATGAATAGGATTTTATAAAAGAAAATAAGTGGAAAAAATATATTAAAAGGGAAATCTATTTTTAACAGATAAATGGAAAAGATTAACTCAAAGTAGAATTAAATAGAAATCTGTTTTAACTGATAAAATTTGAGAAGAATAATTTATGAATGATGTTTATAAATTTAGAAAAATATTTATCATTGGATAAATAAAAATAAAAGTCTGAATTTATATCAAGAAGTAGAAATCGGTTTTTAACACCGATATTTTAAATAGAATGTGAACTCAGCATTTATAAAGGGAACTATAAATGAAATTTAAATGTTAGAATAAAAAGGGAGATTTCGTATGAATAATTCTACAAATAGAAAGATAAATAGAATTTGGAAATGGAACATTATTTTAAAATATGAAATCAAACTTCATGGGTCATATAAAAGGAATATTTTCACATTCGATGTGAATAATGGATTAAAATGAATATTTTAAAAATAAAAATATTTATAAGGAAAATGGGGTTTGGAAATAGGAATTCAAATGGGAATTTGAATAAGATAGGAAATAGAGTTAATCGAATATTAGTTATTCGAATTAGAGTTAATCAAATAGATTTAATCGATTAGAGTTAATCGAATAGAGTTAATCGAATAGAGTTAATTGACCAGAGTTAACTGAATATTAGTTTATCGGATTAGAGTTGATCGAATTCAGAGATTATCGAATATAGTTATTCGAAGGAGAGTTAAGGAATATAGTTTATTCGAAAAAGAGTTATCGAACATGGTTATTCGGAAGAGAGTTATCGAATAGAGATTATTCGAGAGAGAATTATACATTGGAATTCGACTATATCGAATGTAGGAAAGTATTATTTAGGTAGCGTTTGATTTGTTAACTGGGCAGTTAATGTTCGCGTCTGCGTCTGACGCGTCCGACGCGTCGGACGCGTCTACGATGGGTCCTACACTTTTGCCCCTTCAAGCTTAACGGCTGGAAACTTAGATTTCGCGTCAGACGCGTCCGACGCACGTCCGACGCGACAGTTATTTTTGGCCCCTTCACTTTTCCCTCTCCCTATACATATTCTGCTCATACCATCACTACATCACCACAATATATGTCCATTTTTCTCTACTTCTTCAACCAAATATGGCAGGTTCTGACCAATCCGATCTTGAAGATTTGCAAGATTTGCAAGATGTGCTTGATATTCAAGAAATTATGACTGTTCAAACACGACAAAGGAGCAGAATACACAATTTCGTAAGTACCGGTCTTGTTTGGGTTCATGAAATACTAGCGGGACACGCAGATCGTTGTCAAAGAAATTTTCGAATGAAGCGATTGTGTTTCAGATCCTTGTGTGAACGGCTACAAAATTACGGACTGGAGCCCTCAATGCACATAACAGTAAAAGAAATGGTGGTTGTATTTCTATATACAATTGCATTGGCCCTCCCTACAAGGCATGTTGGAGAGCGGTTTCAACGATCAAATGGTACGATTAATGTTATGTTTCATAAAGTTTTGGATTCAGTTCTTTTATTGGCAGTCGATATTATTAGACCGGCCGATTCCCATTTTAACCGAATCCCAGAACAAATTCGTTCTTCACCCCGATATTATCCTTTCTTTAAAAACTGTATTGGGGCTATTGATGGGACACATGTGATGGCTCACGTGGGTCAAGAAGACATGCAACGTTTTGTAGGGCGGATTCAGGGTATCCACTAATGGACGGTTATATAACTCCTTACAGATCCGTGAGGTATCACATACCAGACTTCAATGACACGCGGAATGAACCGAAGTCAGAAAATGAAATTTTCAACTACTATCACTCTAGTTTGCGTATGGCTATTGAAAGAACATTTGGTATTTGGAAGAAATTTTTTTCCATCTTACGTAACATGCAGACGTATCCCTATCATGTTCAAGTACAAATTGTTACTGCAACAATGGCTATTCACAACTACATCAGAAAATACAACGCTGGGGATCCAGATTTTATGGCGTATGATGACGACCCTGATTTAGTGCCAGACGTATACCTCGACGAATATTACAGTATATCAAATCGCGGAAATAGAGATCGAGACCCCGTTCAAAGAACCGGAACAACATCCACCATGGCGATAGTACGAGACAATATACGAAACGAACTAGTTGCTGCGGGAATGCATTAAGGAGTTTGTATTCGTTGTATTATGTTTTTTTATTTCTGCAATTTGTATTCTGCAATTTAAATTCTGCAATTTAAATTCTACAATTTAAATTCTACAATTTGTATTCTGCAATTTGAATTCTGCAAGTTGTATTCTGCGATCTATTATTTTGGTTCTCAATAAACACACACAAACAATTAAAAATAATATATACAAAAAACATTTAAATAATAACTTTGCCCCTTCCAAAATGCCCCTTCCGTAAAAAGAACACATTCCCCGTTCCCAACAATTCCCCTTCCGATGCCCCTTCCAAATGCCCCTTCCCATTCAAAATCAAACGGACCCTTACTTTCCAATTTTCAATCAAGATTTATTTATTTATAAATAAATTGTTATTTAGTTATTTGTTTAAATTAAGAAATAAAGCTATATTTAATTTATTATATATGTATCGGAATTATGGGATTATAACACTATTATTATAATCAAATGAATTCTATAAAGGAAGTGGATTCGTAAATAGAATCCGAGAGTTACATAAGGAAGTTTGTCGAAGATTTAAAAAGGTGAACCTTGTCTATTGCGAGGTTAAAAATGTTGATTCGGTTAAGGTCTGAGAGGTAGTTATACCCCAACTTGATTGACTTCATTTTGACTAAGGAATGGTTAAGGTTCGATAACGAAGGTTAGTTAATTGAATTTGGGTAATAAGTGTTAATGGTTCGAGTTGGCATAGCGACATTTTATTTAAACATTTGTTTAAATCTAATGAAGGAGTTTTGGAAATGTTTTCCAAAAATCAGAAATGTTTTTAATATAGAGAATAAGAAATAGGAGTAAATATGGAAATATTTTCCAATGATTAATAACGTATATTTTCTAAATTTAGAAATTAAGAATTTACTAATATATGGGATCGGAAATAGGGAAATGAATAATTGAATGGAAAATTAAATTATCGGGGATCAGTGTCGATTGATGATTTGCTCGGTAAGATTTCCATTTAGAAATACGACCGTTATTTGTACACATGTTTTCCTTTGATAGTTAAATCACAGACTATCAAAAATTTTGATCATTTTTCCGTTGTCAATACCGAGAGACCGGGATCAGATTTATTATCTGAAAACCACTCCGTATGTGCATTAGCGTTGCGAATCAAATATGATGAAGATAATTGAAGAAGGAGTTGTGCAAGGGCTGTTCTGGCGATCCCAGGTAGAAATTGCCCAAGATGGATTTATAGAATAGTGCCTTCGGTTTGTCCAGACCCAGGAGAACATGTATGGTCGAATGTCTGATAGAGTACATTTAATGGATTACGTAAGTTGATCGCTTCAAACGTATCCACGTTTGGTAGCGGAGGAATTCGTTTCTCTTAGCTTTAAACCCGTGGTATTTTTGTGGAAATCAATTTGTGATTTGGCGGGTATGACGATGTGGCATTCAAAGTAAATGAATGTATGATCTGTCAAAAGATACGTTATGACCTCAAGCCTCATCAACCGGGAAATGACAAAAATCAGGAAGGCAGCATGGCTATGTGGGTCGCCCCCATTTGGGTGTATTGTCACCATCTAGAGAATATTCATATTTGTTACTTCTTTTCGTTTCTGTATCTCCCGGGAACGGTTATGTTGCAAGCAACCGTAAGTGACAATATATTTGATACACTCAAGAGAAATGAGTGGTCGGTCATGTATGGGTCGGGTTGCAAGACGTTCTTGTTGAACCCAGTGTATTCCTCTCTAGAGATACACTATCGGCAGGTGGTTCCATACCTTGTCATAGTCGGAATTCAATCTCCAATAAGCGCCTGCGGTTTTGATTATATACTATATATATGTGGAGCGTGAGATGCAAGCGTTCTGCTAGATTGTTAATTATTTGTGGTTAGACATTATTATAATATCAGAAAAGTATTGATTTTGAAAATGTTTTGGGTTGTCATAAGGTAAAAACCATCCATGTTTATGTGTGGATCAGTCTTACGGTTATCATTTCTTTTGAATAGGACTTTGAAAAGTTAAACCAAATGGTTGATGTTTACTCTTACCAGTCCCATGACTGACCCAGAGTTTATTTTGTTTTGTTTTCCCTAAACTCTTGGGTGCCCAAAATTTGTACGGGCAGTCAAGTAGTCGGGATTTATAGATACACTAGATGGAGCCTGGAGCAGGAGGCTTCAGCAGCATTTTATAGCTATTGTTTATTTCCGTTGTGATGTAAGTGTTGTACTCTAATATACAAAAACAGATTTGTGTTTCAAAGTTATTTTAGATACTATTTTTTTTTTCATTCCGCTGTGAGATTCGTGTTACTCTGATGTTGTTGTGTTCTTCTTCTTTTTCTATTCTAATTTTCTATCTTATCTATTCTCACCCTCTAACTTCTTTCTATAAACTATCCGGTGTTTCTGATGCTTGGATAGTCGACATTGGTTTTAAATGTCGATTACCAAGGTCGTGAAAACTAGGGACGTTACAGTCGGTATTAGAGCTGAAGGTTAAGTGATTCACCTTGGCTTTGTGGCGTGACTCAGTAGAGATAGGGCTAGCAATACTCTAGATTGAGTTTGAGTGTATATATACGAGTGAATGTATTTATTATTTGATATAAAATGATTTTTTATTACGGAGATTTATTGGTTGAGTTGTTTATAAGTTCCGGTCGATCAGTTTGATCCACTGTATCGGTAGGGGTTTACAAACACTTGAATACGTTTGACTGACACGGTATGGTTTGAAACGAGGGTAAATGAAATAATTTTACCCAAATTCTATTTTGATATAAAAGAATGATTTATTTTAGGATTATTATAGTATATAGAATGTGTTGGTTGTTAATATAATCAAATGAGATTAAAAAGTTAAACGGTTATGTAAATAGCCAATCGGGATTCATATAAGTGTAATATATGAAATCAAATGGATTAAATCTGAATTTAAAATCAGAATTTGGAATTAAAATTGCGAAAACATTAAATGTGTTTGTAAATGGAATTGGATTAAGTATACAAGAATTTTAAAATCCTGGGAGATTTTAATTTGTTTTACAAGCACTGTGAATGGTATTTTGAATTGTATTTCAAAGTAGAAATGTTTAAAAATGGTTTTGAAAGTGATATAGTATTGAACTCACTTCGATAGCTGGAAAATAGATTCCGATAATGATCGTGACATCATCGATGTTCATTTTCGAGTTGTAAATGACGGATTACTACCAAAATTTTTGTTTTTGAATTGTTTTGAGAAAACAAGTTGTTTTGATATTCCAAAATGAATATTTTGATTTTTGGAAAAGGCTAAGCTGTTTAAAAACTCCCAGAAACAGATTATTTGAATTAAAACAAATTAAAGTTGAATTTGTAAAAGTCAATAGAAATTGAAAATCTAATTAAAGCAAGTTAAATGGAAAATTGAATTGTATTAGAATGATATCGAAAAATATTGGATTTGTGATGTAGGAAGTTGAAATGTTATTGGATGGATGAGTTAGGAGTTTGGAATCGAGAATAGAACTCGAGTTTGAAATGAAATTGGGTTGTGGTATAAGCGAATAATTGTTTTGAGGATATATTGATTGGAGATTGATTGGGATGATATTGGAATATGCTGAATTGGTAACAGATGGAAATGACAAAATGATATGCCCAACAAAAAGGTACCAGTTTATATTATATATGGGTTTGAAACTTTGATGAGCCGAATTTGGCAAGCCGCTTGGCTGTTTGATTTTCGTTTGGGTTGAAGAAGGACTAGAGAGGCGAGTTGGAGTTTCAGCTATTGACCTCTACAAAGGAGGTGCTGGAGAAATTTTTCGAAAATTTCGGACGTTAGAAAATTTTCGGGATTTTTGAAAATTTTCGTTAATTAGAAATGAATTAATAATTTAATTAAAATAAGTCGGTTTAATTGAAACTGAAGTTAAGCAGCGAATAAATAAATTTTACCTAGTTAATAGGGTTTGTTTTCTACCTTAGCAATTTCAAGGACGAAATTATTTTAAGGGGGAAAGAATGTAACGACCTGTATTTTTAATGGGTAATAAATAATTTATTTAATTATTTAAAGGATGGTTTTGTAATTTAAAATGATCAGAATTTATTAATATTGAATATTTAATTAATATAAATAATAGAACAATTTATTTAAATTTTGAAATAGTCAGAAATAGTGGAATTCACAATATTATGTGAATTGGATCATATAAAATATATAATTCAGTTTAGAGTTGAATTATATTAACGAATATATTATATAAACGACAGTTGAATATATAATTATATTATAATTATAATCGAGCTCGAAATGGCGCTGCAGTTCGCAATTTGGCGATTCGAACTTCAAACGAATATACAAAATCCATTTTAAATTGGATTTTTGTGAAACAAGAAACGTTCGGAGCTGGTGAAGCATGTTTTCTATTAAAAGAGAAAATTCGAGATTTCATTGTGTAGATTTTGATTTATGATCAAATCAAATTTTCAAAAAGTCGTTATGGAATTCCTTTACAATTTATAATGATTTATTTATATTATAAACGGATTTTTCAATATAAATTGAATATTGATTTAATCTAGATTTGAAATGTCGAGATATAAATTAAGATAGTAATATTTTGGAGCTGTGTGATATTGTAGTGTGAATATATACAATAATATTAAATTTAATTATTTTTAAATGTATATTAATATTTAAATGGGTTATTTAGAGCTTTAAAAATAGTCAGTTTTGCAAATGAACTCCGTTTTCGATGAAACTAATTTTGTTGGATTCGGAATATTAAATCATTGTTAGAGTTCAATTTTCTTGATTTTTGGAGTTAGTATGTGACCGTACGGGATTTTAATGTGAAATATAGTCAATAATTTGACTTTAAAAATACGCTGTGTGAGCAAATGAAGTCGGAATTCAATGAAACAAGTTTCGTTGGGTCCGTAATGTCGAACTGTAGCTGAATGCCCATTTTCATGATTTTTGGATGTTGTATGTGATCACACGAATTTTTAAACAGCAAAACAAATAGCGATAGATTAAAAGTAAATATAAAATCGAATATAAAAATATTTTTATCTTACTATAAATACCCCCACAAGTTTACCTTAACCAAAAAATTTCATTTTCATAGTCAATCCTCTCAACAGCCGCCATATTTATTTTCTTTTCCTCAACAACTAGAAATCGACCACTTCAAAATTCCAAATAAAATTAAATAAAATCCTATAAATCTCTAAGCAAACATATCTGGATTCGTGGAGGAAATTTCGTCATTTCTACACTAGTTTGAATGGTTGTGATGTGTACTGGTACACTCGACTTTTAAAAGGTAAACTAGGTTTTTGGGTATCGAGATTTTTGTGCATCGAAGTTGATTTTTAAGGTCATATTCGGATTACTAAGGGGATTTAGTATCTGCGTAGGGTATTTTATGAAAAATGGAACAAAATGATGTTGATCGATTCTTCTATGCGAGCCAGAAACTGCGTCGAAGTCGCAGGTGGGAAAATGGAAGCAAGGTGAATAAAATGGGGATGGAGCGGTTGAGCTTGAAGAGAGGGGAATGATGGTATAATTTTTGTGATTTATAGTTGAAAGGAGATGGAGAAATAATGGAACAAAGGATCGGCTATAGCTGTTGAGTATAGGAGCCGGCGGATTTCTTCGATTGGGGAATCATGATTAGGCAACATGGATTAGCCTAACGATGATTTTAAAGGTAAATTTAATTAATTAATTAAATGGTTAATGATCATGATTAATGATTGTTTACTTATGTATGACTTCTAAAATTAATATCTATCTCATACGTTATCGAAATTCAGCAAAACTAGATCCTTTAGGATCATATGGACGACGGGTACACAATGGAACTGGTTGGGAGTGAACTGGAGCTCGTTGCAAATTATGGGAAATTAAAACGTCCATCTGAATCAACCAACAATTATTGTTTTTTAACGAGATCGTCCAATGTGAGTAAATCTCACTAACTCTGCTCAGTTTATATTTTCATAACGTAATTTTAGAACTGATAAATATTGGTTGGTTACTATGTGTTGATTGGTCGGTTGTACTGGTAATTGATTTGTTGAAAATATCGATATAGGTATATACATATCATTAATTAAATATTGGTTCTGTTGATCAGAATATTTTATGTTGAAATGAAATCGATGTTATTTATGTTGTTTAACATCTGTGGATGTAGGGAAACAAGTTGGAGGGATCCAGCTGGATTCATCAATATTTATAATACTGTTTTTCATATATTCTGATATATGATGTAGTATATAACCTGTTATTGATTATGTGTGTTCGGATGATGATTAATCCTTTTAATTTGGTATTTTAATACCATAAGTGATGCTGGAAAGTAAAAAGGGAATTTTCAAAGTGTATTTTGAAAATAAAATATTTATATAAAATCAATGGATCTTATATAAAAGAAAAAATTTATATTAAATAAAAATAATTATAAAAGGAAATATTTGCGAAATAAATATAATTAGAAAAGGGATTATTTGTAAAATAAATAGAATGGTATAAATGAAATATTTATATAAAATAAAGAGAATTATATAAAGGAAATGTTTGTAAAATAAATAGGATATTATAAAAGGAAATATTTATAAAATGAATAGAATTTTATAAAAGAAAATAAGTGGAAAATAAATATTAAAAGGGAAATCTATTTTTAACAGATAAATGGAAAAGATTAACTCAAAGTATAATTAAATAGAAATCTGTTTTAACCGATAAAATTTGAGAAGAATAATTTACGAACGATGTTTATAAATTTAGAAAAATATTTATCATTGGATAAATAAAAATAAAAGTCTGAATTTATATCGAGAAGTAGAAATCGGTTTTTGACACCGATATTTTAAATAGAATGTGAACTCAGCATTTATAAAGGGAACTATAAATGAAATTTAAATGTTAGAATAAAAAGGGAGATTTCGTATGAATAATTCTACAAATAGAAATATAAATAGAATTTGGAAATGGAACATTATTTTAAAATATGAAATCAAACTTCATGGGCCATATAAAAGGAATATTTTCACATTCGATGTGAATAATGGATTAAAATGAATATTTTAAAAATAAAAATATTTATAAGGAAAATGGGGTTTGGAAATAGAAATTCAAATGGGAATTTGAATAAGATAGGAAATAGGATTAATCGAATATTAGTTATTCGAATTAGAGTTAATCAAATAGATTTAATCGATTAGAGTTAATCGATTAGAGTTAATCGAATAGAGTTAATCGATTAGAGTTAATCGAATAGAGTTAATTGACCAGAATATTTTATATTGAAATGAAATCGATGTTATTTATGTTGTTTAACATCTGTGTATGCAGGGAAACAGGTTGGAGGGATCCAGCTGGATTCATCAATATTTATAATACTGTTTTTCGTATATTCTGATATATGATGTGGTATATAACCTGTTATTGATTATGTGTGTTTGGATGATGATTGATCCTTTTGATTTGGTATTTTAATACCATAAGTGATGCTGGAAAGTAAAAAGGGAATTTTCAAAGTGTATTTTGAAAATAAAACATTTATATAAAATCAATGGATCTTATATAAAAGGAAATATTTATATTAAATGAAAATAATTATAAAAGGAAATATTTGGGAAATAAATATAATTAGAAAAGGGATTATTTGTAAAATAAATAGAATGGTATAAATGAAATATTTATATAAAATAAAGAGAATTATATAAAGGAAATGTTTGTAAAATAAATAGGATATTATAAAAGGAAATATTTATAAAATGAATAGAATTTTATAAAAGAAAATAAGTGGAAAATAAATGTTAAAAGGGAAATCTATTTTTAACAGATAAATGGAAAAGATTAACTCAAAGTAGAATTAAATAGAAATCTGTTTTAACCGATAAAATTTGAGAAGAATAATTTATGAACGATGTTTATAAATTTAGAAAAATATTTGTCATTGGATAAATAAAAATAAAAGTCTGAATTTATATCGAGAAGTAGAAATCGGTTTTTAACACCGATATTTTAAATAGAATGTGAACTCTGCATTTATAAAGGGAACCATAAATGAAATTTAAATGTTAGAATAAAAAGGGATATTTCGTATGAATAATTCTACAAATAGGAATATAAATAGAATTTGGAAATGGAACATTATTTTAAAATATGAAATCAAACTTTATGGGTCATATAAAAGGAATATTTTCACATTCGATGTGAATAATGGATTAAAATGAATATTTTAAAAATAAAAATATTTATAAGGAAAATGAGGTTTGGAAATAGGAATTCAAATGGGAATTTGAATAAGATAGGAAATATAGTTAATCGAATATTAGTTATTCGAATTAGAGTTAATCAAATAGATTTAATCGATTAGAGTTAATCGATTAGAGTTAATCGAATAGAGTTAATTTAACCAGAGTAAACTGAATATTAGTTTATCGGATTAGAGTTAATCGAATTCAAAGATTATCGAATGTAGTTATTTGAAGGAGAGTTATCGAATATAGTTTATTCAAAAAAGAGTTATCGAACATGGTTATTCGGAAGAGAGTTATCGAATAGAGATTATTCGAGAGAGAATTATACATTGGAATTTGACTATATCGAATGTAGGAAAGTATTATTTACTTTCCGATTTTCAATCAAGATTTATTTATTTATAAATAAATTGTTATTTATTTATTTGTTTAGATTAAGAAATAAAGCTATATTTAATTTATTATATATGTATCGGAATTATGGGATTATAACACTATTATTATAATCAAATGAATTCTATAAAGGAAGTGGATTCGTAAATAGAATCCGAGAGTTACGTAAGGAAGTTTGTCGAAGATTTAAAAAGGTGAACCTTGTCTATTGCAAGGTTAAAAATGTTGATTTGGTTAAGGTCTGAGAGGTAGTTATACCCCAACTTGATTGACTTCATTTTGACTAAGGAATGGTTAAGGTTCGATAGGGAAGGTTAGTTAATTGAATTTAGGTAATAAGTGTTAATGGTTCGAGTTGGCATAGCGACATTTTATTTAAACATTTGCTTAAATCTAATGAAGGAGTTTTGGAAATGTTTTCCAAAAATCAGAAATGTTTTTAACATAGAGAATAAGAAATAGGAGTAAATATGGAAATATTTTCCAATGATTAATAACGTATATTTTCTAAATTTAGAAATTAAGAATTTACGAATATATGGGATCGGAAATAAGGAAATGAATAATTGAATGGCAAATTAAATTAAAGAGGATCAGTGTCGATTGATGATTTGCTCGGTAAGATTTCCATTTGGAAATACGACCGTTGTTTGTACACATGTTTTCCTTTGATAATTAAATCACCGACTATCAAAATTTTTGATCATTTTTCCGTTGTCAATACTGAGAGACCTGGATCATATTTATTATCTGAAAACCACTCCGTATGTGCATTAGCGTTGCGAATCAAATATGATGAAGATAATTGAAGACGGAGTTGTGCAAGGGCTGTTCTGGAGATCCTAGGTAGAAATTGCCCAAGATGGATTTATAGAATAGTGCCTTCGGTTTGTCCAGACCCAGGACAACATGTATGGTCGAGTGTCTGATAGAGTACATTTAATGGATTACATAAGTTGATCGCTACAAACGTATCCACTTTTGGTAGCGGAGAAAATCGTTTCTCTTAGCTTTATACCCATGGTATTTTTGTGGAAATCAATTTGTGATTTGGCGGGTATGACGATGTGGCATTCA
This sequence comes from Allium sativum, assembly GCA_030737875.1. Classification (NCBI taxonomy): domain Eukaryota; kingdom Viridiplantae; phylum Streptophyta; class Magnoliopsida; order Asparagales; family Amaryllidaceae; genus Allium; species Allium sativum. The sequence continues at coordinate 522,826,944 of CM060923.1, read as the reverse complement.
AACTAAATGAATGTATGATCTGTCAAAAGATATGTTATGACCTCAAGCCTCATCAACCGGGAAATGACAAAAATCGGGCAGGCAGCATGGCTATGTGGGTCGCCCCCATTTGGGTGTATTGTCACCATCTAGAGAATATTCATATTTGTTACTTCTTTTCGTTTCTGTATCTCCCGGGAACGGTTATGTTGCAAGCAACCGTAAGTGACAATATATTTGATACACTCAAGAGAAATGAGTGGTCGGTCATGTATGGGTCGGGTTGCAAGACGTTCTTGTTGAACCCAGTGTATTCCTCTCTAGAGATACACTATCGGCAGGTGGTTCCATACCTTGTCATAGTCGGAATTCAATCTCCAATAAGCGCCTGCGGTTTTGATTATATACTATATATATGTGGAGCGTGAGATGCAAGCGTTCTGCTAGATTGTTAATTATTTGTGGTTAGACATTATTATAATATCAGAAAAGTATTGATTTTGAAAATGTTTTGGGTTGTCATAAGGTAAAAACCATCCATGTTTATGTGTGGATCAGTCTTACGGTTATCATTTCTTTTGAATAGGACTTGGAAAAGTTAAACCAAATGGTTGAAGTTTACTCTTACCAGTCCCATGACTGACCCAGAGTTTATTTTGTTTTGTTTTCCCTAAACTCTTGGGTGCCCAAAATTTGTACGGGCAGTCAAGTAGTCGGGATTTATAGATACACTAGATGGACTTGGAGCAGGAGGCTTCAGCAGCATTTTATAGCTATTGTTTATTTCCGTTGTGATGTAAGTGTTGTACTCTAATATACAAAAACAGATTTGTGTTTCAAAGTTATTTTAGATACTATATTTTTTTCGTTCCGCTGTGAGATTCGTGTTACTCTGTTTTTGTTGTGTTCTTCTTCTTTTTCTATTCTAATTTTCTATCTTATCTATTCTCTCCCTCTAACTTCTTTCTATTAACTATCCGGTGTTTCTGATGCTTGGATAGTCGACATTGGTTTTAATGTCGATTACCAAGGTCGCGAAAACTCGGGACGTTACAGTTGGTATTAGAGCTGAAGGTTAGGTGATTTACCTTGGCTTTGTGGCGTGACTCAGTAGAGATAGGGCTAGCAATACCCTAGATTGAGTTTGAGTGTATATATACGAGTGAACGTATTTTTTATTTGATATAAAATGATTTTTTATTGTGGAGATTTATTGGTTGAGTTGTTTATAAGTTCTGGTCGATCAGTTTGATCCACTGTATCGGTAGGGGTTTACAAACACTTGAATACGTTTGACTGACACGATGTGGTTTGAAATGAGGGTAAATGAAATAATTTTACCCAAATTCTATTTTGATATAAAAGAATGATTTATTTTATGATTATTATAGTATATAGAATGTGTTGGTTGTTGTTATAATCAAATGAGATTAAAAAGTAAAACGGTTATGTAAATAGCCAATCGGGATTCATATAAGTGTAATATATGAAATCAAATGGATTAAATCTGAATTTAAAATCAGAATATGGAATTAAAATTGCGAAAACATTAAATGTGTTTGTAAATGGAATTGGATTAAGTATATGAGAATTTTAAAATCCTAGGAGATTTTAATTTGTTTTACAAGCACTGTGAATGGTATTTTGAATTGTATTTCAAAGTAGAAATGCTTAAAAATGGTTTTGAAAGTGATATAGTATTGAACTCACTTCGATAGCTGGAAAATAGATTCCGATAATGATCGTGACATCATCGGTGTTCATTTTCGAGTTGTAAATGACAGATTACTACCAAAATTTTTGTTTTTGAATTGTTTTGAGAATACAAGTTGTTTTGATATTTCAAAATGAATATTTTGATTTTTGGAAAAGGCTAAGCTGTTTAAAAACTCCCAGAAACAGATTATTTGAATTAAAACAAATTAAAGTAGAATTTGTAAAAGTTAATAGAAATTGAAAATCTAATTAAAGCAAGTTAAATGGAAAATTGAATTGTATTAGAATGATATCAAAAAATATTGGATCTGTGATGTAGGAAATTGAAATGTTATTGGATGGATGAGTTAGGAGTTTGGAATTGAGAATGGAACTCAAGTTTGAAATGAAATTGGGCTGCGGTATAAGGGAATAATTTTTTTGAGGATATATTGATTGGAGATTGATTGGGATGATATTGGAATATGCTGAATTGGTAACAGATGGAAATGATATAATGATATGCCCAACAAAAAGGTACCGGTTTATATTATATATGGGTTTAAGACTTTGATGAGCCGAATTTGGCAAGCCGCTTGGCTGTTTTGTTTTCTTTTGGGTTGAAGAAGGACTAGAGAGGCGAGTTGGAGTTTCAGCTATTAACCACTACAAAGGAGGTGCTGGAGAAATTTTTCGAAAATTTCGGACGTTAGAAAATTTTCGGGATTTTTGAAAATTTTCGTTAATTAGAAATGAATTAATAATTTAATTAAAATAAGTCGGTTTAATTGAAACTGAAGTTAAGCAGTGAATAAATAAATTTTACCTAGTTAATAGGGTTTGTTTTCTACCTTAGCACTTTCAAGGACGAAATTATTTTAAAGGGGAAAGAATGTAATGACCTGTATTTTTAACAGATAATAAATAATTTATTTAAATATTTAAAGGATGGTGTTATAATTTAAAATGATCAGAATTTAATAATATTGAATATTTAATTAATATAAATAATAGAACAATTTATTTAAATTTTGAAATAGTCAGAAATAGTGGAATTCACAATATTATGTGAATTGGATCATATAAAATATATAATTCAGTTTAGAGTTGAATTATATTAATGAATATATTATATAAATGACAGTTGAACGTATAATTATATTATAATTATAATCAAGCTCGAAATGGCGCTGTAGTTCGCAATTTGGCGATTCGAACTTCTAACGAATATACAGAATCCATTTTAAATCGGATTTTTGTGAAACAAGAAACGTTCGGAGATGGTGAAGTATATTTTTCTAATGAAAGAGAAAATTCGAGATTTCATTGTGTAGATTTTGATTTATGATCAAATCAAATTTTCGAAAAGTCGCTATGGAATTCCTTTACAATTTATAACGATTTATTTATATTATAAATGGATTTTTCAATATAAATTGAATATTGATTTAATCTGGATTTGAAATGTCGAGTTATAAATTAAGATAGGAATATTTTGGAGTTGTGTGATATTGTAGTGTGAATATATACAATAATATTAAATTTAATTATTTTTAAATGTATATTAATATTTAAATGAGTTATTTAAAGCTTTAAAAATAGCCAGTTTTGCAAATGAACTCCGTTTTCGATGAAACTAATTTTGTTGGATTCGGAATATTAAATTATTGTTAGAGTTCAATTTTGTTGATTTTTGGAGTCAGTTTGTGGCCATACGGGATTTTAATGTGAAATACAGTCAATAATTTGACTTTAAAAATACGCCGTGTGAGCAAACGAAGTCGAAATTCAATGAAACAAGTTTCGTTGGGTCTGTAATGTCGAACTGTAGCTGAATGCCCATTTTCATGATTTTTGGATGTTGTATGTGATCACACGAATTTTTAAACAGCAAAAACAAATAGCGATAGATTAAAAGTAAATATAAAATTGAATATAAAGATATTTTAATCTTACTATAAATACCCCCACAAGTTTTCCTTAACCCAAAATTTTCATTTCCGTAGTCAATTCCCTCAACAGCCGCCGGGTTTATTTTCTTTTCCTCAGCAACTAGAAATCAACCACTTTAAAATTCCAAATAAAATTAAATAAAATCCTATAAATCTCTATGCAAACATATCTGGATTTATGGAGGAAATCTCGTCATTTCTACACTAGTTTGAATGGTTGCGATGTGTATTGGTACACTCGACTTTTAAAAGGCGAACTAGGTTTTTGGGTATCGAGATTTTTGTGCATCGAAGTTGATTTTTAAGGTTATATTCGGATTACGAATGGGATTTAGGATCTGCGTAGGGTATTTTATGAAAAATGGCACAAAATGATGTCGATCGATTCTTCTATACGAGCCACAAAACTGCGTCGAAGTCGCAGGTAGGAAAATGGCAGCAAGATGAATAAGATGGGGATGGAGGGGTTGAGCTTGAAGAGAGGGGAATGATGGTATAATTTTTGTGATTTATAGTTGAGAGGAGATGGAGAAATAATGGAACAAAGGATCGGCTATAGTTGTTGAGTACAGGAGCCGGTGGATTTCTTCGATTGGGGAAGAATGATTAGGCAAGCCTAGCGATGATTTTAAAGGTTAATTTAATTAATTAAGTGGACGGTTAATGATCATGATTAATGATCGTTTACTTATGTATCACTTCTAAAATTAGTATCTATCTCATATGTCATCGAAATTCAGCAAAACTAGATCCGTTAGGATCATATGGACGATGGCTACACAATGGAACTGGTTGGAAGTGAATTGGAGCTCGTTGCAAATTATGGAAAATTAAAACGTCCGTCTGAATCAACCAACAATTATTGTTATTTAACGAGATCGTCCAATGTGAGTAAATCTCACTAACTCTGCTCAGTTTACATTTTCGTAACGTATTTTTAGAACTGATAATTATTGGTTGATTGTTGTGTGTTGATTGGTTGGTTGAACTGCTAATTGATTTATTGAAAATATCGATATAGTTTTTTATATATATATATCATTAATTATTTATTGATTCTGTTGATCAGAATATTTCATGTTGAAATGAAATCGATGTTATTTATGTTGTTTAACATCTGTGGATGCAGAGAAACAGGTTGGAGGGATCCAACTGGATTCCTCAATATTTATAATACTATTTTTCATATATTCTGATATATGATGTGGTATATAACCTGTTATTGATTATGTGCATTTAGATGATGGTTAATCCTTTTGATTTGGTATTTTAATACCATAAGTGATGCTGGAAAGTAAAAAGGGAATTTTCAAAGTGTATTTTGAAAATAAAATATTTATATAAAATGAATGGAACTTATATAAAAGGAAATATTTAAATGAAATAAAAATAATTATAAAAGGAAATATTTGGGAAATAAATATAATTAGAAAAGGGATTATTTGTAAAATAAATAGAATGGTATAAATGAAATATTTATATAAAAAAAGAGAATTGTATAAAGGAAATATTTGTAAAATAAATAGGATATTATAAAAGGAAATATTTATAAAATGAATATAATTTTATAAAAGAAAATAAGTGGAAAATAAATATTAAAAGGGGAATCTATTTTTAATAGATAAATGGAAAAGATTAATTCAAAGTAGAATTAAATAGAAATCAGTTTTAACAGAAAAATTTGCGACGAATAATTTATAAACGATGTTTATAAATTTAGAAAAATATTTATCATTGGATAAATAAAAATAAAAGTCTAAATTTATGTAGAGAAGTAGAAATCGGTTTTTAACACCGATATTTTAAATAGAATGTGAACTCGGCATTTATAAAGGGAATTATAAATGAAATTTAAATGTTAGAATAAAAAGGGAGATTTTGTATGAATAATTCTGTAAATAGAAATATAAATAGAATTTGGAAATGGAACATTATTTTGAAATTGTAAATCAAACTTAACGGGTCATATAAAAGGAATATTTTCACATTCGATGTGAATAATGGATTAAAATGAATATTTTAAAAATTAAAATATTTATAAGGAAAATGGGGTTTTGAAATAGGAATTCAAATGGGAATTTGAACAAGATTGGAAATAGAGTTAATCAAATATTAGTTATTCGAATTAGAGTTAATCAAATGGATTTAATCGATTAGAGTTCGATTAGAGTTAATCGATTAGAGTTAATCGAATAGAGTTAATCGACTAGAGTTAACCGAATATTAGTTTATCGAATTAGAGTTAGTCGAATTCAGAGATTATCGAATATAGTTATTTGAAGGAGAGTTATCGAATATAGTTTATTCGAAAAAGAGTTATCGAATATGGTTATTCGGAAGAGAGTTATCGAATAGAGATTAATCGAGAGAGAATTATACATTGGAATTCGACTATATCGAATGTAGGAAAGTATTATTTACTTTCCGATTTTCAGTCAAGATTTATTTATTTGTAACTAAATTGTTATTTAGTTATTTGTTTAAATTAAGAAATAAAGCTATATATAAGTTATTATATATATATATCGGAAGTATGGGATTATAACACTATTATTATTGTAACACCCCGTATTTTCTGTGAACGTATAAGTAACAAATTAAAGTATACTTAATTTTAGGAGAAGAATTAAGGGAAACGGGTTGCGCCATTGCGTTCGTCTCGAAATTCTGCTTGAGATAGAGTCCAAGTTTGCGTAAAACGGATACCGTATGAAGAAGATATGGACGAACGACGTTAGGTAGAAAAACCGGAAACAAGCCAGAATACACTGGCGCACTTGTGAAATTCGCCAGTACAAAAATACACTGGAGCACCTGCCAAGTGCGCCCATACCGATCCAGCACAGAATTCTGGAGTGTTCTGTGATGACGTGTCTTCTTCTGAGTGGCTGGATGACCTGTCTTCGAGCTGGGTGGTTCCGATGACTTCTGGACTGATCTGAAGGCTCTAAATCACCTTATTCTCCTATAAAAACACCCCCCAAACCTCACTTTCTCTCCACACAATTTCATTCTACCTATACTCCGCCTCTGTTCTAATTAAAATAAAATAATGGCCTCGCTACTCTGCTGAAATCTAAGCTAGAACTAGTGCATCTTCTTCCAATATGAATAGAATTAAAAGAGAACAACTATTTTCTAATCTAATCGATAGTCTACGCCAAAGGAGAGCTATTCAGTGTCAGAATATAGATTCCAGAATACAAGAATTGTTCCTTTTATGTGAGTACAGTTATTTTCAGATATGAACATTAATTATGATCTTGACATGGCTATAAATCTGAATCTGAGGTTATGCATATTCTTATATGTCAGATCTGTTTTTCCGAGACTATTCTCTTTCTTTCTTTTTCTGTTCTATAGTCAGGCTACTACGACCCTTCGCCAAATCTCATAAGAGATTAACACAAGAACGCTAAATTTTGGAGTAAATAATGAATAATGCATAATTGGACATGACTGATCTGTGACTGATTTGAGAAAAGGACATATGTTGAAAATTAGATCTAGATCTGTGCATACTCTATGATTTGGAAGAAGAGGATTCATTGAATGATAATATATGACTTGAAACTTGGGGATATAATGCATATAAAAATTAAGATCTGATTTTGAGAGGATATAATTTAAAGATCTAGATTTTTGGGTATATTTTATATAACGATTCATGACTTGAAAAAGGAATATGAAACTTAGGCGTAAAGACCTATATTAAAATAGGATAACTATTAATGTGAATGCGCCTAAATATGGATTTTTGGATATTGGCATTAAAGGCTATAATTTGGCATAATTCGTATCATGATTTGGGGCTTTTAGAGAGTGTTCCGTACTGTGCAAAGTTTAACAAAAATTTGGGGGCATATATTGTATTATGAATTATGACCATGATTTGAGCATGTAAGTTTAAGCTTAATTTATGATTAGGCAAGATATGTAAATATAATTTTTAAGAAATGTTAAATCTGCTAATCTGCTAAATTGCTTAATCTGCTAAATCTGTTGAATTGCCTGTTCTGCTAATCTGCTAAATTGCCTAATCTGCTAGATCTGTTATCTGCTAAATCTGTTGAATTGCTTAATCTGTTGAAAGCTGAATAATTGTAATTTGGAGGCTCGATCTAAAATTTAGCAAAACATGTTAATAGAACTTTGGATAATCTTCTTGACTTGTAAAGAAGTTAAACCTGCTAAATGGACATAATTAGTCTGATATTTTCTATAACGGAATAAAGTGGCTATGACACGAGGTTAGACTCCGTTTGCCGTAGAAGCCTGCCCGGAACCAACCGGCTTAACCAGCGACCGCAAACTGTCAGTCTAATGTGAGAGGTCATAGGCATAACTAAAATATGCTTAGACACGAGGTTAGGTCTGGCTTGTGGCAGAAGTCTGCCCGGAACCGCCCAGCATATCCAGCGGCCACAAGCTACCAACCTAATGTGAGAGGTCTGTGCACTAATATTTAATTAATGCAAATCTGAGATAAATATGATGTCTAAAACGTGTTGGGTGGATAGGGTTAAACCAACTGGACTGATGAATTTATCAAACCTGTTTCGTGAATCTGTAGGCCCAATACAAAGTTAGACAATCTGTAAGTCTGTTAAAACTGTACATCTGATCCGTTAGTCTGAAAACTTGTTAACTTGATTGTTTGATCGGTGAACTAGTAAATCTGAACTCTGTATGTCTGAAACTTGTAAACAAGTTAATATGAAATCTGTTAGTCTGGGGACATAAGGTTAGGAGGGGAAATACTTGTGTTATTGTTGTTTGGGACCAATATTAGTCAGTAACCCTTTCTGGTATCTAAAACTTTGACCCCACGCTATGTAGGGGTCCGGGCACACTTACTGGACAATTATAACCGGTTCATCCTGATAATAGCGAGGGGTGTTGATGGTGCGTTCCAACTGGGTCATGTGCGTGCATGGATCCGGTCTGCTCTGAGGATGTAAGACACCGTGACATCTGTAAATAGCTCTGTGCCAATAGGTTGCCACTTTAGGGAGTGATACACCCTATATGGGGCCGACATAGGGTATTTATGTGTTAGGGAGCCGATAGCTTGGGGTAGGACTTAGGGTACACTTAGTTCTGCCTATTTCTTTTGGTACCGTCTGTTTCTTTTGGGTGGTAACACCTATCTGTTTCTGCGTGGTACCGTCTGTAGGGGTGGTAAAGGCCCATTACTAGTATACACCTAATTCTAACATTCTGTTTCCGTAGGGATTATTCTGTTTTCGCCTCGGATTCCGTTTCCGATTCTGTTTCTGTACCTTCTGTCTGTTGGGGTGGTAAAGGCCCATTATTAGTATTCTGCTTCTGTACCTTCTGTCTGTTCGGTTGGTAAAGGCCCATTACTAGCATTCTATTTCTGTATTCTGTTTCCGTTTCAGTTTAGACATTAGGGTAACACCTAATCCTGTTATACTAGTATTAGTGCAGAGAAGTGAAAAGCTTAGCTTAGCCTATATCATTCCGTTTCTTTTGTTAACCTGCTATTCCTGTTACGGTTATCTCCCATCTAGTTTTATTTGCATGTCATGATACTATTATCTGTTTATATGCTGAAAGTCACTGGACTCACCAGACTTATGTCTGACCTAGTTTGTTTCACCTCTTTTCTTCCCTCCCCCCCCCCCCCCAGGTTTTCAAGGTGGAAACATAGGAGCTTGATTCAGATTCTCTCTTCTTGAAGTGTTTGAAGTATTTCTTGGCTTTGGCTCTATCTTTCCATGGCAGTTTATATTGGGGATTATGGTTTTAAAAAACTATGCATTCTAAAGGCTTTTGCACAAGACCGGTATTTATGTACTTGAAATCCGATATTGTGATTTTGAAAGATGTAACCAAACTTATTTCTGTTTCTGTTGTAATAAAATTATAAATTTTTCAAGTACTACTTTATCTGTCTTGTAAATTTCTGTTCTGTCTACTAAAAACACCCCACCAAAGTTAAGGCATTCCCTATGCGAGTGACCTTAATGGAGGAGGGGTGTTATAATTATAATCAAATGAATTCTATAAAGGAAGTGGATTCGTAAATAGAATCCGAGGGTTATGTAAGGAAGTTTGTCGAAGATTTAAAAAGATGAACCTTGTCTATTACGAGGTTAAAAATGTTGATTCGGTTAAGGTCTGAGAGGTAGTTATACCCCAACTTGATTGACTTCATTTTGACTAAGGAATGGTTAAGGTTCGATAGTGAATGTTAGTTAATTGAATTTAGATAATAAGTTTTAATGGTTTGAGTTGGCATGGCGACATTTTATTTAAACATCTGTTTGAATCTAATGAAGGAGTTTTGGAAATGTTTTCCAAATAAGAAATCAGAAATGTTTTTAATATAGAAAATAAGAAATAGGAGTAAATATGGAAATGTTTTCCAATGATTAATAATGTATATTTTCTAAATTTAGAAATTAAGAATTTACGAATATATGGGATCGGAAATAGGGAAATGAATAATTGAATGACAAACTAAATTAAAGGGGATCACTGTTGATTGATGATTTGCTCGGTAAGATTTCCATTTGGAAATACGACCGTTGTTTGTACAAATGTTTTCCTTTGATAATCAAATCACAGACTATCAAAATCTTTGATCAATTTTCCGTTGTCAATACGGAGAGACCAGGATCAGATTTATTATCTGAAAACCACTCTGTATGGGCATTAGCGTTGCGAATCAAATATGATGAAGATAATTGAAGATGGACCTGTGCAAGGGCTGTTCTGGTGATCCTAGGTAGAAACTGACTAAGATGGATTTACAGAATAGTGCCTTCGGTTTGTCCAGTCCCAGGACAACATGTATGGACGAATATCTGATAGAGTACATCTAATGGATTACGTAACTTGATCGCTTCAAACTTATCCACGTTTGGTGGTGGAGAATTTGTTTCTCTTAGCTTTATACCCGTGGTATTTATGTGGAAATCAATTTGTGATTTGGCGAGTATGACGATATGGCATTCAAAGTAAATGAATGTATGATCTGTCAAAAGATACGTTATGACCTCAAGCCTCATCAACTGGGAAATGATAAAAATCGGGCAGGCAACATGGCTATGTGGGTCGCCCCTATTAGGGTGTATTGTCACCATCTAGAGAATATTCATATTTGTTACTTCTTTTCGCTTCTGTATCTCCCGGGAACGGTTATGTTGCTAGCAACCATAGGTGGAAATATATTCGATACACTCAAGAGAAATAAGTGGTCGGTCATGTGTGGGTCGGGTTGCAAGATGCTCTTGTTGAACCCAGTGTATTCCTCTTTAGAGATACACTATCGGCAGGTGGTTCCATACCTTGTCATAGTCGGAATCCAATCTCCAGTAAGCGCCTGCGGTTTTGATTATATACTATATATATGTGTAGCGTGAAATGCAAGCGTTCTGCTAGATTGTTAATTATTTGTGATTAGACATTATTATAATAGCAGAAAAGTATTGATTTTGAGAATGTTTTGGGTTATCGTAAGGTAAAAACCATCCATGTTTATGTGTGGATCGGTCTTACGATTATCATTTCTTGTGAAAAGGACATTGAAAAGTTAAACCAAATGGTAGAAGTTTACTCACGCCAGTCCCATGACTGACCCAGAGTTTATTTTGTTTTGCTTTCCCTAAACTCTTGGGTGCCCAAAATTTGTACGGGCAGTAAAGTAGTCGGGATTTACAGATACAATAAATGGAGTTTAGAGCAGGAGACTTCAGCAGCATTTTATAGCTATTGTTTATTTCCGCTGTGATGTAAGTGTTGTACTCTAATATACAAATGCAGATTTGTGTTTCAAAGTTATTTTAGACACTATATTTTTTTTTTCGTTCCAATGTGAGATTCGTGTTACTCTAATGTTGTTTCCTTCTTTTTATTTTTCTATTCTAATTTTCTATCTTATCTATTCTCACCCTCTAACTTCTTTTTATTAACTATCCGGTATTTCTGATGCTTGGATAGTCGACATTGGTTTTAAATGTCGATTACCAAGGTCGCGAAAACTCGGGATGTTACAGTTGGTATTAGAGCTGAAGGTTAAGTGATTTACCTTGGCTTTATGGCGTAACTCAGTAGAGATAGGGCTAGCAATACCTTAGATTGAGTTTGAGTGTATATATACGAGTGAACGTATTTGTTATTTGATATAAAATGATTTTTTATTGTGGAGATTTATTGGTCGAGTTGTTTATAAGTTTTGGTCAATCAGTTTGATCCACTGTATCGGTAGGGGTTTACAAACACTTGAATACGATGGACAGACATGGTATGGTTTGAAACGAGGGTAAATGAAATAATTTTACCAAAATTCTATTTTGATATAAAAGAATGATTCATATTTGGATTATTATAGTATATAGGATGTGTTGGTTGTTATTATAATCAAATGAGATTATAAAAGTAAAACGGTTATGTAATTAGCCAATCTGGATTCATATAGGTGTAATATAGGAAATCAAATGGATTAAATCTGGATTTAAAATCAGAATTTGGAATTAAAATTCTGAAAACATGAAATGTGTTTGTAAATGGAATTGGATTAAGTATATGAGAAATTTAAAATCCTGAGAGATTTTAAATTGTTTTACAAGCACAGTGAATGGTATTTTGAATTGTATTTCAAAGTAGAAATGTTTAAAAATGGTTTTGAAAGTGATATAGTATTGAACTCACTTCGATAGCTGGAAAATAGATTCTGATGATGATCATGACATCATCGGTGCTCATTTTCGAGTTGTAAGTGATGGATTACTAATAAATTTTTTGTTTTTGAATTGTTTTGAGAAAACAAGTTGTTTTGATATTCCAAAATGAATATTTTGATTTTTGGAAAAGGCTAAGCTGTTTAAAAACTCCTAGAAACAGATTATTTGAATTAAAACAAATTAAAGTAGAATTCGTAAAAGTCAATAGAAATTGAAAATTTAATTAAAGCCAGTTAAATGGAAAATTGAATTGTATTAGAATGATATCGAAAAATATTGGATCTGTGATGTAGGAAATTGAAATGTTATTAGATGGATGAGTTAGGAGTTTGGAATCGAGAATGGAACTCGAGTTTGAAATGAAATTGGGCTGTGGTATAAGCGAATAATTTTTTTGAGGATATATTGATTGGAGATTGATTGGGATGATATTGGAATATGCTGAATTGGTAACAGATGGAAATGATATGCCCGACAAAAAGGTACCAGTTTATATTATATATGGGTATGAGATTTTGATGAGCCGAATTTGGCAAGCCGCTTGACTGTTTGATTTTCTTTTGGGTAGAAAAAGTCCTAGAGAGGCAAGTTGGAGTTTCTGCTATTGACCAGTACAAAGGAGGTGCTGGCGAAATTTTTCGAAAATTTCGGAAGTTAGGAAATTTTCGGGATTTTTGAAAATTTTCATTAATTAGAAACGAATTAATAATTTAATTGAAATAAGTAGGTTCAATTGAAACTAAAGTTAAGAAGTGCATAAACAAATTTTACCTAGTTAATAGGGTTTGTTTTCTACCTTAGCAATTTCGAGGACGAAATTATTTTAAGGGGGAAAGAATGTAATGACCCGTATTTTTAGCGGATAATAAATAATTTATTTAATTATTTAAAGGATGGTTTGGTAATTTAAAATGATCAGAATTAAAAAATATTGAATATTTAATGAATATAAATAATAGAACAATATATTTAAATTTAGAAATAGTCAGAAATAGTGGAATTCACAATATTGTGTGAATTGGATCGTATAAAATATATAATTCAGTTTAGAGTTGAATTATATTACCGAATATATTATATAAATGACAATTGAACGAATAATTATATTATAATTATAATCGAGCTCGAAATGGCGCTGTAGTTCGTAATTTGGCGATTCGAACTTCAAACGAATATACAAAATCCATTTTAAATCAGATTTCTCTGAAACAAGAAACGTTCAGAGCTGGTGAAGTATATTTTTCTAATGAAAGAAAAAATTCGAGATTTCATTGTGTAGATTTCGATTTATGATCAAATCAAATTTTTGAAAAGTCATTATGGAATTCCTTTATAATTTACAACGATTTATTTATATTTAAATGGATTTTTCAATATAAATTGAATACTGATTTAATCTGGATTTGAAATGTCGAGTTATAAATTCATATAGGAATATTTTGGAGCTGTGTGATATTTTAGTATGAATATATACAATAATATTAAATTTAATTATTTTTAAATGTATATTAATATTTAAATGGGTTATTTAGAGCTTTGTAAATAGCCAGTTTTTCAAATGATCTCCGTTTTTACGAAACTAATTTTGTTGGATCGGGAGTATTAAATTATTGTTAGAGTTCAATTTTCGTGTGGCTGTACGGGATTTTAATGTGAAATACAGTCGATAATTTGACTTTAAAAATACGCTGTGTGAGCAAACGAAGTCGGAATTCAATGAAACAAGTTTCGTTGCGTCCGTAATGTCAAACTGTAGCTGAATGCCAATTTTCATGATTTTTGGTGTTGTATGTGATCATACGAATTTTTAAACAGCAAAACAAATAGCGATAGATTAAAAATAAATATAAAATCAAATATGAAAATATTTTTATCTTACTATAATTACCCCCACAAGTTTACCTTAACCCTAAATTTTCATTTTCGTAGTCAATCCTCTCAACAGCCGCCAGGTTTATTTTCTTTTCCTCAGCCACTAGAAATCGACCACTTCAAAATTCCAAATAAAATTAAATAAAATCCTATAAATCTCTAAGCAAACATATCTGGATTTATGGAGGAAATCTCGTCATTTCTACACTAGTTTGAATGGTTGCAATGTGTATTGGTACACTCGACATTTAACAGGCGAACTAGGTTTTTGGGTATCGAGATTTTTGTGCATCGAAGTTGATTTTAAGGTCATATTCGGATTACTATGGGGATTTAGCATCTTCGTAGGGTATTTTGTGAAAAATGGCACAAAATGATGTCGATCGATTCTTCTATGCGAGCCAGAAACTGCGTCGAAGTCGCAGGTAGGAAAATGGCAGCAAGGTGAATAAGATGGGGATGGAGGGGCTGAGCTTAAAGAGAGGGGAATGATGGTATAATTTTTGTGATTTATAGTTGAGAGGAGATGGAGAAATAATGGAACAAACGATCGACTATAGATGTTGAGTACAGGAGCCGGCGGATTTCTTCTATTGGGGAAGAATGATTAGGCAACATGGATTAGCCTAACGATGATTTTAAAGGTTAATTTAATTAATTAAGTAAACGGTTAACGATCATGGTTAACGATCATTTACTTATATATCACTTCTAAAATTTATATTTACCTCATACGTTACCGAAATTCAGCAAAACTAGATCCGTTGGGATCATATGGACGACGGCTAAACAATGGAACTGGTTGGGAGTGAATTGAAGCTCATTGCCAATTATGGAAAATTAAAACGTCCATCTGAATCAACCAACAATTATCGTTATTTAACGATGATCGTCCAATGTGAGCAAATCTCACTAACTCTGCTCAGTTTATAATTTCATAACGTGTTTTTAGAACTGATAAATATTGGTTGATTGCTGTGTGTTGATTAGTTAGTTGAACTGCTAATTGATTTGTTGAAAATATAGATATAGTTATATATATATATCGTTAATTTAATATTGATTCTGTTGATCGGAATATTTCATGTTGTAATGAAATCGATGTTATTTATGTTGTTTAACATTTGTGGATGCAGGGAAACTGGTTGGAGGGATCCAACTGGATTCCTCAACATTTATAATACTGTTTTTCATATATTCTGATATATGATGTGGTATATAATCTGTTATTGATTATGTGTGTTTGGATGATGATTGATAGTTTTGATTTGGTATTTTAATACCATAAGTGATGCTGGAATGTAAGAAGGAAACTTTCAAAGTTTATTTTGAAAATAAAATATTTATATAAAATCAATGGAGCTTATATAAAAGGAAATATTTATATGAAATAAATATAATTATTAAAGGAAATATTTGGGAAATAAATATAATTAGAACAGGGATTATATGTAAAATAAATAGAATGGTATAAATGAAATATTTATATTAAATAAAGGGAATTATATAAAGGAAATATTTGTAAAATAAATAGGATATTATAAAAGGAAATATTTATAAAATGAATAGAATTTTATGTTGGAAAATAAATATTAAAAGGGAAATCTTTTTTTAACAGATAAATGGAAAAGATCAATTCAAAGTAGAATTAAATAGAAATATGTTTTAACAGATAAAATTTGAGAAGAATAATTTATAAACGATGTTTATAAATTTAGAAAAATATTTATCATTGGATAAATAAAAATAAAAGTCTGAAATTATATAGAGAAGTAGAAATCGGTTTTTAACACCGATATTTTAAATAGAATGTGAACTCAGCATTTATAAAGGGAATTATAAATGAAATTTAAGTGTTAGAATAAAAAGGGAGATTTCTATGAATAATTCTATAAACAGAAATATAAATAGAATTTGGAAATAGAATATTATTTTAAAATATGAAATCAAACTTAACGGGTAATATAAAGGAATATTTTCACATTCGAGGTGAATAATGGATTAAAATGAATATTTTAAAAATTATAACACTTATAAGGAAAATGGGGTTTTAAAATAGGAATTCAAATGGGAATTCGAATAAGATAGGAAATAGAGTTAATCGAATATTAGTTATTCGAATTAGAGTTAGTAGAATATTAGCTATTCGAATTAGAGTTAATCAAATAGAGTTAATCGATTAGAGTTAATCGATTAGAGTTAATCGTATAGAGTTAATCGATTAGAGTTAATCGAATAAAGTTAATCGACCAGAGTTAACCGAATATTAGTTTATCCGATTAGAGTTAATCGAATTCAGAGATTATCGAATATAGTTATTCGAATGAGAGTTATCGAATATAGTTTATGAGAAAAAGAGTTATTGAATATGGTTATTCAGAAGAGAGTTATCGAATAGAGATTATTCGAGAGAGAATAATACATTGGAATTCGACTAAATCGAATGTAGGAAAGTATTATTTACTTTCCGATTTTCAATCAAGATTTATTTATTTATAAATAAATTATTATTTAGTCATTTGTTTAAATTAAGAAATAAAGCTATATTTAAGTTATTATATATATATATATATATATATCAGAAGTATGGGATTATAACACTATTATTATAATCAAATGAATTCTATAAAGGAAGTGGATTCGTAAATAGAATCCGAGAGTTACGTAAGGAAGTTTGTCAAAGATTTAAAAAGGTGAACCTTGTCTATTGCGAGGTTAAAAATGTTGATTCGGTTAAGGTCTGAGAGGTAGTTATACCCCAAATTGATTGACTTCATTTTGACTAAGGAATGGTTAAGGTTCGATAATGAAGGTTAGTTAATTGAATTTAGGTAATAAATGTTAATGGTTCGAGTTGGCATAGCGACAATTTATTTAAACATCTGTTTAAATCCAATGAAGGAGTTTTGGAAATGTTTTCCAAATAAGAAATCAGAAATGTTTTTAATATGGAAAATAAGAAATAGGAGTAAATATGGAAATGTTTTCCAATTATTAATAACGTATATTTTCTAAATTTAGAAAATAAGAATTTACGAATATATGGGATCGGAAATAGGGAAATGAATAATTGAATGGCAAATTAAATTAAAGGGGATCAGTGTTGACTGATGATTTGCTCGGTAAGATTTCCATTTGGAAATACGACCGTTGTTTGTACATATGTTTTCCTTTGATAGTTAAATCACCAACTATCAAAATTTTTGATCATTTTTCCGTTGTCAATACGGAGAGACCGGAACCAGATTTATTATCTGAAAACCACTCCGTATGGGCATTAGCGTTGCGAATCAAATATGATGAAGATAATTGAAGACGGAGTTGTGCAAGGGCTATTCTGGCGATCCTAGGTAGAAATTGCCCAAGATGAATTTACAGAATAGTGCCTTCGGTTTGTCCAGACCCAGGACAACGTGTATGGACGAATGTCTGACAGAGTACATCTAACGGATCACGTAAGTTGATCGCTTCAAATGTGTCCACGTTTGTGGTGGGGGAATTCGTTTCTCTTAGCTTTATACCTGTAGTATTTTTTTGGAAATCAATTTGTGATTTGGCGGGTATGACGATATGGCATTCAAAGTAATTGAATGTATGATCTGTCAAAAGATACATTATGACCTCAAGCCTCATCAACTGGGAAATGACAAAAATTGGGCAGGCAGTAATGCTATGTTGGTTGCCCCCATTTGGGTGTATTGTCACCATCTAGAGAATATTCAAATTTGTTACTTCTTTTTGTTTCTGTATCTCCCGGGAACGCTTATGTTGCCAGCAACCGTATGCGACCATATATTTGATACACTCAAGAGAAATGATTTGTCGGTCATGTATGGGTCGGGTTGCAAGACGTTCTTGTTGAACCCAGTGTATTCCTCTCTAGAGATACACTATCGGCAGGTGGTTCCATACCTTGTCATAGTCGGAATCCAATCTCCAATAAGCGCCTGCGGTTTTGATTATATACTATATATATGTTGAGCGTGAGATGCAAGCGTTCTGCTAGATTGTTAATTATTTGTGATTAGACATTATTATAATATCAGAAAAGTATTAATTTTGAAAATGTTTTGGGTTATCGTAAGGTAAAAACCATCCATGTTTATGTGTGTATCAGTTTTACAATAATCATTTATTTTAAAAAAGACTTTGAAAAGTTAAACCAAATGGCTGAAGTTTACTCACATCAGTCCCATTACTGACCCAGAGTTTATTTTGTTTTGTTATCCCTAAACTCTTGGGTGCCCAAAATTTGTACGGGCAGTCAAGTAGTCGGGATTTACAGATACACTAGATGGAGCTTAGAGCAGGAGGCTTCAGCAGCATTTTATATCTATTGTTTATTTTCGACGTGATGTAAGTGTTGTACTCTAATATACAAATACAGATTTGTGTTTCAAAGTTATTTTAGATACTATATTTTTTTTAGTTCCGCTATGAGATTCGTGTTATTCTGATGTTGTTGTGTTCTTCTTCTTCTATTCTAATTTTCTATCTTATCTATTCTCACCCTCTAACTTCTTTCTATTAACTATCCGGTATTTCTGATGCTTGGATAATCGACATTGGTTTTAAATGTCGATTACCAAGGTCGCGAAAACCCGGGACGTTACAGGTTCATCGAGGTTACGATACACACAAAGCTACGCTTTAATAAGCCATGCTTTGATCATTACCAGCTCATTTTAGAACTCGAGTATGCCACATCGACAATTCATGACATGCCACTGATTTCTATCAATACATAACCCCTAAGGTCATATGTCTTAGAGACGAGAATAATATATTGCCACAAATCCGATATATATTAACAGAAATCAGTGCTACGCAGTCAATTTCAATGTCAGACACACAATTCATACAATTCCATTCTAGGCCTGGACGGAACAACAATCCAGAAATCTCTAAATATATTCAGATCCGAATAATTCGATGATTTCTGGCCTTTATTTATCGAATTCCAAGCCTTCGATTTCTTTATAACGTCGTATTATCACTTGGAATGGTTTTCGAACATATATTTGATTCCGGTCTTTCCAAGTAAAAAGCGCATTTTAAAGTAATAGTTATGGATTTACATGGTTTTTCGACTCAAATCTCCTTCCAAATCATTATTAATTTACTTATAACCGAGGTTAGATTTATACCTGTCTCAGCGAGCCCCATTGTTCCCTTAACCACTCTTGAATTTAAATATTCATTTTCAAATCGTATATTTCAAACATAATTCTTTATTCGTAGTTATCCTTTTCATAAATTTTTAAAGTTACCAAATCTGAATTTGGTTTTCAATTCTATTCTATTCACAATAGTTCAAACAATTTATATTCCGACTAGAGTTAAAATGACTTATTATTCGATATCAATTTACGGCCCAGGCAACTATTAGATTTCCATATCCATTTATAATTCTTCTCATATCGAGTATTCGAGTAATACTAACCAAACTCGTTACCTTTCATTCAAACTTTCAATATCTTATTTAAGTTAGTAACATTAAGATAAATTTCATACGAAATTTCTAGCTCTTTCAAAGCTTCCAAAATATGTAACCAATTCTTTTCCATAGTTTTAAACAATAATTCATGGTTTGAAATCTTTAAACCAAATCATTTCTAAGAAAAAATTTAATAATGTTAAAAGCGTTACCAAAAACGCTGAAACAATTATTTAGATCAAATAGATTCAAAATTATTCAAATTGTAAATATTTCAACTCCCATCACTTTTAATTAATAAAATATGGTTTATCACAATTTTCCCATAATTTTAAATGATTTATTTGTTTTAAAGCACTGGCGATCCAATGGAGTAAACTCGTTCCGCGTTAGTGGCGTGGTCTTGTGATTGGCCTTATTGTAAAATATGTTAAGTAGATTTCTCATGCCAGTCCCATGACTGACTCGTAGTTTGTTTCACTTGCAAACTCCGGTGCCCCTATTTCTGCACGGACAGCCTTGTATTCAGGTTTTAGTAGGCTCTTTCTGGATAGCTATGGAGCTGAAGCTGGATTCTATCACTTCTTTCTTTTTATGTTGTTCAGCTCCTATTGTACATATTATGTTTTGATTCCGCTATAGACATTTATGTAAAGCCGAACTGTATTTTGTACTACGTATGATCCTGTACACTATGTAACTCTAATGATTATGTTTATCTAGTGTATTCTATTGTACATTATCTGGTGTATTTATTTATTTCTATTCTGCTGTTATCTGTTTTTGTGTTATATTCCAAAGATTACCCTTGCCATCGTGGAACGGGGTTTGGGGTTGTAACAACCCGTATTTTTGAACAACATGTTATAACACAAATCAAGGCAGAATTAAACTGTAAAATCTGAATCAAGGGAAACGGGCTATGCCATTGCGTTCGTCTCGGAAAAATACGCGAAATAGAGTCCGAGTTTTCGAAAATCGGTGTCCGTATGACCAAGATATGGCCTCACGAAGTTTCATGAAAAATTCAAATTCAAAACCGATTCAAATTTTAGAAAATCTGAAGTGACGGGAAAATTCCCGCCAGACCCAGGGGGGTCGACTGGGGAGTCGACCTCCCCCCCAGGTCGACTGGGGAGTCGACCCCAGGGTCGACCTGGGTGTCAACCTGCCTGGTCGGACCCAGGCAACCTGGTGCACCCATTTGGTTGTTTTGACCAGTTTTGTTGGCTAGTGATGGGATTTGATGGCTCTGGTTGAATCTAGGGTTAATCCTATGGCTAATACTATCCTAATCTTCTATAAAAAGAGCCCTAAGCCTAGCCTAAATCATCATTATTCAATCCTATAACTAAACTATGTCAAATTTGTTTCTCTCATGGCCTCCACTCTCATGCTAAAATTCCTAAGTCTATCTATATGAGATATTTTGAGTGCATACAAGTATTTTCAAGCTTGTATGAAAGTTCTTAGTTTGCATTCAAGTCAAGTTGCAACATTTCTATTTCAAAGCAAGGATTTTTATTGATTTGGCTCAAGGGTTTTTCATTTGGAGCTTGCATATTTGGGTGATTGCATAAGGGCTTCGTCTCAATCTTTTAATAACTATTTATTTGTGTCTTCATAGCATTGTAAGCCCTTTTCTACTTTCTTTTTATTGAACTCTAAAGTTAAATGAATGATGCAAGTTTGGAGTTGATCATTATGATATGCAAGTTTGGTTGATCATCATGATATGCAAGTTTGGTTGATCATTATGCTATGCAAGTTGGTTTAATCATGTTATGCAAGTTTGGGTTGATCATTATACACATGTTATCATGTTATGCAAGTTAAACTTGATGTTGTGAGCTTAAAGCTTCAAGCTTTATATGAAAGGTTGCATTTTGGCAACATGAAAGTTATCATACCCCTTATGATAACTTGCATGTGAGGCTAAATGCGAACTTCTAGCAACTTATACATGTTATTTATCACCATGCATCACTCATACGCTAAGTTTGGTTTTATGCATGCTTTTGAAGCCTAATAATGCAATATGCAAGTATATGAACATATGTACATTTCATATGCCACCATGTTAAACTTGTGGCTTCAACACCTTTATGTCATGGTTATGCCAAGTTCCCTATTTTATCCTTTATGCGTTGTTGCGATTATGTAAACGATGGGATTACGTTGGGGTTGGGTAACATAATGACATGAACATGATTTTTATAACATGACGTGATATGTTAAATTGTAATTATGTTTTGGAAACATAATGGACATGACACTTAGAAATATGAGTGTGGCCAACTCGAGGTTGGGTTGAGTTTGTATTATAAATCTACCCGGTCCCTCCCGGCTTAACTAGTGGCTACAAACAATAGGACCCAATGTGAGAAGTTGGTCATGTTGTGCTGGAACCCGAGGTTAGACCTAGTTGTGGTGTAAAGCTACCCGGACCAGCCCGGCTTAACTAGTCACCACAACAAAGTCTAATGTGAGAGGTTAAAGCGCATTAAGTTAATTAATGCCTCCTGATTAGGGTTAAGTCATGGTCCACTTAATACTTAACCAATTTGGGCTTGATGGGTTAATCGGGGTTAAGTCAGGAACCTTGGGTACGCTTAACCAATTTAATCCACGTTTGGATCGGGTTAACCACATTTAACCCGTTAAGGAAATCCTAGTTGCGTGGTCCTTTTCAGCAGTAACCCTCTAGATAGTATCATAAAACCCTAGGACTAGGCTAGGGTGGGGGCACGATTACTGGGCTGATTGTAAGAGACCAAAAGAGACGGCTGAATGATGCACCGATTGTTCAGGCGGACCATGGTCGTGCACATTAAGTCCGGAGTTGAACACGGGCACCGGTAGGTTTGGGCTGTGCATCCTGGAATTGTGTCTGAGGGTTACACCTAGGGCCTGATACACCCTAGGGGTGGACCCTGCACAGTCAACTACATTACATGATTAAGCCGTATGACACCGATACACGACGAGTTAGGCTTATAGGGAGCCGATCGACTAGACCGTGTAGTTGGACCTTGATTTAGGTCACCTCATGATATTGGGCCAAGCTTGGGCCAGGGGATCAATTCTTGTTTTTACTTGACATGTTAGAATGCTAGTACACCCGTAGTGCAAAACTTAACCTGGATTATGCGATGACACCTTTATCTATCTTGTTAGTTAATCATCATGCCAGTATGTTGTTATCCTTATGTTCATCTCAGCTTCTCATGCCAGTTAACTTTACTAGTTCATGGACAGTTAGTAGTAGGGCTTACCAGTCTTTTTGACTGACCCGTTTTCTTTCGCCTCTTTTCTTCCGTCCCCCCCCCCCCCAGGTCCTCAGGGTGGGAACATTGGAGTTTAGGTTGGATTTTTACAGCTTGCTTACTGGATTTGCTCATGTACGGTTTTGGACATTGAGCTAGCTATGGTTTATCACTTCACTTTGGGGATAGTACTTTATGTATTTCAGTTTTTCAGTTTATGCTTTTGTCTAGACTTTGTTTTTGGGAAAATAATGATCAAGTACTTTGTTGTAATATGACTATGGTTTTGAAATGCTAATTTATCCGCTGCTTTACTACTCTGTTTTACTTATATGTTCTATCTTGTGATATCTGCATGCATGTTTACCTTGTTTAACGCCCCTCCAAAGCTAGTGTCCTTGCAAGAGTGGCACTGGCGGAGGTGGGGTGTTACATTTGGTATCAGAGCATAAGCTTTACAAGATTTGAGCAAAAGTGTTTTTGAAACTTACCTTTTGAAAAAACTATTTTCAAAACCAATTAAGTATTTTCCAAGAAAAGTCTAGTTATTTTAAAAAGGCTATTCCCCAAAAGCCATAGCACTATCCTTCGTTTCTTCGTTCTGAATCTATCTTTTTCCTTTTTCAGTATGGCCGATCTTAACCTTCCCGAGGGAGTGACCATTCCCGGATGGTTCCGGAGGTACTTGGAAGCTAGGGCCATCGATGTGGGCCCAGCAAATACCCCCAATATAACTGAGGTTCCTCCTCCTCCTCCTCCTCAGAATCCGCAAGCAGATTTCGCTAAGATTTGCAAAGACTTTAAGGCGATGGGTGGCAAGAACTTTATTGGGACGGAGACTTTTGTGGAGGCAAGAAATTGGTTGAAAGAAACTGAAGATCTCTTCGCCATCTTTGATGTGCAAGATCATAGAAGGGTTTTATTGGCAGCATGGTTATTAAAAGAAGAAGCTGCTTATTGGTGGGAGGTCACCAATGGTACGAGGCCTATAGAGACTTGGGCCGACTTTAGGACGAGATTTGGGCTTAAGTTTCTATCATCAGCTGAGGCGAATTTGCAATTGGAGAAATTTATATCTTTGAAGCAAGGAGACATGACAGTGAGGGAGTATGTGAATGAGTTTAACAAGCTCGCCCGATTCGGTTTGGACATGATTAATACTCCCCAGAAGAAGGCTTTGCGCTTTGCACGAGGGTTGAACGATCCATTACAAGGTTTAGCCCTATCTCATATACCCATGGGGGCCACTTTTGAAGGCCTAGTGGACATGGAATTGCTTCAAGGAGAAAATAAGAATGACAAGAAGGAAGTCAAGGGTAATGAGACTCAAGCCAAGAAGACAGACCCCAAGGGGGGGAGGAAATCAGAGCAATCAGAACAACAAAAACAACAAGAACAACAAGGGCAACAAGGCCAAGGCAAAGGATCTAAGAAAATGCCACTACTGTGGGAATGTTGGGCACATAGCTAAAGACTGTAAGAAGAGGACGAGGAAGACGGGCGAATGCTTTCATTGTGGAGAGACCGGACATTTTAGCAAGGATTTGCACGAAGAAGCAAGGGCAGAATCAGCGTGCAGGACCTTCTGGAGGGCAAGTACATGCTCTCAACACAGCTCCAGTTCAGGATCGAGGTAGTATTTCTGTAGAAAGTATTGTTTATATTTCTGATTATCCTGTTCGCACCTTATTTGATTCTGGCGCATCGCATAGTTTTATCTCTTCTGACATTGTTGAAAGTTTGCACCTAAGTACTAGCCTAGTTGAGGATCCCGTTTGTGTTTCAAATCCAATTGGGGGTTCCGCCCATCTATCTATGATTTGTGTGGATTTGAAGATTTCTATCTTGACTGTAGAATTCACGTGTAATGCATATGTTCTCGGGTTCACAGGATATGGGTTGATCTTGGGCATGGATTGGTTGTCCAGTTATGGAGCCATTCTCGATTGTGAATATAGGGTGGTGAGGCTCATGACTCGCCTCGGTAATCCCCTAGAGATTTCTTGTAACCCTAGAGGTCCCGTCATGTTATGTTATCTTGAATCTCTTGACTCGTCCATCGATGATCTGCAATCTGTAAGGGTGGTCCGAGACTATCCTGATGTCTTTGAAGAAGTTAAGGGTTACCCCCTAAACGAGAGATAGATTTCCGCATTTATCTAGTCGATAATGCCAAGCCAGTATCATTGCCTGTTAGGCACATGGCCCCTCATGAAAGAAGGGAGCTCAGTAAGCAGATCAAGAGTTGCTTGAGAAGAATTTTATTAGGCGAAGCATTTCTGAATGGGGTGCTCCGGTGGTATTCGCTACTAAGGCGGATGGTTCGCTTCGTCTATGTGTTGATTATCGAGAGTTGAACAAGCTGACAAATAAGAATAGGCACCCGTTACCGAGGATTGATGATCTCTTTGACCAGCTTGTTGGTGCTTCTGTTTTCTCTCAGCTTGATCTAGCCACCGGATTCCATCAGCTTAGAGTGGCTGAGGATAGTATCGATAAAACTGCGTTTAAGACTCCAGATGGATTCTTTGAATGGCTTGTCATGCCATTCGGTTTGACTAATGCACCCGCCTACTTCGTAGATTTGATGAGTAGGGTGTTCAGGGAGTTCCTCAACAAGTTTGTTGTTGTCTTCGTGGACGATATTCTGTTCTTCTCAAAGGATGAGGAAGAGCATGCTAGGCATCTCAAGGAAGTGATGGATACGCTTAGAGCGCATCAGTTGAAAGCCAAGTTCTCCAAATGTCATTTCTGGAGAAGGGAAGTTCGGTTTCTTGGACATATAGTTTCTAAGCAAGGCATCGCGGTGGATCCCGCGAAAGTGGTTGTGGTTCAAGACTGGAAGACTCCTAGGAATGCAACCGAAGTAAGAAGCTTTCTCGGTCTGGCGGGCTACTATAGGAAGTTCATCAGGGACTTTGCTAAGATTTCGGCCCCTCTTACTAAGTTGACGAAGAAGAACTTAGTCTTTGCATGGGACTTGGAGTGTGAGCTTGCTTTTCAAAAGCTCGAATGAGCCCTTACCTCAGCTCCAGTTTTGGCATTACCCGATAGTGGTAAGATGTTTACCGTGTACACCGATGCATGTGGTACGGGGTTAGGAGCTGTTCTGATGCAAGAGGGAAGAGTGATATGTTATGGGGGTAGGCAACTTAAAGTTCATGAGAAGAACTATCCCACTCATGATTTGGAGTTAGCAGCAATTGTCTTTGCACTCAAATCCTTGCGCCACTATCTTCTAGGCGAAAGGTTTGAGTTGTATACTGATCACAAGTCAATCAAGTACCTCTTCTCGCAAAAAGATCTGAATCTAAGGCAGCAAAGGTGGATGGAATTCTTGGCATCGTATGACTTCGAGATAGCTTATACCCCTGGCAAGGGTAATGTTGTGGCGGATGCACTAAGCAGAAGGAGATTGACTTTGAGCCCCTTGTTCGTTGAGATGAAGAACTTAGAATTCTTGGCAACCTTTGATTTCACGACGACTGTTGAGTCGATGACGGGTTCATTAGCATCCCTTGAGCTTAAACCCACACTTCTTGATCAAGTTGGGGCTTCGCAGAAGGAAGATCCACAAATAGTCGAGGTCATGGACAGGTTGATTCATGGTGAGACGTCTAGTCACCTTGCTAGATATACTATTGATGATAAGGGTTGGCTAAGGCGTGATGGGAGATTATGTGTTCCTCGAGTGGGAGATTTAGTCCATAGAGTTCTTGAAGAAGCGCATCACTCGAAGATGACTATACATCCTAGAGGGGACAAGATGTATAGGGATATGAAGCGCATTTTCTTTTGGGATGGAATGAAGAAGGATGTGGCAGAGTATGTTTCAAAGTGCATGGTGTGCCAACAAGTGAAAGCCGAGTCAAAGAAACCAGGTGGGCTATTACATCCATTGGAGGTCCCGCAATGGAAGTGGGAGAGTATTTCTATGGATTTTGTGGATGGATTGCCTAGATCAAGGAAAGGGAACACAAGCATATGGGTCATAGTTGATAGACTTACGAAGAGTGCTCACTTCATCCCAGTAAAGAGCAAGAGGACCGCATCAGGGCTGGCATCTATTTATCTTCGAGAGATAGTGCGGTTTCATGGAGTTCCTTCTAGCATAGTTAGCGATCGTGACCCAATTTTCACTAGCCAGTTCTGGAACAGTTTGCAAGAAGCAATGGGTACGCGACTGAATCTGAGTACAGCCTATCACCCCCAGACGGATGGCCAAACCGAAAGGGTGAATAGAGTGCTAGAAGATCTCTTGAGGCTTTGTGTTCTCGACTTCGGTGGTACTTGGGAAGACCACCTTCCTCTGGTAGAGTTTGCTTATAATAATAGCTATCAAGCCAGCATAGGGATGGCACCATTTGAAGCTTTGTATGGGAGGCCGTGTAGGTCACCATCTTGTTGGTGGGAGACAACAGATAGACTTATACTTGGGCCCGATATGATACGGGACACATCCGAAAAAGTTGAATTAGTGAGAAGAAGGATGAAAGCGGCCCAAGATAGACAGAAATCCTGTGCTGACAAGCGAAGGGAAGATTTGGAATTCGAAGTGGGAGACATGGTTTTCGTGAAGGTTTCTCCTTTGCGTAATGTGGTACGTTTTGGAGCAGTAGGGAAGCTGGCACCAAGGTTCGTAGGACCCTTCCCTATCATAGAGAGAATTGGAAAGATGGCCTATAAGGTGGAATTGCCCGAGAAGCTAGCCGGAGTGCATAATGTCTTTCATGTCTCGCATCTCCGAAATGCCTACATGAGTCCGCTGAGGTGGTTGAACCAAGCATTCTTGAAGACATTGAGGTGGAGAAAGAAGCAACCTTGAGAAAAGCTTCGATTCGTATCTTGGGAACGGAGATCAAGAAGCTAAGGAATCGGGAAGTCAAATTGGTGAAAGTTCAGTGGAGTGAAGCCGACGAAGACGCAACTTGGGAAACCGAGGAGAAGATGCGTGGGCTTTATCCATTCCTTTTTTAGGGTACATTCTCGACCTCTTTCCTAATTAGCATATCTTTTTATCCATGTTTATCTTGTTTATCTTGTTATCTCATTAAACTTGTCATGAGGACCTTAGGTAGAAACCCTTTGGATGAAACATGTATTTGAAACATGTTATGCTTGATGGTTGCAAGTGGTTGCAAGTGTTTGCACGTGGATACTCGTGGATGCATGATACACATTAGGTACTAAGATCGGCTCACACACTTTCATGTTGCATATGCATGAGTGCTTATACTTATTCATGGATGAAACTTGTTATGCTATCACGTGGATGCTGCATATGGATGAATGTTATGTGCACTCATGTAGAGACTATGAGCTATGTTAGGAATTTGCATACATATGGACTCATTTCACTAACATACTTTGCATTAAGGAGGTTTACTGTATCAGTAACCGCCTGATTTTCGCATTAGATAAGTACATATACACACACCTTTGCATATGATCATACAGCATTTAGAATCCTTTAAGGACAATGAATGCACGTGGATGATGTTTTGAGTAGATGGATGATGGATGGTAGGATACGTTCTTCCTAACTTGGAGATTTCGGGGACGAAATCCTTTAAGGAGGGGAGAATGTAACAACCCGTATTTTTGAACAACATGTTATAACACAAATCAAGGCAGAATTAAACTGTAAAATTTGAATCAATGGAAACGGGCTGTGCCATTGCGTTCGTCTCGGAAAAATACGCGAAATAGAGTCCGAGTTTTCGAAAATCGGAGTCCGTATGACCAAGATATGGCCTCGCGAAGTTTCACAAAAAATTCAAATTCAAAACAGATTCAAATTTCAGAAAATCTAAAGTGGCGGGAAAATTCCCGCTAGACCCAGTGGGGTCGACCTGGGGGTCGACTGGCCCCCCCCTCCCCCCAGGTCGACTGGGGAGTCGACCCCAGGGTCGACCTGGGTGTCGACCTGCCTGGTCGGACCCAGGCAACCTGGTGCACCCATTTGGCTGTTTTGACCTGTTTTGTTGGCTAGTGACGGGATTTGATGGCTCTGATTGAATCTAGGGTTAATCCTATGGCTAATACTATCCTAATCTTCTATAAAAAGAGCCCTAAGCCTAGCCTAAATCATCATTATTCAATCCTGTAACTAAACTATGTCAAATTTGTTTCTCTCATGGCCTCCACTCTCATGCTAAAATTCCTAAGTCTATCTATATGAGAGATTTTGAGTGCATACAAGTATTTTCAAGCTTGTATGAATGTTCTTAGTTTGCATTCAAGTCAAGTTGCAACATTTCTATTTCAAAGAAAGGATTTTTATTGATTTGGCTTAAGGGTTTTTCATTTGGAGCTTGCATATTTGGGTGATTGCATAAGGGCTTCGTCTCAATCTTTTAATAACTATTTATTTGTGTCTTCATAGCATTGTAAGCCCTTTTCTACTTTCTTTTTATTGAACTCTAAAGTTAAATGAATGATGCAAGTTTGGAGTTGATCATTATGATATGCAAGTTTGGTTGATCATCATGATATGCAAGTTTGGTTGATCATTATGCTATGCAAGTTGGTTTAATCATGTTATGCAAGTTTGGGTTGATCATTATACACATGTTATCATGTTATGCAAGTTAAACTTGATGTTGTGAGCTTAAAGCTTCAAGCTTTATATGAAAGGTTGCATTTTGGCAACATGAAAGTTATCATACCCCTTATGATAACTTGCATGTGAGGCTAAATGCGAACTTCTAGCAACTTCTACATGTTATCTATCACCATGCATCACTCATATGCTAAGTTTGGTTTTATGCATGCTTTTGAAGCCTAATAATGCAATATGCAAGTATATGAACATATGTACATTTCATATGCCACCATGTTAAACTTGTGGCTTCAACACCTTTATGTCATGGTTATGCCAAGTTCCCTATTTTATCCTTTATGCGTTGTTGCGATTATGTAAACGATGGGATTACGTTGGGGTTGGGTAACATAATGACATGAACATGATTTTTATAACATGACGTGATATGTTAACTTGTAATTATGTTTTGGAAACATAATGGACATGACACTTAGAAAATATGAGTGTGGCCAACTCGAGGTTGGGTTGAGTTTGTAGTATAAATCTACCCGGACCCGCCCGGCTTAACTAGTGGCTACAAACAATGGGACCCAATGTGAGAAGTTGGTCATGTTGTGATGGAACCCGAGGTTAGACCTAGTTGTGGTGTAAAGCTACCCGGACCCGCCCGGCTTAACTAGTCACCACAACAAAGTCTAATGTGAGAGGTTAAAGCGCATTAAGTTAATTAATTCCTCCTGATTAGGGTTAAGTCATGGTCCACTTAATACTTAACCAATTTGGGCTTGATGGGTTAATCGGGGTTAAGTCAGGAACCTTGGGTACGCTTAACCAATTTAATCCACGTTTGGATCGGGTTAACCACATTTAACCCGTTAAGGAAATCCAAGTTGCGTGGTCCTTTTCAGCATTAACCCTTTAGATAGTATCATAAAACCCTAGGACTAGGCTAGGGTGGGGGCACGATTACTGGGCTGACTGTAAGAGACCAAAAGAGACGGCTGAATGATGCACCGGTTGTTCAGGCGGACCATGGTCGTGCACATTAAGTCCGGAGTTGAACACGGGCACCGGTAGGTTTGGGCTGTGCGTCCTGGAATTGTGTCTGAGGGTTACACCTAGGGCCTGATACACCCTAGGGGTGGACCCTGCACAGTCAACTACATTACATGATTAAGCCGTATGACACCGATACATTACGAGTTAGGCTTATAGGGAGCCGATCGACTAGACCGTGTAGTTGGACCTTGATTTAGGTCACCTCATGATATTAGGCCAAGCTTGGGCCAAGGGATCAATTCTTGTTTTTACTTGACATGTTGGAATGCTAGTACACCCGCGGTGCAAAACTTAACCTTGATTATGCGATGACACCTTTATCTATCTTGTTAGTTAATCATCATGCCAATATGTTGTTATTCTTATGTTCATCTCAGCTTCTCATGCCAGTTAACTTTACTAGTTCATGGACAGTTAGTAGTAGGGCTTACCAGTCTTTTTGACTGACCCGTTTTCTTTCGCCTCTTTTCTTCCGTCCCCCCCCCCCTCCAGGTCCTCAGGGTGGGAACATAGGAGTTTAGCTTGGATTTTTACAGCTTGCTTACTGGATTTTCTCATTTACGGTTTTGGACATTGAGCTAGCTATGGTTTATCACATCACTTTGGGGATAGTACTTTTTGTATTTCAGTTTTTCAGTTTATGCTTTTGTCTAGACTTTGTTTGTTGGAAAATAATGATCAAGTACTTTGTTGTAATATGACTATGGTTTTGAAATGCTAATTTATCCACGGCTTTACTACTCTGTTTTACTTATATGTTCTGTCTTGTGATATCTGCATGCATGTTTACCTTATTTAACGCCCCTCCAAAGCTAGTGTCCTTGCAAGAGTGGCACTGGCGGAGGTGGGGTGTTACAGGGGTCGTCACAGCATGCAGGTTTAGGAAAAAAAAAAAAGGGGACCTTGAACTGTTTTAAGGAAAAAGGAGGAAACACGTGGCTTTTGGGCGGAGTAGTGAAAGTGGGCTATCAGCGGCCGGAGTGGGACGGAAGCAGACGAGGGAGGAGAAAAAGGCGGTGGAGTCTTTTGGCTTATGGTGTAAAGGGCTGCCGAACTGAAATGGCAACAGTAGAGAGAAGTGGACAAATCTTTGCATGGGTTTAAGAGGAGTGCGGACTGGTTTAGAGGGGCTGCGGTGGTTTTGTGGAGAAGCAGAGGAGAGTGGTGGAACCGATGGTGATCTGCTGGTATGCCGGAGAGTAGCGGGTGGAGTGCGAAGGCAGACGAGTGCGAAGGTGGGTGGCGGAGTGGAGCGAGGTCTGATGTGGGATACTTGGCGGTTGCGGATGAGCTGACTTTGAGGAGAGGAGAGTGCCAAAAGGTAGTGGCGCAGGATGCATAAGGAGAAGGGGGACCGATCTTCATAGTGGAAAACGGGATGTGAAAGGGTTTGCTGAGGATATGAGTGGTTTTCGCAAGGAAAGGGAAAGGATGTTAGAGGGGAGAGGATCAACGCATGGAGCAGAAAATAAAATAAAATGAAAATAATGTCTTCGAAGAATTTAAAATGGGAAGAGATAACACGTGGTGCAAACTACAACACTCATGGGACAAGTGGCAAATCAAAGTATTTAAACTCTTCACATCTGTCCATATAAGCTAGTAAACCCTGTTTATTCATCAGTGTAAAGTTTTCTTATTTCCAAACAGAAATTTTGTTAATCGTAAGTTTATCTTTGTTTATAATCCTATACGCTAGTAAATACGTATGTAAGGCATTATTTAAAATTTCATCAAGGTTAATACAATATTTGTTTATAAATTTAAACCTTCTTTTCTCCTTTGGTTCTTGTTTTATTTTAATTTATCGATGACAAATAATCACAACTAACAATAAAATCGTGTACAACAGTGTATCAAGATCACAAAATAGTATTAAAATAGACTGGTTGGTTAGTTCTGTAAAGTGCCAAAGGGACCATAGATTGCCTAAAATACGTTAGAAAAATACGTGTTTATTTCTCAAATTAAAAATTACAGATTCTTTTTATAAAATATTTGAAAACAAGCGAAATTTAATTATAATATATTTTCATACCATATTTAAAATAATATTATTGTCTTACAATTTATATTTAACCAAAACAATTTTAAAATTTAAATACTTAATTATTCAATACTTTACAAAATCTATATTTCAGATCCTTTTAAATTACTTATTAATATTAAAATTTAATTATTTATATCTTATGCTATTAAATCACATCTAAATAGCTTATATCTTATAAAATATTATAAAAATTAAATAATCTAATTACCTATAAAATCTTATAAATCAACCATATCTTTAAAGTTTTGTAACACCCCACCTCCGTTAAGGTCACTCTTAAAGGGAATGCCTTAACTTCGGTGGAGCATTTTAAGTTACAAGATACTAATAAATTACGAGACAGAAAATTTATGCAGCGGAAAAAGATCAATATTATTTCATAAATACTTGTTCAGCATAACAATTCAACAACTGTTTCAACCTTCCAAATTATTACCACTTTTCATCTATCTTGAAAACATAAAGAAGCAATACTGAAAATAAAATGACATAAATCCCCAATAAGTGTTTGACCATAGCTATAGCTCAAAAAGGAAAGTCCAAGCCTTACATCAACGGTCTTCAAGCTTTGGCAAACTTGGACTAAGCAGAAGTGTTTCCTCCCTGCGGACCTTGGGCCGGGGAACGGAAGAAAAGAAGCGAAAGGAGAATGGGTCAGACATAAGTCTGGTAAGCCCAGTTATTTAATAGCATGTAAACAAGTAAAAGACTATGACATGAATAAACTGAACTTAGAATGATACCACAAGGATAGGGTAGTCCTAAGACGAGGTAAAGTAAGATTTAACTAGATCTGCCTATCGCACCCACTTTTACTTCTCTGCACCCACTAAGAGTTGTCTAACTAGCAATGTATGTTCATGATAAAGTGATCCCATTCATGTATTGATCGACTCCTACTTGCATTCATGTATTCCCGGTGTCATGCGGCCCCACGTGATTTTTAAGTACTTGTACTGGTTCTAGTATAGGGTGTATCAAGTCCTATAATGGAAACCCTGACACGATTCAAAGATGCACAAGTGTACGCCTGGTGCCCAGTGCCTGCTTTTTCCACATCGGAGCCTGTGCACGCTCGTACTTTGTTGGAACCTACACTGACGCACCTAACAGTCGGCCTTTTGACCTCTTATATTCAGCCCAGTAATCGTGCCCCACCCTGCCTAGTTCGGGGTACCTTGATACATCCTTGTGGGTTACTGCTGAAACGGGTCCCCGTTACTAGGGTTTTTCTAGTCAACATGCTAAGTTGGTTAAGTGTCCTTGGTTTGACTTAACCCCTATCAATCTTGTCTAGTTAACATGTTAAGTTGGTTAAGTGTTTCCTCAATTACTTAACCCCACCAATCTTGTCTTGTTAACATGTTAAGTTGGTTAAGTGTTTCCTCAATTACTAAACCCAACCAATCTAGTCTTGTTAACATGTTAAGTTGGTTAACTGTTCCCTTAATTACTTAACCTCACCATTTCTAGCTTGATTGCTCATGAGCTTTAATTAATTAATTAAAGCACCAACCACTCACATTAGACAGGTATTGTTGTGGTTACTGGATGTGCCGGTCGATTCCGGGCAGTTTTACACCACAACTCGGTCTAACTTCGGGTCTTTCTAGGCTTGATGCACTAACCTCTCTCATTAGAAAGGTACTGTTGTGGTTACTGGATGTGCCGGTCGGTTCCGGACAGGTTTACACCACAACTCAGTCTAACCTCGGGTTAGGCAAATTCATCTTTTACATTTTATATATGTGAAGTTTCTATAAGTGTTTCATGTCACATATTTTAATTATGTTCAAGACTAATGGTATAAATTATAACATTCATGGCCTTAACCATTTACATGGTTTTGGGCCCACCTACATTATTAACATGTTTTGATTTAATAACTATCCCAACGTTACCCCCGTTTGTTCGTTCGTATTAATCACATAAAGTCATTGGGCCCGCATATTAGCCCAATTTATAAACAAGAAGTAAAGAAGGGAACATGCATAATATAGATTCAACCAAATACGTAAATTTTGCATAAAACTTTATTCTTATAATTTAACATGTCACATGAACTTGCATATAATTTAGACTTAGATAATCATAAGCCTAAAACATGTTAATATGTAGATCTAAGCATGTGTGAACATAACGTCAATTATAAACTACCATATGACATAATCATGACATGTCCAATCCCAAGGCATGTATAATTTTAACATTAATATATAGGTGTGAACTAGATCAAACAAGGTGAACTTGCATAAGTCCACTTTACAAACATGCATATAAATATAGATCTAGTTTTTGATCAAACATGTAACTTGCATATGAACATATGTATAATTAGATTGTGACTTGGATCTATCATAAAACATATAATTTGCATTAATCATATGAACCTAGATAGATATTGACATGGATCCAACATAAAACTTGTAACTTGCATATGAACATATATATAGGCATATGGATCTAACATAAAGCATATGAATATATATATATATATATATATATATATATATATATATATGTATATGTAGATCTTGACTTGGATCAAACATAATACATACAACTTGTAGTAATCATATAAACATATATGTGTAGATCTTAACATGAAACATATAACTTGCATATGTTATTGATAGTTTCATTCTCAATCTTTAATAGATCCAACACCAAGTCCAATAAGCCACAAACATTCCAAGACAATTCATGATAAATTCATCACAAGAAACAAATATGAATTGGCATCGCCAATATTATACAACATGGTATAATTTTATTTTTCAATTTATATCAAATCACGTCTTAAATTTATTTACATCTAAAAGATAACTACACTTACAAAAGACAATCTTGATTTCTGGAATTTGTATTCTAAAGTTGAAATGCTCGCCTTTGATGTAGACGATCGTTGTTTTAGTTTAATTTTGATTTGATTTGGTTTGTCTCTTTTAATTTGCTTCAAGTTGAACAGCGGCTACTCGAGGTTGTCCAACGACAGCATGACGGCTCTTGGTTTGATTTCTAATATGATTTAGGGTTGAGGTATTAGGTTGCTTATATAGAAGTTTGATTTAATAGGAACCGTCAGATTAACCTAGAGCAAATCAAAACCATTCAGACAAGATAGAATAGCCACACCAGCCCCAATGACTCAGCAAGGAGTCCATCAGAACCAATCAAATGCCACATCTGCCTTAGAGCGAATCGGCCCACGGGTTGACAGCCAAACACCTTGAATCAACCCCTAGTCGACCCAGCAAGGCTCGGGTCGACCTCAAAAATGAGCCGGTTCGGTTATTGCTCCTCCCAATTCGGTGTTTTGAACTTTTTTGCATATTTATTTATTTAATTTATATATATATATATATATCTATATATATATATATATCTCATATGCATACAAGCTTCAAGGCTTAATAACTTCTTCATAAGGTATCCGTTTTATGCAAACCAAATGTCTATCTTGACCATAAAAATTAGACGAACGTAATAGCGCAACTCATTTCACTTAATTCTTCTTATAAAAATTAAGTGTTCTTGAATTTATTAATTTTAATATTCTTAGAAAATTCGGGGTGTTACATTCTCCCCTCCTTAAAGGATTTCGTCCCCGAAATCTTCAAGTTAAGAGGAATGCATCTTAACATCCAATCATCCATCTACTCATCCATCATCCACAAGCACCCATTGTCCTTAAAAGACTTCTAATGCCATATGAACATATGCAGAGTGTGTGTATATGTCTCTTATCTAGTGCAAAATCAGGTGGTCTACTGATCCAGTTGACCTCCTTAATGCGAATCATGAGAGTGCCATGAGTCCATTATGTATGCAATTTTTCCTATTCATAATTCTACATGAGTGCACAATCGTTCATACAAATACAACGTCCATATGATAACACATCAAGTTTAAATCCACATACAATTTCATGCATTCATATGCAAATGCAATATGAAAGTGATTGAGCCGATCTAGAACCTAATGTGTATGTGCATATGCATCCACGAGCAATCACTTGCAACCATCAACCATAACATGTTTCATATATATGTTTACATCCATTGATTTCTACTAAGGATTAAGAAATAGGACCGAGAAGATAACTAAGCATGAATAAACTTACGATAAAGGAGAGATCAAAGATGTACCCTCAAAAAGATAAGGGTAGGCTACGCGTATCTTGCTTTCGGTCTCCTAGTCGCGTCTTCTTCATTGTCACTCCATTGTATTTTAACAAGCTTGACTTCACAGTTGCGTAGCTTTCTGACTTCCGTTCCCAAGATAAGAGTTGGGATTCTTCTCACTGTTGCTTCTTGTTCCACTTCTACCTCTTCTAGTATCTTTGGTTCCACCACTTCCGCAGACTCATGTAAGCACTTCCGTAGGTGAGAAACATGAAAGACATTGTGAACTCCAGTCAACTTTTCAGGTAGCTCTAATCTGTAGGCCATCGTCCCAATTCTTTCAATGATAGGAAATGGTCCTATGATTCTAGGTGCCAATTTCCCTTTGGATCCAAAGCGAACAACATTCCTCAAAGGAGATACTTTAAGAAACACTCTGTCTCCAACCTCAAACTCAAGGTCGGTCGTTCTTTTATCTGCATAGGACTTCTATCTATCTTGAGCAG
Organism: Allium sativum; assembly: GCA_030737875.1. NCBI lineage: Eukaryota > Viridiplantae > Streptophyta > Magnoliopsida > Asparagales > Amaryllidaceae > Allium > Allium sativum. Next base: position 522,789,749 of record CM060923.1, on the reverse strand, counting down.
TCTTCATTTGTCTTCTTATTAGTTCCACCTTTTCTAAGGTTTCCCTAATCATGTCTGGCCCAAGTATAAGCTTATCTGTGGATTCCCACCAACAAGTTAGTGATCGAGACGGTCTCCCGTATAAGGCTTCGAAGGGTGTCACGCCTATTGTAGCTTGATAACTATTGTTGTAGGCGAACTCCACCAGAGGAAGATGATCTTCCCATATCCCTCCAAAGTCAAGAACACACAATCTCAAGAGGTCTTCTAAGACTCTGTTCACCCTTTCCGTATGTCCATCGGTTTGGGGGTGGTAGGTCGTGCTTAAACATAGTTGTGTGCCTACAACCTCTTGCAAACTCTTCCAGAACTCGCTTGTAAAGATACGGTGTCGATCGCTTACTATGCTGGAAGGTATCCCATGCAGTCGAACTATCTCTTTAAGATATAGAGATGCTAGAGATGAGGCAGTCCTTCTACTTTTGACATGTATAAAGTGAGCGCCTTTTGTGAGCCGGTCCACTATTACCCAAATACTGGTATTGGCCCTTCTTGACCTAGGCAACTCATCAATAAAGTCCATCGAAATGCTATCCCATTTCCACTGTGGGACCTCTAGAGGATGAAGCAAACCACCAGGCTTCTTCTGCTCCGCCTTGACCTGCTAGCATATCATGCACTTAGAATCGAATTCATCTACGTCCCTCTTCATGCCATTCCAAAAGAAAACTCTTTTGATGTCTTTATACATTTTTTCTCCGCCTGGGTGTATGGTCGGCTTTGAATGGTGTGCTTCTTCTAGAACCATTTTCACTAAATCTCTTACTTGTGGAACGCATAGCCTTCCACCCCGTCTCAACCATCCCTTATCATCGATGGAGTATCTATTGAGGTGACTCGAAGTTTCACCCCTAGTCAGCTTATTTATCACATCTACTAGTTGAGGGTCTTCACGTTGTGCAGTTCCTATTGAGTTAAAAAGTGTAGGCCGCACTTCCAGTGTTGCTAACAAGCCAGGTACAAATTCAGAGGAGGGTCTAAAGTCAAAGTTGGTTATGTACTCCAAGCTTTGCCTTTCTACAAAGAGAGGGCTTAAGGTCAGCTTCTTTCTACTCAGTGCGTCTGCTACCACATTGCCCTTGGCAAGAGAATAGAAAATCTCAAAATCATATGAGGCAAGAAACTCCATCCATCTTTGCTGCCCCAAGTTGAGATCTTTCTGCGAGAAAAGGTACTTCAACGATTTATGGTCAGTAAACAATTCAAACTTCTCACCTAGGAGATAATGGCGCCAAGACTTAAGAGTGAAAACGATGTCCGCCAATTCTAGGTCGTGGGTTGTGTAGTTTTTCTCATGTACTTTCAACTGCCTTCCACCATAAGCTACTACCTTCCCTTCTTGCATCAAGACAGCGCCTAATCCTGTACCGCACGCATCCGTGTATACGGTAAACATCTTGCTACCATCAGGCAATGTCAGAACTGGGGCTTTTGTTAGAGCCCTTTTCAACGTTGGAAAGCAATATCGCAATCCAAATCCCAAGTGAAAACTAGGTTCTTCCTCGTCAACCTTGTAAGTGGAGCTGAGATTTTCGTAAAGTCTTTGATAAACTTCCGGTAAAAGCCTGCTAGCCCGAGAAAGCTTCGGACTTCAGTTGCGTTTCGTGGAATCTTCCAATCTTGCACAGCAACCACTTTTGCGGGGGGCTAACCCCTCTTTGGACACCATATATCCAAGGAATCTAACTTCTTCTCTCCAAAAATGTCATTTGGAGAATTTGGCTTTCAACTGATGTGCACGGAGAGTATCCACGACTTCCCTTAAGTGCTGAGCATGCTCTTTCTCACTCTTCGAGAAGATCAAAATATCGTCCATGAAGACCACCACAAACTTATTGAGGAATTCCCGGGACACCCTGCTCATCAAGTCCACGAAATAGGCAGGTGCGTTTGTCAAGTCGAAAGGCATGACAAGCCACTTGAAGAAACCATCTATGGTCCTAAATGCGGTCTTGTCAATGCTATCCTCAGCCACTCTTAGCTGATGAAACCCGGTAGCCAGATATAGTTGCGAGAAAACGGATGCACCTACGAGCTGATCAAACAGATCATCAATTCTTGGGAGTGGGTGCCTATTCTTCTTGGTCAGCTTGTTCAGCTCCCTATAATCCACGCATAGGCGGAGTGAACCATCGGCTTTGGTCGCGAACACTACTGGAGCACCCCATTCAGAAATACTCTGTCTTATGAACCCCTTTTCAAGCATCTCTTTAACTTGCTTGCTGAGTTCTTTTCTCTCCCTTAGAGCCATGTGTCTAACGGTTAAAGCAACGGGTTTTGCATTGTCAACGAGGTATATGCGGAAGTCTATCTCCCGCTTCGGAGGTAAGCCCTTTACCACTTCAAACACATCAGAGTATTCACGGACCACTCTAACAGACTCTAAATTCTCAATAAACGCATCAAGAGATTCTAGATATGTTAGCATAACAAAATCCATGGGATTACAAAACATTTCGAGAGTGTTACCGAGGCGAGTCATGAGTTTAACCACTCTCTTTTCACAATCGAGGACGGCATAATTACTGGATAGCCAGTCCATGCCTAGAATCAGCCCATAGCCCGTGAAGCCCAAAACATAAGCATTACATTTAAACCCAATGCTTAAAATAAAGATTTCCAAATCCAAACAAAACATTGACAAATAAACTGAGCCCCCAATTGGATTTGAAACAACTAAGGGATCCTCTACTATATGGGTGTCTAGGTGCAAAGATTCAACTAAAGCAGTAGATATAAAAGAGTGCGATGCGCCAGAATCAAAGAGAGTACGAATAGGATTATCAAACAGATAAACTAAACTCTCAACATAAATATGTCTACCTCGTTCCTGCAGAGGTGCAACGAGAGCATGAACCTGCCCTCCATAAAATGATCCAGTCCTCTATCCCTGCCCTTGCCTTTTTGGGCAGTCCTTAAACAAGTGTCCAGTATCCCCGCACTGGAAACAAGCGCCCAATTTCCTCTTTTTCTTTCTACAGTCCCTAACCAAGTGTCCAGGTATCCCACAGAAATTGCACTTCTTCTTCTTATGGGATTTATTATCCTTCCTACCTTTCTTGGGGTCCGTCTTCTTGTTTTGAGATCCATCTCCTTTCTTGTTTTGAGGCTCTTCCTTCTTCACCTCCTTCTTGCCATCTTTGTTCTCCTCTTGCAACAGAGCTATGTCCACCAGTCTCTCGTAAGTCGCTCCCATAGGTATATGGGACATTGCCAAACCTTGTGTGGAGTGTTTACTAACTCCAGTCCAAATCGAGCAAGCTGGTTGAATTTATTGACGTATTCTTTGACCGACAAGCTGCCTTGTTTAAGTGATAGGAACTTCTCCATTTGCAGACTCTGCTCAGCTTGTGAGAGGAACTTCATTTCAAATCTCGCCATGAAGTCCTCCCAAGTATCTATCGGTCTTTCAACATTAGTGATTTCCCACCAGAAGGAGGCCTCGTCTTTGAGCAACCACACCACCAACTGTAGTTTCTGCCTCTCATCTACTTCAAAGATAACGAATAATTCCTTAGTCTCATTGAGCCATTTTCTGGCTTCCACGAATGATTCACTCCTCTTAAAGTCTTTTCCACCCATGGATCTAAAATCTCTATAGATATTTGAGAAAGCATTTCCTCTCGGAGGACGAGGAGGAGCAGCAGCTGGGGGAGGAGGAATGTCTGCTGGGCCGGCGTCATTGGCCCTAGCTTCTAGGTATCTCCTGAACCAGCCAGGTATCAGTACACCCTCTGGAAGGTTAAGATCCTCAGACATGCTGAAACAAAAAGGAAAGATTCAAAAAGAAGGATAGAAAGATAGTGCATATGGCTTTGGGGATTATGCCGTTTTAAATTAACACTTTTTCTTGAAAATGCTTCTTTATGACTTCTTTTTGAAAAATAGTTTCAAAAATTTTATCTGATCTGGTAACCTTTAGCTCTGATACCAAGTGTAACACCCCACCTCCGTTAAGGTCACTCTCAAAGGGAATGTCTTAACTTCGGTGGAGCGTTTTAAGGAACAAGATACTAATAAATTACAAGACAGAAAATTTACGTAGCGGAAAAAGATCAATATTATTTCATAAATACTTGTTCAACACAACAATTCAACAGCTGTTTCAACCTTCCAAATTATTACAACTTTTCATCTGTCTTGAAAACATAAAGAAGCAATACTGAAAATAAAATGACACAAATCCCCAATAAGTGCTTGACCATAGCCATAACTCAAAAAGGAAAGTCCAAGCCTTACATCTACGGTCTTCAAGCTTTGGCTAACCTGGACTAAGCAGAAGTGTTTCCTCCCTGCGGACCTGGGGAGGGGGGGACGGAAGAAAAGAAGCGAAAGGAAAATGGGTCAGACATACGTCTGGTAAGCCAAGTTATTTAATAGCATGTAAACAAGTAAAAGATTATGACATGAATAAACTGAACTTAGAATGATACCACAAGGATAGGGTAGTCCTAAAATGAGGTAAAGTAAGATTTAACTAGATTTAGCTATCGCACCCACTTTTACTTCTCCACACCCACTAAGAGTTGTTTAACTAGCAATGTATGTTCATGATAAAGTGATCCCATTCATGTACTAATCAGCTCCTACTCGCATTCATGTATTTCCGGTGTCATGCGGCCCCACGTGATTTTTAAGTACTTGTGCTGGTTCCAATATAGGGTGTATCAAGTCCTATAGTGACAACCCTGACACGATTCAAAGATGCACAAGTGTACGCCTAGTGCCCAGTGCCTGCTTTTTCCACTCCGGATCCGGTGCACGCCCATATTCCATCGGAACCTACAATGACGCACCAGACCGCCGCCCTTTTGACCACTTATATTCAGCCCACTAATCGTGCCCCACCCTGCCTAGTTAAGGGTACCTTGATACATCCATGTGGGTTACTGCTGAAACGGGTCCCCGTTACTAGGGTTTTTCTAGTCAACATGCTAAATCGGCTAATTGTCCTTTGTTTGACTTAACCCCTATCAATCTTGTCTAGTTAACATGTTAAGTTGGTTAAGTGTTTCCTCCATTACTTAACCCCACCAATCTTGTCTTGTTAACATGTTAAGTTGGTTAAGTGTTTCCTCAATTACTAAACCCCACCAATCTTGTCTTGTTAACATGTTAAGTTGGTTAACTGTTCCCTTAATTACTTAACCTCACCATTTCTAGCTAAATTGTTCATGAGCTTTAATTAATTAATTAAAGCACCAACCACTCACATTAGACAGGTATTGTTGTGGTTACTGGATGTGTCGGTCGGTTCCGGGCAGTTTTACACCACAACTCAGTCTAACCTCGTGTAACACCCCGGATTTTTGAATATTCGAATTAACTAAATTAAAGAATAATTAATCTCAGACATGTGAATTATGGGGATTGGGTTGCGCCATTGTGTTCGTCACAGAATTCTGGTTGAAATAGAGTCCGAGTTTGCGGGAAACGAGTACCGGATGAAGGAGTTATGGACAAACGAAGTTCGGTGGCAATGTAGAAAAAAAATGCACTGGAGCACTTGGGAAGTGCGCCAGTACATATTTGCACTGGCGCACCTGCCAAGTGCGCCCAGGCCGAGGCAGGAGCCTGCACAGCTTTCTGGTTCAGGCTGACCCATGTTGTTGAGTCCTTTCTGACTCCTTGCTGAGTCATTAGGGCTGACTCATCACCATATCATGATTGAATGGTTTTGATTAACCCTAAGATCATCCGACGGCTTAAATTAATTCAAAATTCTATAAAAAGACCCATAGACTCAAACCCTAAATCAGAATTAAAATTGAAACTATGGTCATCATGCTGTTGTCTTGAACCCTAGAGCAGCCGCCACCAAAATTAAGAGGAAGAACAGAAACCAAATCAGAACTATTCAACCCTAACAGCGAATCATTATCAAAGGAGAGCTAATTCAACTCCAGAAATCAGAATTCAGAACTCAAGACTGCTTTTGAGTTGTGAGTTCGATAGTTTTAACAAGATAATTAGTAATTTAATTAGATTAAGTTATAATGCGGATTGTATGGATGTGATATGAAGTATTGATTTCATGTTGTAATTATGTTGTAGGATTGTGATTGAAATCTTTATGATGTTATGTTGTGATGCTATCATTTATGATGTAAAGTTATGTTGATATCATCCATGTTGTAATCTTATATACAATCAAATCATCAGGCTTTAGTTGATTCATATGATAAATCATATGTAGGAAAGTTTAGATGTTGATTCAAACATGAACCATATACAAGTTTGGGTAGAATTATATGTGACCTTACATGGCTATGGCACCTAGTTTATGTGAGAATTTAATTGAAAGTTAGGCTATGACATATGCTAAATTCTACATGATACTTTACATGTTAGATACTAGTTTACACCATTGTTGCGATGTATACTTCACATATGTAAGTTTGTGAGTTAGATATTAATCATGTTATGTTATTACATATGCAAGTTTACCCCCCTTTTAGATATAGATCTATGACATATGTTTATGCAAGTTTGTGGCCAATATTTCATCAAGCTCACACCTTTAGATTTGGATCCACGACATATGTTGTTTATGTAAGTTGTAACTTTGGCTTATGCAAGTTTTAGAGGTAGAACATCATTCACATATGCAAGTTCACCCCTATGTTAGATCTATGTTTTAATTATATGTATATATTGTGATGTTTTCTTTTATTTCATGAGTTAGACTATTCGAGTCTAACGTATATTTTACGTTAAACGAACAAATGTACAACGTGGGGTAAAAAGGGGATAATATTAAAAAAAATAATTGGCATAAATGCCTTAAAAGGCATAAAATATAATTATGGTGAAAATTTGTATGATTTTACATACCATAAATGGATGGACATAATTGAGTCAATTATGGACATCGTTAAATTTGGAATTGATTGATAATTTGAATAGGGAAAGTAATACAAATTGGGGAATGATTAATTAGGAATAATTAATCGTCTAAGACACGAGGTTAAACTCTTTTGTGGTGTAAGACTGCCCGGACCCGCCCGGCAAATCCAGCTGCCACAAATGTCAGTCTAATGTGAGAGGTCTTAGGCATAAACTAAATACGTAACAATTGTAAAGACATGAGGTTAGGCTCTTTTGTGGTGTAAGACTGCCCGGACCCGCCCGACAAATCCAGCTGCCACAAATGTCAATCTAATGTGAGAGGCCTTTATGAGGTTATGGTCTTAATGAATTAAGAAACACTTAACCATATAAGCTTGTAGTGGGATATCAGGGGGTTAAGTGGGTGCCTTCGGTGGCATGTGGAATCTAGTGGGTGCCTTGGGTGGCATTTGGAAATACGATTAGAAACACTTAACCAAAATATGAAACATGTAATTGAAACATGAATAAGAAGTGGGTTAAGTGGGATGTACTAGAGGGGACCAAGCTTAGGTGGATAGCTTGTGTCAAGTAATGAGGACCCATTTCAACCAGTAACCCATACATATTTTTGTGGGCTCGACCCAAGTCGAGGACGGGGCACGCATACTGGGCTTGACTGTAAGAGGCCAAACCGGGTTAGCGATGGCAACGCAAGTCCAACGGGTTCATATGCGTGTGTGGACCTGGGCTGGTAGGTAAGACATTGTTGCATCGTGTAGGTATAAGTCGTGCATTCTTGGAGGTATCGGGTTGCCGCTTTGGGGAGTGATACACCCCACTGTGGGGCCAGCACGGGTATCTACGAGTTAGGGAGCCGATCGCTTGGGGGTAGTGGGTACACCTAGTGGAGATAGGGGCAGATGGCACCTATGAAGGCATCTAGGGGTGCACGAAACTACCAATATCATTATTAAGTCTGTAGGCGGGATCAACCTTAGGGTGACTAGTGGCGGTGCAGTATAGCAATTATCTCATAGTGTTGGCGTAGTTTAGTAAATTATCTTAGTGAATTTAGGTGCGCTTAAACGATATCGTTGTTCATCTTGTTTCCTTGTTTACTCTGCCATACTCAATGGTTCATGGTCATTTCCTTATTTTCCAACTTATGCCTTAGCCTAGTTACTTTGTTAATTATATTGTTAGAATTATCACACTCGCCAGACTTTATGTCGGACTCCCCTTTTTCCATCTCTTTCCTCCCCCCCCCCCCCCCCGAGGTGCTCAGGTTGGAACTAGCACCAGTGGAGCTTGCTTTTGGAATGCTTTTAGAAGATTGCTTGGATCGCTGAAATAAAGTTCAGCTTCTCTTTTTTTATGGCTATTTTGATGTTGGGGATTATGTCTTTCGGTTTATGTACTTTGTTTTATCAAGATGGATATGATGTACTTGACTTTGGTTTATGGTTTTGATGATGTAACCAGACATATTTACCTTCTGCTGCAATAAATAAAGTTTTAAATTTTCAAGTACTGTTTTATATCTGTCTTGTTGTGATTTCTGTTCTATACTTACTTAAAACGCTCCATTGAAGTTAATGCATTCCCTTTGTGAGTGACATTAATGGACGTGGGGTGTTACAGTGGTATCAGAGCCAGGTTACCAGAACAGATATGAATTTTTGAAAAACTATTTTCCAAAGCAATTTTTATAAAGAAGTACTTTCAAAAGTATGATTTCCGGAAAGTATTTTCAAGAGGAAAGTATATTTTGGAAAGCATAACCCCAAGAGCCATATATCTTTCCTTCAGTCATTTTTGTATTGATTCTTTCCTTTTTCGTTTCAGCATGTCTGAAGCGTCTGAGATACCAGAGGGCGTTTATGTGCCCGGTTGGTTCCATCAATATCTTGAGGCTAGGGTCGCTGCCGCAGGCCCAGCAAATGATCATCCTCCTCCTCCTCCTTGTGTCGATAATTTCGCAAAGATATGTAAGGACTTTAGAGCAATGGGTGGAAAACCTTTTCACGGGACAGAGACATTTGTTGAAGCTTGTAATTGGCTAAAGGAGGTGGAAGAATTGTTTGGAATTTTTGAAGTGGATGATGGAAGAAAAGTCCAGCTAACTGCTTGGCTAATGAAGGATGAGGCCTCGTTATGGTGGGAGGTCACTAATGGGGGACGTCCAGTCGATACATGGTCGGACTTTAGGCAGAGGTTTGAGGCGAAGTTTCTCTCACGGGCTGAAGAGAATCTATACCTGGAAAGGTTTTTGTCACTAAAGCAAGGGAATCTATCGATGAAAGAGTACGTTAACAAATTCAACCAATTGGCAAGGTTTGGCTTGGACTTGGTGAACACTCCAGAAAAGAAAGCTCTAAGATTTGTGAAGGGTTTAAACGTGCCGCTTCATGGGTTAGCTATGATCCACATTCCCATGGGGGCCACCTTTGAGATGTTAGTAGACATGGCGCTTAGGCATGAGGAGGAGAAGGGCGCCAATGCTAATAAGGCACCCGAGAAGAAAGGGGATCAAAAGAAGCCGCAACAGCAACAACAGAACAGGAAAGGTGGCAAAGGCAACAATGCTAAGGGGAAGAAGAAATGCTTTAACTGTGGGATACACGGCCATCTAAGCAAAGATTGTAGGAAGAAGAAGAAGACCGGTTGTTTCCACTGTGGCGAGGCGGGACATCTTATTAAGGACTGCCCTAAGAAAGGGCAGAGGGCAGGGTCTACCTCGGGAGGACAGGTGCAAGCTCTTATGGCACCAGGGCAGGCAAGGGGACAAGTTCAGGCTCTCGTGGTCCCACCGCTGCAAGAACGAGGTAGAGCAATTTCCGTTGAAAGTTTAGTTTTTCTGTTTGATCATCATGTCCGTACTTTATTCGATTCTGGCGCATCACATTTGTTTATTTCTACATCATTAGTTGAAACACTGCACCTTGATTCTAGTCTAGTTACTGATCCCTTAGTAGTCTCAAATCCTATCGGTGGTTCGGCTCATCTTTTTATGATTTGTGGGGATTTGAGAGTGTTTATCTTGGGCGTTGAGTTTGAATGCAATGCCTTTGTTCTTGGCTTCATGGGCTACGGTTTAATTCTAGGTATGGATTGGCTAACTAGATATGGGGTCATCCTAGATTGTGAAAGAAGGGTAGTTAGATTGTTGACTCATTCCAGAAAGACCCTTTATATTTCTTGTGACCCTAGGGGTCCAGTAATGCTTAGTTACCTAGAATCCCTTGACGCATCCAATGATGATTTACATTTTGTTCCCATAGTCCGTGAATATGCTGATGTCTTTGATGAGGTGAGGGGTTTACCCCCAAAACGTGAGATAGACTTTCGAATATATCTAGTGGACAATGCAAAGCCAATTGCATTGCTAGTACGCCACATGGCTCCAAGATAGAAAGAGAACTTAGTAAGCAAGTGAAAGAATTGCTTGAGAAGGGGTTCATTAGACGTAGTATATCGGAGTGGGGGTGCTCCAGTAGTGTTTTCCACGAAGGCGGATAGGTCCCTTAGACTTTGTGTGGACTATAGAGAACTTAATGAGCTTACTAAGAAGAATAGACACCCACTGCCGAGGATTGACGATCTCTTCGATCAGTTGGTTGGCGCCTCCGCGTTTTCGCAGTTGGACTTAGCCACTGGTTTCCATCAGTTGAGAGTGGCTGAGGATAGCATAGACAAGACTGCCTTTAGGACTCCAGATGGTTTCTTCGAGTGGCTGGTGATGCCCTTCGGTTTGACAAACGCCCCCGCATACTTTGTTGATTTGATTAGTATGGTGTTTAGGAAGTACCTTAATAAGTTCGTGGTAGTCTTTGTGGACGACATCTTGATCTTTTCTAAAAGCGAGGAAGAGTATGCCCTACATCTTAGGGAAGTGTTGGAGACTCTTCGAGCGCATAGCCTTAAAGCAAAATTTTCTAAATGTCATTTTTGGAGGAAAGAAGTGCGATTCTTAGGGCACGTGGTTTCCAAAGACGGGATAGCCGTGGATCCCGCGAAGATAGTGGCCATCCAAGATTGGAAGGTTCCTAAAATTGCTACCGAGGTGAGAAGTTTCTTAGGGTTGGCTGGCTACTATAGGAAGTTTATCGAAGACTTCGCAAAAATATCAGCTCCATTAACACGCTTAATGAAGAAGAACTTAGTTTTCACGTGGGACGTAGATTGTGATGATGTGTTCCAACGTTTAAAGAAAGCTTTGACCACAGCCCCAGTCTTAGTGTTGCTAGATGGGAGTAAACCATTTACCGTTTATACCGACGCTTGTGGGACAAGACTAGGCGCAGTCTTAATGCAAGAGGGAAGGGTAATAGCCTATGGTGGAAGGCAGTTGAGAGTGCATGAAAGAAATTACCCTACACATGACCTAGAGTTGGCCGCTATTGTTTTCGCGCTTAAGTCTTGGCGTCATTATCTTCTTGGCGAGAAATTTGAATTGTTCACTGACCACAAATCGCTAAAATACTTATTCTCTCAGAAGGACTTGAACTTAAGGCAGCAAAGGTGGATGGAGTTCTTAGCATCCTACGACTTCGAGATAGCATATACCCCTGGCAAGGGTAACGTGGTGGCAGATGCCTTAAGTAGGAAAAGGTTGTCCTTGAGTCCGTTGTTTGTTGAGCGGCGAAGCTTAGAGTTTATCTCTACGTTTGACTTTACACCTTCCATTGACTTCGTACCTGGTTTGCTAGCATCCTTAGAGGTCAGACCTACGCTTTTGGGACAGATTGGTGAGGCACAGCAAGACGACCCACAATTGGTTGAGTTAGTAGAAAAGCTCAAAGGAGGGGAGTCATCGAGCTATCTCCGTAGGTATACCCTAGATGATAAGGGTTGGTTGCGTAGGGACGATAGACTTTGTGTACCATGGGACGAGAATCTGAGGAAGACCATTCTTGATGATGCCCATCGTTCGAAGATGACCATTCATCCCGGCGGGGACAAGATGTACATGGACATGAGACGAGTTTACTTTTGGGCCGGCATGAAGAAAGATGTGGCTGAGTATGTCGCTAGATGCTTGGTGTGCCAACAAGTAAAAGCAGAGCAAAAGAAGCCCGGTGGATTGCTTCACCCATTGGAGGTCCCACAATGGAAGTGGGAAAGCATCTCGATGGACTTTATTGATGGATTACCGAGATCGAGGAAGGGTAATACGGGGATTTGGGTCGTGGTAGACAGACTTACTAAGAGCTCCCATTTCATTCCCGTGAAGAGTAAGAGGACCGCTCCATGGTTAGCCTCTGTATACATTCGAGAAATAGTTCGTCTGCACGGTGATCCTTCTAGCATAGTGAGCGACCGCGATCCTATCTTCACTAGCGGATTTTGGAAGAGCTTACAAGAGGCGGTGGGGACTCAGTTATGTTTGAGCGCCGCATATCATCCTCAGACGGACGGCCAGACCGAGAGGGTGAATCGTATTCTAGAGGACTTATTGAGGTTGTGTGTCTTAGATTTCGGAGGTACATGGGAGGAACATCTTCCGTTGGTAGAGTTTGCATATAATAATAGCTTTCAGTCTAGCATTGGCATGGCACCGTTCGAGGCTCTTTATGGACGGCCGTGTCGTTCGCCTACATGTTGGTGGGAGTCTACAGATAAGATCTTGCTTGGACCCGATATGATTAGAGGGATTTCGGAAAAGATCGATTTGATTCGAAGGAGGATGAAGACGGCACAAGATAGATAGAAATCTTATGCGGGCAAGAGGAGGTCATATCTTGAGTTTGATGTTGGGGACATGGTCTTTGTCAAGGTGTCTCCATTACGGAACGTCGTTCGCTTTGGGTCCGTTGGGAAGTTAGCACCAAGGTTCGTAGGGCCGTTTCCTATTAAGGAAAGGATTGGGCAGACGGCGTATAGAGTGGAGTTGCCAATCCTCGGCAGTTACTTAAAACGCTCCATTGAAGTTAATGAATTCCCTTTGTGAGTGACATTAATGGACGTGGGGTGTTACATGACGTATTCCATGTATCACATTTGAGGAAGTGCTTGCACGAGACCGCGGAAGTGGTAGAGCCGAGCTTGCTTAGAGAGGTGGAGATCGAGCGTGATGCGACGATTCAACGAGCTCCTACGCGCATTCTTGGGTCGGAGATTAAGAAGTTGAGGAATCAAGAGGTCAAACTAGTCAAAGTGCAATGGGGAGATGATGAGAGCAACGCTACTTGGGAGACGGAAGTAAAGATGCGTTCATTATACCCTTTTCTTTTCGAGGGTATGTCTTTTAATTTCTCCTTTATCGCTTACCTTGTACTTATCTTATCTTTAGTATGTCCTCTCGCTAGTATCTTTGACCTTTAGATAGGATAGTCTTATGGTTGAAACATGTGTTTGAGACATGTTATGTATGATGGATGCATGTGGATGCAAGTGTTTGCTAGTGGTTGCTCGTGCATGCATATACATATACTTTAGGCACTAGATCGGCTCAGTCACTTCATGTTGCATATTGCATATAAATGTGTACATATTTAAGTAATGGATGTATAATGGTTGTACCATCATATGGATGTTGCATTTTGGTGAATGGTTGAGCACACATGTAGAAATGATATGTATCGATAAGGTTCTTTCGCATACATAATGGATGCATGGCACTATCATGGTTTGCATTAAGGAGGTCAACTGAATCAGTAGACCGCCTGATTTTGCATTAGATAAGGAACATATACACACACTTCTTGAATATGTTCATACAGCATTAGAAATTTTATAAGGACAATGGATGCCCGTGTTTGATGGTTGAGTAGATGGTTGTTTGGATGGTAGGATATGCATTCTCCTTGACTTGGAGATTTCAGGGACGAAATCCTTTAAGGAGGGGAGAATGTAAAACCCCGGATTTTTGAATAATCGAATTAACTAAATTAAAGAATAATTAATCTCAGACGTGAGAATTGTGGGGATTGGGTTGCGCCATTGCGTTCGTCTCGGAATTCTGGTTGAAATAGAGTCCGAGTTTGCGGGAAACGAGTACCGGATGAAGGAGTTATGGACGAACAAAGTTTGGTGACAAAGTAGAAAAAAATTTGCACTGGCGCACTTGGGAAGTGCGCCAGTACATATTTGCACTGGCGCACCTGAATGTAACACCCCGGATTTTTGAATAATCAAATTAACTAAATTAAAGAATAGTTAATCTCAAACGTGAGAATTATGGGGATTTTGTTGCGCCATTGTGTTCGTCTCGGAATTCTGGTTGAAATAGAGTCCGAGTTTGCGGGAAACGAGTACCGGATGAAGGAGTTATGGACGAACGAAGTTTGATGCCAATGTAGATAAAAAATGCACTAGCGCACTTGGGAAGTGCGCCAGTACATATTTGCACTGGCGCACCTGCCAAGTGCGCCCAGGCCGAGGCAGGAGCCTGCACAGCTTTCTGGTTCGGGCTGACCCATGTTGTTGAGTCCTTTCTGACTCCTTGCTGAGTCATTAGGGCTGACTCATCACCCTATCATGATTGAATGGTTTTGATTAACCCTAAGATCACCCGACAGCTTAAATTAATTCAAAATTCTATAAAAAGACCCATAGACTCAAACCCTAAATCAGAATTAAAATTGAAACTATGGTCGTCATGCTGTTGTCTTGAACCCTAGAGCAGCCACCACCAAAATTAAGAGGAAAACCAGCAACCAAATTAGAACTATTCAACCCTAATAGCGAATCTTCATCAAAGGAGAGCTAATTCAACTCCAGAAATCAGAATTCAGAACTCAAGACTGCTTTTGAGTTGTGAGTTCGATAGTTTTAACAAGATAATTAGTAATTTAATTAGATTAAGTTATAATGCGGATTGTATGGATGTGATATGAAGTATTGATTTCATGTTGTAATTATGTTGTAGGATTGTGATTGAAATCTCTATGATGTTATGTTGTGATGCTATCATTTATAATGTAAAGTTATGTTGTTATCATCCATGTTGTAATCTTATATACAATCAAATCAACAGGCTTTAGTTGATTCATATGATAAATCATATGTAGGAAAGTTTAGATGTTGATTCAAACATGAACCATATACAAGTTTGGGTAGAATTATATGTGACCTTACATGGCTATGGCACCTAGTTTATGTGAGAATTTAATTGGAAGTTTGGCTATGACATATGCTAAATTCTACATGATACTTTACATGTTAGATACTAGTTTACACCATTGTTGCGATGTATACATCACATATGTGAGTTTATGACTTGGATACGAATCATGTTATGTTATTACCTATGCAAGTTTACCCCCCTTTTAGATATAGATCTATGACATATGTTTATGCAAGTTTGTGCCATTATTTCACCAAGTTCACACCTTTAGATTTGGATCCAAGACATATGATGTTTATGCAAGTTTGTGGCCATTATCTCATCAAGTTCACACCTTTAGATTTGGATCCATGACATATGTTGTTTATGTAAGTTGTAACTTTGGCCTGTGCAAGTTTTAGAGGTAGAACATCATTCACATATGCAAGTTCACCCCTATGTTAGATCTATGTTTTAATTATGTGTATATATTGTGATGTTTTCTTTTATTTCATGAGTTAGACTATTCGAGTCTAACGTATGTTTTACGTTAAATGAACAAACGTACAACGTGGGGTAAAAAGGGGATAATATTAAAAAGATTTAATTGGCATAAATGCCTTAAAAGGCATAAAATATAATTGTGGTGAAAATTGGTATGATTTTACATACCATAAATGGATGGACATAATTGAGTCAATTATGGACATCGTTAAATTTGGAATTGATTGATAATTTGAATAGGGAAAGTAATTCAAATTGGGGAATGATTAATTAGGAATAATTAATCGTCTAAGACACGAGGTTAGACTCTTTTGTGGTGTAAGACTGCCCGGACCCGCCCGGCAAATCTAGCTGCCACAAATGCCAGTCTAATGTGAGAGGTCTTAGGCATAAACTAAATACGTAACAATTGTAAAGACACGAGGTTAGGCTCTTTTGTGGTGTAAGACTGCCCGGACCCGCCCGGCAAATCCAGCTGCCACAAGTGTCAGTCTAATGTGAGAGGTCTTTATGAGGTTACGGTCTTAATGAATTAAGAAACACTTAACCAGATAAGCATGTAGTGTGACATGAGGGGGTTAAGTGGGTGCCTTGGGTGGCATGTGGAATATAGTAGGTGCCTTGGGTGACATTTGGAAATACGATTAGAAACACTTAACCAAAGTATGAAACATGTAATTGAAACATGAATAAGAAGAGGGTTAAGTGGGATGTACTAGAGGGGACCAAGCTTAGGTGGATAGCTTGTGTCAAGTAATGGGGTCCCGTTTCAACCAGTAACCCATACATATCTTTGTGGGCTCGACCCAAGTCGAGGACGGACACTCATACTGGGCTTGACTGTAAGAGGCCAAACCGGGTTAGCGGTGGCAACGCAAGTCCAACGGGTTCATATGCGTGTGTGGATCCGGGCTGGTAGGTAAGACGTTGTTGCATCGTGTAGGTATAAGCCGTGCATTCTTGGAGGTATCGGGTTGCCGCTTTGGGGAGTGATACACCCCACTGTGGGGCCAGCACAGGTATCTACGAGTTAGGGAGCCGACCGCTTGGGGGTAGTGGGTACACCTAGTGGAGATAGGGGCAGACGGCACCTATGAATGCAGCTAGGGGTGCACGAAACTACCAATATCATTATTAAGTCTGTAGGCGGGATCAACCTTAAGGTGACTAGTGGCGGTGCAGTATAGCAATTATCTCATAGTGTTGGTGTAGTTTAGTAAATTATCTTAATGGGTTTAGGTGCGCTTAAACGATATCGTTGTTCATCTTGTTTCCTTGTTTACTCTGCCATACTCAATGGTTCATGGTCATTTCCTTATTTTCCAACTTATGTCTTAGCCTAGTTACTTTGTTAATTATATTGTTAGAATTATCGCACTCGCCAGACTTTATGTCTGACCCCCCTTTTTCCATCTCTTTCCTTCCCCCCTCTCCCACCCCCCCCCCCCCCCCCCAGGTGCTCAGGTTGGAACTAGCACCAGTGGAGCTTGATTTTGGACTGCTTTTAGAAGATTGCTTGGATCGCCGAAGTAAAGTTCAGCTTCTCTTTATTTATGGCTATTTTGATGTTGGGGATTATGTCTTTCAGTTTATGTACTTTGTTTTATCAAGATGAATATGATGTACTTGACTTTGGTTTATGGTTTTGATGATGTAACCAAACATATTTACCTTCTGCTGCAATAAATAAAGTTTTAAATTTTCAAGTACTGTTTTATATCTGTCTTGTTGTGATTTCTGTTCTATACTTACTTAAAACGCTCCATTGAAGTTAATGCATTCCCTTTGTGAGTGACATTAATGGACGTGGGGTGTTACACCTCGGGTCTTTCTGGGCTTGATGCACTAACCTCTCACATTCGACAGGTATTGTTGTGGTTACTGGATGTGCCGATCGGTTCCGGACAGGTTTACACCACAACTCAGTCTAACCTCGGGTTAGGCATATTCATCTTTTACATTTTATATATGTGAATTTTCTATAAGTGTTTCATGTCACGTATTTTAATTATGTTCAAGACTAATGGTTTAAATTATACCATTCATGGCCTTAACCATTTACATGGTTTTGGACACACCTACATTATTAACATGTTTTGATTTAATAACTATCCCAACGTTACCCCCATTTTTCGTTCGTATTAATCACATAAAGTCATTGAGCCCGCATATTAGCCCAATTTATAAACAAGAGGTAAAGAAGTGAACATGCATAATATAGATTCAACCGAACATGTAAATTTTGCATAAAACTTAATTTATATAACTTAACATGTCACATGAACTTGCATACAATTTAGACTTAGATAATCATAAGCCTAAAACATGTTAATATGTAGATCTAGGCATGTGTGAACATAACCTCAATTATAAACTAGCATATGACATAATCATGATATGTCCAATCCCAAGGCATGTATAATTTTAACATTAACATATAGGTGTGAACTTGATCTAACAAGGTGAATTTGCATACGTCCACTTTACAAACATGCATATAAATATAGATCTAGTTTTGGATCTAACATTTAACTTGCATATAAACATATGTATAATTAGATCGTGACTTGGATCTATCATAAAACATATAACTTGCATTAATCATATGAACCTAGATAGATCTTGACATGGATCCAACATAAAACTTGTAACTTGCATATGAACATATGAACATATATATAGGCATATGGATCTAACATAAAGAATATGAATATATATATATATATATGTAGATCTTGACTTGGATCTAACATAATACATACAACTTGCATTAATCATATAAACATATATATGTAGATCTTAACATGAAACATATAACTTGCATATGATATTGATAGTTTCATTCTCAATCTTTAATAGATCTAACACCAATTCCAATAAGCCACAAATATTCCAAGACAATTCATGATAATACCATCACAAGAAACAAACATGAATTAGCCTCGCCAATATTATACAACATGGTATAATTCTATTTTTCACTTTATATCAAATCACGTCTTAAATTTATTCACATCTAAAAGATAACTACACATACAAAAGACAATCTTGATTTCTGGAATCTGAATTCTGAAGTTGAAATGCTCGCCTTTGATGTAGACAATCGTTGTTTTAGTTTAATTTTGATCTAATTTGGTTTCTCTCTTTTAATTTGCTTCAAGTTGAACGGCGGCTACTCGAGGTTGTCCAACAGCAACATGACGGCTCTTGGTTTGATTTTTAATATGATTTAGGGTTGAGGTATTAGGTTGCTTATGGAGAAATTTGATTTAATAGGAACCGCCATATTAACCTAGAGCAAATTAAAGCCATTCAGACAAGATAGAATAGCCACATCAGCCCTAATGACTCAGCAAGGAGTCCATCAGAACCAATCAGATGCCACATCTGCCTTAGAGCGAATCGGCCCACGGGTTGACAGCCAAACACCCTGAATCAACCCCTAGTCGACGCAGCAAGGCTCGGGTCGACCTCAAAAATGGGCCGGTTCGGTTATTGCCCCTCCCGATTCACTGTTTTGAACTTTTTTGCATATTTATTTATTTAATTTTTTATATATTTATATATATATATATATATATATATATATATATTTCTCATATGCATACAAACTTCAAGGCTTAATAACTTCTTCATAAGGTATCCATTTTATGCAAACCAAATGTCTATCTTGACCCAAATTTTGAGACGAACGTAATAGCGCAACCCATTTCACTTAATTCTTCTTCTAAAAATTAAGTGTTCTTGAATTTGTTAATTTTAATATTCTTAGAAAATTAGGGGTGTTACAAGTTTCAACTAAAATTTATTCAAACTAAATTATAAAGATTATTAAATCAATATTTGTGGTTAAGCATGATTAAATTAAATTTATATTTAGAAAATCTTGGTTCGTTACAACCTCCCCCATTAAAACTTTTCGTCCTCGAAAAGGAGATATTTTTAAACCTATACAAATTTAAAATATGTACTAATATCGAATTTAGTTTTAAATGAACAATAATAGGATATAAACATGAAAATCGAGGTATGAAATAACTTCTTCAACCCAAAATCCCACTTTATTTCCAAATTATTTGAAATACTATTGTTTTCATATCGAATCATACTTGCTTCGAGATTTCAAGACCCAAAATCATTTCGAAAAATCCAAATATTTTACGATAAGATGACATAAAATCTTTGTGTCCCTAGTCAAGAGGTTTCTCCTAGTGACAAGGCCACTAAGCATGGCCCGTGCACGTATCGATATAAATAAATGATGTCCCTCCGGACGCCAAAGGAGATCATCATCACGCCATACATTTCTTTAGTCATGGGTTACTCGAATCTTAGAACCACTTCATTTCATTTCATATCCCGAAATTATAAATCATTTCGTAACAATATTTTTCAAATATTTCCAAATCATATTGTTATTGCTTTCTAACCATTTCAAAAGCTCTGGATTTCAAGTCGTCGAATATTTTATAAACTTTTTTCATATTCCAAGTAACTGGAAAAATGATTTCATTTTATAATTGGACACCATAGTTCGACCATTTCACAGTATAATTTAAGCTTCTCAAATATCCAATCCATATGCTTTATAACCATTTAATTTTATAGACCATATCAAGCTTCCATGAAAGTAAATTTTCAATTCATTTACACCAAGTGTACAATTTTATTCACTTCGGGTTCAAATGTTTAAACCTTGCTTGAAAATTTACACTATTCGAATAGCCGAAAAAGAACATGAAACCTTTTACCTTGTAAATCTCGTTTTCCACACATAGTATCTTGGATAAATTCAATACTTCAAAATTCGTTTGTCAACCGTTTGCAAAATTTAATGTTAATTATAATTCAAAATACTTATTTCGAAATTTGAAACTATGTTATTGTTAGCCTGCTTTGTGACCAGGCTACCCAAAGCAAAGATCATGTTGACACACCTCTGGGTAAATGCTGTCTCATATGGAATCTCTGGATAACATCGCTCTCTGGCATTGGAAACATCGTCAGAAGACACAAGGCAGTTTGGTCAAAATCACAACATCAGTATAAACTGGCCCGAAACCCCTATCAAATGACCTCATTTGGATCTATTCACCTCATAAAATCGTAGCCCTTTGAATTAGCTTCAGTTTGAGCTTTGGTTTGGCTCAATCGGACTTACGGTTTGAAAGTTACGCCCATTTCCGTGAACGGGTGTAAGCTGGCATATGACCGCGATCCGATCCGCCCTTGCCTACGCGATCCGATCCGACCTTACCTACGCGATCCGATCCGACCTTGCCTACGCGATCCGACTTATGACCGCGATCCGACCTATGACCGCGATCTGACCCATGACCGCGATCCGACCCATGACCGCGATCCGACCTTCGGACCTGTTCACAGGCAGCTTGTTTTGACATATTCTCAAGGCTACTGGCTCTCCTATTTTTCTGGATCGCCTGCCACGTACCCCATCACGAACCAGTCCTCTCAGGAGCTTTCCTACAGCTATAAATACACCTTCAGAGGGCATTTTCAAGGGACTTTTGGCATCTTAACTTCCATGCCTTCCATGGCTAACACTTCTCCATGAATAACCACCATCTTCCTCAATAAATTCAATGGATTCGGAGAGAATTATTCATTGAATTCAAGTGATTGAATGACAATATTCATTGTAATTGTAATCTATGAGTGAAATGAGAAAATATGAAGTGGACGTAGACTCGTTAACGCCGAACCACTATCACTACAACAAATATGCCCTTTTATAGCGTTTAATATCCGCTATAAAATAAAACTATAGCGATTTTATAAACGCTATATATCAACAAGCTATAATAGGTCAGAAATATACAATAGCGCTAGTGAAACGCTATGGAAAACATTATTTTATAGCATGTTTGTTGCTACCTTAGACGCTATGTGTCAGTACAAATACCTTCTATAGCGTTTCATAACTTGCTATAGAAGATGTACATAGAATGATGCTGCTAGCACTTATGACGTCATTTAATTGCTATAATATGTTGATATGTTAGTTTTTATAGCTTCAAAAAACGCTATAGAATAGTTGGTGACTGCCTTCTATAACATCATTTGCTTGTTATGAAAACTGCTTATAGCAACAGCATGACGCTATAGTATATAAAAGCTTGAAAAACAGTCTTTCCATAGCATGGTTAAAACGCTATAACCATTTATCATTTTTGATTGTCATATATAGTCAAGCTTACAAAGTACAGATCTAATAATATATTATAAATTTCAAAAAGACACAATTATGACATTATAATATACGTAATCAAATGAAGTCAAAAGCCAAACCATAATGTATATATTCATAATAATTCGTACATAGTTTTCAACATATAAATATTTGTGACAAAAAGTAACCATGCATACAATGAATCGTACCTAACCAAAACGATATAAACTAAAAACAACCATCGATGAATGTCGTATAAAATACATTATGCAAGCATTATGCCTTCCAACTTGTACCAATCCCAGTATCATCATCATATACCACCTGTCATAAAAATGCACCAAAACATGGTTAGCAACAAGCAATTGTGAATTTCTTTTCATATTAAAAAAAAAAGTCATGAAGTTAATGTTTCACTTGTTGTTAAACTTCATTGTTCTAGTATCATATTTCATTTACAGGTTTATCTCTTATTTTCATCCTAAAAAAACAGTGTAGTTCACATTGCACCTTAAAGGGGGGATGAGGGGCATTACATTCGATTCCCTCCTGACATCTTACGTGCAACGCTATCATGTCAATATAGTGTTTGACTCATGTGATGGCCTAAACTCCTTAAATTCAACAACATTACAACCATGACTTCAAATCAGAAACACTACACTTTTTTTTCCTTCTCAATTTTGCTTCTTTTTAATCATAGAAAATAGAAGCTTTATTTTAAACTGGGTATTCTAATAATAATTCAAGATTTAATGCAAATGCTAATGATAATTCAAGATTTGATAATGTAAAAATATATCGGATCCAATATGAGCCTGTATTTAACAACTACCCTACAAAATACCCTGTGGGTCATCCAATATATCGGATGTCAAAAGTAGAAGAAATATGATTATTATGTGTAAGCCTTTTTAAAAAAATTATGGATTAAATCATGAACAAAAGAAAAATAAATAAAGAAATTGTACTTACTAGAAACAGATTCCATTATAATGTTCGCAACAGACCAAGCTATAGTAGTGCCAAGAGCATCTTCAATGACTTCTAAATCAAATGTCAATCTCCATAGACGTGCTTTTGGAATTTTTACAATATCTACCCAAACTCTATTTGCATTTTTTTTCAAAGGAACACCATGAACCATTGTAGTTGGACCGGTTGAAGACACGCGTCCCAATGTAACTAATTCTCTCTTTCCCAACCAATCGATCAGCTTGCAGTTACCATTTGTCATAGAATTTGTACTCTATCAATTAAATAAATACTTTTTTATATAATCTTCAACAATTTGTACCATAAAAAAAGTAAATCAATTATAAATAATTTCACCTTCTCGACAACTCTCTTACATTACTCCTATAATTAGCGGATGATGCAGCATTAGTAGTTTCGATAATTACTTTTAATTCAGGCCATGCGACTTTCATACCAGCGGCTTCTCCAACTCGCGTCAAACCTTTAGTAGGCCTCCATAAAAAAACATTTTTCACTTTTGGATTATCTGTCCAAACCACAACAGCAGCCGACCCAAGAGGGAGATCATTCAAGTTGTTTTGGATCACTCGAAAGTAATTGTCCTTCTGCAACCATTTCTTCGCTCTCACTCCAATCGATTAATTTGTAGTTATGATGTATGCTACTACTTTTACTCTATTAAAAAAACATAATGATTATTATTTTTGTACATTCAAAATGAAAACTTAAGTAATATTAAAAATGATAGATTACCGCATTATCTTCTTTTTCCGAGTTATCGAAGTTGTGAAAAACAACTCTAGTAGATGGCCACGCTACTATCTCACCTTCAACTTCTCCAATATGAGTCAAATAAAGTGAAGGTGAAGGCCTCCACAAGAAAACATCTGATTTCCTCACGGTTTCTATTTTAATTTTCTTAGCATCAGAGCCTAGAGGGATTTGTTCAACAAGCTCATTTGGATCACTAGACACAATTCTTCCTTCCGCAACAATTTTATATGTCCCACTCCGGTCCAATAAATCACATGTGCCATATATTTTATCGTGCTTGTCCTACAATTAACCAAAAAAAGTAAATTAACAATAATTTAAATGTCAAATATAACGATATAACAATTAATTTAAATAACTTTTACCACTTGAGGTACATTTGCTTCATCACGGCTTTCTTTTGTCTGTCAATTAAATAAAAAACAACATTTTTGATGTCCAAAAAAAAACCACAATAAGAAACAACACTTGCTCACATTATCATAATTATGGGATGCACTATACCGACCTAGAATTGAAGGTGGTGTAGGATTACCAAAATTTTCAGACCTTAACAGCACATTAAGGATTAAACTTCTTCAGAATTTAATTACTCCAAATGCATGAAAGCAAAATGCTTATCGAAATAAATTATAGGAGATGGTTGTTTATAATAATTAGTCCAGTACGATGAAATCTATTTTAAGGCAAAAGGGAAATATATACACTATACCTGATCCTCAAAACCTGGCAAACTACCCAACGGTCCAGTAACTCTATCAAACCAACATGTCAAATTTACAATACCTAATGTAATAACATGCATGGAAATCATTATGATAGTTTGGTCTCCAGAACAACTATTCCCAAGAACAATTGTAATAACGTGCATGTGCATTCACCTCCCACCTTCCCAAACATTCAATCCTTCTCATGATTCCACCTACTTATCCATATTCAACTTAGATTTTCAAACCAAACAGCACAACACCTTCCCTTTCTAAATCATTCTCAACCGAACCAGACCCTCTCAAATCATTCTCAACCTCCCCTTTCACCTTCACTGTTATCACTTACACAAATTCTTCCTCTCTACTGACCAACACTAACTCGGATGCAACTTTATATTCAAACTTACAAATATAAAAAAAATTTATGATTTTTGAATATATATTTATCTAGAAGGCAACCTCAAATAGTACTCCAGAAGCTCCCAAATGTCTAATTGAAATATACGATTATAAAGCTTTGTCGGACTACATATGTGCGAGAGAAGGCAACTGTCAATGGGTGCACACTGAATATCCATGGAAGCCATTAATATGCATCCACTATACAAAAATTGGTCATAATATATCAAAATACACTTTTATAAAAGCACTGCACCTCTATTTTCGCATAGGGGGCATCATAATATACTCAGCAAAGGAAACTTATCAAAAACACCAAACATGAATATGGCTACTATACAAAACCATCCGCTTGTGCAAAAGAAGAATCATCAGCCTGTGCAACACAGTTCGAATGAGACGATCAAGCAACATCAAAACTACTTCAATATTGCTTCCTCAACTAAAGTGCATGGAAATATATGAACGAAAAGTGTTCCAAGTTAAGAAAAAATATGAACTAAATTGTTTCCAGGTTAGGCAAATATTAATAAGAGGTGCATGTATATGGCATAGGAAAGCCAGTAGCATATATTTGTCATTAATATCACATTAAAAGGGTACGAACCATGATAGGTTAACATGTTAGAATTAAAGTTAATACCAGCGCATACCTGATTTTTAACAAGCATTTGAACCACCATGGTTAATTCTGAAATTTTATTTTGCATGTTGATGGCTTGTTTATCCCTTACGTGTGACCATATTGCCTTGGTGTAGGTCATACCCCTTCCCATTGCTCTCAATCGTCCTGATCTATCTTGTCCCAACACAACACTTTTGCAAGCGCGTCTTCTTTGTAATTAACTTTTGAGCTAAAATTAGATTCATTGTTGATTTGTTTAATTTTTATCCTATACAAGTTGTCATACATACATATTATAGACAATGAAACTATCACAATAAGAAACAAATTGTTATTTAATAAAATTTTAAAGTACTTACAATAGTCTCTGCTGTAGTCATATTTACAGGTTCGCCATTTTTTCGAGTGTGAGATTTGATCCAAACATGAGATCGAGTGATAGAAGACAACTGAGGACTCGTCTTTCTCTATATTTAAGAAAATGTATTACAACATGTCACATTAAATGAGTAGCTTAAAAATATTATGGTAGATAAATCAATAATTCTTACCAAATCATCAGCCACTCGAGCCATTCCTTTACGACTACATGTGTGTGGTATCTGCTTCTTTCTAATAGCTTTATATTTCTGACTCAATTCCTTGACAAAAAAATACATTACATATGTTGTTTAATAGCATACAATCTCATCAACAATAAATGTGTAACTACTGCTTAATTTCATTAATAAAACCCGAAACTAATTTTTCCTTAAACTCTGAAGTTGTTTTAGACTTCACAAACCTTTTTCCACTTATTCATACTTAGGTTGTCCGGTTTCAACCTATTTCGTTCTTCTTCGTTCTTTGCATTTGCTATTTCGCGAAATAACCTAGATTTTGAAGCTCTAAAAATGCACCCCCATTTGCTGAAATACGCCCTCTTTTTGCCATTCCTCATCAAGCTTAAATCTAACCTGTAGTATAACGCATTATAACTTAAATTGAATTTGATGAACCACAAGAACAAAAGGATAAATTTTAAAAACAAATATAAATTTTCATTGGGATATAAAGTCTCAAAAAATGTTTAATATGGCATAATTTAACAAATAAAAACTTTATAAAACATCAGCAAAAGATCAAAGCCCGTAATGATTTAACATGGGATAACTATGAACAAGTTTCTTATGGACTTCAAAATGACTGAACTATGAATTTGCATCATATGGGGCAACAAGAGCATCAAAATATAGAATGAAGGCGATAGGTTAACTAAGCACAATTAATACATTGGTGTATTTTATTCATTGTTCAACCATTTGCATGCTGTCAACCATGTTAAAAAAGTACATTCGCTCTATGTTTGTTAACGTTAATAACATTTATTAAGGAGAAATAAAGAGTACGCATATGCACATCTCTATTTAATTGAATTAACCGGAAGACAAAAAAATACAGTGTTTAATTTACAGTGTTTCTGTCTTCCACTTCCACTTGCATATACAGTGTTAAAAAAATAAAGTGTAGACAATAGAATTAACTCTACGACAGAGCTGCTCCATGGAATGGTGCGTTATTACTATCTGCAGTAGGGAATGATCTACTAGTATGCATTTGTTCCATAGTATCAAGACCTAGTACTTGTAATGCTGATCTTTCCAATGTCAACATTCCTCTAATCTAGATCCATCGGTTTATTTCTAACTCAAACAATGATGGTGCTCTTTCATATGATAAAACAATGATGGTACTCATCCATAAAGTAATAAATGGACATGTCAGAAGTGAAAGAAGATGTGTTCAGCATCAGGAAATGTGTGTGTATGTGTGTGAAACTGAGATAAGATTTTATTTTTAAAAAAAAATAGTGTATACCTGAATGCATTCCCATAAAGCAACTTGTAATTCATCACTTAGTTGTGCCCACAAATCAAGCGTTACTGGAACAGGTTGTCTTACTAGCGAACCTAAATATGAAGATAGCTTGATAGACATCTAGCTCTCATTCTGGTTTTCCGTTCACATCAAATTCGACTTCAATGTGACTCTCTGGATTCACTGGAAGTCTTTTCACTTTGGCTGGACCTCTACATTTGCGTTTTACAACCAAAATTGCAGTGGCATCTCGAGTAGTTCCCTCATTAACGTCAACCTCAAAATTTTCTTGCATTGTATCTTCAAAACCTACTTCATCGTTATCCTGAATTTGAGCATTGTTGTTCCCTTCTGTTTGTGTGACTCGGTTTTCACTTTATTGCGAGTTGTCTTCAGCTCGAATTTCACAGATTGCTTTAAGCCATCTTAGAGCAGCCTTCTTCCTTTTAGTCATTTGCTACATATAGAAAATATACAAAAAATAAAAATATTGTAGAAGCACTGAGAATCAAAATATACTGATAAAATATTGTAGAAGCACTAAGAATCACTTTTATTATATATGATAGTTAAATAAATAACAAAAATTATAGAACATCAAATTTTATCAAATAGAAAATAGATATCATTTTTGCAAATATATCGGTATCACTTTAGATATAAATAACAATCAAAATAAATTGTTAAATAACAAAGCGTCAACTCTAATCAAACGGTTACTAGGTATCCATTTTGCATTATTTTGGTATCACTTTCTTCGTAAATGGCTACCAAATAAAGAATTTAAGTTACATGGGATTAACTTATATTAAATAGAAACAAGGTATCATTTTTTCCAAACATAGGTAACAGTCTATTATAAATAATAATCAAAATAATATATTAATAACTAAGCATCAACTCAAACAGATAGCTACTAGGTATAATTCTTTTAACAATTTTGGTTGAAAGTAGTACCACTGGCCAAAAAAAAGCCTATACACCTATCAATCTATGAAATTTCCTTCAGGAGCATGTCAGAGCATAACCTTTTTATTATGCATCCTCATCCGATTGTGTTCTTGTCATCATGTCAAAGTAAATAAAGTTTCGATTATGTCCTGTTATTCTTCATTCAAGTATTTTAAGCATTTGCAGTGTGCTAGTTATAAATAAGAAAATGTTAGTTTTACTAAGCAATTAGCACTAGGATGGATTCATTTATGACAATTTTAGCAATAATAAAATGCCAGTTTTACTGTAGGGAATAAGAAGCCACTAATGAGGCGCAACTGATACATTAATATTATAGAAAGTTGCCTCCTTTAGAAAATAACAGCCAATTATAAAGACTACATAGCATGTACAACACCAACCACCTCTACTACTAAACTGTTTTTTAAGAGAACGAAACCAGAATAATTTTTAATAGGAACCAAGTCAAACTAATCCAGTTCATATTTAGTTAACATTAACTTATGTCCATAGGTTTTCCAAATTGCTTTGACAATTCAACATGTTAAAATTTATTCATAGCTTTAGTAACTACATTTCACAAACTATTGAAATGATATTACACATTAAACCAACATAACTAAATAATCAACATTCACAATCAAAATCACGGAATTCGTACTCGTGGCAAAACAATGGCAACAGGCATAACAACTCTTTTTTCACCTCTCAGTCCTCAGTATCCGACTCGGACCCGGAACAGCACCCGCCTTTTTCAGTGTCCTACAAGTTAGAATCACCGGTGTCCAGATGAACGACAAACTCTTCCAAAAATGGTGGTAAATTAATAAAAAAGCGAATACTAAATGGAAAAGATTCATGTTTGGTAATTCCGCCGTCAAATGGAGAAAAACCGATTGCACTTATTAAGCTTATTGGTTGCGCTTTTGTTGGTGTGGCTCCTGAAGCCACTTACAGTCACTTAATGGAGCTCCTAGCCAGAGAAGGATTTTTAATAATTTCTATACTGTATAATGTAACATTTGATCATATCAAAACATCTACAGAAATCTTTAATAGATTTCATATGTGCATGGATGTCCTTTCGATTAGTGGAATCTCTAATGCCAATCTACTACCCTCTGATCTCCTCAGTCTTCCTATATACTCAGTTGGCCACAGTAATGGTGCATTGCTTCAGCTACTGATTGGTCCTTCTTACTCGGAAAAAATACCAAAGGCCAATGTTGTCATCTCTTTCAACAACAGACTAGCTGGGGAAGCTATTCCGTATGTCGAACAGGTAGGCCCTATAGTAAGCCAAATTATGGCTATAGTGGAAGCAAATCCTATGTACTCATTTGCCAGAAATGCCTCAGGTGATCTATGGAATGTGATTCATCCAGAGCACTAATACGAGAATATGAAGAAGAAGCTGCTACACATTTAACTAAGTTCATTGATTAGCTACCATTTGTCATGAATTAGGGAGCTCAGGTTACATCTGAGTTCAACCCAACACCGTCTGAGAATCACAAGTTCTTAAAGGAAGTGTATAGTGTTCGTCAAACATTACTGGTGAAATTCCATGCCGACAACATTGCCAAAACAGATCAAGTTGAAGATATTTTATGGCCTCGTGTTAAGTCTATAAGTTTCAGCATCATTAAAGTTTGATTCTCACATCAAAAAAAGCTATTCTTTCATTGTCAATGATCCTTCTTTTTTACTGGGTGGATTTGAACTCAAAGTCCTTCTAAAAGTATCATTTCCTATTTTTAATATTTATATTTCTTCGTATAGCTCCTTGGAGAGTGATTCGTCTAGTATATCTTACCATTAGTTTAGTGTTTTAGGGGCCTAATCTTTATGAACTTGCAGAATGTTGCTTATTGGTCAGTACAAGAATTGATGAACTTGAAGCACCAGAATTCATGTGAGTAGATATTTCAAATAAATAACAACGTGGTTTCTCTATGAGATGGTGCATAGAAATGCTGAACTTAATTTTTCACTCCTACCAAACTTAGTAACATATCTTTATTTCCATTGTTTTTAGATTAAATGTTGTATTCATTTGCTTAGTAATTGAGTCATTAGTGAAATAAAGGATTTAATAAATGAGGATGACTTAAATTATTTACTTTAGTGTTGTATTAATAGAACTCCATGTTGGTTAAAACTTGTAAATTAGGTACATATTTTTCTTCTTATATTCGTGCTATTCTGTTTTTTAATACACACACGCACACGCACACACACGCGCGCACGCATACACACACACACACACACACATATATATATATATATATATATATATATATATATAAGGCGTTAAAATATAATAACAAACTTGTTTCAGTATTTTGTTAAAGCACAGATCAATTTGCACATTTTGCATATTAAATTCTTGATTTTTTGTATCATTGTTCTATAGGCATGCTTTTTCCCAAAAGGAAAAAAAATTCAAACTTCATTTTTTTCCACTATTAATTCTATACTTTTTGACAAACTTTTTAATTCATTTTTTCTCATTCCTGTTTTCCAAAAATAAAAACCTGATCCAACACATTTAATTGGTATAAGGACTACTCTTGCAAACACATCAAAAATAAGGACTTAACACTCAAAGCGCACTTCAATTAGATTGTTTCGATGAATGTATCAAGTTTGACGTCATAAAAAGGACTTGATGATATTACTAAAAGTAATGCTTTTGCTTCTTTATTCTTATCATCCAGCTTCAGAATCACCTGACAAAGAAAATTATATGGACCCATGCACTCTTAAATGCTATTCACATACTCTGGTACCATCTAACAATTCTGCTATAGTTTGGAGTTCTAATCCAGAAAACCAACTCGTTCAAGCAAGTGGCAACTTCTCTAGAAAAGGTTATTTTACCAGGAAATCATCTTACTCCATGTGTAAAGGATTTTAAATGGGAAGTGGGAGATTATTATACTCCAGCAGATGTTGTTGCTCAGAGTTTCAAAACTCTCGCTCTCAATGATACTCGAGTTCTTGCGAAATGCATTGTAGACTGGTTTAAAGGAATCAAGAATCGCTGATATTTGGTTGATTTCAATGAAAATATGAATACCCAAATATTATAGAAACCTGACTACTTGATATCAAATGTATTATAATTTGAAGCCCTCCATTAATAGTGCTCAGTTGGTATAAAATTAAAGTTCAGAATCATTGAGTAAAAAAAACATTAACAAAACATTATTTTTTATAAATTTTCATTGATATTTATGGTAGCATTTACTCATAAATCACGAATCACACCCATGCCATTGGCACGGGAATTATACTAGTATTGTACAAAATTGGTTGTGACATGTTTTAGTTAAACCTACTCTTCGATATTACACAAAACAAATGATGCAACAAAAATTGAGTAAGATCTTATAATGTGACTGGATTTTTAAGGCAACAAGGAAAACATAGGTAATTTTGCAACTAAAGCATGCAAAGAAAACAAAGAAGAAAGGGAAGTCATGAAATTAATTTATAGCAACCAAAAAGCAATGAATTTTTTTAATACCCTTTTTCAGCCATAAACCCACAATTCACTAGTCCAAGGCTCAATCATTCAACTTAAAATTGATAAGCATGTAATTAGATATTCAAAGATAAGCCATTTTCACATATATCATTAAACTCAGAATTAAACTCAGATTTAAACAGTTAGCGATGAAAATTTCAATTCAACCATTAAACTCAAAATTTAAAAAAAAAAATTATACCAAATTCACGGCTTCGTGATTTTGACGGCTTCGACTTCCACGTCTCAGTAATGTCCAGAATCGATTTGAGTCAGCCACCGAGTGAGGAGGAAATTCGTACGCAATAATTGCAGAAGACTAGAAGAGATTCGGAGGGGACGGTTGTCGGAGATGAGACGAGAGAGGGGACTTGTCGAGATGAGGGGAAATTAGGAGTGGGAATTTGGAAAGGAAAAATAGGCGTAGAGTTTGGCAAAAGGAGGGAAACGAAAATTTTAGCCGCCAATGTTAATTAAGTTAGAACGAGAGCGATTATCACGCTATGTTCTATGTGAACGGATCGCTAACCCGTTTAAATTATAGCACACCAAGTTTACGTGCTATTCCCGTTGCTATTAATTAAACATTTTCTTGTAGTGTATAAAAATTCTGTTGTCTTGCTTTTTCTCTTATTTTTCAGTTATTCCTTCATATCCTATGCTCGAAATACGACGATTTGGGTGTTAGAGCCAAATTTTGATCTAACATTTTGGTGCTTTCACTGAGAATTGAATTCTCAACCTATCGGATTGTTATTCTACTATTTGGATGTGAGAGTCCGAAGAAAATAGTCCGCGTTTCTACCATTTTTGAAGACATCGTTGATTTCAGAAAATCAGAGCTTCATGCCTTCGAAAAAAGCTAAGGGTTCACAAGCTTCACGACCAAATGAGGATAATAAAAGAAAATGTGCTGGAGCAGGTCGAAGGGCTCGCGGATCGCGGGGGAGACCACGATCCGGTCTCAAGATGAACCCACGACCCGATCGAGTAAGGAAGTCGCGATCCGACCCGGTGATACTTCCACGACCCGACCTGGAGCAATTGTTGTGAACATATCCACGAACTGGAGAAGACCACGAACCGATCCGAAGCTGGAAGGTTGGAGTATCCCGATTGCCAAGCTGGACCACAACCCAAACAAGTTCAGCGAACCGCGACCCGAAGGAGCTCAACCACGAACCGAACCGAGTCTAGAGAGCTGTCACGAACCGCGAACCGGAGGACAGTAGCGAACCGCAACCCGGAAAAATGACGACGAACAAGGGTCACGACCTGATCCAAAAAGTGACAATTTTTGGAAAAAATACAATTTTCAGATCATTTCAGAAAAGGCTCCATCTTCCAAAATCGAAAAAATCGTGCGGGGCCCCGGACCCCCGCCGGCGCTGCGCCCGGACCCGCTGAAGGCCTCGCCTTCGGCTCGGAGCACGGCTCTCCTTCGGCTCGTAATACGTTTTGGCGTACAATTATCACAAACGCTTAACAACCAAGATTCAGTAGATAGCCTGAGGAAATCGACAGCAAATTGGCAACGACGGGAGTTCTTCCTAGAGCCATAACACCTATTTACTGATGTTATTCAATGTGAGGAGCTATAGAAAAGATTCAGCATGCTGGCAATGATGATATACGAGGTAAAGATTATCTCCTGGAAACCTCCTCTTCCAGAGCTCCGATGGTGTATAGATTTCACCAATGCAACCGATGATATTCCTGAACGACTGGTGATCACCTAGTTACGTGGCTTAAACATGTCCAACAGGCGGAGTCCTAGATGTCATTGACATAGAACGATCCAGACACTACTCTAAAGGTGACTCAGAAGATCCCAATGGCCATGATTCTCAATGATGGGATTTCCAATAGCAAGTAAGGATCCTAGCACTACAAAGTTACCCTTCGCTTGAATGGCGTGGTGAAAAATATATGTCCCACGGTTCACTCCTTGAAAAGCTTAGCTAACATTTGCAATGCCTATTTGTCTTCAACCGCATCAAGGAAGACTGATTTACATAGAATGAAGGGTAGATCAATGTACTTTGGTGCCCAGAGTTAGGTACCAATTGAACCACCGTGGGCCATGATCGGGCATATGGATCCTTGCCCGGACGATAGCAATTTGACTGCTCACCAGCCACCGTACGATCTCGGTTGAGAGATGAGAACTTGAGATCAACACAAATATGAACCAACCATTAGCTATCCACTTCATACAACAGTTATGACAGAATGTATGAACATTACTTGAAGCCTTGCAAGCCATGCTATTGCATTCAATCTTATCTGATCGTGGTCTCAACCAACCAGGTCTAGCGGAATTCAGAGCTTACATAGCATCTTGGTGTTAACCGTTAAATATCCCTACCGAAGACGGAGTGAGACTGGTCTATGGTGACCAAGTTATTGGAGAAGCCGACTGATTAGGAAGGATGGAATATGCTACGCAACAGAGATTGCGTGAAACCCAAAGACGCTTCCCCTCCAGATGAAATGGAGTGTGAAGGAGGTGTCAATATTGCGAATAATGGGAGCATCGCAAAAGGAATTGCCAAACGACCTGCCCGAAGACATAGATCCCAGAGAGGATGGTGATTCGGGATGAAGAAGGGTGACATCTAATAATGCAACTGCACGTGTTCTGACTGGTGATGTAACGACCCGGAAAAAAAGACGACCTTGATTATCCGATATACAACACATATCGAACATCAAGGGTCGACAATTACCGAATAGTTAATGAAAGAATTTAGAGGGTGAGGATAGATAAGATAGAAAATTAGAATAGAAGAAGAAAAAGAAGAACACAACATCAGAGTAACACGAATCTCACAGCGGAACGAATAAAATATAATATAACACATAACTTGAAATCAAAAGCAGTATATGCATATAATACCATTATCAGAGTACAACCCTTGCATCACAGCGGAAATAAACAATAGCTATATAAGTCCTGAAGCCTCCTGCTCCAAGCTCTCCAAGTCTATCTGTAAAATCCTGACTACTTGACTGCCCGTACAAATTTGGGCACCCAAGAGTTTAGGGAAAACAAAACAAAATAAAACTCTGGGTCAGTCATGGGACTGGTGTGAGTAAACTCAAATCATTTGGTTTAACTTTCAAAATCCTTCCGAAAGAAAAGATAATTGTAAGACCAATCCACACATAAACACAGACGGTTTTTACCTTACGATAACCCAAAACACTTTGGAAATCATATATTATCTGATATTATAATAATGTCTAATCACAAGTAATTAAAATATAATAGAACGCTTGCATCTCACGCTATACATATATAGTATACAAATCAAACTCGCGGGCACTTATTGGAAATTGGATTCCGACTTTGACAAGGTATGGGACCACCTGCTGATAGTGTATCTCTAGAGGCGAATACACTGGGTTCAACAAGAACATCTTGCAACCCGGCCCTCACATGACCGACCACTCATTTCGCTTGAGTGTATCGAATGTATATCACCAACGGTTGGGATCAGCAACCGTCTCCCGAATGGGGAAGCATCGATAGATTTAAGAAGCAATTGGAATTTCTCTAGATAGGTGATCATACATCCTAATGGGTGCGACCCACATAGCCATGCTGCCTGCCCGATTTTTGTCATTTCCCGGTTGATGAGGCTAGAGGTCATAACGTATCTTTTGACGGATCACACCTCCATTACTTTGAATGCCACATCGTCATACCCGCCAAATCACAAATTGATTTCACCAAAAATACCACGGGTATACAGCTAAGAGAAACGAATTCCTCCGCCACCAAATGTAAGTACGTTTGAAGAGATCAACTTACGCGATCCTTTGAATATACTCTGTCATACATTCGTCCATTCACGTTTGTCCTGGGACTGGACAAACCGAAGGCACTATTCTGTAAATAGGATAGCCCTTGCATAACTCCCTCTTCAATATATTCAGCATACTTGATTCGCAACGCTTATGCCAATACGGAGTGGTTCTCTGGATAATAATCCAAACGGTCTCTCCATATTAACAACGTAAAATGGTCAAAAACTTTGATAGTCGGTGATTTAACTATCAAATGAAAACATGTCTGTGTGCAAACAACGATATTATTTCCAGATGAAAATTCTATCGATCAATCATCATTCATCATCAAATTATCATAAATTTACCCTTTTCCTTATTCTTGTTTTCCTATATTTCTTATTTACTATATTTAGAAAATATACGTTATTAACAATGGAAAACAATTCCATTTCTCATTTTCTATATTCAGAAAACATTTCTGATTTTTCATTTGGAAGACATTTCCAAATCTCCTTCATTGGGTTTAAACTGATGTTTGAATAAACATCGCTATGCCAACACCAACCATTTCGCTCATTAACTAAATTCACTTAACCACTTTCACTCTCGAACCTTATCCACTTCTTAGTTAAAACGAAGTCAATCAAGTTGGGGTATAATTACCTCTCAGACCTTAACTGAACAACATTTCTAACTTCGAAATAGACAGAGTTCAAACTTCACTCTTTAAGAAACTTCCTTGCGAACTCTCGGATTCTATTTATGAATCCACTTCCTTTACTGAATCATTTGATTATAACTATAAATGTTATAATTCCATGCTTTCAAAATATGTTAACTTAAATATATTTCCATATCTTAATTTGGATAATTAAACAACCAACTACTTTATTAACAGATAATTAAAACTTGATTTGAAATGGAAAGTAAACATTACTTCCCTTGATTCGATATAATCGAATTTCCATGTATGATTCGCTCTCGAATAATCACTACCCGATAATTCTCTTTCGAGTAAACTATATTCGATACCCCTGTTCGAATAACTAATATCCGTAATCCTTTTCTTCGAATAACTAATATTCGAAAAAACTCACTTCGAATAAACCATATTCGATAATTCTCTCCTTCGAATAACTATATTCGATTTAACACACTTTGAACGAACTATATTCGATTACTCTTCTCGAATAAACTATATTCGATAACTCTACTTCGAATAGGTGATATTCGATTAATTCCCTTTTTGACTAACCCTACTTAATTTACTAATACTCGACTAACTCGACTTAATTAACTTCTATTGATTAATTACTATTTGATTTAACACCATTTGCTTGACTCTAGATCGCAGCGATCACAATGGTTACGCCTGATTCCCCCAGGAAACATCCGACCGTCGTAGGCTATCTGCAGCCCTGCGAATTACGCTAGCAGTCGTGCTAAATGGAAATTCATCCTTAAATAACTTTGTCTATTTTTAACTATATCTCGAATAATTAGATTCGATCAATTCTAATTGAATAACTAATATTCAATTAACCCTTATTCGATTACTATATTTGAATAACTCTAGTTCGATTTGACTCAAAACGATTAACTCTAACTGATTAACTCTAACTGGTTAATTCTAACTGAATAACTCTAACTGGATAACTCTAACTAACTAACTCTAACTGTTTAACTTTACGGTTTAACTCTGACAGTTTAACTTCAACGGTTTAACTTTAACAGTTTAACTCCAACTGTTTAACTCTAACAGTTTAACTCCAACTGTTTAACTCTAACAGTTTAACTCCAACTGTTTAACTCTAACAGTTTAACTCCAACGGTTTAACTCTAGTTGATTAACTCTTTTGAATTAATCCCTCTGACTTTTCTATTTTGAATAATTCCTTTGGATTACTTCCCTTGAATAGATTCTTTTTCTATTCGTTTACTCAACAAATAACTATTCTCTTTCCGCTTCTATTTATTTAACAAATAAATATTCCCTTTAACTTTTCTATTTATTCAACAAATAAATATTTCTTTTAACTTTTCTATTTATTTAACAAATAAGTACTTCTTTCAACTTTTCTTTATTCCCTACATGAATATTCCCTTTTCAATTCCATTTGTAAATACTTTTACGAATGTTTCCCTTTTTATTTCTATTTGTAATCGTTTCACAAATATTTCCCTTCTATTTGAATTCACCAATATTTGTTTTTTTTTTCAAATGCTTTGATTCTATAATCATTTTCTCTCATGAAATTCTCTTCCTTTTATATATAAAATCTATTGATTTTATATAAATAATTTATTTTCAAAATAAACTTTGAAAATCCCTTTTCACTTTCTAGTATCACTTATGGTATAAAAATACCAAATCAAAAGGTTCAATCATCATCCAAACACACAGGTTCAACAACAGATGATATAACACATCATATATCAAAATATATGAAAAACGGTAAATAAATGTTGAGGAATCCAGTTGGATTCCTCCGACCTGTTTCCCTGCATCCACAGATGTTACACAATATAATTCACATCAATTTCATTTCAATATGAGGTATTCTGATAAACAAAATCAACATCGGTTAACGATATATATAACTATATCGGTATTTTCAATCAATTGACTAGCAGTTCAACCAAACAATCAACACTCAGCAATTCAATCAATAATTATCAGTTCTAAAAATACTTTATAAAAATATAAAGTGTTCAGAGTTAGTGAGATTTACTCACCTTGGACGGTTTATCGTTGAATAACGATAATCGGTCATTGATTTGGTTCAGACGTTAAATTTCACCATAAATCCAAACGAGCTCCAATCCACTTGCGGTTAGTTCCATTGCGTAGTGCTCGTCCATACGATCCCAACGGATCCTGTTTCGTTAAATTTCGTTAATGTATGCAAAAGTTATGCTATTTACAATATTTACCTAATTTAAATGAATATATATTTAATTAAATAAATTAAATTATTTTTATCTTAATTAATTTCTAATTGCGTTATTAGCCAAATTACCTTCCCTGCCTTCTAAAAAATCCTACTTTCCCATCTCTAGCCATATCCATTTTTTATTTAAAATTGAAAAACCATTTTAATATTAATTAAATTTAATTTTCAAATAAAATATTTAAAAATATTCATTTAATTATAACTTAAAAATTTTAACCCGGATCAAAAATCTGCTTCCACTCATTTTAAAGTATTTTTCGATAAGAATCCAACGGTCCTTGTTTCGTGGTAATCCGACTTGTTTTGAAAAAGTTATAAGCTTTTAAAGTTTATGGTTAGAAATTACGAAAATGCCCCTGGTCTGTTTTAAATTCAAATTAAATTCAAATTATATTTTAAATTTAAATTTAAATTAATCATCCCATCCGTCGGATCAGTTAGGGATAGCCAGGGAGAGCAGGAAACTATATTTTCCAAACTCAAGCCTTAGACACTATCCTCTCTGTCACCCTTAGAATGTTCCGATATTTATTTTTACAAATTCTATTTTAATTATTATATATATATATTACAAAAATAAATAAATAAATATTATTTAAAAACTTACCCCGTGAAGCCCAAGCCTCTGCCTAAGAGTCCCTAGCTCCCCGTCTTGCCCTCCTTTCCCCCTTCCTTCATTTTCCCTATTTTCTATTATTTTATTATTATTTCTGCCATTGCCAAAGCTTGAAAGAGGAGGATGAGGAGTGAGTTTAAAATGAAAGGGGGGGCTATTTATAGCCGAAGGAGTCACATGGATTGCTGAGGTGGCGCGAATCTAACGGTCGAAAATGGATGGCTAGGATTAATCCTTAAATTAATTAAATTATAAATAAATTTAATAATTTATGAATAGTAAAGTGTGTTTTCTCAACCCTACTCGGACGTTAATTTGACTTACTTATTGATACCTTATCCAAAATCTTTTTCAACCAAGTTGTTCAATTTTTCTTGCTCTTCAATACTATATAAAAATATATCAATTTTGAATTTGTTTGAACTTTCAAATAATTTAAATTCAAATTCAAAATAGTGTTTTGTGTTAGTTTCAACACCTTCCGGTCTCATGTTGGAGTATCAAACGATAACGGTTTTCAGAAATTCTTCGACCATCTGGTCCGGTTTTTAAAGTACTTCAATCCTATGTATTCAAATCAAAAATCGGAGTTCGTTTAGATTTTCAAATAATTTATTTAAATTTTGTTTCCTTAATAACTTTCTATATCCGTTATAGAATTTTTCCAGATTTCATATATAGCTAATATCCTATGTTTAGAATTTTCCTGGATAGGTCTCAGGTTCCAGTTTTGTCGTTAGCATTAGCAAATTCCAATTACCGTCAAAATTTAGTTCAAATTTTGGCCTTTTATTTTTCCTTTTCCACATACGGATGCCATTTTTGACGTAACTTGGTTGGTTACCTAATTTCATCATTTCGGATTTAATGAAACTGATTTCATCGAAATCCGAGTTCGTTAGCTACTACTTCCTTTGTAAACGTACTATTTTTAATTAAAAATTTATCCTTTTATACTGCCAGTTCACATTATATTGCAGATCCACTAAATTTCTACCATTTCGGAATAACATAAAATATTCAAAATTATTGAAATTAAACCATTTAAACTTCCAAAACAATAATAATTTTTTTTTAAATAATAACTAAATGGTCAAAAAATCTGGGTCGTTACATTCTTTCCCTCTTAAAATAATTTCGTCCTCGAAATTGCTAAGGTAGAAAAATGAACTTTATAACTAGGTTAAAATTATTTATTTACTCCAGTTTCACTAAACCAATTAATTCTAATTAATTTATTAATTTATTTCTATAAACGAAAATTTCGAAAATTCTGAAAATTTTCTAACATTCGAAATTTCTGAAAAATTTCGCCAGCATCTCCTTTGTACCGGTCAATAGCTCAAACTCCAACTCGCCTCTCTGGGCCTTCTTCAACCCAAAAGAAAATCATACAGCCAAGTGGCTTGCCAAACAGGCTCATAAATCTCATTAAACTCATATGAATATACACGTGTACCTTTTTGTCGACATTCAATTCTGCTATCAATTTAGCATATACCACTATCATCCCAATCGAACTCCCAATCACTTTTATCTTCAACACGACCATCCGCTTATAACCAAGCCAAATTTCAATCAAACTGCAATTCCAATCTCAATTCAAATTTCTTGCTAGACCATCCATTTCTATCCCAGATTATCTCTAATCCAGTCCAATTCTACTTGGTACCATTCTATTTCAATTTCCACTGAACTGCCTTCAATTCAATTTCAAATTTGCTTTCACAAATTTCTATTTAATTTGTGTTTATTTCAATAATCTGTACCTGGGAATTTCAAATAGCTTTGCCTTTTCCAAAAATCAAATATCCCTTTGGAATATCAAAACAATTCGGTTTTTCAAAACAATTAAAAACAAAATCTTTGGTAGTAATCCGTCACTTACAAACTCGAAAATGAGCACCGATGATGTCCGGATCAACATCGGAATTTATTTTCCAGCTATCGATGTGAGTTCAATACTATAGCTCTTTCAAAACCCATTTTTAAACATTTTCATTTTGAAATTCATTTCAAAATATCCCTTTTCAATGCTTGTAACAAATTTAAAATCTCCCTGGATTTTAAAATTCACATATATTCAATTTAATTCCATTAACAACGCTTATTCAAATTTTAGCAATTTTAATTCCAATTCTGAACTTAAATTCAGATTTAATTCATCTGATTTCATATATTTCACTTATATGAATTTTGATTTGTTATTTACATAACCATTTCACATTTTATAATCTTATTCGATTACAATCACAACCAACACATTCAATATACTATAATAATTTCAAATATCTATACTTTGCTTATATCAAAATATAATTTGGGTAAAATTATTTCATTTACCCTTTTTTCAAAACATATCGTGTCGACCCATCGTATTCAAGTGTTTATAAACTCCTATCGATACAGTGGATCAAACTGATCGACTAGAACTCATAAACGACTCAACCAATAAATCTCCACGGTATAAAATCATTTTATATAAAATAACAAATACGTTCACTCTTATATATACACTCAAACTCAGTCTAGGGCATTACTAACCCCATCTCTACTGAGTCACGCCACAGAGCCAAGGTAAATCACTAAACCTTCAGCTCTGATACCAAATGTAACGACCCGGAAAAAAAGACTACCTTGGTTATCCGATATACAACACATATCGAACATCAAGGGTCGACAATTACCGAATAGTTAATGAAAGAATTTAGAGGGTGAGGATAGATAAGATAGAAAATTAGAATAGAAGAAGAAAAAGAAGAACACAACATCAGAGTAACACGAATCTCACAGCGGAACGAATAAAATATAATATAACACATAACTTGAAATCAAAAGCAGTATATGCATACAATACCATTATCAGAGTACAACCCTTGCATCACAGCGGAAATAAACAATAGCTATATAAGTCCTGAAGCCTCCTGCTCCAAGCTCTCCAAGTCTATCTGTAAAATCCTGACTACTTGACTGCCCGTACAAATTTGGGCACCCAAGAGTTTAGGGAAAACAAAACAAAATAAAACTCTGGGTCAGTCATGGGACTGGTGTGAGTAAACTCAAATCATTTGGTTTAACTTTCAAAATCCTTCCGAAAGAAAAGATAATCGTAAGACCAATCCACACATAAACACAGACGGTTTTTACCTTACGATAACCCAAAACACTTTGGAAATCATATATTATCTGATATTATAATAATGTCTAATCACAAGTAATTAAAATATAGTAGAACGCTTGCATCTCACGCTATACATATATAGTATACAAATCAAACTCGCGGGCACTTATTGGAAATTGGATTCCGACTTTGACAAGGTATGGGACCACCTGCTGATAGTGTATCTCTAGAGGCGAATACACTGGGTTCAACAAGAACATCTTGCAACCTGGCCCTCACATGACCAACCACTCATTTCGCTTGAGTGTATCGAATGTATATCACCAACGGTTGGGATCAACAACCGTCTCCCGAATGGGGCAGCATCGATAGATTTAAGAAGCAATTGGAATTTTTCTAGATAGGTGATCATACATCCTAATGGGTGCGACCCACATAGCCATGCTGCCTGCCCGATTTTTGTCATTTCCCGGTTGATGAGGCTAGAGGTCATAACGTATCTTTTGACGGATCACACCTCCATTACTTTGAATGCCACATCGTCATACCCACCAAATCACAAATTGATTTCACCCAAAAATACCACGGGTATACAGCTAAGAGAAACGAATTCCTCCGCCACCAAACGTAAGTACGTTTGAAGAGATCAACTTACGCGATCCTTTGAATATACTCTGTCATACATTCGTCCATTCAGTTTGTCCTGAGACTGGACAAACCGAAGGCACTATTCTGTAAATAGGATAGCCCTTGCATAACTCCCTCTTCAATATATTCAGCATACTTGATTCGCAACGCTTATGCCAATATGGAGTGGTTCTCTGGATAATAATCCAACCAGTCTCTCCATATTAACAACGTAAAATGGTCAAAACCTTTGATAGTCGGTGATTTAACTATCAAATGAAAACATGTCTGTGTGCAAACAACGATATTATTTCCAGATGGAAATTCTATCGATCAATCATCATTCATCATCAAATTATCATAAATTTACCCTTTTCCTTATTCTTGTTTTCCTATATTTCTTATTTACTATATTTAGAAAATATACGTTATTAACAATGGAAAACAATTCCATTTCTCATTTTCTATATTCAGAAAACATTTCTGATTTTTCATTTGGAAGACATTTCCAAATCTCCTTCATTGGGTTTAAACTGATGTTTGAATAAACATCGCTATGCCAACACCAACCATTTCGCTCATTAACTAAATTCACTTAACCACTTTCACTCTCGAACCTTATCCACTTCTTAGTTAAAATGAAGTCAATCAAGTTGGGGTATAATTACCTCTCAGACCTTAACTGAACAACATTTCTAACTTCGAAATAGACAGAGTTCAAACTTCACTCTTTAAGAAACTTCCTTGCGAACTCTCAGATTCTATTTATGAATCCACTTCCTTTACTGAATCATTTGATTATAACCATAAATGTTATAATTCCATGCTTTCAAAATATGTTAACTTAAATATATTTCCATATCTTAATTTGGATAAATAAACAACCAACTACTTTATTAACAGATAATTCAAACTTGATTTGAAATGGAATGTAAACATTACTTCCTTTGATTCGATATAATCGAATTTCCATGTATGATTCGCTCTCGAATAATCACTATCCGATAATTCTCTTTCGAATAAACTATATTCGATTCCCCTATTCGAATAACTAATATTCGTAATCCTTTTCTTCGAATAACTAATATTCGAAAAATCTCACTTCGAATAAACCATATTCGATAATTCTCTCCTTCGAATAACTATATTCGATTTAACACACTTTGAACGAACTATATTCGATTACTCTTCTCGAATAAACTATATTCGATAACTCTACTTCGAATAGGTGATATTCGATTAATTCCCTTTTTGACTAACCCTACTTAATTTACTAATACTCGACTAACTCGACTTAATTAACTTCTATTGATTAATTACTATTTGATTTAACACCATTTGCTTGACTCTAGATCGCAGCGATCACAATGGTTACGCCTGATTCCCCCAGGAAACATCCGACCGTCGTAGTCTATCTGCAGCCCTGCGAATTACGCTAGCAGTCGTGCTAAATGGAAATTCATCCTTAAATAACTTTGTCTATTTTTAACTCTATCTCGAATAAATAGATTCGATCAATTCTAATTGAATAACTAATATTCAATTAACCCTTATTCGATTACCATATTTGAATAACTCTAGTTCGATTTGACTCAAAACGATTAACTCTAACTGATTAACTCAAACTGGTTAATTCTAACTGAATAACTCTAACTGGATAACTCTAACTAACTAACTCTAACTGTTTAACTTTACGGTTTAACTCTGACAGTTTAACTTCAACAGTTTAACTTTAACAGTTTAACTCCAACTGTTTAACTCTAACAGTTTAACTCCAACTGTTTAACTCTAACAGTTTAACTCCAACTGTTTAACTCTAACAGTTTAACTCCAACGGTTTAACTCTAGTTGATTAACTCTTTTGAATTAATCCCTTTGACTTTTCTCTTTTGAATAATTCCTTTGGATTACTTCCCTTGAACATATTCTTTTTCTATTCGTTTACTCAACAAATAACTATTCTCTTTCCGCTTCTATTTATTTAACAAATAAATATTCCCTTTAACTTTTCTATTTATTCAACAAATAAATATTTCTTTAACTTTTCTATTTATTTAACAAATAAGTACTTCTTTCAACTTTTCTTTATTCCCTACATGAATATTCCCTTTTCAATTCCATTTGTAAATACTTTTACGAATGTTTCCCTTTTTATTTCTATTCGTAATCGTTTCACAAATATTTCCCTTCTATTTGATTTCACCAATATTTGTTTTTATTTTCAAATGCTTTGATTCTATAATCATTTTCTCTCATGAAATTCTCTTCCTTTTATATATAAAATCTATTGATTTTATATAAACAATTTATTTTCAAAATAAACTTT
This sequence comes from Allium sativum, assembly GCA_030737875.1. NCBI lineage: Eukaryota > Viridiplantae > Streptophyta > Magnoliopsida > Asparagales > Amaryllidaceae > Allium > Allium sativum. Next base: position 522,744,870 of record CM060923.1, on the reverse strand, counting down.
GAAAATCCCTTTTCACTTTCTAGTATCACTTATGGTATAAAAATACCAAATCAAAAGGTTCAATCATCATCCAAACACACAGGTTCAACAACAGATGATATAACACATCATATATCAGAATATATGAAAAACGGTAAATAAATGTTGAGGAATCCAGTTGGATTCCTCCGACCTGTTTCCCTGCATCCACAGATGTTACACAATATAATTCACATCAATTTCATTTCAATATGAGGTATTCTGATAAACAAAATCAACATCGGTTAACGATATATATAACTATATCGGTATTTTCAATCAATTGACTAGCAGTTCAACCAAACAATCAACACTCAGCAATTCAATCAATAATTAGTAGTTCTAAAAATACTTTATAAAAATATAAAGTGTTCAGAGTTAGTGAGATTTACTCACCTTGGACGGTTTATCGTTGAATAACGATAATCGGTCATTGATTTGGTTCAGACGTTAAATTTCACCATAAATCCAAACGAGCTCCAATCCACTTGCGGTCAGTTCCATTGCGTAGTGCTTGTCCATACGATCCCAACGGATCCTGTTTCGTTAAATTTCGTTAATGTATGCAAAAGTTATGCTATTTACAATATTTACCTAATTTAAATGAATATATATTTAATTAAATAAATTAAATTATTTTTATCTTAATTAATTTCTAATTGCGTTATTAGCCAAATTACCTTCCCTGCCTTCTAAAAAATCCTACTTTCCCATCTCTAGCCATATCCATTTTTTATTTAAAATTGAAAAACCATTTTAATATTAATTAAATTTAATTTTCAAATAAAATATTTAAAAATATTCATTTAATTATAACTTAAAAATTTTAACCCGGATCAAAAATCTGCTTCCACTCATTTTAAAGTATTTTTCGATAAGAATCCAACAGTCCTTGTTTCGTGGATAGGTCTCAGGTTCCAGTTTTGTCGTTAGCATTAGCAAATTCCAATTACCGTCAAAATTTAGTTCAAATTTTGGCCTTTTATTTTTCCTTTTCCACATACGGATGCCATTTTTGACGTAACTTGGTTGGTTACCTAATTTCATCATTTCGGATTTAATGAAACTGATTTCATCGAAATCCGAGTTCGTTAGCTACTACTTCCTTTGTAAACGTACTATTTTTAATTAAAAATTTATCCTTTTATACTGCCAGTTCACATTATATTGCAGATCTACTAAATTTCTACCATTTCGGAATAACATAAAATATTCAAAATTATTGAAATTAAACCATTTAAACTTCCAAAACAATAAAAAAAAAATAACTAAATGGTCAAAAAATCTGGGCCGTTACAGGTGATGCCGACCTGACTAAGGTCTTCACATCGGATCTCATTTAGACCTCTTCTGAACGAGAGAACTTATATGCTTTCTGTAGGCGAGCCTGGATGTGTTCGCTTGGACCAGTGCTAATATTTGCGTGATTTTATCCCAAATTATGAGTCATTTCTTGAGTATAAACCTGAAATGTGCTCCTGTCAAGCAAATAAGACGTATGCAGTAAGTTCACTATCGCGGGATTTTATATGGAGTTGCCATTCGAAATGAAAGATGAAATCAAGCACCTGGAAGTTGTATATAGACGGTGCAAGAAATGATCGGCAATCCAACGCCGAAGTTTTGCAGATAACCTCCGAAGGACGACTCGAAAGGAATTCCAGTCGGAGAAACCACAACTCGCAGCTTACCTAGAATGGGCAGAAGAGTTATTGGATGGATTGGAACGTTACAACATGCCTCATATTTCATACACAGAAGATCTAAAGTCGAATCATCTGGTCGAATAAGAAAGTTCCGATAATCCAGAAAAGATAGAGATGATCCCTATCAAGACACTATAAAATACAACCATTGATCAGATGGAAGTTGATTCAGCGTTGGAGACCGAATTCGGAAGAGAGTCGTGAATAACTCCATGATGAACTTCCTGCAGCACGGAATGCATCCAACAAGGTGAAGTGAAAGGTGTGCCATCGTTCTTTATGCCTCAAGATATGACATGAAAGTCGGCATTGCTTGTTTTCCCTGGAAGGTTTTCCCAAGACAGACACCAATGAGCCCCATTGCAGAATTCACCACCTTGAATGATTCGACAAAATCACTAATTAACTTCCCGCTTGAAGGGAGATATATGCGAATGAAACATCTAGTGAGCGATGTTTTGGATTTAGAAAGTGAAGATTCACACTTCCACTCCTTTCGTCAATTATTTGCCAAGTAACTCATCCCCTAAACGCTGGGGGAAACTGGAGATTTGAGCATGGATCGGTCGAAAATGCATCATCCATTCCAAAGATGATACATCAAAAACTTGCATGACTGACTGCCGCGGTCTGGCCCGAAGATTGGCAAGTTAAAGGTTTGGAACACTCAAGCCTGGATGCTGATTGATAGTCCGTGCACCATACTCTTATCCCCGACATGGAATCAAAGGCACATAAATGGATCTGTGAAATATGAATATCCCCCCAACAACCATATCCTATTTCCCAGCATGGAAATCACAAAGTTTCTATAAGTATGGATCCATTGTTCTGCTGCCAATTACCGTCCTAACACCAATGTGATGGTGTCCTACCATTAGCGGTACAGGCATGCCTACATGACACTCAATACTTCCCTTGACATGGGGGCAAAGATGCGATTCAAAGAAAATGCAATCTCATCACTCGCTTATATTACCTACCTAACCGCCTTTGCCATCTCAAGATCCCGATTCATTTTTTGGGACTGCCGCCCCCATGATAGTTTGAAAAGATATCCTTCATCTGCTAAAAGATTCTGGCAGCCATCCCCTGGCAGAGACAGGACAATACAAAATGGACTTGCAAAGAACCTGCAATGCCATTTCTGCTCCAAATGATATTCATTCCTTTAACAGGATCATTCTCCAACCATGACTCTTATATTTACATGCTTTGTGAGTTATTGATGTAGTTAACTCAGATGAATTAATATATGGACGGTGTAGGTACCTCGGATTTGGTATCGATCATACTTTTAACACCCGCATGTAGAATTATGGAGCACTGCCATAACGGGCCCGACTGAACTGCTTGTTAGCAAAGCCCCGGCCCCTGTCTAAAGAAAGTCATATAGCTCAAGGTGGATGTGGAATGATCATCCGATCCTTGGCTCACACGTGGAAGACCGCAAGACAATTGTACATAAATCATTGAATTGCAAAGTCGTAGTCCGACTCCAGACGAACGCGGTGTGACCGCCTACATGGCTCGATCCTATGCTCAACGCCACTAGATTACATGAATTCAAATAAAGGAGGCAACACTACCCCTTGATATGCTCACTTTTCAATCATGCAATTTACTTTCACATGCTTTCCGAGTTATTGACATGACTAACTCGTGCGATATGAATGACTCAGGTACCCGAAGTTTGATGCTAGCCAATCCTCCCAAAGACTGTTCGGAGGAACGCAAAGCCTTGGCAAACGTTTTCCAACTATTTTTCTGACTGACGTTAATCCTCAGAGCTTGGATTAAAATATATAAACATAGGATGAGTTTGATGGGCGTGCATGATTGAAGACCGCTTGATCCATGACTCTAACTCTCAAGAGCCGAGAGAGAGTATAAAGGACGCGAAGATGACGTCCACAAGGCGCGAAGGTGTACCATGATAGGAACCACCTCGACAACACTCTAACCTCGGCGATTGCCAGGAGAGTATAAAAGCGTCCCTGGTTGTGCGCTGAGAAAGAGCTCTTACCTCGCTGAAGGTTCGGGGAGCGATAGAACTGCTGAGATCGAACTCTAACCTCGGCGACTGCCAAGAGAGTATAAAAGTGTCCCTAATTGTGCGCTGAGAAAGAACTCTTACCCCGCTGAAGGATCGGGGAGCGACAGAACAGCTGAGTTCGAACTCTAACCTTGGCGACCGCCAGGAGAGTATAAAAGCGTTTATGATTAAGCGCTGAGAAAGGTGCTGGAGACTCAGCACCCCCATAATGTCTGCTCTGCTGAAGGATCGTTGAGCATATCATGAAACAAGCAAGAACTCCTACCCCGCTGAAGGATTGGAGAGCAGATTGAAAGCTGAGTTCGAACTCCAGAGAGAGTATAAAGGCACTAGAGACTTAGCGCCACAAGGGCTCCTACCCCGCCAGAGTGTCGGGGGACTGACTGAACTCCGAGCCCGGATCCTCCATGCCCGGACATGGGGGCAAAACAGTTAAGATCCTAATCAATCCTCAACAAAGTCCTGGCCAGGCACTAAGTTACTGATTGATTGGGAGCATACCTATACACACATACTACTTTAGTGCATTTTCATTTATAATTGCATTGACTACTTATAACGCTTCATGACTTATTTGCCCATTCGCAGGTACAAGACAATGCGAAAGGAACAAATTTTTTATTACTAAACGCAGGTTTACAAAAGATAACTAGTCAAGAATGCGAGGGCCTCACTCGCAATGATGGCAACATGCTAATGGAAAATGAACAAAGGGTCGCGTCTAGAAGGATGATGCAGGCCCCTTGAAGACCAGAAAGCAGATGCAAAGAGAACGTCCATCTGCTGATCCCAACTTACTTCCAGAATGGGAAGCTCAGATAAGGCTGGACATATCCCACGTAATAATTGAACATGATGCAACCATTTCGTCCCCGACCTTTCCCTTTATGCAAAGAGAAAACGGGAGCACTCGAGGCGACTACAATCTGACCCTTCACCGCTTGATTTCTGTCCTCGAAGCTTGGATGGGAGACTAGGGCTTAGCATGGGCTGAATACCAACAATTCATTTTTGCACTCAACTCCGGCTCTTGATGCGAGAAGTGAACATGAATCCAGAGAAGACATGAATTTGAAGTGTACTGCTCAACAAAACCCCCTGTGGATATGGGGCACATAATACGAGCCTTGAGCAGCATAGTTCAATTACTTGATGCCTCTGCTCCCAGCCGAATGACAAAAGCCTGATTGACGGATAATGCTCGTGTAGAATCAAGAAGCCCGAGGCCGACCTTCACCTATTTCAGGAATGAACTGGAAGGCCGAGCAACAATCATCAATTCGCTGGAAATGATAAAATTGAAGTTCAGGTAGTGACGAACATGGCACAGTCAGATATCAACCATCAGCTTGGGTTGAACACAAACCAATCAGCAGGTGCGCAGCATGCGGTTTTGATTCCCTACGTCATGGATGGAAACACGGGCAATGGAACAGCTACCTGCAACATCCTAGATGAGAATGCAAGAATTGTGACAAACTCAGATCATGCACGACCAGTTTTAACTCCAACTCGAATGAATACTCGAGCGACATTTCATACTCAGCTCCAAGAAAGAACGTAACAATTCGAAAAACAGGAACCCGGTCAGGTCGAATGACTCGAACCATGACCCGGGGGCAATATCGACGTGGAAACAAGAAATCAGCAAAGATCCCCTTTGTAATCTCAGATTCGATGCTGGGGGCACCAGCCAGGATCATGACAATGTGCATCAATTCTTTGATTGCAACCTGCTAGCTAGTTTGATTCGGCGCCTCTCGAGAGGCGGCACTTCTCGAGATGATATGGATAACAACAATTACATCCCTCACACGTGGGACGTCAGGATCCCCTGTTATTCCCCCGGACTTTAAATTTTCTCTATAATAAGACTTGCTCAGAGATTTTGATGAATTCAACCCTGAAGTGGATAGACTTTCATGACAAAAAGGTGTTAGCGTCGAGACGAATGACCTAGATGCCTTTCTGACTAAAGAATGGAGTACCTTCTAATTCCTGAAACGATAAGGACAAAGGAAAAGCCCTGCAAAACAATGACAAGAATGTGCAATTCCAAAGAGAATCTATACCACTTATCGAGCCCATGATCTTGTTTGTCAAGCACAATTGGACCGAGCATGAGAAAGAGACTCAATAAGACTGTGATAACCATTTCGGATTATGCTGAAGCATAAACGGTGGGGCCCAACTAACTTCATAACGACATTTATTCACTCGCATTCAACAACCTTACTTGACTCCGCAACTGATCTGATGAGAGTAACCGAAGTCGCTGATGCCCAATGAGGCAATCCTCACTATCTGACTAAAGAGAAGAGATGATATCAAAGCAAATGTGGTTCAACCATTTGCATATACAATTCCGATTTTTGCTAAATTGAGAATCAGTACAGAATGATCTAGGTCGGCTAAGATTGTTGAACCTGCAACTCTTACCAAATGCAACGACAGGAAGTATAAAATCTTCAAGATTAAATTCCTTATTGACTCAACTCAACCCCCATCAATACTGGGGGCATAAGTACTGACCTCGCTTGTCCTCCGATGGCACTGAGAGCACAAGTGTCGGTTCATAGACTAACTTTGAAGACAATCCTGGCATGAAATGGGATTCAAAACATGTACGTCATGCCTCCGGAGTACAACCTTACTCATCTTTGCCGACCAAGCGAGCTAGCTTGTGGATCGAATGTGAACTTAAAGACTCAAACTACACCGAATGGAAGGTGTGACAAACCTATCTACTACCTTGCGATGGTGACGATCCTATAGGCACTGGTCCACATAATTTTAATAACGTCTCTTACTGACTTGCATATGATTATTGAATTGCGAAGCATTCCAGAGCGATCGCGGATTCCTTTGACCACGATCCAGAGTGATCATGGCCTTCAGATTCCCTACTGTTACGATTCAATGCGATTTTAAGATCCTGGATCAATACCAAGATATCAAGATAATCCAAACTTGAGTACAAATGACAAATTCATACGTTGAATCTGATATGCTTCGTCCCAATAGTCCAGTTGTTAGCTCAGAGCCCAAAGATTCTTACATTGCCCCATGATTTGGTTGGCTACTTCATACATTGGCTCATATGAAAAAGAAAGTCCAACCCTACCACGCGCTTGGCTTGCATAGAATGATGATTTGTTTGGCAACGACCTGTGTGTGTTGAATCACGCTCGGGAGCCAACGATTTAGCATGACATCTGACGGATGAATTAGATCTTTTGATCCGACAAGGTTTAAACGATTTCTTGATCATCTCGAATACTCCTTCCGTGGAACTTGGCATGACTAGCTCCCAGGGAAGCAATGCAATAGTTGGATAAAGCCTTCTCAAGGATAAATGATGTTCCAGAGAGATTTAGCTTAACATGTTCAAAGCACATCTCATCTTCGATAAGATGTACTTTGGGGGGCAAAATGTTAGCCTGCTTTGTGACCAGGCTACCCAAAGCAAAGATCATGTTGACACACCTCTGGGTAAATGATGTCTCATATGGAATCTCTGGATAACATCGCTCTCTGGCATTGGAAGCATCGTCATAAGACACAAGGCAGTTTGGTCAAAATCACAACATCAGTATAAACTGTCCCAAACCCCTATCAAATGACCTCATTTAGATCTATTCACCTTATATAATCGTAGCCCTTTGAATTAGCTTCAGTTTGAGCTTTGGTTTGGCTCAATCGGACTTACGGATTGAAAGTTACGCCCATTTTCGTGAACGGGTGTAAGCTGGCATATGACCGCGATCCGATCCGCACTTGCCTACGCGATCCGATCCGACCATGCCTACGCGATCCGACTTATGACCGCGATCCGACCTATGACCGCGATCCGACCCATGACGGCGATCCGACCCATGACGGCGATCCGACCTATGACCGCGATCCGACCTTCGGACCTGTTCACACGCAGCTTTTTTTGACCTATTCTCAAGGCTACTGGCTCTCCTATTTTTCTGGATCGCCTGCCACGTACCCCATCACGAACCAGTCCTCCCAGGAGCTTTCCTACAGCTATAAATACACCTTCAGAGGGCATTTTCAAGGGACTTTTGGCATCTCAACTTCCATGGCTGCCATGGCCAACACTTCTCCATGAATAATCACCATCTTCCTCAATAAATTCAATGGATTCAGAGAGAATTATTCATTGAATTCAAGTGATTGAAAGACAATATTCATTGTAATTGTAATCTATGAGTGAAATGAGAAAATATGAAGTGGACGTAGGCTCGTTAACGCCGAGCCAATATAAAAATCCTGTTGTCGTGCTTTTTCTCTTATTTTTCAGTTATTCCTTTATATCCTATGCTCGAAATACGACGATTTGGGTGTTAGAGCCAAATTTTGATCTAACAGTTATTAATACCACTTGTCCTTAGATTTGTCAAAACAAGGAAACGGGAGGATTCAAGAAATTCACATTTTCAAGATTTCAAGCACAGAGGGACCGAAGAGATGATAAGCAAAAGATAACGGCGGGTCAAGGGAAACAAAAGCACTAACGAACAACGAGGTAGAATTCATTTCGAACATTCATTATTCCTTATTACATCATAATTTATTTGTGAATTCAATCTATACTAAACAAGGAATACATCATTTTGCTTATCTATTCCAATCTATATTAATTTATCAAAATGTTTTACTTGAATTTATCAAAACATTTTCAAACGTATATATAATGGTTTTAAGTATTTCTCAATGTTCCACTTGGAATCATTTAGTCATCACACTTTCGAAACTCGAAAATAAATATCTACTGATGATCGATCAATCAACAAAATCATCTCCGGACGACTAGAGTGTGATTCTATATCTATCAAGTATATACCGGACTTCGTATATACGTTAGCTAGGCGTATATTCAAAATCCTTATATACTCGATAGCCCAAATCTCGACGTCAAATAATATACTCAAAACCCTTTATCATAAATTATATTTCGAAACAATTTACTTAGTTTCAAAATAATTTATATTTTCAAAAATACACTCTCTCAATCATAATACGCCAGAATCTCATTTTAGGGTATTTCTAACCCTATCTCTAATGAGATATTATAACTCCGATGAGTCCTATCCTTGTTCAAATATGTTGCACCTCATAGATTTGTATAAACCAAAGCTCTGATACCACTTGTAACGACCCGCATTTTCGCTCGGTCACCGGTAATTAAACCAACTTAAATCTTTCATAAAGACAGATAGTTATGGGTACAGACATATTTGAACACAAGGAATAGAACTTTTCATTTCATTACAAAATATTTTACATCAGAGTTATAGTAAAATTAGAGTACATAATATGCTCTGCGAAAACAAAATGCTCACAGCGAAAGAAGAAAACGAAACCTAAACTCTAGCTCCAAACTGAATCTAGCTCTGAAACTAAACTACTAGCTGCCCATGCAAAATATGGATATCCGGAGTTTAGGTAGGGAAACAACAAACTCCAGGTCGTTCGTGGGACTGGTGTGAGAACTCAAAACAGTTATTATTCAAGCTTATTTTAAAGCTGGGAAAATTCACGGGACTACGCTGCTAACGCGGAACGGGTTTACTCTATGTGAAATCCCATGCTTAAAAATCCGTAATGACTTTGAAAAAATGAAGCTATCATAAGCTCGTCTCACAGCAAACAATGCAAGTGCACACCAAATGGGAGAGTATGCCTTATGATAACCAAAAATACTTTAATACACGAAAATCTTATTTTAATATTATCATTAGTGCATCGTGTTGAAAACCATTTTGCAAATAAATATATAAATCTTAGCAAGCATAGTAACTATACCCACGTACATAGTTTATGAACAAAGCGGAAGGTTTGTATTGGTTGATGGGTTTCCAATGTGATGGTTCCTGGCTTGAAAGATCAATCGAGAACACGAAGCTAAGTATCTCCCGGTTAACATTCAGACAACGAACACTGAATACATAGCACGAAAGTATATATCTCGGTTAACATCCAGACATCGGACACCGTATATACTTTATTCCCTCAGGTTTCGAAGTAGATCCACCGCCAAAGCTTTCGAGTTCAATATAGATATTATGTATATGTACAACCTAACTGCCATTTTACCATCAAATCCAGGGTGTGAGGTTCATCGGGGTTACGATACACACAAAGCTAGGCTTTAATAAGCCATGCTTTGATCATCACCAGCTCGTTTCATAAATCGAGTATGCCACATCGACAATTCATGACATGTCATTGATTTCTATCAATACATAACCCCTAAGTTCATATGTGTTAGAGACGAGAATAATATATTGCCACATATACGATATATATTAATAGAAATCAGTACTATGTACTCAATTTCAATGTCAGGCACACAATCCATACAAGTCCATTCTGGGTCTAAACGGAATAACAATCCGGGAATCACTAAATATATTCAGATCTCATACCACTTATAACCTTGTATTGGTTGATCGGCCCAAACGAGACATCAGTAGTCAATCCGAATAATTCGATGATTTCCAGCCTTCATTTATCGATTTCTAATTCTTTGATTTCTTTAAAATGTCGTATTATCACTTGGAATGGTTTTCGAGCATATATTCGATTCTGGTCTTTCCAAGAAATAAGCACAATTAAAAACAATAGCTATGGATTTACACGGTTTTTCGATTCAAATCTCCTTCCAAATCATTATTGATTTACTTATAACTGAGGTTAGATTTATTCCAGTTTCAGTGAGCCCCATTATTCCCTTAACCACTCCTTGAATTTCAATATTCATTTTCAACTCGTATATTTCAAACATAATTCTTTATTCATAGTTATCCTTTTAATAAATTTTCAAAGTTACCAAATCTGAATTTGGTTTTCTATTCTATTCACGATAGTTCAAACAATTTATATTCCGCCTAGAGTTAAAATGACTTATTATTTGGTATCAATTTACGGCCCAGGCAAATATTATATTTCCATATCCACTTATAACTCTTCTCATATCGAGTATTAGAGTAATACTAACCAAACTTGTCACCATTCGTTCGAACTTTCAATATCTTATTTAAATTAGTAACATTAAGATAAATTTGATACGAAATTTTTAGCTCTTTCAAAGCTTCTAAAATATGTAACCAATTCTTTTCCATAGTTTTAAACAATAATTCATGGTTTGAGATCTTTAAACCAAATCATTTCAAAGAAAATTTTTAATAACGTTAAAAGCGTTACCGAAAGCGCTGAAATAACTATTTAAATCAAATAGATTCAAAATTATTCAAATTGTAAATATTTCAATTCCTGTCACTTTTAAATAATAAAATATGGTTTATCATAATTTTCCCAAAATTTTAAATAATTTTTATAAACCCATTTTATTCGCTTTTCCTTTACGGTCGCCAACTACACGTATAGCGACCCTTTCAAATTTTGATTTAAACATAACTTGGAAAATGTTTATCAAAATTTAGAAATCTCTTTTCATTAGAAAACTAATATCATTTGAAACCAAACGCTTTTCGTTTCATGAAAATCCGATTTAACATACTCGAGTCATAATCGTTTAAAGTTTATGGTCGTTAATTACGAGCTGTCGTTACATGACATGTTCTATTTAAACTATATATGCTTTAAAATAGAAAACTGTTCAAATAATATTTTATAATCAAAATCATATTAACTTTGATTTCCATTTCTGTTAGAAATCAAACCATTTCATAATTACTCAATCATGGTTTTCGTCAAATTCAAGCCTTTGATTTCAAACCAGAATCATCATTATATTATTTAAATATTGGATTCCGAAGTCTAGAAAATCCTTATTGGATTTCAAATCACTATTTGAAATTATTTAATATTCATTAGGCTTTGATTTCAAATTTGATTTATATCTCAAATTAAAATTTATCAAAATCATAAATTAGATTTTGAAATCATAATCATTAGATTATAAAATTATTAACTCTCGATTTCAATTTGAAATCATTAACAAAATTCTTAACCTTTGATTATTAAAATTATTAACATAGAATTTCTAAAATCATTCACAATAAAACCATTAACATTAAATTAGAACCATTAACAAAATCCTTTACCTAATAAAAATCATTATCAAAACTATTAATGTTCTATTAATTAAATGAGATCATTATCAAATAATTAACTTTTAATTAAAATTTTAAATAAAATAATTAATGTGTACTAATAAAAATCATTGATTTAAAACTAAACAAGGTCATTAATATTAAATTAATATTTGAAAATAGAAATCATTTCTTTTTATTTTACATTTCCAACTAACTTCATATTCAAATTTAAAATAGATTTAAATATATCCACAGAAAGGAGATTCAGGTCAAATACCCACATAACACCGTAACCAGGGTGTGTGTGTGTGTGTGCAAACACCACATCAGCCAAATTTAATCGCAACAACAGGCATGGTTTCAATCGTACACAATCAACAAAAAATTTACAACGATTTAGGCTTCGTTTGTTTTAAATGCTGAATTCTGAATTCTGATTGCTGAACTATGAAGTCTGAATGTTGATTGCTTAATGCTGAATTCCAAATGATTACTAATTTGTTTGTTTGCATTCAGCGTTCAAAACAAAAAAGCAATATTCAGCATTCAGAACAAAAATTAAGCATTAAAAATATTCTGAATTATTTTGTCTGAATTGATGGTTTCATTCAGAACTTCAACAAAAAACAAACAACTTCAAAAGTTCTAATTTATAATTTAGAACAAGCATTCAAAACATTTAACAAAAAACAAGGGGTTTTTAATCTCAAGGACAAAATGAACAAAAAGTTGTTCCATAAGGACAAGAGGTTAAAATTTTATCCATAAGGACAAATTTTAGTGTAAAGAGTGGAATTCAGGGGCCCACTATAATTCATCCCTTTACACTAAAATTTGTCATTTTCAACAAAATTTTAGCCTTTTGTCCTTATGGAATAAATTATTTATCATTTTGTCCTTCAAGGTATTTTCCTGAAAAAACAAACGCAGCCTTAATGTGCATAAGCGTTAAAAGTGTTAACGCTTAACAGTGTTCAGTGTGTTTAAAACTTTATACACATTCAGTTCAACCATAGTTCACCACACAAATCATTCACATTTAAACCAACCAATTAAATTAAATTTTACTAAATTAAATTTAACTAAATACTAAATTAAGGTGATTTAAAGTTTAGAATCCTCATCCCCAATATTGAAGAAATCTAGCTCAACTGTAGTTTACCCTATCCAAGCCCGCACCCTCTTCTTCTTCTCCTCACGCGTCTCCTCTTCTTTGCCTTCCTGGAACAAAACCGTGCAACAAAGCAAATGTCACAATGTTTCCAAATAGCTTATACAAACCAGACCATCATCCCATACATCCCTCACCTTCACGTAGTCATAACTGCAACCTCTCCTCCCCACTTCTAATACATACGGTTACCACCAAATTCTCTCTCTCTCTCTCTCTCTCTCTCTCCTCGTTTTTTCATTTATTTATTAACTAACCAACCTGCGCATGCTGGTTTAAAAAAGGGACCTTGAACTGTTTTAAGGAAAAAGGAGGATACTCGTGGCTTTACGGGGGGAGTAGTGAAAGTGGGCTATCGGTGGCCGGAGAGTGGAACGGAAGCTGACGAGGGAGGAGAGAAAGGAAGTGGAGTCTTTTGGTTTATTGTGTAAAGGAGCTGCCGAACTGAAATGGCAACAGTGGTGAGAAGTGGACAAATCTTTGCATGGGTTTAAGAGGAGTGAAGACTGGTTTAGAGGGGCTGCGGTGGTTTCGTGGAGAAGAAGAGGAGGCTGGTGGAACCTATGGTGGTATGCTGGTATGTCGGAGAGTGGCAGGTGGAGAGCGAAGCTGGACGAGTGCGAAGGTGGGTGGCGTAGTGGAGGGAGGTCTGATGTGGAACATTTGGCGGTTGCGGCTGAGCTGACTTTGAGGAGAGGAGAGTGCCAAAAGGTAGTGGCGTAGGATGCTTAAGGAGAAGGGGGACCGATCTTTAGAGTGGAAAAAGGGATGCTAAAGGCTTTGCTGAGGATAGCAGTGGTTTTCGCAAGGAAAGGGAAAGGATGCCAGAGGGGAGAGGATCAACGCATGGAGCAGAAAGTAAAATGAAATGAAAATAACGTCTTCGGAGAATTTAAAATGGGAAGAGATAACACGTGGTGCAAACTAAAGCACTCATGGGACCAGTGGCAAAAGCAAAGTATTTAAACTCTTCACATTTGTCCATATATGCTAGTAAACCCCGTTTATTCATCAGTGCAAATTTTTTCTTATTTCCAGACATAAATTTTGTTGATCGTCAGTGTAACTTTGTTTATAATCCTATACGCTAGTTAATACGTATGTAAGGCCAGGGCCGATCATAGGACTTTTGGTACCTAAAGCAAAAAATGAAAACGAGGCCCTTTTATAGAAGCAAATGTATTACATGAACACAATTTATAGTCATTAAAATATCACCATCATTCTCATCAATAATAGGGGGCATTATCCACATTCAAAATCGAACTTTTTGTTAAACTATTTTTGATGATTTTTTTTTTTTCATTAAGAGGCACTTTTATATGAGTTATTGAGTTCCTCCTTGCCTTCTTTTTCTAACCCTTTTAGCATGTCTAGATTTCTTTTTACACATTTTTAAACATTATAAAAATAACATTGAATAATACTACATGTTAATGCTTATTATAATAATTTATGAATGTGTAATCTCTATTTATAATTTATCAGAAATACTTTCAACGATAATTTGAATTAAAAGTTCCTTTTTTTACCAATCAATTGGACTAAAATCATTTAATCACAACTTCCTATTCCTATCAAAACATAGTTATTTATTGATTAATTGTACGTTAACTAACCATTAAAAATTCATTAACTACTACCAATTTTAAATCAATCCCAATTAACCACAAGCCTAAAAATAAAAAAATAAGAGAAAAATGGATTTGCATCTCAATTCAACATCAGTAGTTAACTGCTCACTTCAGCATGCATTTTTATTCATTATTTAGTTTGACTTTCACTCCTCAGCAAGAGCAGGTAAAGTAGCAAGTACGAGGTACTAAACGATATACAACAATATATTGAAACATATAATCCAACTGGGCAATTATCCAAATCAGCGAATGAGTGAAGTTGAACAGCAACAAACAATATACTCTCTAATGCTAAAAATTGAAGTTGTTGTCCACATGACTAAATATTGTTTGAACTTAATCCTTACGCCCATTCGCGATTATTTCATTCTCCAAGATTAAACTGAAAGAAGCATATTTAGAGACAAAAATTAATTAATACCAAGTACCAACAGACAAGTTATTTTTTTAGAAAAACATGAACCAAATATATTACCAAGTCAACAAAGAAAAACCTACTAAAGTTGCAAATGATTTGAAAAACTGCAAATTCATTTTGCGCAGATGAATGTACAATTAATATAAAAGATCTAATAAGCGATAATACACAAAAGCATCACACAACACACTGCAACGTATTCATATGCCGAAGATAAATCCAAGATTTAAATATGCTCAGAAAAATTGATTATAAAAACACAAACTTGTGCAGACAGCCTACAGATTACAATTTACAGATATACAAATAAATTCAAAAGATAAATCCCTAATATCCAATTATCCAAAAGTTCAAATTAGTGAATTAGTTACCTAAGATGCTTGTGCGTGCAGTTTGACTTCAGCATCACGACTGGTTCAACGAAACTGTCGTCATCACCTGTTCCTGCCGGTTGCCTTTCAACCTTCGCCTATTTGGAGTTGGAGAATCGGGATTCAAATCGCTTCCCTTTGGAGATCGTGGTTTGTAGAGGCGATTGATCCGGGCCAATGTTTCGCGATTGGGTTGATTTTTTCAATCTTTGTATACGATGAATGGATCGAATGGTGCCCTAGTTTTCTGGGTGCCCCAAGCGGTTGCTTTACTGGCTTCGGTAAAGGGTCGGGCCTGTGTAAGGCATTATTTAAAATTTCATCAAGGGTAGTACAATATTTGTTTATAAATTTAAACCTTCCTTTCTCCTTTAGTTCTTGTTTTATTTTAATTTATCGATGATGAACAATCACAACTAACAATAAAATCGTGTACAACAGTGTATCAAGATCACAAAACAGTAATAAAATAGATTTGTTGGTTAGTTCTGTAAAGTGCCAAAGGGACCATAGATTTCCTAAAGTACGTTAGAAAAATATGTGCTTATTTCTCAAATTAAAAATTACAGAATTTTTTTATAAAATATTTGAAGACTACGCATACAGAAACTGAACAATTATTTTAAACCGATATTTAATTATAATTTATATTCATACCATATTTAAAATAATATTATTGTCTTACAGTTTACATTTGACCAAAACAATTTTAAATTTTAAATATTTAATTAATCAATACTTTTCAGAATCCTATATTTCAAATCCTTTTAAATTAGTTATTAATATTAAAATTTATTTATTTATATCTTATGCTGTTAAATCACATCTAAATAGCTCATATCTTATAAAATATTATAAAAATTAAATAATCTCATTACCTATAAAATCTTATAAATCAGCCATATCTTTAAAGTTTCAACTAAATTTATTCAAACTAAATTATAAAGATTATTATATCAATATTTGTGATTAAGCATGATTAAATTAATTTATATTCAGAAAATTCAAATAAATTCCATATATTAAAACGTTGAAAATCTTGGTTCGTTACAACCTCCTCTCCCCCCCCCCCTAAAACTTTTTGTCCTTGAAAGGAGAGATTGTTAAATAACTCATTCTGAATAACTATTACGACGACTAAAAGTCAAAGATATTAAATAAGTTGATTGAAAACCGGAGATCTTCATATCGGTTGGATTATTGCTGATTTCTCGCTGGGAAAGTGCACCCAAGACGAGGTAATAAGTGGTGGTCGTCCAGACGTACTTGGAGATCGACTTGATATGCGAGGACCTCTTTCCTGTATTGGACATATGGGACGAGAAATAAGGTGCCTCCGGTTCTGTTCAGACCTAGGATTGAATTTATGACGTTGTATTTTATAATGTATTAATTGACCTTTACTAATATTTATCTGTTTAGTGGCGGAGAATTTATTCTCTTAGCTTAACACCCTTCTCCAAGACGTATGAGCTTAGAGGTTATATATCGGCGGACATCAACTTTATGGCATGAATTGACAATGTGACATGTTGAGATGCATAGATCAAAACTTTTGTTGAAAAGTATATTTTTGTGGATGATGATCAAAGCATGGCTAATATAGCGTAGCTTTGTGTTATAGCATTAATTCGCAAGCTTCACACCCCGGCATGAGTCAAAAACGGGATGAAGGACCGCAAGGAGGATATGTGTTTCTTTCTAGCTTGAAATGATGCCATGCTATGAAGCCCAGACATTTTACTTATGTGGATGTTGGATTTAAGGTGCCTTGGATGTGGTCGCACAAAGCCATGGTGGTCGACATACTTATCAAGAGGTTTGATAGGACCGGAAGACGTATTGTTCAGGCATTACTAATCAGCGATGTACGGCTGACCGGCCCTGTCGCTCCAAAGGGATAGGTTCCCTGGGACATTCCGCTAGAGATGTTTCGAAGTTCGGATGAGGAAGGATCTCAACCCTCGGCTCATGATGGAAACCCAAATTCCAATACGTGAATTTACAATTTTAGTTGTATACCTATGGCGACATAATGGGATGGGGTATTATGCTATCTAAGATTGATACATTTAATTTTGAAATTGTTTTCTACACTATGCACTAGTAATATAAAAAAGAAATTTTGTGTATCAAGCATGTTTGGTTATTATAAGGTAAAACTTTATCCTCCGGCTTGCGCTTGCATTATGTGATGGGACTTGAGTCTTATAATAGTTTAATTTTTCAAAAAGCACTACAAGTTTTGTTTTAATGGTTTTCATATGGAGGAAACCCATTCAGTGTTATACGGCTTGGTCCTGTGGTTTACCCAACTTTAAAATAAAATTAATAACTGTTTTGGTTCCCATACTGGTCCCATGACAGACCTGGAGTTTATTTTTTTTCATCTAAACTCTGGTTGCCCATATTTTCCGCACGAGCAGCTAGTAGTTTGGGTTTTGCAGATATTTTTAAATACGATCCTTGGTTTTTCCTGGAGCTATGCGCTTGATTATTTCATAGTCTTCCGCTATTTGTATTTATGTACTTATGTTTCGCGGTTTTGTAAATTTATTTCTCTGATGTATTTTGTACTCTGATGTAAATTGTTGTAATAGCAATGAAAAGTTTTTCTGTTTGTGTTCTGATGCATTGTATTCTCAAATGATATGTCTTGTTGATCGGTTTAAGTCGGTTTAACGATCGACTCGGGTCGGCCGTCGAGGATGGTCGTTATAAACTAAGGTTGTTATGGTAAAGGTAAATTTACCATTATCATACCATCACTAGTCGATAGGTAACGATTTTTGATTAGAATCAGTATACCACTTATAATGGTATGGTAACATTAAATTTACCATTTTTAACGGTAAATTATTGGTAACATTTCTTCAATATCAGCGACAATGGTAATTTTTCCAATCAATTTTAAACATATGCATATTCATCTGATATGTTTTATTACACATATTTGAAACCAAATAAATAATTAAATTTAGTTCAACAATCAAGCAAAATAATTCCAAGCACACTTATTTTCTTTCTCATTTACATTTTTTTATTAATTGACACTACATAATGTATAATAAAAAATTCACTATGTACAAAACATATGTCTAAATACAAACTTTGATAGAAAAATGATAATTTACCATTACTAGTGTAATGGTTAAAAAATCACCGGTATATTAATCTTGGGTATGCCAGTAAATAGGTAACGATAATGGTAAACAATTCTGATTTACCAGTAAAACCTGTACAGTAATGGTATTTTCCAAATGGTAACGGTAACCATTACCATAACAGCCCCATTACACATATCCAATTATCACACATCGGCTTCATTGACCTAAGTGTCAAGGTCATTAACACTTAATCTCACCTCAACCATGGTTAAGTAAGGTATTAAAATATAATTAATCTAATCATTGTTGCACTTAACAACACCATTCATATCAACAAACATCAAATACAAATGATCAATCCCTATCAATATCAATTAATCAATGATATTTCATCATTTCAAACTATACGTTTATCAAGTTTTCTTAACTTCGATAAGCGATACTTAATAAACCCTTTTAACTTTTTAAGGGGTGATTAACCCTATCACAACTACCAAATTCATTTTAGCATCATATTAACATGATAATTAACCCAATCACAACATCCTAATCATATCACAGTTCATTACCAATTCAACCACTTAACAATCAAGCATTTCACATGTAAATTGCAGTGTAACTACAGTTAACTGAACTAATTAACCAATTAAGGTATGGAGTTCTTACCCCTTTTATTCCTACACGATGACACTTCAACGTAGAACTTCACAAACTTGCAGCGAACCCAAATTTGCATCTTTGCACTTCAAATTAACTAGCTAATCACCACACACACACACACACACACACACTTTATTTTGCAAAATCAAGAGGAAAGTTTAGGTTTTTATAAGAATTTAGGGTTTGGTGGGACAAGGGGAGGTTACACCAGGGCTTTAGGTGGGTCCACACGCTGATGGGGTGGTGAAGGCCAAGTTGTGGGTTAGGAAGAGGGAAGGAGGAGCTTTTGGGTTTAATTAGGGGGTTTAGGGCAAATTGAAGGTAAAGGTGGTATTTTGGAGGTTTAAGGGTGATGGAGGTCACGACAAGGAGAAGGGAGGTGGAGGGGGCTGGAGCAGGTGTGTATGAAGGTGGGGAGAGAGTAGAGAAGCCTAGGGAAGGTGATGGGGTGCGGCGGCCATGGATTTCAAGGAAGGAGGAGGACAGAATTGAAGGAGAAGGAAGAAAAGGAAAGGAGAAGAAAGAAAAAGAAGGGGAGTGTTGCATAAAAGGGGAGAGTTTGCGGATCCCTGACGTGTCAAAAAGGGAAGAAAAACACTAAGGGCTCTTGATCACTTGATACATCATTTTGTCTTTTAAGGCTTAAGTTCCCTTGTTAAACATTAACGTATTTTAGTTCAGCGTTACGTCTTTTGCTCGTGTGACCAAACGAAAATTCCGTTTTACATGAAAATTGAACTTTAGTATAAATCATAATTACGGATCCAACGGAACAGGTCTCATCGAATTTGGAGTTCATTTGACCTCTATTGCATTTTCGCTTAATTTTGACCTATTGACCCGATACGTTTTATTTTTCGTACACTCACATATTAACTCCAAAAACCATGAAATTTGGAACCTTTCAATTTTCCGAAGTTTCAGATCCGATAAAATTGGTTTTGTCGAATTTCGAGATCGTTAGAAAAATGTTCCTTTGTAAAGCTATCAAAATAGTGTTAAATCATTGAATTTTCAAAATTGTCTATGAATTCTTATAGAATTAAATTAAAAATAATTTTAAATTGGTTCCAAGTCGTTACAGACCTCATTAACGGAACTGGCTCTTGAGGTTGTTGGGTTTGTTCATTTGGAACAACGGTTTCATTCTAAATATGGGGTTCTATAACATTATCTTGTTGAGGTTTCGGATTCACTTCTTGATTAATGACAGGTGTTGGCAACTGAACATTGTCAAAAGTGACAATAGGAACTGGGTTTAAATCCAAGCCCTCCTCAAAAGTAATGTATTTAACTTTATTTCTCCCCTCAAACTCAATATCCTCAAAGAATATTTGCATTTCCCGTCTCAAAAATATTCCTAGCTATGGGATCATAAAACTTATAACCCCTTGAACACTTAGAATAACCAACAAAGTAAATGCTCACTATTTTGGAATCTAGTTTATTTCATGTGGCCTGTAAAATCATTGCCTCAGTTGGACATCCCCAAATGTGAAAGTTCTTTAGATTAGGCTTTCGACATGTCCAAAGCTCATAAGGTGTTTTTGCATGCAAATGCTTTAGTTAGTACTCAATTGAGAATATAAGTTGTTGTCTTTAACATTTCTCCCTAGATAGATACGGGTAAGGTGGAATGAGCAATCATACTCCTTAACATATCCTTAAGAGTTCGATTTTGTCTTTCTGCAACACATTCATGCTGGGTGATCTTGGAATGGTGTACCGTGGGATAATACGACATTCCTCTAGGAATTTAGCGAATGATCCTGGACATTGTTCACTTAAGCCATCATATCAACCATAGTATTCTCCCCCACTATCAAATCTGACAATTATAATCTTTTTGTTGAGCGGATTCTCAACTTCAACTTTATAAACTTTGAACACATCCAATATAACACCCTGAATTTTTAACGACACTAAAAGAGAATAAATTAAATAATAATTAATTAAATATTCAGAATTAGAAGAAACAGATTGCACTATTGCGTCTGTCTCGAAATTATGGTCAAGATGGACATTTGGTTTGCATAAAACGGACAACATATGAGGAAGTTATGAGAGTTTCAAGTTTTTATACGTGCAGAAAAATTATATACATATGTATGAGTCAAAGATGAGTCAGAGCTGAGTCAGAATTCTATCCAGAACTGTTCAAATTTGAAAAATTCGCCAGAGGTCAAAATTCCCGCTCTATGGGGTTGACCCCACTGAAAGGGTGTCGACCTAGGCATCGACCCACCCACAGGGGTGTGGACACCCCTAGGGCTGAGGTGGCAGTCAGTTTCAGAGGGCTTTGCAGCTGTAAATATGTGGCTATTTCTCATATTTTCTTCATTGGATGTCATGGAGGCCATATGCTGCTGGAATGCAAACTGAACCATTTTCTATAACTACATACTTTGCAAATCAAATCCAGAATTCAAGATCCATTCTCTCTATTCTCTAAACCTAACGTTGTGATTCTAGTTGCTTTTAGGTTTAGATAAATAAAAGCAAATTATGAAAGACTGTGATTTGGATATGTGTAAACCATGAATCTATGCTATTATCATATCTGATACTATGTCATGGTAGATCTATCTCTTTGTGATTATTCTGCTATGTCATGATAGATCTATTTCTTTAGATCCAATTCGATTGTGATTATTCTGCCATGTCATGATAGATCTATTTCTTTAGATCCAATTCAACTGTGATTATTCTGCTATGTCATGATAGATCTATTTCTTTAGATACAATTCAATGGTGATTATTCCACTATGTTATTATTGTGGATCTTGGTTTGTAGCTATATTGTGGTTAATATAAATCTATCAATTTGAATAGTTATGTCATTGGATAGACCTAATCATTTATGTAAATCATGAACATATGCCACCTTGAATTGGTTAGGATTGGATCTAAATCTTTACTTGAATTGGTTAGGATTGGATCTAAATCTTTATCTAAATTATAACTTCTATGGCATGCTATTATGTGGATTTGTGTAGATATATTTCTAAACTAGTAGATCTAATTTATGTGGACATTGAAACTGCTAGTCATATCTAGATTATCACCATGTGTTATTATGTTACATCTAAACAAATGGGACATCTAAACTGCTGATTTAGATCTTACTGTGCTTATTGAGACATCATGTTATGTCCACTAGTTTTATGTTCATCTTGTTAAAATGTCAATGCCAGTATGTATGTTCACATTATCATGCTAAGTTTATGTTTATGCCAATATGATCACTTTTGTTACATTCCTATTGTTTTTTCCTATTATCGTTTATGACTAGGTTGTTGTCTAGCCTAGGCATACTGCCAATTTTGTGAGGGCACTAGTTAAGGAACGGGGGGAAAGGGGTTAATATTGGCATAATTTGAATATGAACATTTTTGGACGTGTAATTCAAATTATTGGGAAAGATAGGGATTGACACTTACAGAAGGAAAGGATTAATTAATGGGTAAATTAATTAAAAATGGAATGTTTAGTAATTACAATTAGGAATTGTAATTGTACTTATGACACGAGGTTAGGTTGCATTAGTTGTGGAAGTCTGCCCGGACCCAACTGGCATATCCAGCAGCCACTTATGTTGAACCTAATGTGGGAGGTCTACGCACACAAATATGAATCGGGCTAAGACACGAGGTTAGGCCCAATTGTAGAATAAGACTGCCCGGACCCGACCGGCATATCCATCGTCCACACATTGTAGACCTAATGTGGGAGGTCTAGCCCATTATAAACCATAAATGGACATGGTAATGAATTGGACTACTTAACCAAACCTAATCCATAGGGATTGTATGATATAGAACTGAAGTTAGGGTTATGTAAAAATTGATTGGATCAGTGGGAGGTTAAGTAAATCTTGGGTAGGTGGGTAATATTAGTATATATAGGCCCACAACGTAACCATTAAACAAACATGCTTGGATCAGTGGGAGGTTAAGTAAATCTTGGGTAGGTGGGTAATATTAGGATATCTAGTCCCACAAACTTAACCGTTAAATAAACATGCTTGAATCAGTGGGAGGTTAAGTAAATCTTAGGTAGGTGGGTAATATTAGTGTATATATATATATATAGGCCCACAAACTTAACCGTTAAATAAACATGCTTGAATCAGCGGGAGGGTTAAGTAAATCTTGGGTAGGTGGGTAATATTAGTATATATATAGGCCCACAAACTTAACCCAATAAGGTTATTTAATTAAAGACACCTAGTGGTATACATAATTGGTGGAAATAATAAAGTTATGTAATTAAAGACACCTTTTAGGGTAAACATAACTTGTATAAATGATAGGGTTATGTATTAAAGACACCTACAGGTAAGCATAACCGGTTGGACGACTGGGGGTTATGTACTAAAGACACCTGTAGGTAAGCATAACCGGTAGAAAGATTGGAATTATGTAAATAAAGACATCCTTTAGGGTAAGCATAACTGGTAGAAATAAATAAGATTATGTAATTAAAGACACCTAGTGGTATACATAACCAGGGGAAAAATATAATAAAGTTATGTAATTAAAGACACCCTTTTAGGGTAAGCATAACTGGTATAGGGCTATGTAATTAAAGACACCTAAGGGTATACATAGTCAGTGGAAAACCTAGTGGGGATACAAGACAAGGGGGAGAGCTTGTATCATATTGTGTGGGACCCATTTCAGTCAGTAACCCGGAGTTGGTATCAAGTAAAGAACTCCGTACTAGGCGGAGAAGGGGCACGCTTACTGATTGATTGTAAGAGATCCAAACGAGACGGATGGTGTGGGCGGCGCAAACTGACTGGGGGCATGTGCGTGCATGGGCTGGGAAGAGGGGGCTAAGAGGATTGTGACACCAGTAGATATGGTTGTGCACACCATGGGTCGCTACTTTTGGAAGTGATACCTCCTACTGTGAGGCCAGCACAGGATATCTATGGAGTAGGGAGTCGGTCGATTAGGATAGTGGTTAGGGTATACTTGGACGTGTGACCTAAGCCTACCAACTCATAGTAGAAGGGATCATCTCATTTCAGTTATACCAGTAATAGTGCAGAGTAATCACTAGTGAAGCACACCCACCTAATCCTGTCTACCTTGTCACACCTGCCATTTATGTAGCGATTTCTCTTATCCACTTTATATGCCTATTATGCTACTTTTATTTATTTACTGGCTAAAAGTAACTAGACTCGCCAGACTTTATGTCTGAGCCTTTTTATTTCTCCTTCTTTCTTCCGTCCCCCCCCCCCCCCCCGGTTTTCAAGGGAGGGAATTCTCAGGCTTAGCCAGGATTCTGCTATCGTCTTGTTTGGAGGTTCTAGATGTATTGCTCAAGTTTCCATCTTTTCTACTATGGCTTATGATTTGGGGATTATGCTTTCTTTGTTATTGTACTCTGATATTTAAAGTACAAGACAGAAGTTTTTAATGATGTACTGAGTTTATGTATTTTCAGACATATGGTGTAACCATCCTTTATGACTAATAAAAGTTTTTAATCCCGTTGCTATTTTATATCTGTCTTGTAATGTTTCTGTTCTGTTTACCTATAATGCTTCATGAAACTTAATGCATTCCCTTAGTGAGTGACATTAACGGGCGTGGGGTGTAACATTTGGTATTAGAACTGAAGGTTACCAGATTGGATAAAGTTTTTGAAAATTATTTTCAAAAAGGTTTTAAAAGAAAGCATTTTCAAAAAGAAAAGTCTGTTTTGAAAAACATATTCCCCAAAGCCATAGGAAGTATCTTTCGATTCTCCGCTTGATTCTTTTTTCCTTTTTGTCTGGGGGACCAATTCTTCCCAAAAGGTGTCCCCATTCCGGCATAATGCCATAGGTATGTTTGAACTGCGGCACATGTCGAAGGGCAATGAAGTGCCTAGCCCCCATCTGTAGCTATAGTAGTATCCCCTACAGCTAATTTTCTCGAGCTTCATAAGAATTTTCGTGCGGTGGAGGCAACTTTCGAGAGACTTATTAGCCTATTACACAAGGATGGTAAAAAGGAGAACAGGGGAGTTAGGGCTAAGGAGTACAGCCCAAGGATGAGAAAAATGATGGCTCGGGAAGGGAATATAGATAAAGTTCAAATAAAGGTGAAAAAGAAAAAGTTAAGGTCGAGGAAACACAAAATAAAAAGGTATGGCCCATGAAAGGACGACAACAGCAACAGAAGAAGGGCGGAAGGAATGACAAGGCTAAGGGTAAAAGGAAGTGCCATAGTTGTGGGAGAGAGGATCACTTGGCCTAGGACTGCAGGAAAGGGAAGAATGCTTACTTCGTTTGTGAAGAGGTTGGACACTATTCTAGGGAGTGCCTAAGGAAGAAAGGGCAAGGTCAAAGGACATGAACCTCTGGAGGGCAAGCGAATGCTCTCGTGGCTAGTACACCAGATAGAGGTAGGAAAGTTTCCACTGTTGTATATAACGGTGTTGTATACACAATTATATGATTTTTGTTTGATGATAACAAACAAATAAATATTATTTTAATGTGTTTGATATTCTACTGTTATTGTAAATCATAGACTGGAATATAATATTTATATTTAAATAAAATACAACTGTACAGAAATTTAAATATTCACAGTATTTTATTTGAATAGAATATTTTATTTCAATATCAAACAGTACATCTATATTAACTCCACTATTTAATCACTTAACATATTTGTACTTGTATATAAACAGAATAGAATAGACAAGTCTGTTTGACAACAATGAAATAATATTTTATTTTAAACAGATTTTGTTTATTACAAATAATCAGTACAATCACTTTTTCATATACATTAGCTCCTCACTATATCACTCAACACTCATTCAATTATATATTCAGGTATACATTCACATACACTTTCACTATTACACGCACTGTTCTTGTTTTCTGCCTTCAGTCTTCAAGCTTCAGACTTCACAGCATCCTTCAGTCAGTCCAGTCTTCATACCTGTCATATACATGAACACACACACACAGTATACTGCAATAGAAATAAATCTGAACACATGCAAATATAAATTTTAATTTTAAAATTTTATTTGCCTCAGTTTTCTGGTGTGTTTCTCATCCTTTTTCATGACTTGATCTGATATATATAAATATAGCATGAGCACGATACATGTATACACATACATGTGTATGTATATACACATATTACAGTGCAGGGACAGGAAAACTTGACTGATGGCTGCATATACACACGTGTACAAATATACACGTGTGCACTGCCTCGCCAATCAGGGCGCAACTGAGGAGTAGCCACTTGGACCTGCTCGACTCAGTGCATTCATGAAAAACAACTCAATGCAAACAAATTTCAGCCCAAACAGCAAAGAAAAACATCAATGAATTCAAGTCAGCATATCAACATCAATGGCCGAGTACGAGCACAAGGGGTAGCACAACTCAGCATGAAGAAAACAGTGTTCAACAGGTTCAAAATGGTATGTATCAAGTTCGGGAAAAATTACCAAGCATGGATCAAGCCAAAATCAATACAACATGAAGTCAAAACAGCAAAATATGTGAGTACAGCAATGATTAAAACATGCAAGGTGATGTGGCAACTTCATATTGTCAAGCAAAACAAAGTCAGCATGGTCGAGAATGCCATAGCATATGTATGGAGTCAAATATGGTCAAATACATGTGTGTGTAGCAAAGTGGTCGAGCAACCACCAAGGGACATGACTGTGTGGTGATGTAGCATATACAAGCAAGGAAGGGCCGAGCACAATAAAATTGGTTCAGCAATAATTAGTGAAGCAATGTAAGTGCAAATATAAAGTCACATAGCAGCATGATGTTTCTTCACAAACACAAGTCAACAAGGTCAAAGTAGTGAAGTGGAGTGTCAACTGTACATGGTGATCAGTATGAAGCTACAACTACACATGATCCAGTCAAACACAAATGAATACAGTGATGCAAATATGCAGCTACATGATCATATGGAGTAGCACATGCAAGCAGTATACACAACACACAAACAGGTGATACACAGCATTCCTTTTCTGAAAGCTTCATGAATTATTTCCAGATATCATTTTCCAGATTTGGTCGAAGAATGATCAAGAAATATTTCATATACATATATGGTAAGGAGTGAAGGGAAACAAATAATGCAAGAATGAATTAAATCGAGACATCAGCTTTCTGGCAATCATGTGTGACCATTTTTGGAAAACAATTCAACAAATTCTAATTAGAGGTGACAAATAATTGTTCCAAGAAATCACAAATTTGGGTCAAGATTTATGTTCCAGAAATCAAGCATTCATAATTGGGAAGAAGTTTCTCTAACAATGATCAGTTTTTAAATGAGTTCCAAGAAATCTTTTTTTTTGGCAAGGGAATAAATTCAGTTTCCTGATTTTATCCACAAATATACAGCATCGAATCTCGGCAATTTTATCACAAACCATTCAAAACAAAGTCTCCTTGCGCAAAGCACTTGGAAAATCAACTATATGTTACCAAATATTATTCCAGTCAACCAAAGATAACAATGATCATTCAAATAAGAAATCTCGATTCAATTTTGACAAGATTTAAAACCATTTTTGGCAAGCAAAGCAAGTCGCATAAATTACTCAAATCTGGCAACAATTCAATTAGACAGCAAATTACCATTTCTAGAAATATCGCAATCGGATTAAAGAGGGACAAGCTAAAAAAGGGCAGCAAATCGAATTATTTGTTTCCAGTGTTTTTTCAAGTCATGCATTTCATATCAGGAAAAATATGTTTTAAATGGAAACAAACAATTTTCAAATTCATCAATTCAACTCAAGCCATATCAGAAAGAGGAAATCACAACATTTCATTCAAGTCGAGCAATTCAAGGCAAGTCAAAAGAGGAAGCCGAGCCAAATTAATCAGGAATTCACACGCAAGAAAACATTCAAGCCGAGATTCAAAAAGGGAGAGCACACAAATCAGATCGGCCATATATGTGAAATCAGAGGAATTAAAGGATTTTTAAAAAATCCTATATATTTACACCTACTTCATCACAGGCATCCTATCGAAAAAAAACCACAAATAAATTAAGACAAAGAATTAAATCCGAATAACTCACAAGTTGTAGGGTTTCGTTCAACTGAGAGCTCAAGCAAATCGACATCAGAAAGCGAGCCACGAGTTCAAGCTTCAGAGATTAACCAATTCCGTCAAGGCCGCGATTTGATTTGGAGGAACCAAAGAAACCCTAGTCAAAGCCGCAATCGAAGAATCACTCAGCAATGAACACAAGCAACTCGAGATTAAAGTTCATACAAGAGTTCATCATTCAATCAAGCCATCGTTTTGGATTGGGAAGGATTTCAGAAACCCTAGAGGATCGCCTGCCGCCATTTTATTTTCCAGAGCAAAGGAGAAAATGATCGGACAAGTACAAATGAAAGGGGCCGGCCTATTGTTTTATGGGCTAAGCTTTCTTTTAAAATAAAAAGGGGATAACCCTCTTTATTTAATTCCTTGGGTTTCAATTCCTTCTAATTTGTTTTTATTTTTGGTTTTAATTCGAGTTGTAAATTCAAACAATCATCTGAACAGTTTTCTAGTGTCTGTATAAACTAGAGTTAATCAGTCAGGGTGTTGATTGTCAGTCTCAGAGTCTGTAAAATCTGGGTTACGGATTACAGGGGTGTAATTCGGGGAAATCTGATCGAGGGGATATCGATCAGTCTATGGTTTTGAGCGTAGGGTTAGAATAGGAGCAGGGTTTGCAAGTGTACATGGTATTGTATGCGGGATCTGTTCTATCACCTAGTAGAAACCTTAGAAATGCAGCAGTAGGCAGGGTTTTGCCGAAGCTGGGTATATCTGTGTGTGATTTATTTTCTGCATTTCTGTTTTTACTATATTCTGTGATCTGTTTATTATTTTAATATCCTGTTTGTTTTTAATTAATTTAAAAACTGTGAAAAAACCCTATTCACCCCCCCCCCTCTAGGGTTATTCTAGATCCAACAAGTGGTATCAGAGCAGGTTTTTCATTAACTCTAGAGACATGGGTAATCCTAGTTGTCAGTTTAGCGAGAGTCAGTCCAGTTCATCTCCAACTATTTTCACTAGAACAGATTTTTTAAACTGGAAATCCAGAATGGAATTTTATCTAAAAACTGTTAATATTAAATGTTGGGATGTTATTATCAATGGGTACGATATGGTAGATAAAGTTTTTAATTCTCGTGCTACACATATTCTATATTCTTATCTTGATGATGATCAATACAGTCTGATCTCACATTGTTTAACTGCGCAGGAAATCTGGATAGCTCTCAATACGAAGTATGGTCAAATTGACAACTGCAGCTCAAAACCCCAGATTGTCAACTCAGATTCAGAATTCTGTTTAACAGGATTTACAAATGAGAATTCAGAAGGATCGGATGAGGGAGAATCAACGGATGCTGAAGTTGAAAATTTCTCATATGAAGATTTGGTTTATATGTGTGTTGATTTAACTAAATCTGTTGATAAACTCAAATCTAAAAACAAAACTCTAAAATCTAGGAATTTTGAGTTGACTAGCAAAATTAATGATTTGGAATCACAACTTGAATATTTTAAAAACCTTTCAGATTCAGATTGTAAAAATTGTTTGAAATTGAAAACCAATCTTGTTTATCTCAATAAAAATATTCAAAAGTTTGAAGATGAAATTTTGATCTTAAAAGCAAACAAGATTGAGTTATCAAATTTGAACAAGCTTCTACAAAAGGAATTTGAAGTTTTTAAAACTGATATAAATTCCAAATTTGAAATTGCTGAAAATGAAAATTTGGTGAAAAGTGGTCTGATTTTGAAAGAACTTGAAAATGAGATTGAAAAATCCAAGAAGTTTGAGTCGGAAAAGCAAAAACAATTTGAACTTGAAATTTCCGAATCCCAAGCCAAAATTAGATCGTTAGAAAATGAGAATTTGGTTTTGAAACAGACCAATGCTGAACAGATGATCGCTATAAATAATTGCTCAAATTTATTAAAAGAAAATAGCGATCTGAAATCCAAAATTCAACGATTAGAATCAACATTGGATAAATTTTCTAATGGGGAAAAATCGTTGAATATGCTGTTACAAAACCAAGTTTATAATGGAAATAAATCTGGTCTTGGATTCAGGAAAAACGATGTTTTTAGAAATCAAAATTCCTGTGATTTTAAAAATCCCTCAAATCACTTTAGAAATGTTTGTTTTGAAAATTTTAACTATGAAAACTTCAAAGGATTTGTAAATCACAATCAAGATGATGATTTGTTTTATAACAAACCATTTAAACATTCTTGGATCTTAAATGAAAATAAAACAGGTTTTGTTAAATTCAAATCGATTTGGGTTCCTAAGTGTACAAAAGTTAATTCTAATGGTTTGTTGTATAAGCAAGTCTGGGTACCAAAACGTATGAATACAACTGTGAGTGGTTTTACTAATTTTGTTAGACCACTTGATTCCTTGAACTGTTAGGTACCAGTGGAGGCTGAGGAACTGCCATGCAAATAGAAATGTGAAATCAAGTTGGTTTATACTTCTGTATCATTCACAGTTTCTCCAGCCATGATTTGTTGAGTTAGAGATTCTGCTTTACATTGGATTCTGGTATGATCTCTAAACTCACCTTTATATATTCTTTTTGTTTGTTTTTATTTTCTGTTGTTATTCCTTTCTCTATCTCCTTCTGTTTTTTTTTTTGTTTTTTGATTTGACACTGCCATATTTTTTCTTTGTCTGTACTTCTTAAACTTCCAGTTGCAGAATTCATAATCTTTCTGGAAATATACTTTATTTGTATATAATCATCGTGTGTTAATCATTCTCATATCCTGAATTTAATCTTGTAAATATCTGCAATTGTTTTGAAGTTTATTTTCTGATTGTTGAATTCATAACAGTGTTGATGCATTCATATCATATCTTGAACACTGTTAACTAGAATTCTAAATTTTTGAAGATCTAAATAATTAATAAAATTTCACACACTTATACTGTTTTGAGTCCCTTCCAATTCATTTTGGAAACGCTTGAAATATTACACTCATTACAGCACTCCATTATTGATTAGTGATATTTTCATTATTTTTCAGATTGGCTTTGAAAATTTAAATTGTCTAGAATCTCAGTGATACATCTTAGAATTCATCTTTATTCATGATTATTATGGTTGAAATTAGTTTGTTTGAAATCATCTGAAATTCTTGATATTTTGAATATCACACACCTCTTAAAATTTGAAATAATCAACCTTGTGTGACTGATTCATTATATCTCAAACCTAACATTGATTCAAGTGATTTCAAATAAATTATTTTAAATTTCTGGTATCATGAATACCTCTCAAATTTGATGTAAATGATCTGATATTTCTATTGGGCTTGTAAGAAATATTTTTTTTAGAAATTCTTGAAAAGTTCTTTTTGAAAATGGTCTTTGAAAATTATTGATATTTCATGATTAATTGATTTAAATATTTATTTGTTTAAAATCATTTGAAATTATTGATTTATTGAATCACACACATATCTTAAATCTGACATTAATAATTTGGTGTGATTGATTCATTGAATCTAGAGTATTTCATGTTCATCAAATGATTTAAAATAAATGGTATTTTTAATCTTGGATCATGAACCATCTTATGTGACCATCATTCTGACAAGTTTGTTTTTTTGAAACTATTTTTGTGCTGCTCTGATACTGTTTTCAAATAACTGCCTGTTTTGATTTGTCTGTTGCTTGCCAAATTTGTAAATCTTGTCTGCGTGGGCTCTGTGTTTGAAACTCTTTGATATCCTTGTTCGTCTCAAGTGTCAATTTTAAATCCTCGAGAAGAGAGAACAATTGGTATCAGAAGTACTGATTTTTTTTCCTCTTATCCTGTATAGCTTTCTCACATTTCCTCTTGTAATTGATTTTCAACTTTAAAATTATTTGTTGATTATTCATTTAGAAATTGAAATCAATATCCAATTGAACTGTATTTATAATTCATCAAAATTATTATCAGTTTTTTTTAAATTGTGATGAATTGTGACTGCAATATATTTCACAACAAAAGGAGATTTTTCTTTAATTTTCATGATTGTTGAACATTTATTATAATGTCTTTGAACTGGCAAATTATTTCACGACCATCTTCATTATCTTTCATCATTCTGCCATCCATGATATTTTTTAATGTGGAGAGTTTAATATTTTAAAAAAAAAAATTTACCTTGAACAAACAGTGAAAATAGTTGTGATGGAATTGTGGTTATGCTATTTTTTTTCAGAATTAGTGTCAATTGAAATTTTTCAATAATCCCGGTACAGTTGGTCATATTTCATAATATAATTAATTTAGAAATTTATTTCACAGTCCATTTCTGTACTTATCACATTTCTATCATTCATATTGGTTGTATATACTGGGGAGTAGTTTTTCCTTTAAATGCTGAAAATAATAAATATAATTAATATATAAGTGTGTCTCTAACCTCATTTAAAAATCCAAGCTCTGGTCATGCATGGTTAAGAGACAACTTATAATTTAAGCTGCGACTGATCCCATTTAAAAATCCAAGCTCTGGTTATGCGCGGTCAGTGTGCTCTTAAAAAAAAAAAAAAAAAAAAAAAAAGAAGAAAAAAAGTGCTAAAAGTAGAAATAAATTTTGAAATTCTCCTCTGAGTATAAAAGCCAGCCTATCAATCCATCTTCTATTCTGTGAAATATGTTGAAATTTTATGACGTATTATGATTTGTTAATTGATGGGTATTGGGATTTGAGATTATTCGATATTGTCACTTAAGTTGAATTATTAACTGTAGTCCAAATCCATCACTGTTTTTTGTGCTTTATTTTTATAAAAATCCTTTGAAAATAATTGAAAATATTTTTTTAAACTCTCTCCTCTCCATTTTATATAAAATTCATCGTATATCCATTATTCTCTAAAATGTGAAATATGCCACCAGTTGTTAGAATATTATGATTTTTGTTTGACTGATTGAAATTTATGATGACCGTTCTTCCTCTTAAGCTGTAATTACATTTTTAGTCAATTTTTCATCTGTATTTTAAAATCAGTATCCTTTTGATGATAACAAAATGGGGAGAATGGATTAGATTTTGATTTATGAGTGAATATTTTATAAATATTTTTATTTTTGAAAATTTATTATTATTCATACATTTCATACATTTCACTCATGCACAGTTATAGGGTGAGTTGTCTGTAGGGGGAGTTGTCTGTTGTAGGGGGAGCTAATAAATAGGGGGAGTTCAATATTCACTGTCAAACACATCTATTGTATACAAAATCTTTTATTTGTTTGTTATCATCAAAAGGGGGAGATTGTTGTATATAACGGTGTTGTATACACAATTATATGATTTTTGTTTGATGATAACAAACAAATAAATATTATTTTAATGTGTTTGATATTGTACTGTTATTGTAAATCATAGACTGGAATATAATATTTATATTTAAATAAAATACAACTGTACAGAAATTTAAATATTCACAGTATTTTATTTGAATAGAATATTTTATTTCAGTATCAAACAGTACATCTATATTAACTCCACTATTTAATCACTTAACATATTTGTACTTGTATATAAACAGAATAGAATAGACAAGTCTGTTTGACAACAATGAAATAATATTTTATTTTAAACAGATTTTGTTTATTACAAATAATCAGTACAATCACTTTTTCATATACATTAGCTCCTCACTATATCACTCAACACTCATTCAATTATATATTCAGGTATACATTCACATACACTTTCACTATTACACACACTGTTCTTGTTTTCTGCCTTCAGTCTTCAAGCTTCAGACTTCACAGCATCCTTCAGTCAGTCCAGTCTTCATACCTGTCATATACATGAACACACACACACAGTATACTGCAATAGAAATAAATCTGAACACATGCAAATATAAATTTTAATTTTAAAATTTTATTTGCCTCGGTTTTCTGGTGTGTTTCTCATCCTTTTTCATGACTTGATCTGATATATATAAATATAGCATGAGCACGATACATGTATACACATACATGTGTATGTATATACACATATTACAGTGCAGGGACAGGAAAACTTGACTGATGGCTACATATACACACGTGTACAAATATACACGTGTGCACTGCCTCGCCAATCAGCGCGCAACTGAGGAGTAGCCACTTGGACCTGCTCGATTCAGTGCATTCATGAAAAACAACTCAATGCAAACAAATTTCAGCCCAAACAGCAAAGAAAAACATCAATGAATTCAAGTCAGCATATCAACATCAATGGCCGAGTACGAGCACAAGGGGTAGCACAACTCAGCATGAAGAAAACAGTGTTCAACAGGTTCAAAATGGTATGTATCAAGTTCGGGAAAAATTACCAAGCATGGATCAAGCCAAAATCAATACAACATGAAGTCAAAACAGCAAAATATGTGAGTACAGCAATGATTAAAACATGCAAGGTGATGTGGCAACTTCATATTGTCAAGCAAAACAAAGTCAGCATGGTCGAGAATGCCATAGCATATGTATGGAGTCAAATATGGTCAAATACATGTGTGTGTAGCAAAGTGGTCGAGCAACCACCAAGGGACATGACTGTGTGGTGTTGTAGCATATACAAGCAAGGAAGGGCCGAGCACAATAAAATTGGTTCAGCAATAATTAGTGAAGCAATGTAAGTGCAAATATAAAGTCACATAGCAGCATGATGTTTCTTCACAAACACAAGTCAACAAGGTCAAAGCAGTGAAGTGGAGTGTCAACTGTACATGGTGATCAGTATGAAGCTACAACTACACATGATCCAGTCAAACACAAATGAATACAGTGATGCAAATATGCAGCTACATGATCATATGGAGTAGCACATGCAAGCAGTATACACAACACACAAACAGGTGATACACAGCATTCCTTTTCTGAAAGCTTCATGAATTATTTCCAGATATCATTTTCCAGATTTGGTCGAAGAATGATCAAGAAATATTTCATATACATATATGGTAAGGAGTGAAGGGAAACAAATAATGCAAGAATGAATTAAATCGAGACATCAGCTTTCTGGCAATCATGTGTGACCATTTTTGGAAAACAATTCAACAAATTCTAATTAGAGGTGACAAATAATTGTTCCAAGAAATCACAAATTTGGGTCAAGATTTATGTTCCAGAAATCAAGCATTCATAATTGGGAAGAAGTTTCTCTAACAATGATCAGTTTTTAAAGGAGTTCCAAGAAATCTTTTTTTTTTGGCAAGGGAATAAATTCAGTTTCCTGATTTTATCCACAAATATACAGCATCGAATCTCGGCAATTTTATCACAAACCATTCAAAACAAAGTCTCCTTGCGCAAAGCACTTGGAAAATCAACTATATGTTACCAAATATTATTCCAGTCAACCAAAGATAACAATGATCATTCAAATAAGAAATCTCGATTCAATTTTGACAAGATTTAAAACCATTTTTGGCAAGCAAAGCAAGTCGCATAAATTACTCAAATCTGGCAACAATTCAATTAGACAGCAAATTACCATTTCCAGAAATATCGCAATCGGATTAAAGAGGGACAAGCTAAAAAAGGGCAGCAAATCGAATTATTTGTTTCCAGTGTTTTTTCAAGTCATGCATTTCATATCAGGAAAAATATGTTTTAAATGGCAACAAACAATTTTCAAATTCATCAATTCAACTCAAGCCATATCAGAAAGAGGAAATCGCAACATTTCATTCAAGTCGAGCAATTCAAGGCAAGTCAAAAGAGGAAGCCGAGCCAAATTAATCAGGAATTCACACGCAAGAAAACATTCAAGCCGAGATTCAAAAAGGGAGAGCACACAAATCAGATCGGCCATATATGTGAAATCAGAGGAATTAAAGGATTTTTAAAAAATCCTATATATTTACACCTACTTCATCACAGGCATCCTATCGAAAAAAAAAACCACAAATAAATTAAGACAAAGAATTAAATCCGAATAACTCACAAGTTGTAGGGTTTTGTTCAACTGAGAGCTCAAGCAAATCGACATCAGAAAGCGAGCCACGAGTTCAAGCTTCAGAGATTAACCAATTCCGTCAAGGCCGCGATTTGATTTGGAGGAACCAAAGAAACCCTAGTCAAAGCCGCAATCGAAGAATCACTCAGCAACGAACACAAGCAACTCGAGATTAAAGTTCATACAAGAGTTCATCATTCAATCAAGCCATCGTTTTGGATTGGGAAGGATTTCAGAAACCCTAGAGGATCGCCTGCCGCCATTTTATTTTCCAGAGCAAAGGAGAAAATGATCGGACAAGTACAAATGAAAGGGGCCGGCCTATTATTTTATGGGCTAAGCTTTCTTTTAAAATAAAAAGGGGATAACCCTCTTTATTTAATTCCTTGGGTTTCAATTCCTTCTAATTTGTTTTTATTTTTGGTTTTAATTCGAGTTGTAAATTCAAACAATCATCTGAACAGTTTTCTAGTGTCTGTATAAACTAGAGTTAATCAGTCAGGGTGTTGATTGTCAGTCTCAGAGCCTGTAAAATCTGGGTTACGGATTACAGGGGTGTAATTCGGGGAAATCTGATCGAGGGGATATCGATCAGTCTATGGTTTTGAGCGTAGGGTTAGAATAGGAGCAGGATTTGCAAGTGTACATGGTATTGTATGCGGGATCTGTTCTATCACCTAGTAGAAACCTTAGAAATGCAGCAGTAGGCAGGGTTTTGCCGAAGCTGGGTATATCTGTGTGTGATTTATTTTCTGCATTTCTGTTTTTACTATATTCTGTGATCTGTTTATTATTTTAATATCCTGTTTGTTTTTAATTAATTTAAAAACTGTGAAAAAACCCTATTCACCCCCCCTCTAGGGTTATTCTAGATCCAACATCCACGGATGGGATGATTTCTCTTTCCAATCTTCCTATAAGAACTCTTTTTGATTCTAGCGCTTCGCATTCGTTTATATCTAGTTCTGTAGTTGAATCTCTGCACTACATTACTAGTATGGTAGTGGATCCCGTAGTTTCCTCAAACCCCATTGGTGGTTCAGCTCATTCATGATTTGTCGGGGTTTAAGAATATCTGTGTTAGGCATCGAGTTTGAGTGCGACGCATATGTGCTCTGGTTTATGGGCTATGGGTTAATTCTAGGAATGGATTAGCTTACCACATATGGTGCCATTCTGGATTATGAGAGGAGGGTTGTTAGACTCCTGACTTGTCATGGGAAGACCCTCGAAGTTTCTTGTGACCCCCAAGAGTCTGTTATGCTTAATTTCCTAGAGTCTCTTGGTGCATCTGTTAATGATTTGCAATTTGTTCCAGTGGAGATGAGGTACGGGACTTACCTCCGAGACACGAGATCGGTTTTCATATATATCTGCTGGACAATGCAAAGCCAGTTGCATTACCAGTGCGCCATATGGCTCCAAGGGAAAGGAGGGAGATGAGTAAGCAATTAGGTGAGCTACTTGAGAAAGTGTTTTCTTTTGGGATGGGATGAAGAAAGATGTAGCAGCGTTGTTTCTCAATATTTGATTTGCCAACAAGTCAAAGCTGGGCAAAGGGAGCTCGGTGGTTTATTTCATCCTTTAGAGGTCCCACAGTGGAAGTGGGAGAGCGTCTCCATGGATTTCATAGATGGTTTACCCAGATCAACGAGGGGCAACACCAGCATTTGAGTTGTAGTAGACAGACTTACTAAGAGCACTCATTTTATTTCCAGTTAAGAGTAAGAGGACGGCATCATGGTTGGCAGAAATTTATGTTCGTGAGATAGTTCGTCTTCATGGAGTATCTTCTATCATCGTGAGCAATCGTGACTCCATCTTTACCAGCGTATTTTGGAGGAGCTTGCAAGAAGCATTAGGTACACGGTTGTGTTTGAGCACCGCTTATCATCCTCAAACCGACGGACAGACGGAGAGGGTGAACAGGATTCTTGAAGATCTTTTAAGGCTGTGTATCCTATACTTTGGAGGAATTTAGGAATAGCATCTTCCTTTAGTAGAGTTTGCCTATAATAACAGTTGTTAGGCTTGCATCGGCATGGCACCCTTCGAAGTATTGTACAGACGTCCCTGTAGATCGCCAACTTGTTGGTGGGAATCTACAGAAAGATTATTACTTGGACCAGACATGGTTAGGGAAACATCCAAAAAGATTGACCTTATTTGACGGCGGATGAAGACAACTCAAGATAGGCAGAAGTCCTATGCAAATAAGAGAAGGACTGACATCGAATTTGAAGTGGGAGACTGGTTTTTATCAAAGTATCGCCCTTAAGGAATGTGGTTCGCTTCTGACCAGTAGGGAAGTTGGCACCTAGGTTTGTGGGACCATTTCCCATAACCGGGAGGATTGGCCAAATGGCCTACCGAGTAAAACTCCTAGAAAATATATTCAGTGTTCATGACGTTTTCCACGTCTCTCATTTGTGGAAGTGCCTGCATGACACCGCGGAAGTTGTTGAGCCAAGTATGTTGGAAGAAGTAGAAGTGGAATGGGAGGCGATAGTCAGACGAGTCCCTACCCGTATTCTTGGGTCAGAAGTTAAGAAGCTGCGCAATAAGGAGATCAAGTTGCTAAAGGTTAAATGGGGAGATATCCCAGAAGATGCGACTTAGGAGACCGAAGACAAGATTTGTGCTTCATACCCTTTTCTTTTCGAGGGTATGTTCTTAACTCCTTTTTCCTAAGTTTTATCAATGCTTGTTTCTGTCAATAGAATATATCTTATCTATCGTATTTTCGACCTTTAGATTGGAATCCTATGGATGTAACATATGTTTAAAACATGTTATGTTTGATGGATGCAAGAGGATGCAAGTGTTTGCTAGTGGTTGCCTGTGGATGCATATACACACACATTAGGCACTAAGATCGGCTCAATCATTCTCATACTGCATATGGATATGTGCATTTTCTTTTCTTTTATGAATGGAAATGGATGAGTTAGCATATGGATGTTGCATTTGGACGAATGAATGTGCACATATATAGAACTTATATGATATGATAGGTTTATTTGCATACATATTAGATTCATGACACTAACATACATTGCATTTAGGAGGTCAACTGAATCGGTAGACCGCCTAATCTTCGCACTAGTATTGGGACATATACACACACCTTCGCATATATTCATATAAGCATTAGAATGCCAGTGATTAGTGGATGAGTAAATGGATGCCAGTGACCGCTCATGCTTGGTTCGAATCGAAAGCATTCAACCTTACTTATGGAATTGAAATTCCCTCCATATCTATATTAAGGCACTCACCCTAATGAGTGTATTTATGTATGCCTCTACTTGTATGTCTATTACAGCGTTGTAATACCAATAAACTAAAGGGAAATCTTATTCTTTAGCTGAGGGCTTCTAAGTTTTGAAAATTTCAGGAGCCAAAGATCCAATAGTTAGCGGAACATGTTCCAAAAGGTCACATTCCACATTGTTCATTTGAGACGAGAGCTTACTAGGAAGGTAGCACCAGGTGATGTTGTTGAGTTTTCTTATATATTTCTTCTGATTCCTTACTCTGGATTTAGAGCAATACAGGCAACCACATGTTTAGTTGTTGATACTAATTTGGAGGCAATGTCAATTGCCCATTTTAAGAAGAAGTATGAGGATTATGATATAAACTCTTATCGAAATAATGAAAAGCTATTTCAATCAGATGCAACATGGTTAGTTTACTTTACACTTATAATACTATTAATTAGCAGTTTTTAAATTTAAATATTAACTAATGTACTTGTATTCTTTTTACAACCATTTATGAGGCATTGTCATGTATGGGAGTTGTAGTAAATGTGTTTAACATCTTGATTCTTATACCTTGTTTTAATTTCCAAAGGAGGATAAACACCGCAAAAGTTAACTTAAAACACTGAATTTTTAATAATATCCCTCAATTCTCCTGTAGCTTATGACATATGCCTATGTTCAATTGTTTAATATATTAACTCATTATTAAACAATTGAATTTAGTGCCCTCTTTATCTGCTTTATATTTAATTTTTATGCAAGTGAAGTATTACATGACTCGACTCAGTAGATTCATATTGGGTTTTTTTCATGGATATTATTCGGATGCTTGTTTCTTACCTTACTGAAATTGATACTGATATTTATGAAAGTGAGGCATTTCGTATGCTGACTTGTTATAATTGGCAAGTGGGATATTTTGTCAACTGGATGTACATTGCAGCCTATAACAAATATTAAACTAATAAATGTAACATACAATGTAACTTACTAATGTTGTTACTCTGTTTCATATTATAATCAATTTAATAATGCACTACGGTCATATAATGTCTTTTCTGCAAAAGTGATGCAATAACATTTTATATAAATTCGTATTTGTGATTCATATTCTATATTAAATTGTAATTTTGTAAGCATATATTGATGTGTTTTTTTAATGAAAATTAGTAATTCAAAATTATACCCTAAAAATGCAAATTTAGTTGACATCAAACTGTACTAGCCCCGTTGATTGATTGTAAGAGAGATGCAATTTTATTTGTTTAGATTGATAATTAGTTTACAACGCAGGTATATTAGAGAAGAAAAAACTAGGGTCCGATTGCATGGATTTTTAATTATACATATTAAGTAATAGCCTTCGTGCATGGATAAATTCATAAACATAACAATTTAAAAATCTTTTCTGAACTTTCATTTAAGCAAAAAAGCTTACTTTGAACAACAAAATTTTATGGATATGAAAAGGGTTATTCCGTACCTAATTCTTAATTTTCTATGGCGTCAATGGGCATGTTACTCTGTACCAGAAGAGTGAAGATATTTTTTTTGTGATTTGTTTGGAATAATACGTGAATTGAAATAGTCTCATTCCTTTTGCATTCACTTTCCCATGAACCAATATATACTTCCCATTAACCAAAACATAGAAAAGTAGTCACAATCAAAGATTTGAAAACATCAGCGAGGTAATCAGGCTAATAGCAAGAAAAGAAAAGTACGCAGTATCACATAAGAATGCCCAAAGAATTGCTGAATTTATTGTTAGAGATTATTAATTCCGCTGATTAGCAGAAAGGAGGATTCACTTACTGTTTTACCTTCAAGTTGTAAAACAAGCCAAACATTTCAAATCCGATTTACATCTTGCATTATTGCTTGATGTAAATCGAAGCCACGGTTCAAAAAGGGTTTTGTTCTTCATTAGTCCCCTAAATGTCAACATGTATGGGAAGTTCACAATGATGATTTTCAAGAATTTCCCAGTTTTAAATTGTCCAATTCCTGGTATTCTAATTGTTACTAATGCCACAATCACAATGAAGTTGGTGGCATAATCTATTGTACTATACTTACTTTCAAAGACTTTTGACTATTGCAGATCGTTTCAATGCATATTGGTATTACTGCAACTCAAGTTCTTACACTTTCAACCACATGTTATGGAAATTTTTGAGGATATTCGAAGTGGTTGTTTAAGCATCATATGCAGAATAATCTCAGGCCAATTGCACATCTGTTATTCGAGGTCATGTACCCTTTTTATGACTTAGAATGGCAGATTTGGAATGTTGGCCTTAGATGGTTTTTCGAGTACTTTCAGCCATTCGAGAGTTGACGGTGGGTTCATTTACGGGCTTCATTACTTCAATGGCTGTTCGGTTACAAAATTGTTGTTGAGTGCTTGTACTACTTCCCACCAGGTTTACAATTGGGTACATAACTGCTGGAAGAAGTGGGATGTAGTGGTCTTCACATCTCAGAGCGGACACACGTAGGATGCAAATCTGCCATTCTACTAGATCAGCGGTGATTTAGATGAAGGCTATTGCTAGAATCAACCAGGAACATGCGATTCTCATTGTCAACTTGTTTAGGCGGATTTATCTATTCATTTCTACCAGAAATTATATGTTGTAGTTGTGTATTGGTTTATGAGCATAATGGTCACAACTTATCAGTAATATCTGAAAAGTCCAAGGGAAGGGAGCAGTCCCTTTCGTGTGAAGAAGTGCAGCGAGATCGTACTTATGGGTTTCGAGATGTTGACCTATCATGAGTCCATCTCTTTTATCTTGTGTATTTAGTGTAGCTTGCTTTCTTCTTTTATTTTATGCATGTTTGATTTAGTTGTACTTAGGTTAGTATGTTAACCTTCTTATGTACTTTATGCAAGTTAATAAAAAGCGTATCAATTTTCTATATATATATATATATATATATATATATATATATATATATATATATGTATGTATGTATGTATGTATGTATGTATGTATGTATGTATATAGTGTCGATTAGTTTTCACAAGTATATAGAGATAATGATAGTAAAGAACGCTAGGCATACTACACTAGATGTTCAGTAAGCTTGCTGGAAGTCCAGGTTGTTTCAGTAAGCTAGTTGTTTACTTCAACAACTTCACCGGAAATAAGAGAGTTAACATGATTTCCCAAAGAAAAAAAATGATGATTGATATATATTATATATGTCATTTATTTATGTATTTTATAATCCCAATATCTTTAGATAACTTTTAATATATTCATTATGTACAGTTTTGTTTAACATTCAACATTCTGCTTTTTTATTGTATGCATGTGTTTGTGACTGATTCAAATCAATACATTAATAGAATATTCTTAGTCTCAAGTTGGATTGCATATAAAATTAAGTTTAATCGAATTTTCACTTTTATATTTACTTTCATTTTCTTTTAAAGTGCTCTATAATTTTTTTGATAAAATTTAACTTGAATTGAAATATGTTTTAACAAATAATTTTATATTTCATTTTATACATTTAACGGTCAGTTTTTCCACCGTTGTGCGGTAATACTAATTTATAAGTTCTCAGTGACCGATTCATATCGGTTCAACGACTGTAAAAATTTAAATGCTAGCCTTTCATGTTTTAAATTTACATTACCGCACAACGGTGGGGAAACCGACCGTTAAGATGTATAAACTGAAATATAAAATTATTTGTTAAAACATATTTCAATTCAAGTAAAATTTTATTAAAAAAATTATAGATCACTTTAAAAGGAAATGAAAGTAATCACAAAAGAGAAAGTTTGATTAAATTTAATTTTATATGTAATCCAATTTGAGACTAAGAATATGCTATTAATGTATTGATTTGAATCAGTCACAAACACATGCATACAATAAAAAAGCAGAATGTTGAATGTTAAACAAAACTATACATAATGAATATAGTAAAAAGTTATCTAAAGATATTGAGATTATATAATACATGAATAAATAAGATATATAACATATATCAATCATCAAATTTTTTTTGGAAATCATGTTAACTCTTCTGGTGAAGTTGGTGAAGTAAACAACAAGCTTACTGAAACAACCTGGGCTTCCAGTAAGTTTATTGAAACACCTAGTCTAGTGTGCCCAACGTTCTTTACTATCATTATCTCTATACACTTGTGAAAACTAATTGATACTAATATATATATATATATATATATATATATATATATATATATATATATATATATATATATATATATATATATATTGAAAATTGGTACACTTTTTATTAACTTGCATAAAGTACATAAGAAGGTTAGCATGCTAACCTAAGTACAACTAAATCAAACATGCATAAAGTAAAAGAAGAAAGCAAACTACACTAAATACATAAAATAAAAGAGATGCACTCATGATAGGTTAACATCTCGAAACCCATAAGTGTGATCTCGCTGCACTTCTTCACATGGAAGGGACTGCTTCATTCCCTTCGAATTTTCGGATATTACTGATAAGTTGTGACCATTATGCTCGCAAACCAATACACAATTGCAGCACATAATTTCCGGTAGAAATGAATAGATAAATTTGCCTAAACAAGTTGACAATTAAAACCACATGTTCCTAATTGATTCCAGCAATAGCCTTCGTCTGAATTCACCGCTGATCTAAAGCAGCCCTGCATTGCATCCCACGTGTGTCTTCTCTGAGATGTCAAGACCACTACATCCCACTTCTTCCAGCAATTATGTACCCAATTGTAAACCATGCGGGAAGTAGTACAAGCACTCAGCAACGATGTTGTATCTGAACAACCATTGAAGTAATGAAGCACGTAAACGAACCCACAGTCAACTCTCAAATGGCTGAAAGTACTGGAAAAAACGTCTAAGGCCAACATTCCAAATTTTCCATTCTAAATCAAAAAAAGGGTATATGACCTCGAATAACAGATGTGCAATTGGCCTGAGATTATTCTGCATATGATGCTTAAACAGCCATTACAAATATCCTCAGAAATTTCCATAACATGTGGTTAAAATGTAAGAACTTGACTTGCAGTAATACCAATATGCATCGAAACGATCTGCAATAGTCAAATGTCTTTGAAAATAAGTATAGTACAATAGAATACACAGCCAACTCCATTGTGATAGTGGCATCAGTAACAATCAGAATACCAAGAATTGGACAATTTAAAACTGGAAATTCTTGAAAATCATCACAGTGAACTTCCCATACATGCTGACATTTAGGGGACCACTGAAGAACAAAACCCCTTTTTGAATTGTAGCTTCAATTTACATCAAGCAATAATGCAAGATGTAAATCAGATTTGAAATGTTTGGCTTGTTTTACAACTTGAATGTAAAACAGTTAGCGAACCCTCCTTTTAGCTAATCAGTGGAATTAATAATCTTTAACAAAAAATTGAG
Source organism: Allium sativum (assembly GCA_030737875.1). Lineage (NCBI taxonomy): Eukaryota > Viridiplantae > Streptophyta > Magnoliopsida > Asparagales > Amaryllidaceae > Allium > Allium sativum. Next base: position 522,699,940 of record CM060923.1, on the reverse strand, counting down.
CAATACTTAGGGAATTCTTATGTGATACTGCGTACTTTTCTTTTCTTTCTATTAGCCTGATTACCTCACTGATGTTTCCAATTCTTTGATTGTGACTACTTTTCTCTGTTTTTGGTTAATGGGAAGTATATATTGATTCGTGGGACAGTGAATGCAAAAAAAAATGAGACTGTTTCAATTCATGTATTATTCCAAACAAATCACAACAAAAGTATCTTCACCCTTCTGGTACAGAGTAACATGCCCATAGATGACACAGAAAATTAAGAAATAGGTACAGAATAACCTTTTTCATATCCATAAAATTTTGTTGTTCAAAGTAAGCTTTTTGCTTAAATGAAAGTTCCAAAAAGTTTTTTAAATTGTTATGTTTATGAATTCATCCATGCACGAAGGCTATTACTTAATATGTATAATATCAAAATCCACGCAATCAGACCTTAATTTTTTTTCTTCTCTGATATACCTGCATTGTAAACTAATTACCAATCTAAACAAATAAAATTGCAGCTCTCCTAGAAGCAATCAACATGGCTAGTACAGTTTGATGTCAATTAAATTTGCATTTCATATGGTATAATTTTGAATTATTAATTTTCATTAAAAAACACATCAATATATGCTTACAAAATTATAGTTTAATATAGAATATGAATCACAAATATGAATTTGTATAAAATGTTATTGCATCAGTTTTGCAGAAAATACATTATATGACCATAGTGCGTTACTAAATTGATTATAATATGAAATAGAGTAACAACATTAGTAAGTTACATTGTATGTTACATTTATTAGTTTAATGTTTGTGATAGGTTGCAATGTACTTCTAGTTGACAAAATATCCCACTCACCAATTAGAACAAGCCAACATACGAAATGCCTCACTTGCATAAACATCAGTATCGATTTCAATAAGGTAAGGAACAAGCATCCGAATTATATTTATGAAAAAAACCTAATATGGATCTATTAAGTCGAGTCATATAATACTTCATTTGCATAAAAAATAAATATAAAGCAGATAAAGAGGGCAATCAATTCAATCGTTTAATAATGAGTTAATATAATAAACAATTGAACATAGGCATATGCCATAAGCTACAGGAGAATTGAGGGAGATAATTGAAAATCCAATGTTTTAAGTTAACTTTGCGATGCTTGTCCTCCTTTGCACATTAAAACAAGGTATAAGAATCAAGATGTAAAATACATATACTACAGCTCCCATATATGACGATGCCTCATACATGATTGTAAAAAGGATACAAGTACATCAGTTTATAATTAAATTTAAAAACGTCTAATTAATGGTATTATAAATGTAAAGTAAACTAACCATGTTGTACCAGATTGAAATAACTTGTGGGTCACAGTGAGTTTTCATTATAAGAGTTTATATCATAATACTTGTATTTCTTCTTAGAATGGGCAACGGACATTGCCTCCAAATAAGTATTAGCAAGTAAACATGTGGTTGCCTGTATTGCTCTAAATCCAGAGTGAAGAATTAGAAGAAATATACCAGAAAACTCAACATCACCCGGTGCTACCTTCCTAGTAAGCTCTCGTATCAAATGAACAGTTACAGAATGTGGAATGTTACCTTTTGGAACATGTTCCACTAACTATTAGATCATTGTCTCTTGAAATTTTCAAAACTTAGAAGCCCTCAGCTGAAGAATAAGATTTCCCTTGGTTTTATTGGTATTACAGCGCTGTGTTGGACACACAAGTAGAGGCATACATAAGTACACGAGCAGTCACCTCCCGATAGCATCACCTGAAAATATTTACTCAAAATATCAGTGTTAATTCAAGCATAAAAATATCAGTGTTAATTTAATCATATAGCCAAAATCACATGAATTCAGGAACCTCCCTCTCGTATAGACGGTCTCATGTCAGGATTCTTCTGGGCATAGAGAAAATTAGTTTTGAAAAAATAACATGACTCATACCTATCATACGAATCTCCAAGATGTGGATCGATGAGCTTGTGCAGTGTGAGGCTCTCCACTAGTGGCACTACCTGGAAAATTATGTCAAAAAATAATCATTTACTGTAGATATTGGCATATATTACTAAAATATGAAAGTAAACAACACTCAACCTGTACCCATTGCAGTAAATTACTTAAAAAAAAAAAAAAAAAAAGAAGCAAGGCCACTTGCGAAACATCCAAAAAGTAAAACTAATCATATTTGTAACAAAATATACATTAGCAAAGTAGTTACACACATTTGTCATGTCAAGGTAACTATGAACAATAAAATTTACCTTATTAGAATGAGCATTGCTTTTCATTTTAATTCTTCGATTATGGCATCAAATATATTTTTACCTCTGAACTGCACTAACGTGCTCTGCTTGAAATAGTTACTTCTGTAAAGCTAGAATTTCAATGTAACAAAATATATGCATTTCTTTTGAATTTATAAAGTTATTGTTTCACCACCTAAATGATCATAGAAAAAATCATGTATTTAATGTTTGTTCACACCAGCTAGCAATATAAGTACAAACATATGTGTGTGCAAATATATAAACGTCCTGCTTAATATTGTAACACAAACATATTTTTCTCAATAATACATTCTAAATTTATCGTTTTGATTTTTGATAAAATACTGCATAAAATAAGTAGTCACAGTAGACTTTGACTTATATGTTAGAAAAATATTAAATAGAATTTTAAATTTATTTATGTGTAGAAAATTAGAAGAATAAATAATGCTTTTTTATAACTTTTATGTACCAAGTGATTAATGTAATGACATAGTGATAATACGTGCATATCACATCTTCTTATTCACTTATTATCATTTGCACACTTAATTATCACTTAAAATTACTACAAACACATACACATACATATATATGCACGTGTGTATAATTATCAAGTGAAAACGGCATAGCTTGTTCGCTTAAATGTATGAAGAAATTCTAAAAGAAAGTAACTCCATAAATCAAAAGTTGTATACCGAAATTGCAAATGAAAAAATAATTACATTGCGCTTCAAATCTGATCCTTGTATAAGTTAAGCAACACTGTGTTGTATATAACGGTGTTGTATACACAATTATATGATTTTTGTTTGATGATAACAACCAAATATATATTAATATAAATGTGTTTGTTATTGTACTGTTATATATAACATCATAGACAGGAATATAATATTTATATTTAAATAAAATACAACTGTATAGAATTTCATACATTCACACAGTATTTTATTCAAATATAAATATTATATTTCAGCATTCAAACAGTACAAATTATATGTCTCCACTATTTGTACACATTCATAGATATTACACACGATATTGTACTTGTATATAAACTGAATATGTTAGACAAATTTGTTTGAACACAATAAAAATAATATTTTATTTCAGTCAAATTTGTTTAATACAAACTTCAGTACATTTCTCTCATTACATACACATTTCTTCTCTATAGCACTCACACTCAGTCATACAATTTTATATATACATTCAGTTACACTCTTTTACAGATGCTTTTGTATTTTTTTCACTGTCAACTTCTGTCTTCAGTCTTCACAGCATCTTCACTGTCAGTTCAGTCATCACCTACTTACCTGTCACATGAAACACACACATAGTACACTGTAATAGAAATAAAACTGAATACATGTGAATATAAATTTTATTTTTAATTTTTTTTATTTTCCTCAGTTTTCTGGTGTGTTTCTCATCATTTTTCATGACTTGATCTGATCTGTGTCTAGTCAGTTTGTATATATATAGTACAGGGACAGGAAATCTTGTTTGATGGCTGCATATACACACGTATATAAATATACATGTGTGCACTGCCTCGCCAATCAGTCGAGCAACTGAGGAGTAACCACGTGGACCATCTCAACTTAGTGCATGTGTACACTACAAGCACCAATACACAAATACATAGCAGCCAAGAAGTGAACACTAAAGGTTGAGCTCATATAAGTGAAATGCTAAGCATAGTCAACATGTGCAAGCATATATAACAGTATGGATGCAATCAGGTGCATGACTACAGCATGTCGAGGTACAGTTGTATCTAAAACAGGCCAAAGAAGAACATCACAAATTCAGCAATGGTACGAGAAATACAATTCAACAACAACATGCCAGAACAACAAATACATGGATCAATGATCAAACAACATAGTAGTTTGTCAAACAAACATGTGGAGTTTCAACAAGTTCATAGCAGCAGCATGCTCATGGTTGGTGCACAAGCAAGGGATGTTCTCAATGTCATAGCAGCATAGGTAACACAAGCTCAACTATGCATATGAATCAAGTGTGTAAAAGACAAGATACTCAAGTGCTCATAATAAGTCAGACCAGCATGTCTATACATGTTCAAGACATGATGCAACAGTATAATGATCATGGTGCAGCCATAAAGAAAGTAGTGATATATATAGCACAGCAGTTTAAAGATAATTTAATCAGAAAGACATGTCACAAGGTGTTATGGCAAAACAAACATGGTCTCAGCCATTCATGGTACAGCAAGTATATTGTGCGCATGCATGTCAGTGCACACATGGGCATACATACACAAGGGATCTTAGACCAAAACACAAGTGCATAAAGATTCTACATGCAAACAAGTACGGATATTCAGTATATTGATTTCAGGCATGAAATCATCTTTTATCACATTCTGAAATCATGCATGTTCAAATACTCAAAACATGATATACAATCTGTGTTTGCCAAAGCCAGATTGACATGTGAAAAATTAAACATGCAGGAAGGTCAAATGAATAAGGGATGAATAAAACCAGGAATTTTACATGTTCACACAAGGGCTGCCAGACATAAATTTCTAGATAAGCAATTCAAGGCATCGGTATTTGAAATTAGACAGTGATCAAAAAGAGAAAAGCTTTTAATTTGTTTCTAAAAAAATCCAAGTATTTTTGGCATTAAATCAAAGCAACAAAGAGGGAAACAAATCATGGAATGAATCTGCTATGTCAATCTATATCTGGAAGTTTGTTTTTCATTCAAGAATAAAATACGACTGTTTCCAGAAATTAAATTGTCCAGCTAAAAGGGAATGTAATTTTCGGCAATGACATTACTTCTCAGAAATCACAATTGGCAAGGAAATCAGTATTACATTTTTGGCAATGTTTTCAAATATGTTTCCAGATTGGCACAAACAAATATTGGCAAGAATCATTCAAAAAATTTAACATTTTTAAGGCAATCATTCAATGGAACCAAAAGAGGAAACACGGGTAAATCAGCCAAGTCATAATCGTGAAATCAGAGAGCTATCATAGGATTTCTTTATCCTATATTACACCACTTCATCACTGGCGAATATACAGAGAACCCAAAACAATAAAGATCGAAATTAAACATCAACTCGCAAAAAATTCAAAGCAAGAAAATTCAGAAAACTCACGGTTTTCGATCGCAGAATCAAAACCCTAAATCGATGACTAGAAAGAGAGCCAAGCATCATTCATTCTAGCTTCAGAGATCTTTTCAAAACATCAAGTAATCAATCGCAATTCGATTTGGGGGGAATTTGATAAAACCTTAATTCAGCCGCCATATTCCATTCTCAAGAATACAAAAGGAGATCGGGCAAAAGCAAAGAGGAGTGGGCTGGTCTACATACAAAGTTGCTAAGCCAAGTTTTAATTTAAAAGGGAGATATTTTTTTTGGCTTAGTTTTTAAGGGGGTTCTCTTTTATTCTTCTTGTTGTATTCTTATTTTGTTTGTAAACCGTTCAATCAGTTTTCTATAGTCTGTAAAATTCTAGTGAGATCCAGTTAGGGGATTAAGTGGAAGTTACTAGAGTCTGTAAAATCTAGGGTAATGGATTACGGGTTTGTAATTCGGGAAAATCTGATCGAGTGGATATCGGTCAATCTACGGTTTTGAGCGTAGGGTTAGGACAGGACCAGGCGCTGCGTGTGTACATGGTCTTGTATGCGGGATATTTTTATAACACCTAATAGAAACCTTATGAATGCAGCAGTAGGCAGGATTTTGCCCAAGCTGGGTATCTCTGTGTGTTATTTCTTTTCTGCTTTTTTATTTCTACTGCAGTCTGTGATCTGTTTATTATTTAATATTCCATCAGTTTTTTAATTCATCAAAAAACTGTGAAAAACCCTATTCACCCCCCCCCCTAGGGTTATTCTAGATCCAACAAGTGGAATCAGAGCAGGTATTTTCATTAACTCTAGAGTCATGGGTAACCCTAGTTATCAGTCTGCCGAGAGTCAGTCCAATAATATTCCGCCTATTTTCAATGGAACGGGTTTTTTAAATTGGAAATTAAAAATGAAAATTTATTTAAAATCTGTTCGTATTAAATATTGGAATATTATTATTAATGGAAGAGATTTGTCAGACAAAAAGTGTAAAGCTGTCAATACTCATGCTATGAACATTATTTTTTCTTGCCTTAGTATTGATCAATTTAAACTTGTCTCTTGTTGTTTAACTGGGCAGGAAATATGGAGAACTCTCGAAGCAAAATACGGACGAAATGACAAAAATTGCTCAAAACCCCATAAGGGCAACTCAAGTTCAGAATTTTGCCTGACTGGATTTACCAAGGATGAATCTGAAGATGGAGACTCAACAGACAATGAGACAAGAGATTACTCATATGAAGATTTGATTCATTTTTGTACTGAATTAACAAAAGTTGTTGATAGTCTCAAATCTAAAAATAAAACTCTGAAATCTGAAAACCTTGAGTTGATCACCAAAAATAACATTTTGGAATTAAAGCTTGAAAATGTCAGAAATTTAGAAAATTCCGACTGCAAAAATTGTTTCAATTTCAAATCTGATTTAGTTCATCAAAATGAAGATCTGGAAAATCTGGAAAATGAAATCATGCTTTTAGAAGAAAAAGAGAATGAACTAATTTGTAGAAGCAATATTTTGCAAAAGGAATTAGATAATCTCAAGACATCTGAAAATTCCAAATTTGAAATTTTTGAAAGAGAGAGACTGTTCAAAACTGAATCTATTTTGAAAGAACTTGAAAATGAGATTGAAAGGTCTAAGAAATTTGAATCCGAAAAACAAAAATAATTTGAATCAGAGATCTCTGAGTCCCAAGCCAAAATCGAATTACTTGAATCTGAAAATTTGGTTTTGAAACAACGTGAAATTGAAAGAAAGATCACTAATAATCGATGTTCTGATTTAATAAAAGAAAACAGTGATCTTAAATCCAAAATTCAATGATTAGAATCAACTTTGGATAAATTTTCTAATGGGGAAAAATCGTTGAATATGTTGTTGCAAAATAAAGTTTCTATTGGAAATAAATATGGTATTGGCTTTGGGAAAAATAATGTTTTTGAAAATGTCAATTCAAATGGTTTCAAAAATCCCTCAAGTAGCTTCAAGATGGATAGTTTTGAAAAGTTGAACTCTGAAAATTTCAAAAGTTTTTTTTAATCACAAACGTGATAAGAAATTGTTTGATAACAGTCTATCTAATCCATTTTGGACCCCAAAAAGAAATAAAGTGAATTCATATAAATTCAAACAGATTTGGGTCCCTAAAGGTACTTTGGTAAAATCTGATGGATTGTTATACAAACAAATTTGGGTACCAAAAAGTAAGAAAAAATTCAGAGTGGTTTTACAAATTTTGTTAGACCACTTGATCCTATGAATTTTTAGGTATCGGAGGAGGCCGAGGAACTGCTTTGCTAAAAGGAAATTGAATTCAAGCTATTCCATATTTCTTTATCATTTACAGTTTCTTAGCCCAAGTTTGTGTCGAGTTAGAGATTCATTTGCTTACACCGAAATCTGGTATGACCTCTAGACTCAACTTTGTAAATATTCTCTGTTTTATTTTTTCTCTGTTTATTTCTCCTTCTACCTCTTCTTCTTTTTTTTCGTTTTTTGTTTTGAATTATCACTGTCATATCTTTGTAACTTATTGGGCTTCCTTAACTTCCAGTTGCAGAATTCATATTTTTTTGAAAATTCGCTTCATTTGTATAAAACTCTGATGTGTTTAGTCATTTCCATATCTTGAATTTATTTTTGTAAATATCTGCAGTTGTTTTGAAGTTTATTTTCTGTTTACTGAATTCATAATAGTGTTGATGTATTCTTGTCATATCTTGAACACTGTTGATCTGAATTCTAAAATTTTGAAGATCTGAATATTTAATGAAATTTCACACACTTCTGCTGTTTTGAGTTTTCTTCTAATCCATTTTAGAAAAGCTCAATATATTATACTCATTACAACACTTTGTTATTTATCAGTTGTGATAATTTCTGAAATTTTCAGATTGGCTTGAATATTTTAAATTGTCTTGACTTATTTTTTACATCTTAAAATTCACTATTATTCATGATCATCTAGTTTAGATCTTTGTTTGTTTGAGATCATTTGAAATTTCTGATATTTTGAATCTCGCATACCTCTCAGATTTGAAATTATTAATCCTATTTGATTGATTCATTGTATCTCATGATTTACATTTGTTCAAGTGATTTTGAATAAACCACTATTTTTGGATCATGAATTCTTATTCAAAATTGTTGTGAATAATTTGAAATTACTCTTGTACTTGTCAGAAATTCTTGTGAAAAATTCTTTGAAAATCCGGTCTTAAATCTCTTTGTTTTTCATGATTATTTGATTTGAATATATGTTTGTTTAAAATCATTTGAAATTATTGATTTATTGAATCACACACATATCTTGAATCTGAAATTTACATTCTGGTGTGATTGATTCACTAAATCTTAAGAGTTTCATATTTCCCAAATGATTTCAAATAAATGGTATTTTTATTCATTAGATCATGAATCATCTTATGTGACTGTCATCTTGACAAGTCTGATATGAATCTAATTTTTGTGCTACTCAGATATTGTTCTTGAAAATATTTTTTGGTGATGGCTTGTTTTGGTATCAAATATATACCATGCTCTGATAGATGAAACTAATTTGCTTGATTTGTTAACTGTATCTGCTTAGGCCTTGTGATTAAGATTCTGTTGTCTGAGATATCCTTGTTCGTCTCCAATTTCATTTTTAAAAATCCTCATAAATAGAGACATCAAGTGATATCAGTTTAGAAGTGCTGATTTGTTTATTCTCATCATGTATATATTTCTTAACCTCCCATGTCTTGTATAGATCTTCATTTCCCTCTTGTAACTGTTTTTCAATTTTAAAATTATTTATTGATTATTCATTCAGAAATTGAAATCAATATCCGAATTGAACTGTATTTATAATTCATCAAAATTATTATTAGACTCGAAATTGTGATGAATTGTGACTACAGTATATTTCACAACAAGAGGAGATTTTATTTAGATTTTCATGATAGTTGAATATTTATTACAATATCTTTGAACTGGAAATTATTTCACAACCGTCTTCATTATCTATCATCTTTCTGCCATCCATGATAATTCTATATTAATGTGGAGAGTTTAAAATTTTTTTAAAAATCTTTTTGTATAAACAGTGAAAATATTTGTGATAGAATTTGGACTATGTTATTTTTTCAGAATTGGTGACAATTGAAAATTTTCAATGATCCCAGTACAATCGAGCTTATTACATAATATAATTGATTTAGAAATTTATTTCGCTGTCCATTTTTGTACTTACCACATTTCTGTCATTCATATTGGTTGTATATACCGAGGAGTTTTTCCATTTAAAGATGAAAATGCTAAAATATATAATTAATATATAAGTGTGTCTCTAACCTCATTTAAAAATCCAAGCTCTGGTCATGCATGGTTAAGAGACAACTTATAATTTAAGCTGCGACTGACCTCATTTAAAAATCCATGCTCTGGTTATGCATGGTCAGTGTGCTCTTAAAGAAAAGATAAAAGAAAAGGAAATAATATGCTAAATTGAAATTAAATTGAAATCCTCCTTGGTGTTTATAAAAACCAGCCTATCAATCCATATTCTAATCTGTGAAATGTGTTAATATCTTATGAAGTATTATGATTTGTTGATTGATAGCTACTGGGATTTGAGACTATATGATTTTGTCACTTAAGTTGAATTAATAATTATAGTCCAAATCCATCACTGCTTTTTGTGCTTTACTTTTATAAAAATTCTTTTGAAAATAACCGAAATTCATATTTTGTAATCTCTCCATTTTATATAAAATTCATCATAAATCCGTCATTCTCTACAATGTGAAATATGCCACATGTTCTCAGAATATTATGATTTTTGTTTGACTGATTGAGATTTATAACTGTTCTTCCTCTTAAGCTGATTTTGTATTTGTTAGTCATTCTTCATTTATATTTTAAATTCTGTAGCCTTTTGATGATAACAAAAGGGGGAGAATGGATTGAGATTTTGATTTATGAGTGAATGTTTTATAAATATTTTAAATTTTGAAAATCCATTCATTTTTCATGTTTCTTCACTCATGCACAGTTATAGGGGAGTTTCTGTTGTAGGGGGAGCTTTCAAATAGGGGGAGTTCAGTTCTTCACTCTCAAACACATTTATTATATTCAAAATCTTCATATTTGTTTGTCATCATTAAAAGGGGGAGATTGTTGTATATAATGGTGTTGTATACACAATTATATGATTTTTGTTTGATGATAACAACCAAATATATATTAATATAAATGTGTTTGTTATTGTACTATTATATAACATCATAGACAGGAATATAATATTTATATTTAAATAAAATACGACTGTACAGAATTTCATACATTCACATAGTATTTTATTCAAATATAAATATTATATTTCAACATTCAAACATTACAAATTATATGTCTCCACTATTTGTACACATTCATAGATATAATACACGATATTGTACTTGTATATAAACTGAATATGTTAGACAAATTTGTTTGAACACAATAAAAATAATATTTTATTTCAGTCAAATTTGTTTAATACAAACTTCAGTACATTTCTCTCATTACATACACAGATCTTCTCTATAGCACTCACATGCAGTCATACAATTTTATATATACGTTCAGTTACACTCTTTTACAGATGCTTTTGTATTTTTTTCACTATCAACTTCTGTCTTCAGTCTTCACAGCATCTTCACCGTCAGTCCAGTCATCACCTGCTTACCTGTCACATGAAACACACACATAGTAAACTGCAATAGAAATAAAACTGAATACATGTGAATATAAATTTTCTTTTTAAAATTTTTTATTTGCCTCAGTTTTCTGGTGTGTTTCTCATCATTTTTCATGACTTGATCTGATCTGCGTCTAGTCAGTTTGTATATGTATAGTACAGGGACAAGAAATCTTGTTTGATGGCTCCATATACACACGTATATAAATATACATGTGTGCACTGTCTCGCCAATCAATCGAGCAACTGAGGAGTAGCCACATGGACCATCTCGACTCAGTGCATGTGTACACTACAAGCACCAGTACACAAATACATAGCAGCCAAGAAGTGAACAGTAAAGGTTGAGCTCATATAAGTGAAATGCTAAGCATAGTCAACATGTGCAAGCATATATAACAGTATGGATGCAATCAGGTGCATGACTACAGCATGTCGATGTACAGTTGTATCTAAAACAGGCCAAAGAAGAACATCACAAATTCAGCAATGGTTCGAAAAATACAATTCAGCAATAATATGCCAGAACAACAAATACATGGATCTTATTATCAAACAGCATAGTAGTTTGTCAAGCAAACATGTGGGGTTTCAACAAGTTCATAGCAGCAGCATTCTCATGGATGGTGCATAAGCAAGGGATGTTCTCAATGTCATAGCAGCATAGGTAACACAAGCTCAACTGTGCATATGAATTAAGTGTGTACAAGACAAGATACTCAAGTGCTCATAATAAGTCAGACCAGCATGTCTACACATGTTCAAGACATGATGCAACAGTATAATGATCATGGTGCAACCATAGAGAAAGTGGTGATTTATATATAGCACAGCAGTTTAAAGATAATTTAACCAACAAGACATGTCACAAGGTGTTATGGCAAAACAAACATGGTCTCAGCCATTCATGGTACATCAAGTATATTGTGCACATGCATGCCAGTGCACACATGAACATACATACACAAGGGATCTTAGACCAAAACACAAGTGCATAAAGATTCTACATGCAAACAAGAACGGATAATCAGTATATTGATTTCAGGCATGAAATCATCTTTTATCACTTTCTGAAATCATGCATGTTCAAACACTCAAAACAAAATATACAATCTGTGTTTGCCAAAGCCAGTTTGACAAGTGAGAAATTAAACATGCAGGAACGTCAAATGAATAAAGGATGAATAAAACCAGGAATTTTACATGTTCACATAAGGGCTTCCAGACATAAATTTCCAGATAAGCAATTCAAGGCATCAGTATTGGAAATTAGACAGTGATCAAAAAGAGAAAAGCTTTTAATTTGTTTCCAGAAAAATCCAAGTATTTTTGGCACTAAATCAAAGCAGCAAAGAGGGAAACAAATCATGGAATGAATCTACTATGTCAATCTATATCTGGAAGTTTGTTTTTCAATCAAGAATAAAATATGACTGTTTCCAGAAATTAAATTGTCCAGCTAAAAGGGAATGCAATTTTCGGTAATGACATTACTTCTCAGAAATCACAATTGGCAAGGAAATCAGTATTACATTTTTGGCAATGTTTTCAAATCTGTTTCCAGTTTGGCACAAACAAATATCGGCAAGAATCATTCCAAAAATTTAACATTTTTAAGGCAATCATTCAATCGAACCAAAAGAGGAAACATGGGTAAATTTGCTAAGTCATAATCGTGAAATCAGAGAGCTATCATAGGATTTCTTTATCCTATATTACACCACTTCATCACTGGCGAATATACAAAGAACCCAAAACAATAAAGATCGAAACAAAACATCAACTCGCAAGAAATTCAAAGCAAGAAATTTCAGAAAACTCACGGTTTTCGATCGCAGAATCAAAACCCCAAATCGGTGACGGGAGAGAGAGAGCCAAGCATCATTCATTCAAGCTTCAGAGATCTTTTCAAAACATCAAGTAATCAATCGCAATTCGATTTGGGGGGAATTTGATGAAACCCTAGTTCGGCCGCCATATTCCATTCTCAAGAATACAAAAGGAGATCGGGCAAAAGCAAAGAGGAGTGGCTCGGTCTACATACAAAGTGGCTAAGCCAAGTCTTAATTTAAAAGGGGGATTTTTTTTTTGGCTTAGTTTTTAAGGGGGTTCTCTTTTATTCTTCTTGTTGTATTTTTATTTTGTTTGTAAACCATTCAATCAATTTTCTAGAGTCTACAAAATTCTAGGGAGATCCAGTTAGGGGATTAACTGGCAGTTACTAGAGTCTGTAAAATCTAGGGTTACGGATTACGGGTTTGTAATTCGGGAAAATCTGGTCAAGAGGATACCGGTCAGTCTACGGTTTTGAGTGTATGGTTAGGATAGGAGCAGGCGTTGCGAGTGTACATGGTCTTGTATGCGGGATCTGTTTATAACACCTAGTAGAAACCTTAGGAATGCAGCAGTAGGCAGGATTTTGCCAAAACTGTGTATCTTTGTGTGTTATTTCTTTTCTTCTTTTTTATTTCTACTGCAGTCTGTGATCTGTTTATTATTTAATATTCCGTCAGTTTTTTAATTCATCAAAAAACTATGAAAAACCCTATTCACCCCCCTTTGGGGTTATTCTAGATCCAACACGCTGCACTTTACTCGCTAACTTCATATGGATGATTGGATTAAAAACAAAATAATTACAAAAAAAACTGAAGTTCGAAGTCCAATTAAAAGAGAAAAAAAGATCGCTTTAACTGATCATATTGCTCAGTCTTTGGTCATCATTTAGAATATACATGTCATACATCATCATTTCTTAGATCTACCTCGATTACTCTCGGTCATACTTCAGTTCCATTATGTATAATTATTGCTAAGTTCTTGAACAATTTATAATTTTATACAAAGTAACATTCCAAATCAATAAGTCAGTTAGAATCAAGATGAAGAGCTAATACAAAAGCAAATATAGATGCCACAACAATAATTTTTTTCCTTAAACTCGCTTATAGAAACTGTATATATATCATCCACGTAATCAACCATACAGAATGGATCTCCTACATCATACATATCAAGATCTTGTGAAATTTCCATATCAGGATCATCTATGCAATCTCTTCTTTAGTGGGCTCTAACTCCTACAAAAATCATAATCAACATAATACATAAAAAATTCACAATATTTTTTTACTAATACTAAAATCCTTTATGTTTCTTTTGAACCTACAACAATTGTAAAGAAGTCTGGATCCTAAGTAACATGTTTCCAATGTTTCTCAGTTTAAATAATATGAACATCTCCTTCACTAGTTTTTAATTAAATTAAATAATTTTCAGTAAAGTAGCAGAATTAGGTCAAAAACCAAAAGTTAAATGATAGAAAAATAAATAAGAAATCAATCTAAGAAAAAAAGAAGTAACCAAACCTTACACTCAAATGGATATTACTTCAATTCAACTTGCTTTTGATGAAGCAGAACGTGATTATACAGTAAAATTGATTAATTTAACCAAAAATTGTCTGTATCAGCAACAAAATAAAATAATAAATTGCCTCAATTTCAAAGTAGTATCAAAATTTTGACCTCTCTTCATCACCTTAGGAAATCTGGGGAAAAAAGAAAAAAAATTTGAAATAAAATCAATATAATAAATCAAGCCACATCAATCATTAACTTGAAATCAAGCAACTATTATTAATTAATTAACATGAAATTTTCAAAAAAAAAACGATGTTGATTATTAAAAAAAGGTATAAAATCGAACAAGAGGAAGTGTTATACCTGGTCATCAGAATCATTCGAGAGCGAAAGAGAGCTCGAACACAAATTATTTGATAGTTAGATCAGCAAAGAAATATGGATACCGACTAGGGTTCGAATCTGGATCCAAGGATTTTGCAGCCCAATGACTCGATTTGAAAAGGTATTGAATTAGTCATAATGGATAAAAAGAAAGAGGAGATTTGAGGAGGATGCAATTCGACAAGGAGAGGAATGAACGAGAAATTCAAGGAGACGAGAAGAGAAGCTATTCGTCGGAAACGCAGCTAGAGGCAATAATAATTGGCTTCAGAGAAATTGATTTAGTCCCTTTTATAGTAGGGAAATCTCTCTAGCGGTCTGTTTGAATAAGCTCTCAATGACCGATTCATATACTGTAAAAATTTAAATGCTACCCTTTCGGGTCTTAAATGGATGGAGTGATCAGACAAAAGAAAACTTGATTACAATATACCAAAAATCCATGCATTAAATATGTCCTCAAGAAAATTTGAAATCAAAAAGAGAACTTGATTACAATATACGAAAAATCCATGCATAAATATGTCCTTAAGAAAATCTGAAATCAAATATTTAAATTTCACACTGAATTGGCACAATGTTAATTGTACCATTACATAACTTAAATATTCAAACAGATAGTTCAATGAACACAATGAATAGTTTAGTTGTAAGTAATATTAGGGCTGGAATTTTTTACCATGTTACCACTTACCAGCCATTACCAACCGCTACCAACGAAAGTGGTACCGAACAATCGGTAACCAATTTGATTGGTATGGTATGCCAAACCACATGAAAATATGCGGTACGGTAATGGTAATAGAGCATTGAAAATGGTAATTACCATACCTGCCACATATATGTTTATTACATAACGAAGAATTTTTAATATGTAATGATTTAATAAAGTACCGAGAAAAACACTATTACGATACAAGATTGAATGCAATTTTTATTATATACCTTAGAAACGGTATAATTTTAAATGGTATTTTTGTTCATCCATAAAGTTTTCATGCATGTTTGACTACGTAAAACAAGATATATAAATATAATATAATAACAAAAAATTAATATTTAATATTTTAACGTGAAATGTTGTAAATAAAAGGATCTCATACAAGTGAACGGTAAAAACTAATTACCGACCACTACCAACCATTACCAACCATAAACCGAACTATTGGTAACCAATTTTTTTGGCTGGTAATGGTATGATTTTTCAATTACCATATAAAGTCGGTATGGTAACGGTTTTGAGTACAAAGTTCCGGTACCGAACCGATTCCACCCCTAAGTAATATACAATGTTTGAAAAGGCCAATATTGATATAATTTATATATAGAAAAGTATGAAACATAAAAGGTTAAGGCACAATACTCAAAAAATATGCAGGCGGTCCTTAGATCAAAATAAAACAGTGCAGCCTTCTTGCTAATTTGAATAAGCACACCAATATTCAATTTTTTTTTTTAGGCGCTGTTACATGCGAAAGACTCAACATGATGCTTGACTTTTCAACAAATTTAAAAAAAAAAAAAAAAAAAAATTCATATTAATGCACGGAATCCATTTGCAGTGTTTTGATATGCTTTTCCACTTCAACAATGCTACATCAACCGATTAAATAAGCGGTCCTTTTCTGCGGCTGACCTGGACTTCACAATACAAACCACGTCGCTGATTTATGGGATGAAAAAAACGATCACGTTCTCTATTTCTCGCCTGTATTCCGCTCTCATTTTTTTTCATTTTTCTCCATCTTCTTTATGTCCAACTACAGTTCTAATTTTCAAACTCAATAAAATGTCGCTTGATCAATCGCTAGACATAGGTACTGTTACTCATCTCTCTCTCTCTCTATCTTTGCAATGTTCCAGTATCTCATCTCTGCAGTCCATATCAAAAGCTACAATCAGTTAATTTATTTGAAATTTACCTTGAATATCATCCATTTATGTCATTGTTGTACATATTATGTACAAACAGTAAACCAAAATCACTAATTACTGATTACTTCATCATCTAATGTGCATGTACTCGAATATATACATATACTTGTATTCACGCATGCTGATTTATTTTAATAACGGCAATAAAACAAGCAAACTGATATGGAAACTGTGGATACATATTATATTGACTATAGATGGATGATCAGATATAATGAGTAGCACTTTCCATCCTAGCATTATCTATGTCAAAAGAAATAAAATATGTTTCTCATTCACTGGAACAGTGTTGATACAAAATTATGAATTTTACCCCTTATTTTTATATTCTTCGCTCGCAGATTTGAATAAGAGTCCATCAGTTTTGGGTAAGGAGTTCTTAATCAATGAAAATGATGTGATTGACGGTTCTAATTTAGATAAGGAAGGGTCGTCAGATTTGATTGATGATGAGACCGTAAACAATCAAGTGATAGTACTTGAAAATGAAGTTTTAACACCGGAAGTTGGAATGAAATTTGATAGTGCGGATGAAGTGTTCAACTGTTTTAAAAGTTATGCAAAAGTTAAGGGATTTTCAGCAAGAAGAAGGTCAAGTAAGAAAGATGAAGATGGATATATGAGATATGTGACATATGTATGTGGTCGCTTCGGAAAACATGAGCGTACAACGGGAAATCCTTTAATGACTCAACCAACAAATGGCATAGGGTGCAAGGTAAAACTCACTTCTAGTTTATGTGAAGATGGAAAATGGCGTATTAATACGTTACATCTTGATCATAATCATGACTTGAGTCCTACCAAAGCTCGATTTTTCCGTTGTTACCGCCAAATAGATGATCATGTCAAAAAGCAACTTGAAGTTTGCGATATTGCGGGAATTGGACCGAAAAAAAGTTTCAACGCATTAGTCGTAGAGGCCGGTGGACATAGTAATTTGTCATTCGTAGAAAAAGATTGTAGAAACTTTCTTGATAAGACACGAAAGCTACGTCTTGGTGAAGGAGATGCTGTTGCAATCCAAAAATATTTTCTTAAAATGCAATCACAAAATTCAAATTTCTTTTTTAGCATGGACTTAGATGACGATGGACAACTTAAAAATGTGTTTTGGGCAGACGGAAGAAGCAGAGAGGCTTATAAAGAATTCGGTGACGTAGTGAGTTTCGATACGACATATTTGACAAATAAGTATGACATGCCTTTTGCTCCTTTTGTGGGGGTCAATCATCATGGACAGTCGATTTTACTAGGCTGTGGATTAATTTCAAGTGAAACCACTGATACTTTCGAATGGCTTTTTCGAACATGGCTTACCTGTATGTCTGATGTTGCTCCTCAAGGAATAATAACTGATCAAGATAGAGCTATGAAAAATGCAATAGAAATTGTTTTTCCTAATACTAACCATCGTCTCTGTTTATGGCATGTGATGAAGAAGTTGCCTGAAAAATTTGGAAGTCATGATCATTATGAGTCAATTAAAAGTAATTTGCAAAAAGCCGTGTACGATACGCAAGACTCGGATGAATTTGAACAAAGTTGGAAAACGATGTTAGATAACTTTTGCTTATATGATAATATTTGGTTGAATGAGTTATATAAAGAAAGACATCATTGGGTACCGTGTTATGTGAAAGTAAACTTTTGGGCGGGTATGTCTACCACTCAAAGAAGTGAGAGTATTAATGCTTTTTTTGATGGATATGTTAATGCCAAAACAACTTTAAAACAATTTGTGGAGCAATATAATCATGCATTGAAAGCAAAGATAGAAAAGGAGCATCAAGCAGATTTTAAGTCATTTTCACAGAATATTCGATGTGCAACCACTTATGATATTGAGAAGCAATTTCAAGCTGTGTATACACTTTCAAAGTTTAAGGAATTTCAGATAGAGTTAGTGAGCAAGATGTACTGTGATATTTCTCTAAGTAGACATACTTCCATGGGTATAGAATATGACATACATGAAGATGTGGCTATTGAAAATTATCGAAAGTTAATGCAATATAAAGTTTTATTTCAAGGTGAAAATTGCGCAATCAGTTGCAGTTGCTGCAAATTCGAATTTAGTGGTATACTATGCAGGCATGTGCTTCTAGTATTGATAAAAAATAAAATTACAAAGGTCCCAGAAAAATATATTTTGCGGAGGTGGAGGAAAGACATAGTGCGTTCACATACAAGCATGCAACTCAGTGGCGACGCACAAGTAAATTCCGAGCAATTGAAATATAAAAGGTTGTGCACTGAATTTTCCAAATTAGCAGAGTTAGCCGCAATTGATGACGATAGTTATAATTTTGTCATGGATTGGATAGAGAATAATAAAAATTGTTTGTATTCAAAAAAATACACCGCAATCCGAATACCCGATGCTTATACCACTGAGCCTAGTACCGCAGTCATGAAATATCCAAAGGTGCGAGATCCTGTTCGCACTAAAACGAAGGGGCGTGCTCGCACAAACAGATTCAAGTCAACATTGGAGAAGAAGCTGAAGAGAAGTAGGAAAAAGCCTTCAACGAGTAACAATACAAAGGTGAGTGAATGCGTTTTGGTACATGCTCTATTTATTGGTATGTAGCGATCGCAGATGTATAGTACAAACATCATGCAGGTAGATGTTTAATAGATATTATGCATATCACTTTTAGTAAAAATTTCATTTTCATAGTTTCAGACCCGAGCAAAGCATATGCACTGTTATATATTACACATCTCTGTTTTACTACAAAATTCTCTGTTATGATTGTAGAACAAAGTCAGTGGTTCATTTTTGAATCGGAACATACCACAAATGGAAGAAAAAAGAGATAATAACGTTGTACCATCTCATAATGCGACGGGTAGTAGTAACTCTTTTCAAATATTGGCGGCACCAGCGACACAAGTAAAGGCAAACGAAGATCCCTTGCAACTTAACCCCTCTATTTCATTGACTGATTGGACAGTATGTATATTTTTTTTCATGAAGAACTGTTAAAAAAAATATCTGTATTTTTACAACAGTTGTTAAACTATGTACTAATAATTTATTTTCATATGTTGTAGAGAAACAAGAATTTGGTTTACGGATATGGAATACAAATGGAGTCCGTAGATAATCAAGCTCATTTGATGGTAAACAAAGGAGATGCATATCATCTTACAACTTGTGTCTATGTTTTATTCAATTTTTTTTTTTTTTTTTTTTTTTTTTTTTTTTTTTTTTTTTAAATTATTTATGCCAGGAAAGTGACCATTCTGTTAGCAAAGATTCATATGTGCCAGACTCGTCCGCCTTTAAGCCTTCCCTTTCATTCGAACTGAACCAAACACCGACTTGGTTTCATGAGAACTATATTACACCAACCACTTTTAACGTTGTAAGTTTCACGTCCGATCAAGTTAATTTCTTATGGTAATATATGATTTATTTTGTGATGCTGGTACTAAAGGTTGTTCTTTCATATAGGGGTGTTACCAACGAGGAACAGATGAAAAACAAGATGATGTGTATGCAAGAACCATCCCACCATATCATTCTCAACCTTGAAAGCAAAAAACCTGTGATGTTGCAATTATTTACTTTGACCTTTTTTTGTTTACTAATAAACCAACTTGAACCTAGCTACTTTGTCTGTTAATGCATATTTGTTTAAAATCATGCAACAATTGTTTATTCTATGCTATGTCCACTGTTTAACTGTGAAATTGTGTTGCATTTCAGTTTGTATATTTTATTACAATGCTTACTTGAATCAAGTTTATATAGCACTGTATCCTGCAGCAGCAGTGAAGTGTGTTCCTCCATCATGAGTTCTGGCTCTTGTGCTCATGTGTTGTATGTATGCCTTGATGGTTTTGTTTACCTTGATGTTTGTAGTTAAATTTAATTTGTTGTATCTGTGTGTTTGTTGTAAGTGTTAGTAGTTAAGTTGATATTTTTCCTTCAATGTTCAACCCAAATTTAGCACAAAAAAAAAAGTGTATATGGTAATGTTCATGGCTGTGCTTCATATGCAAGTCTTGTCTAAGACAAGTTATAAGTTGCTGCATCAAATGTCAGGAAAAAAATTCATTTGTTCATTATATACGTTGGAATAGCTCATGTGCAGCTATATGATAGCAACCGAATTATAAATTAGTACTTTTTAATAATATGAAGAACCAAATATATGGGTTACAAAATGGACTGAAGATTATTTGTATAAAAGTAGAGTTGCTGTACTTAGTACAGATTGCTGAAAGTGATTTTCATTTATAGTTTGTATGTAATAGTTACATCAGTACTCACATGAACGGATTATATTCAAGGTAAATATGAAACAATTTTTCTGACTGTAGCATTTGAATTGGACTGCGAGGATGAGTAATTGAAACAGCGAACAGTACACAGACAGGTATCTACCAACTGATCAGAAAACAGTTGATCGCGTTCGGAAAATAGAACTGTGGTTGGATGTAAATAAGACGGAAAAAATGGATAAAATGCGGGCGAAATATAGGGGAGAAGAAGAAGAGTACGCTCTCATTTTTTTTCGTTCCACATCAGCAACGTGGTTTGTATTGTGAAGTCCAGGTCAGCCGCAGAAAAGGACCGCTTATTTAATCGGTTGATGTAGCATTGTTGTTTCCACTTAACCAATAGGATATGCTCTCATGTGAACGCATGGTCAAAAAAGCATTGTTTACTGAAACCGACCGTTACGGAGGTTTTAATATTGTAAGAGAGCAAAAACAAACTCGCCGATTATAATCACCTGTAAAATCTGAATTCGCGTTTCTTCCCTGTTCCTCGCTCTCTTCCGTTTCTTCCTCCGATGCTACTTTCCCTAATATCTTCGACAACTTTAAATTTCAAATGAATGCTAATTCACTCAATCTCCGATTCCACAGATTTCACAAGCATCTCTTCTTTGGAGGACTATTTCCTCATATTTCACAAATTTATTTTTGATAAGTTGAGCATTTATTTGTCGTTGAAATTTTCTTCATTGGATCTCGTATTACTCACCTTACTGTTGAAATTTTCTTCTTTTTCTGTTCCGTTTACCAATTTTTACTCCGCCTCCATCAGCTACTCGTCCACCGCTTTACCCGACACACATACCGCTAGAATTCCACCCGTCTATGCATAGTTCGAAAACCTAGATTTCTAGGTGAAATTAACGAGATGCCTGCAGTTGAATTAAAAGACGTTTGTGGGTATCCCTAGATCTATATGTTTCCTCAGGTTTGTGTTTTTCAGTTTAATTGTGTTTTTCAACTATATGATTTTTTATGATTATTTTAACCTTGCCTATCTTTTTTAAGATTACTTATCAGTGATGTAGGATTATCTTCATTAACATTGAGTAAAAGTGATTAGGTTAAAAAAACCATCAGTGTTTATTAAAATGGTTTTCATGGTGACCGTATGCATTAGGGATCAGCTTCACAAGAAATTCTCCTTTTGTACTATTAAATTATTGCAGTTGAAAACTGATTGCAGCATGAATTTGATAATCCATTTGTTATGCATATTATTTTCATTTCGATTGTTCATTTGAATGCTCAAATGACTTTACTTATTCCAATGATGATTTGGAGCTTTAGAACATCCATATGAAATATTATGTCAGTGAAAGGCTAGTTCCCAAGGCGATTCCTTCCATGTCCTTGGCGGAGAGCTTTGTGCGTTAAGTTCTTTTTTCCTTTTCGTATGGTTATGAAGGAATATCAAATATATTACCGGCAGTCATAAAGTGAACGCTCAGGTTAAGCAGTAATTGTCTTTTGTTGCTTGTTTTGATGCTTATGAACACACATTGTTTCTCAGAATTGGGATAGCATACTACTGTACAATTCGCCAGCTGTTTGTTTTGGAGGTTTGGGAAGATAGACATGGAGATCTCCTGCTCATAGATCTTGGTATGCATATCTCAATGTTCTGAACAAAATAAACCTTTTTTATTTCTCAATATTTGGCAGTTTTATCCTTTTAGGGTTAACAATAACTGATGTTGATATGTTCTTCTGTTTGATTGAGGAACCAGTGAAATATTAGGCGAAGCTTTTGATCATATATGCCAGCTCAAAGGCAGATGCATCATTTTTATCTGCACTGCAGCAAAGTGGTCTGTATCTTATACATTCTGTCAATTCATTTAAGGATGTCATGGCTGATTATCAAGTTTTTAAATGGAGATAAACCCACTGTTGTAAAATTGATACGAAGTTCCTTATTTACTTATGAGCAAGCATGGAACAGATACGATCTATGCATATTATATATTTTTATAATAATATTTTAAGAATGATCTCGGATATCATTCATATAGTGCAGTGGAGTGAAAAATTAACTGATTGAAGCTTATATAATGGTTAGAATAATGTATGCATTTTACTTAAGTTCTTCAGTTCTTTTAATGTGAACATATAACTCTACTTCCTGTAGGATACTTAATTTCAAGCCTTCTTTATTTGGCATTGTACAAGTGATAGTTTGCAATTCATTAATGAGAACGTGTTCTCTCCAAATCATGGGGGTCCTAAAAGGCTTACTGAAGGACGCTGCACGGTTCATTAAGAGTATGATCCAGAAAAGACCAAATTCATTGAACTTCAACTCAACTTCATGGCACTCTCAAAGAAAGGACAGGTGACGCTCTGCTCAGGGAAACATTGCAGGTTGCTGTGATCATCACCAAAATATGCTTTTAGACTAGATTTTGGAGTTTCTTGTATTCTATGTATGCTTATATTTTCTTGAAAATGATGATGTTTGTCAGAAGTTCTCTGTTTCTTCTAAAAAAACTGTAATATTATTAAATAGTAGCCAATAAGTTTATTTGTAGTTGTTGAATGATATTTATAAACTTTGAGGAAATAAACTTTGTTAATGTAATATTACCATTATATGATACTACATGCATGTCCCTGCATATCATTTTCAATACGTAATAGTTAATTGTTCTCAGCTACAAGATATATGTTTTTTAAAATATTTTTTATATTTTTAGTAATTGAATAATATTTTATTATGCATATTATCACTATGTGGTTAACTAAGGACAATGATAAACTATGATTTTCCCGAGAAATCGTATAATTGAACGGTTGGTTTTTCAACCGTTGTACGGTAATACTAGTAGTTTGTAATGTAGTATAAATGTGACATGTTTAAGTAGAGTTGTTATGGTAATAGTAACCGTTACCAATAGGAGAAAATCGTTACCATACTGACACTATTGGTAAGCCAAAAATGAATACCGATAATTTAACATTAACATTGGTATAATTTTTACTGGGATATCGATAAACTGGTAAAACGATGACTGGTAATATTAAATTTACCGATACATAAATCTATTAAAACATTAACACATTAAAATTTCAATAATGATAAGAAGTAATTTTTCTTGTTTTAGTAACTCTAACACCATTAATGTTTATATGAAATTTAAACTTATTTTAATTGGCATAAAAAAATTAATTAGCTATTACAAGATATTTACAATAATATGAAATAATAATTTTGTTTATAATCTTAAACTTTGAAGTTAATAAAGCCAAAAAGTATTATCATTCTAAATAAATCTATAAGCATCTGCATAAAATATGATAAACATTCAAAAAAATAAAGGTTGGAATTCATTAAAATAGTGAAAAAACAAAATTAATATGACTAGTAAATTTACCATTACCACTGATATTGACATTTTTTTACTGCAATTTTACCGTTAATAATGGTAAATTTTAACATTACCATACTGATAGCATTGGTATACCAATGCAGCTCGATATTGGTTACCAATGGTTTGATACTAGTTAATGGTAAATTTACAATTACCATAACAGCCCTATGTTTAACAGTGGATTAAATCCCTCAATTGTTACATTTCACAGTTCCAAATAAATAGAAAAAAAAAAAAAAAAAAAAAAAACTCTATCGGCATGTCAACGAAGACAGATCCGAATTAAAGAAAAATTACAATAAATCCTCAAGAATCAATTTAGGCTTGTTCTGATGCCAATTGGTAGTAAATTTCAATTCAACCCTAATTAACCCTAATCAACTCAAGAGAATTCAAAACAACCAAATAAACAAAGATTAGCGGAAGCGTACCAGAATTCGTTGAATTAATTGAATAAATGTCAGATCTTCCAAAAATACAATTTCTTCTTTTTCTGGATTTTTCTCTCTAATGGGGAAGAAGAGAAATTAAAAATAAAAAAATAAAAAAAAAATAGACATTTGGTTTAACTATATCAAATTTTTTTGACATATCATATTATACATTGAAATCACAACTGCATTGGAAGATAAAACTAAAACACATTGTCAATTGCTTGCTGTAATCCACTTTGCAGCACAATTACATTTGCATTGAAGATGCTCTATGGGAAAATGAATTTGTGGTTGCAACTGATAGTCTCTTATTACCCGCATGCGTGCGATTTCAACAGTTCTTTTCAGCTGACAAGGAAGGCAGATCATAACGTTGACGCGTTGACACTACGCACATGTCAACGAGAATTAGTTTGTACACACTATTTTGAGAACTATGTACAAAGCTAAGAGTTTCCATTGGTGAAAATCAGGCGGGGGTCCATATGGGCCCCCTGAATTCCATCAATGGGAACCAGGAGTTTTGTACACCTCACCAAAAAGGAGGTGAACAAACTCACTCTTTATGTCAACTGAGCAGAGGAAGGTGAGAAGTCACCCTAACTTTGTTTGCTTTGACCTACCAGACTACACCGTTAGAAACGAGATCACACCACTGATGGCATGTCCGTACATCACGCTGGGGTCGTTAAGGCAATAACGGGCTGGTTAAAAGCCGCGGACAACCCTTAGGGTGCGTTCACGATTTTAAGATGGGTTAGAATTCCCCTTTTTCGTTTTTGACGCGTCCAACAGACGCTTCAAAAACGATAACGCGGAATTCTAACCCGTTTTGAAAAGGCTGGTTTTTGATGAGTTAGGGTGTGCTAGGGTTAATTAATTAAGTTAATTACTAAATTTAGTTTTTTTTAATAAATTTCAAAAATTAATAATTTGTGCAAATGTGATTCGTTTGTTACTGGGTTTTTTGCGTTGCGATCGTGTTGAATTGCTCTACGTAGTGGAGATGGTTTGAACTGAATCAAAGTAATTTATAATTTTTCAATTAATTAATTATTTTGTGTAAATTTTTGATATTTATTATTTTTTAAAAACAAATAATAAATTAATTAATCATAAATTATTTAAATAAAAATAGAAGTAAAATGGTCCGCTGAAAAATCGCAATATTCTCCGCCGCTAACCAAAATATCTTGCACTAAGCTCAAATACACCTTTAGTCTTCCTGCTATTCTATTTCACCCTTTTATAATCAGATAGCTAATACCGCGAATGACAACATTTTACTCCCTCAGAAGTCAAAGCTTTCAGCTCCACTAGAAATGTCATTTTGCAGATTGATTCCTTCACAAGCATCTCCCATTTTAACAAATTCATCTTCTTTCCTTCCTCTGTTGTCTTCAGTTTGTCTTCTTCCTCGTCATCCTATTTCCTGCAATTTTTCAATATCCGCAATGAACTATGCTTCTTCTTCTTATTCTTCTGCCAATGTGGTTGAAGAACATATTGATGGTTCTAATATGGAAACCAAGAAAAGGTGGAGGCCTATGTGTCTTTATTTCACTCAAGGCAAATGTACCATGGTATGGACTATTCTTGCACATCACCTGTTTGCTTGAATTCTTGAATGGTTATATGTTCATTTATTTTGGCGCATGCTACATGGACATCATATTTGGTTAGGACAGGGCCTTTTTTCAATGGGTTCTAAGTAAAACGGTAAAATATGGCAAATCAGCGTATAATTGCATGTTAGATACTACAGCATTAAAAAATTATGAACTTCACTATGTTTTTATTGAATGATCCCGTGCTCTCTTTGGGAAAAACCCTCTTACTGGCCTCCCATTATCGGTGCCCTTATCTTGGGGTAATTTTACTTTTGACCCTAATACCTTACATTGGGCAGACTGTAAAGTTTGGGCATAGATTACACTAATTATCCATAACATAACTACTTTTGGATAAAACAGGCTTAACTTTGCAAGGATATATAGCCAAATTGCACTTGGTTTAAATTGTGGTGGCTTCTCCGAGTTGATTTCTCATTTCCAAAAATTGTTTGTGCACTGAAGATTTGTATATTGTACTAAGTAGTGGTGGAACCGTAAATTATGATTGCTTTGGAATAACCAGACTAATTGAAAGTGTTTTATAGAGACTTCTAAGAGTTGATTTCTCATTTCCAAAAATTGTTTGTGCCTTGAAGATTTGTATATTATACTAAGTAGCGGTGGAACCATAAATTATGACTGCTTTGGAATAACCAGACTAATTGTAAGTGTTTTATAAAGACTTAAATAAAATTTTATTGATACGTGATATGACCCGTCATTTCAAATATTACACAATAAATTTGTATTGATGCATGATATGACCCGTCATTTCAAAAATTACACCGACACTATTGTCTGACGGCTTCTGGTGCCAACGGCAGATAATATGATTTAAGTTATTTCTAAACATGTGTTCTACATATCAAGTAGACTACATAAATTAAGAAATGTAATCTGAATAGCAAAAATAATACTATAGATGAATGCACGTTATTAGTCAAAAATTGTTGTGAATTATTTTTGTACTATATTATGTTAGTTCAGCAAAACTTGAATTAATAGATTGTCCTAAAACTATGTTGATGACAAGTTTCAGTTGTAGGCAGATGACGCTGCGCACATCGACAAATTTAATCATGGTTTTTCGGCCGATCTTCAAGTAAATGCATCTAAATTGGGAAACGTAAAGATCCAAGATTTTGATCGTGTTCTAGTTCTTGATTTGGAAGGGAAAGTTGAAATACTTGAATTTCCTGTTTTATTGATTGATACAAGGACAATGGAATTCATCGATTCATTTCACAGGTAGGATTAATCCATTTCAATGCTGTTTTTTTATTCTTTGCAAAAATATTAGCTGCCTTAAATTACTTTCTCATTGCAGCCGGTCTTTGTCATGTTTACACCTACCATATATAAAATTGGATGCCTATTTAGTGCATTTGTTGCTTATCTAAATTTGTTGGGTTAAAGTTTGAACCTACTATCGTGGAATATCAGTGAAAACAATTAAAAGTAAAATGTTGTAGGGTCATCAAATTTTAGGCCAACATAAATAAAAGCTTTTTTTATAGTAAGAGTTGTAATTTGTTCAAACAGAGCATTCATTTTGATGTCTTTAAGGTTCGAACCCGTGACTTCCAGAACCTAAAGATAACGTGCCATACCACTAACTTGTTGAGCTAGTGATCCTTGACAACATAAGTAAAGGCTTTTGATATGTTGAGAGATCGTCTCTGATGATAGTATATTGGAATGTGATATGGGTCACACTTCCTCGGAAACAACAATTCAATATCTAATTATCCGAGCTGATTCAATAGTTAATTTTTTCTTTTATATAAACCATCCAAAGTGAGCCAAATGCAACAGATGAGAAGTGATAGTTATTTAGATAAAGAGGTGAACTATTTCATTTATTCATTGGATGTTTCACAATATGAAAATAATGATGGAAACACTATAAGTCTATAACACTGCTATGTTTACAGATAATGAATTGTGGTGTCTTCTTTTTGTTGAACTTGCTTTTATATATGTGTAAATTTTTTGGAACCGAACATATAAATTGTTATGTCTAATTGATATAACTTTTTAAAATAAGTATAATTTGTATAATTAATTATTGCTTATGTTTTCTACTCAATTATTTCATTTTAAAAAATAATAATTATATAACTTCATAACAGAACTAATATTTTTATAACATGAAAGCGTCTCCTTGTAAACTACGGATAATCATGAACAAACACGTGTTCATGAATAAGTACGACATCTAATTTGTTTTCTTTAACAAGTTACATACCATCCATAATCCAAAGACATTTTTTCCTGAAAGGGTTTATATTTCTAACTCACTCATCTAAACCTTTTCAGTAAATTGTAAGATGATGGTTAATTTCTTTAATGCTTCTGTTTGTAGAGGCTTCGAGAATATACGTGCAAAATGTTCTTTTAGTTGACAATATAAGAGTTACAATTCTTTGTTGACTTGCTTGAAAAAAAAAAAAAAAAAAAAAGAAGAAGATACATTTTGATGTGTTTGCCCTTTAACGATGAATTGTTCTTTTTTTTGGGGGGTGGGGGGGGGGGGGGGTGGGGGTTAATTCAGCATCCTATTTATTATCAAGGAAATATATTTTAGAATTTACCGAGAATACTATCTTCAAATATTATGATTTCATCCATATGACTTCACACACTTGATATGCTATAGCAATATACTCTGCTTCTCAAAATTTGATTGGTTCTTAGATGACTACCTAAATGTTGTAGACTGCATTAAACATGATACGATGTAAATTTTCATTCATGAAAATATGTATATTAGTAATTAAATGAGTGCACAAAAGTCAAAGCATATAACTATGTGGCCAACTTGAAGAATTCTAAGCAATGATACTTAAGTGCACAAAAACAAATTCTGTTTCATTCTCCATAATCCTGTGCAACACTGTGATAAATGGAAAATATATTTGGAGCTTCTATGTCCCATACGGTCCAAAAAATACTTGTACACTTTGGCCGACAAACCTTTAGTCATTGGATCAAGTATTGTTAACTCATTATTAATACTTCGAATAAAACATGAAGATTCTTTATTCCTTATGTAATGTCTTACTACTATGTACTTCATGTTGATATGCTTATTTTGATTTTCATGTTCGTTGTTTTTGGAGAAGAAGGCCGCAACCGAATAGTTGTAGTAAAGTTTTACTGGCCTTGTTATGGAATTAGTGTTTTTTTTTTTTTTGGTATGGGATAAAATTTCCTAAGCATAATAGCTGTACAGCAACTCTGTAGCAACAATAAATTCAGCATTCATGGTAGTTATAACAATTATGGATTGTTTATTGCTCTTATAAGATATAGTATTTTCAACAATATGAGAAACAAACCTATATGTGGATTTTCTTGAGTCTTCAATTCTTGCAAAGTCCGGAAATCTAATAACCAATCTCTTCTATACTATCAGTGTGTTTAAGTTAGTACATGGTACTTAATTGCTAGGAGTGACCTTAAAGCATTTTTTTTGTAGAATTTCATTATGTTCTTTTAGGATTATTTTATTTTGTTATGAATCTAGCATATTTACTGCAAATGCAATGCAAGTTCACATGCTTGAGCACAAATTTGATTGAAAAACTCATACAAGGAGAATATACTTCATTTGCTTCTTTCAAAATTATTTTTTGAGCATTTTCCCAAACCATACTTGTCCCTATTGGCAATCGAGGCATTTGTAGGCGCAGAATTTTTCATTATCATTTTAAAATCCTTTCAATATAAGCCATTTAAGACAATCTCAATGTTTGTTGGACATATCTAAGTCTGACTATGGGGCTGTTCTTTGGCTCTAAACGGGTCCGTTGGCGGACGCGTCCTATGCCAACGGCTCAACTTTGAGCCGTTGGCACTTCTCCTCCCATTCCCCCACCCTTATAAATCATCCCCTCACTCATCTTCTCCTCACTCACCTTCTTCCAACTCACCTTCTTCCACTCTTTCTTACAATGGAGAATCCATTTCCAAATGATGGTGATTCCAATTCAGACGCTTTAGAGGATATCATCCTAATTGGAGCGTATTTACGTGGTCGCCGAAGCGAAATAGGACGACGGATTCATACTTCGACGTATACCGGATTGATGTGGATAGACGACATACTTAACGGTCATCAGGCAAGATGTCAAAGACAGTTTCGTATGAAACGTTATGTTTTCTTTCGTTATGCGATAGGCTGGAAAGTTGCGGATTGACCACTTCAGAAAATGTTACTGTTCGAGAAGCGGTTGAGATATTTTTATGGACTATTGCCACTGCTAATTCGAACAGACAAGTGGCTGAAAGATTTCAAAGGTCAGGTTGCACAATCTTTCATTATTTTCATACTGTTTTGAATGCCGTCCTAGTATTATATACCGTTATTATAAAACCGGGTGATCCTCAATTTAACTCAATTCCTGCTGAAATTAGCAATGATAACCGTTACTATCTGTACTTTAAAAACTGTATTAGTGCAATAGGCGGCACACATACCTCCAGATCGAATTGTTCCGTATATCGGACGAAAAGGATACGCTACACAGAATATTTTGGCTGTATGCTCGTTCGATTTACTATTTACGTATGCTGTATCTGGATGGGAAGGTACTGCACACGACAGTCGAATTTTTAAATCTGTGGTGAATGACAGAAGTTCCAATTTTCCTCATCCTCCTACTGGCCAGTATTATGTTGTGGATTCCGGTTTTCCAATTACAACTGGATATATACCACCATATCGAAATGTTAGATATCACATCCCCCAGTTTCGTATTACCACAAATCAACTGAAATCCCATAATGAAAATTTTAATTTCTACCATTCTAGTTTACGTATGGCAATTGAGAGGACATTCGGAAAATATGGAAAAAGAAATTTGTTATACTCAGAAATATGTCAACCTACAAGTTCGCAGCTCAAACAAAAATTGTTGTTGCTACGATGGCTATACACAATTATATACGCAAATACAATATGGGTGATCCAGATTTTATGGCTTATGATGATGATCCGAATCTTATTCCACAAGAGTACGAACAAGAATACGCCGACGTGCGAAACATAGGCAATAATGACCTAGCACCGGCTCAACGCTATCAAGGCAGCGCTGATATGGCAGTGCGTCGCGATCACATAAGAGACGAACTTGTTGCAGCAGGATTGCACTAATAGATTTCTGTAATGTATCACTTTATCTACTGTTTTCTTATTTCTGCAATGTATCCCTTTAGCTGCTTTTTTTGTATTTCTGCAATGTATCACTTTCTGTACTGTTTTTATGTGATGAACCATTATGTTTTGTTAGCTGTGTTATTCTACAATAATTATAATGTTATGTTTTAATCTGTAATTAGTTAAATTACAAAATATAAATAAAATACTCCGCTAAAACCGCCAAACGCATGGTCCGCTAACTACTATTCTCCGCTATAATACTCCGCTTAAATTCTCCGCTTGCAAAGAACACACCCTATGTCTATGAATCTTTATGCTAATAGCGCGAGAGATTTCATCTTTGTCCTTCGTTCCAAAGATTTGTGCAAGACGATCTTCGAGAAATTGGGACTAAATTCATAGAAAAGAAGGTGCAGTTAAAAATGTATCAAAACACTAATGGTGCGTTCTTTTTTGAACCAAAAGGTACAAATTAAAGGGTTGGGAAAAAGGAAGTCCGTGAAAGGGGAATGCGTTCTTTCTGCGAAAGGGGCAAAGTTTTTATTTTATTGTTTGTTTATGTTTTTAAATACAAAATACGAAATACGAACTGAAGAATGCGTAATACAAAGCAGAAATCAAAATGCAGAATACAAAATACGAACTACAAAGCAGAAATTATAAGTACAAAATTCAAACTGAAGAATGCGAATTAAAAATACAGACAGTTCCTAACATAACCTAGCAGCAACTAGTTCATTTCGTATGGTATCTCAAACTAATGTCACAACGCTTGTTGTTGCATTTCTTTAAACTTGTTCACGATCATTATCCATAGTTTCAGATGCTATAATATTCTTCTAGATATTCTTTGCAAGCCAGATCTGGATTATTGTCATATGCCATAAAGTCTGAATCCCGACGTGGTGTCGTTGTATGAAATTGTGAATAGCCATTGCGGCATTGACAATCTGTACCCGAACATTGCTATGAATATGTTGACATGTTACGTAATATTGCAATTTTTTCTTTCAAATGCGAAAAGTTTTTTCGATTTCCGTACGCAAACTCGAATGGTAGTTGTTGAAAACTTCATTTTCTGTATTTAGTTCATTTTGTGTATCATTGAAATTTAGAATATGGTATCTTAGAGTGCGATAAGGAGGTAAATACACGTCTAGTAGTGGATTCTCTGAATCCACTAAATAATATTGTCCTTTCGGCAGATGCGGAAAATTCGAACAAAAAGTATTTACAACTTCATGAAAGATTCTAGAATCATGGGTGGTTCCTTCCTATTTTGCCTTGACGAACATAAATGTTAAGTCAAAACGCATACATCAGTTATATTTTGCATAGACGCACCTTTACGTCCTGCAAATCGTTGCATATTTGCTTGAGGAAGATGAGCAATTACATTTGTACCATCAATTGCTCCAATACAATTTCTAAAGAACGAGTAATATCGTGGTGAAGAACATATATGTTCTGGAATTCTGTTAAACTGAGGGTCAATCGGCCTAGTAATATACACAGACGGTAACAAGATAACATTTAGAACTGTATGAAAATAACGGCTAATCTTGTTAATTGATCATTGAAACCTTTCAGCAACCTGACGCATAGGAATAGCCAAATCGATTGTATATAGGAAGATGACTACCATTTCTCTAATTGTAACATGCATCATTGGCTGCAACTCAAGCGTTTCCAACGTTCATACAAAAATATGAAATAAAGCCTCTTCATTCGGAAATTTTGTTGACACCGATCTGCATGGCCTGTAAGTATTTCATTACCCTATTTAAACTGGTAACTTCAGAATTGTGTATCCGGGTCATGTGAGGTCGTCATGTGGCATAGTACAGTTGAATGAACTGGATGTCTTGCAAATCTTCAACATTGGAGTAATCATTTTTAGAACTTGGATATGTCATTTAATGTGAAGCAGCAGAGGAGAATAGAGTTGTTTGAGATGATGGAAAAGAGTGGAGAGCTTGAGGGTTTTAAGGAGGTTTGGGGAGACGTTCACATCCGACACGTCGGACGCCTCTAACGCGAACGTTTCCCCAACAATGGTAAGCTCGAATTGGGCAGTTCAATCAGGTCCACGCTCGATGCGTCCAACGCCAACGTGAACTGCCATATTAAAAAAAGAACGCTACCTAATTTAACATGTTCCTTAAAATATTGACGTGGTCGTCGTTTAAAATATTGACCCGATCTTCGAGAAATTTAATTTTTTAGCTTTGACGTATTTTATTTTGTGCAAAGGGCAATAAAATTTGTATTATTACCTGTGATAAAAACACTAATTGTCCTTGGGTCTAATTTAGTTGAGGATTGTAAACCTACACTTTAACACGACAACCCATTTGTTTAGTTTATTTGTCTTAACTCTTAAGGCAGCTTTGCATCTATTCCATATTTTAAAGGTGTTTTAAGAGCAACCTTGAATATAACCGTGTATTTAGGACATAACGTTTATTTTTTTGGCATTTCTCTCATTTTTTTTTTTTTTTTTTGGGGCATTTCTCTCAAATTTGGATCACACCATTCTTGTAACCATAATTGTAAGCATGCAATTATTATTTTAGTTAACACCATTTATGTTGGGGTATACCAGGCGTGGTATATTGGGCAACTCTGCCTTCTATTTGGTAAATTAGCAAATTGACTTGACATTTGTTCTTTTGGTATATATGTTCTACCAGGCTATGTCCGACCTTACATTTCCCTTGGCAATAAGTTTTTTTTTTTTTTTTGGGGGGGGGGGGGGGGCTCTCTCTGATGGGATTCGACTCCATCGAAGCAGACAGGGCATCAGGTCAACCAGGAGCGGAGGAGACTCCAGCCCCTCCTGCGCAACAGCCAGAGGCGGGGTTGCCTCCTGAACCTGATACCCAGAAGCCACGATATCAGTGCTGGGGAAAATTAAAGAATTGGGTGTCCTCTTGGGTTTCTTGGAAGTGCTGAGACGAGAGTTGGGTGTTTATCCATGGTACTATTTAAGGGTGAAGAGTAGTAGTTTGCCAAAGATGCTCCTTTGAGACCTTATTTGACCGGACCTGAGGTATTGTTGTTGCTGGGGTTGTTTGAAAATTTACCCAAAGAAATATCATGTTCGTTCCGTAGACTTAGGTGCTTGCGAGGGTAAGTAATACTGGCGAAGCGACTGCATTTCATCTTGGATTCGTTCCGTTAGTTCAGTCAACAACCGATTGTGTAAGAAAATAGGTTGTTATTGGTCGGTCCTCTGTTCCCTACTAATTGCGTAAGAGCCTAGTTTTTTCTTCCCTTTATGTGAGTCGCTTCTTTCTCTAGCAGCTAAACTCAGGCTCAGGTGCCTTAACCAACAGTTCATAACGCTTGTACTTTGACGGATAATACCAACTCGTGTTCAGATTCGGGACTGGAAGGGGACCTGAGGAAGGACCATAGGTGCACGAAGACCTCTCTGGTTGATCTCAAATCATGCATCATCTCGGGAGTTGAGGAAGGAAGCCTCCTATGGCTCTACTAAACAAAACTAATAGTTCAGCGGTGCGCCTAGTTTCAGTAGAAACCGTGTATGAATTTACTATAACTATAGAATACCATATTCTCACGAGCTGCTGCATTTATTCGAATGATCCACAAACGGCGAAAGTCCCTCTTTTGTCTGCCTCCTATCCCGTTGAGAGGAAACCAAATCTCTCATTTTCTGTTGAATAGCAGTTCGGGTAAGTCTAAAATGGGCTGATGGTTGATGCAAATAAACGAATGCCAATTAATATACTGGACTTGGTATACTATGCGCCAATTAATATACCTCCCTTCGGTCGCCGCGTATAACTCTAGTCATTGAATCAAATGAAACTTTAATGAATAACTAATTGATTTCTTTTCATTCAGTCATCCTCTTATCCCCCTATTAAATTCAGGATTGTTCTGATATCTTTAATAATAGTTGGAATAGGTTTCGTGTCACACTTTTTTGGTGTACACGCAAACTACCGAAAATGCCCTTTAATCAATTTGAACAGATCTTAATAAATCAACAAAAAGTTCCATCCGTGCATTAAAAGGCAATTTAAGTATATAAAAGGAATCTTTTAGCACTTAAATAAATTAGATTCAAAATATTAGCATTGGCGCATGGTGTAACAATTCAAATAAATAGATCTTCTTAAACATAGAAACCACGCCAAAATCATAGCAACTTTCACGCACGCTCATCTACACATAGGTATTTGTTATTGTGAAACATTCAAGGCTTCATTTGAACAAATATAGAATGCTGGAAATATCCATGGATCCCTTTATATTATACATCTTATCATTATTAAATGTTGTCACATCATTTACATGAAATTAAAATTTATATTATTAAATGTCCCCACGTCATTTACATGAAATTAGAATTTATATTATACTTATTTCGGGAAAATAATACATTATATCTTTTATTATTACAAAATATGTCATCACCTTTATTTAATTATCTGCGTTGATATATATATATATTTCCTCCTTGAATAATGGATCATAATATATTATACCTTTTAATCAATTTGAACGTATCTTAATAGATCCACAAAAAGTTCCGTTCGCGCATTGAAGGGCAATTCAAATATATAAAAGGAATCTTTTAGAACCTAAAGAAATTAGATCTAAAAAATTAGCATTGGCGCATGGTATAACAATTCAAATAAAAAGATCTTCTTGAACATGGAAACCGAGCCGATCATAGCAATTTTCACGCATAAGCATCTATTAGAATTTATGTTATACTTATTTCGGGAAAATAATATATTATATCTTTTATTATCACAAAAGATGACATCACCTTTACTTAATTTTATGCGCTGATATATATGTTTCCTTCTTGAATATTGAATCATTATATTTCCTTGGTCAATACATCTGCTAGAATCCCGCAATATTTCATTTATAAATGCACATACCTTCTTTTATTCCTCAATCCCACATATCAACTTCTCTACTTCTCTCTCTTTTTTTCCTTCCTCTTTCAGCTACTCTGCAGAAGTATTTGGCTTCAGGTAAACTCCACTTTAAAGATATACATTCTGCAATATTTCAAACCCTATTTTATATTCCATAAATCTACATGCTTTCATCATCACCTGTTTTGAAGACCGACCGGTTTGGAGGTAGGTTTTAATTATTTACTGCTTCACTTTTTTTTAACTGTGATATGTTTAGTGAATTTTGTAGGGCAGATATTAGGTAAGGACTTAAATTTGTCTTTAGTAAGTTCTTAGAAAAATTATACTGCTAGATTTTTAATGTTTATCAATAATGCATTTTACTATAATATTCATTATCTCTACAAAACTCATTCTATATACTTCAGGATGAGGAAGCAACCCATTCCAATGTATCTAAATGCTGATGAACCTACTCAAGAAGATAAAACAGATGAGGCCCATGCATATTCAAATGTTAATGTGTTTGATGATACAGTTTACACAACCATCGATGACAATGAAGGAACATAGCATACACTGGATGATATAATCTTTCCATGTAATGTTACAAGGAAACATGGTTACAATAAGGCCATGTTTGCTAGCGGAAAATATTTATTGTCCCAACGGTGCTTAAGTGTCATTTGTTTACATGTATATTAGCGATTACACAAACTTTTGAACATCATAAAAGATAGAGAAATTTAAAACACGGAAATAGGAGCAGAAATGTTTAATATCTCCTGAAAGATAAAATAATTGAATAATATTTTGTAGCCATTACTTTAGAAATTGTTTATATTTAATATTTTTATTTCTTTTTCTTGCATTGACAGTTTATAAATTATGCAACATTTGTACTTGCCTATAAAAATATAAAATATTTGAGAATTAGTAACCCACGCGCAGAGCGCGTGCCACGATCACGCGCGGAGCGCGTGCCGTTACGCTCGTATTATAAAATAGAAATTCCAATGGCTTTTGCAATAGTAGGGTGAGGACCAACCACGATTTTTTATTCTATCCGGCCCGAGAAATTCTAGCGATATAAAATAAAATGAAATAGGGCATTCATTATCTTTCATTTTTTACATGCATTGGTATGCAAGACTAGGGTACAAAAAATGAAGTAGAACAGGATCTAGATACATCAGCATGTACGGTTTTAAATTATTGAAAATTCATTGGCAACTTTTGTGTTCTTGTTTGTTTGGTTGCATTTAATGCAAGTCAACACAAGATCCAAAATCAGTAAATCAAGAGGCTTTAAAATTTCATCATTTAGTTTTCTTATGATTATGTCAATGAATATTTGTCCCAATCTTTAATGTTAGTAACAAACAATAAGACACTTCATGTCAGTATTATTATCATAAAGAATTAAGAGATTACAGTCGTAAATATGGGCTGATTTAATTTTATAAAAATTATCTATTTAAAACGAACTTTCAATTTCATTCCATCTAATAAAATATTTCAAAATTTCAAATTCAATTTTTTAAACCGATTTTAAATCCGAAAGAAAAAATGTTAAAATTAAACCGGAACTAAACTCCTAGAAAAAATGGTATGAAAAAAATATATTTAAAATCTTAAATGAAACAATATTTTAAGACCGATCTGAATTTTCCAGTGTTCTCAACATGTGACCAAACTCGGTTGTTTGAATAGATACATAGCAAAGAAAATTTTAGCACTGGAATCAAAGTACCATGTATTATTAAGAGCATCAATAGAATAAGATTCATTGAACCATCAAGTCAAGATGCGTTTGGTTGTCAAAAGCAACTTTTACACTTTAGAGAACTTTTCGGTTGGTAGGTTTCGGTGGTTCTGCTTTGTTAAGAGTTGAGTCAATTTTATTTGGAATACAAAATGAATTTTAAAAAGAATCAACCACATAACCAAAATTTTTTTACATTGGCATCAGATACCATGAAATAGGACCTTTTGAGTATGAATCAATTAATGGTAAATTCACATACAAGTTTCAAATCTTTCTATGGATACAGATTTAATATTCATTGTGTTTACAATAAACTTTACTAACAAAGCTGGCGAGCAAGATGTTAAACTATAAAATCTGACAAATATGAGTGTACAGATTACCCGGCTGGTAATTTGGAGCGCACAGGTTTAAGCCCCGGCTCGAGCCCCGGCCTCTTCACATAATGTGAGGGAAAAGCTGCACGCGCTAATCGACCACCCTCAGAGACCGGAAAGCCGTGAGAATATTACCAGATGAGAGACTATCTAGGAAGTCCTCACGCTTGAGTACGGGAGCCTTCGACACTGGGTATCCTCCTTTATTGTGTAGACTTTATATTATTATTTCATTCCTATATGGTGATTATATTCCTGTAAGATCCAGTAATTAGTAATTACTCTAGCGACTTCACTGGAATTTATATATGATTCAAAATACATGTATCAGATATCTATATACATTATATAATGTTATGTTATGGTTATTCCTAGCTATTAATGATGTCAATGAAAACTTTTGATGAGGCGACATGTCTTCGTGAAAACAAATCTCTGTAAAAAGCGATGCATTCGTGAAAAACACATTTAGGAAAAGATTATTTTGACAATTCAAATATGCGCTTTAGATTGTCTATTTATTTTAACATTATTTTTGCTTGTTCATTATAAAATAAAGAGCATGCATAATTATTGAATGGGAAATTAACTTTTCAAGGATACACGAGGGGAACTGCGAAATTTTGAGAGCCGCTGCTCGATATCTGATGCATATATCAGGTTTTTTAGAACGAGTAAATTTATGATGTGCCTATGTTTGAATGGTGTTTTGAAATACACATCTGTTCATCTTCTCTTTGTTATTATTGTTAGCTTGTAATTCCTCCATTGCTTTAGTTGGTATTCCACTCAATCCAACCAATAATTTCTAATTTTGTAGCATAATCGAATTCCAATTTTCTTCTCCCAACTGGATCTAGCACCACGTGCTTTTGACAAGAAAACCAAAAGCACGATGGGAAAGCCCAAACTAGCAAAAACCAAAGCTTTGCCGAGGTAGGAGTTGATCTTAAATGGAGTAGGGCTGCAGTAGATCACTTGATTCAGATGAGAGCTAATATCTTTTTAAACATAAGCGTGAATTGGGTTAGACAGTGGCGACGTAAAAAGCAACTCGAGGGTACAGAACATGTTTTCTCTAAACCTAAACATTTTTGAACTGTTTTCGGGTTAACATGTATATAGACACACACATGCACATACATGTTAAGATTTCGCCATGCTGCACGAACCACATTCATATAATTACCAAAAGCATGAAATACTTATCTTTCTTTATCATTCAAACAACAACTAAGCCATTAGTACCAAACAAGTTGGGATTGGCTAAAGATGGAACCCAAAAGCAGATGATCAAGTCAACTTAAAGATAATAATAACAAGAGATTTAAAGGTGAAAACATAAATGATAAAAATAAAATAAAATAATTAGACAAATAATAATAGTAATAATGATGAATAAAAAAAAAACCAAGATGATGATGATGATAATGGTACTAGCAGTAATAAATACAAAGGATCAGCACTAAGTCTTATGCTCCTAGTCACTAATCCTAGTAACACTCTCTAAATTAGCCTAAGCTCATAGTTCTGATACATAAGCCGCTAACTTTCATGTGCTTCTGTCCAACACCAACTCTTTGAATATA
The DNA here is from genome assembly GCA_030737875.1 of Allium sativum. Lineage (NCBI taxonomy): Eukaryota > Viridiplantae > Streptophyta > Magnoliopsida > Asparagales > Amaryllidaceae > Allium > Allium sativum. The sequence goes on along the minus strand of CM060923.1, from coordinate 522,659,595 downwards.
TTCCAGTTTTGCAAAGTCCTCTTTTACAACTTTCTCACATATCATTTTGATCTACCTTTACCTTTCTTTGAGCATTAAGTGCGATCTATAACTGCAATGCACACGAGTGTATTGTGAGATCTCCGTTGAAGATGTTCAAACCATTTTAAGTGGTGCTGAGTTAGCTTCTCTTCAATTAGTGCAACTCCAAGTTTGTTTCAAATATCATTATTTCTAATTCGGTCCCGTCTTGTATGCCTACAACTTCATCGCAGCATACACATCTCTGCTACACTTATCTTCTGGACATATTGTTTTTTAATAGTTCAACATTCTACACTATATAACATTGCATGTCTGATTGTTGTTTTATAGAATTTGTTTTAAGTTTTTGTAGGATTTTTCTATCATAGAGAATGTTATATGCTAGTTGCAATTACATCTATCCTGCTCAAATTATAAAACTAACATCCTCACCATCAAACTGCAACATAAATCATAAATATCAAAATGATTCCTTACTGATCACTACTTGTCTGCTAGAGCGATGTCTTCTTCATTTGACCTGACACCGCTGAACTCGCACTTCATATACTCTGTTTTTGTTCTGCTAAGTCGAAAACTCTTCGATTCTAGGATTCGCCTCCACAACTCTAGTTGTCTATTAACTCCTATCTTATTTTCGTTGATCGGCACTATATCATCTGCAAAGAGCATATACCAGGAAATCTTACCTTGTATACCCTTCACGACCTCATCCATCACTAAGATAAAAATACAACTGCTCCAGGCCTACCCTTGATGTAATTCGATGTTAATGCGAAAGTCACTGATTTATCCATCGCATATGCTCTGACACTAGTCATAACATCATCAGACATATTCTTGATAAGGGTAATGTACTTTGTTGGTACCATCTTCTTTTTCAGAGCCCACCACACAACCTTTCTCGATATTATGTTATAAGCTTTCTTTAAATTGGTAAATAACATGTGTAAGCCTTTTTTTGCTCCTTAAATATCTCCATAAATTGTCTTATCAAAAAAATTGTCTATGTGGTTGATCTTCTAAGTTTGAAACCAAATTGATTTTTTGAAACACTTATCAATCTTCTCAATCGATTCTCGAAGTTTCTCTCCCAAAGCTTCATTATGTGACTTATAAGCTTAATTTCTTTATAGTTTGTGCAATTTTGAGTATGTTTTTTATTCTTGAATATTGAAACTAAATTGCTTTTTCTTTACTCATCTAACCTCTTGTTTGATTTAAAAATATTCATGGACAACTTAGTTTGCCAAGTTATTCGTATATTTCCAAGGCATCTCTACACTTCAATGAGGATATCATCAAATCCTATCGATTTGTTTGTTTTCATCCGTTCGGCTCTCTTTTATTTCAAATTCTTGAATTCTGCAAATAAAATGTCTGTTGGTGAACTTGATTATATAGCTATTATTTTTTTCGAAAAAAATAATAGCAAAGTATTCTCTTCATCTATTTCTTATTTCGTTCTTCTACATTGAAAGTTTATCATTCTCATCTTTGATGCATTTAATTTGGCTGAAATCTCTTGTCTTTCTCTAGCAGAGCTTGGTTATCCTGTAAACGTTTCTTTCACCCTCCTTCGTACTTAGATTTTGATATAGATCTTCATATGCCCGACCCCTTGCCTCACTCGTCATTCTTTTTGGGGTTTACTTTGCCACTTTATACTTTTGCAGGTTGTCCTCGCTCCTATGATGATGCATGCATTTGTAACATTTTTTCTTCTTTCTAATAGCCTTTTGCAGATCACCATTCTACCAGTGATTTTATGTTTTCATTTATTTCCTTTTGTTATCCTAAACATCTCAATAGTCACTTTGTGAATGCGTGTTGCCATCTCGTCCTATATGTCATTGTTTCTCCTTCTATATTCCATGCTCCTTCCCTCATCGCTATCCTTAAACACATATGAGGGTCTCCTTTAAACTTCCTCCAAATCTTAATTCCTTTATCTCTAAGCATCCGAAGACCAAACAAGAATACCAAAAGATGATGTTGTGGGACGACACATTCTTCAGGTATGACTTTGCAATGTATACAAGCTCGTTTGTCGTCTTTTTTAGTAAGGACAAAGTCAATCTAGTTAGAGTGTTGGTCATCACTGAAAAAGTTTATCAGATGTGGTTGTTTCTTTCTAAAAAAGGTATTAACAATCATGAAGTCGTAAGAAATTTATTATTTTTTCTTCTTCTTGGTATCTATTACCATATCCAAAATCACCATGCACTATCTTAAACTTTCACTAGTTGAGACAACATGACCATTGATATCTCTTTCTATAAAAAGTTTGTCAATATTAGACTCTTTTGAATCATGACATCTGGTTCTTTCCAGAAATTCCTCTTGGCTTCTTCACTTAGGCCTATTTGTGGGTGCGTAGGTATTCATGATGTTCAAAGTCACATCACCAACTAACAACTTGACTAGGAAGATCGTGTCCTCTCATCTTCGACGTCGACCGCTCTGTTTTTAAAGTTCTTGTCAATCAAGAGGTCTATCCCATTATTGTTACGTATTTTCCATGTATCCTAACTTGAAATCTGTGTTCTCTGACTCCTTTGCCTTTTGGTCCATCCATTTGGTCTTCCAAACGCATGATATATTTATACGTCTCATAGTCATAGTATCAACTCTCTTTTAACTTTCCTGTTAAGGACCCTACATTCCAACTACCTTACCAAACTCTACTTTCATGGACTAATTTTCTTGTCTTTCGCACCCCCCCCCCCCCCGAGTAAAATGTAATGTTTTGCTATACTTGGGCGTCGATGAAGCACACTACTAAGGAAGTGGCAACCCAACTTTTGTCTATTTATAACCGTACCGGGACCTCGATATGCCATGCCACTAAGAGAGTGGTGACCCAACTCTTGCCTATTTATAACCATATCTAGGCCTCGATATGGCTCGTCGCTAAGAGGGTTATGTCCGTCGAAATATAATTAGGTTCTATTTTCATAAGGGAGATCAGGTTTTTACATTGGATCGTCAAGCCTATCATAATCCTTCTCGTTTACCCTGGTTTGGGACATGCTCCACATAAAACTACATAGGTAGAGTTACTGTCCTTTTTTATCATTAATAGAATAAATAAATGGTCCTATATGTCAAGCAGAAATCTGTTGCAACCATTTTCTTTTGAATTATGAGGGCGCTGAATATTGCAAGGAAAATGGACGGTGGTTATACCACCTGATGTCATATGTATTGATAAATGGGTTACGGTTTGGACGGATGACTGTTTGGAATCTTAGATTGCTAGAAGATTTAGTTTAAGTATCATAAACGACAAGGTGGAAGACCTGTGTATACTTTGATAACATTATTGTGAAAAGTCGCTACAAAAAAATTATTCTCTTTTAATTTACCAGTCAACATGATTGAAGGTGGCTACCGTACCAAATGTTTAAATTGGCCTCAAACTAAACAATGGAGAAGTATGTTGGTAATAAGTTTGATGATGATCTTCTAACTTATTCCTTCTTGAAACAAAAAATTGATAAAATAGGTTTCATGTATATTTTCAACACATTACATATGGGTATTGATAGACTAAACCAGGAGCACTATCAAATTAATGCATAATTCATTAATTCCGCACTAATCGATGTTTTTCTTCATTCGAAAGGATGCATCAATTTGATCAAAATATATCTATTCAACTTAAATGTTCCATCTTGTCATCAATAGATGTCTTTTGTACATGCATATTTATTTTGTGCAACTTGAAGCCATGAATAGTTATATTGTTTTGCTCCCTGCGTATTGGTAAACTAAAAGATACCATTCACTGTCCTTTTTGGTTGGTAATAATTAAAATTTCAATCGTTGAGCTGAACGGTTGTAATTTGTGAATTTGTGCTTGGTCGGACGCCAACGACTATTTCAATCGTTCAGCTCTTAAACATCCTTGTAAAAATACAACCAAGCCACCATACCAAGTCCATAACTTCTCACCTGTCCAACTTCACACAAATTCAATTCTACTTCTCATCACCATTCATACTCCACACAAACTCAACACATAAACACGTAATGTGCGACTTCGAGAGGGTGATTCCGATATGAAGATTTGGAGGATTTAATTGTTTTGAGAGAGTACAACCGTAGAAGGACCCGAATCCGACAAATACATACATCAACTTTTACTGGTATAAAGTGGGTAAAGGAAACACTCAATGAGCTTTATGCCGAACAATGTCAATGGGATTTTTATATGAAAAGATTTTGTTTTCTCTTATTGTGTGATATGCTGTAGAACTATGTTTTGATTACAACACCGCATGTTTATATTAAAGAAACATGAATGACATAATAGATATCAAAGGCGTAACTGGCCCTGGGCGGAACTGGGCTGCAGCCCAGGGTAAAAATCATTCTGCTACCACCATCGCCTCCTCTTTATATGAGTTCATCCCTTCTCTTCCCAAACCTAGCTTTTCCCTTGTTGTTTCTATCCCATGTTTATCGTCTCTCTCCATTCCGCTTGCTTTCATCTTTCAGATCTAATTTCTAGATCCGTTTTATCTCTTTCGGTAGTGGATTTGGAGCTTGATAGTGCTTGTCACTTTTTTTCATGGCTTGACCTGCAACATTTCTTGGTTGGAACCCAGTTTTCTGACCTGTTCCATTACTCCCTCTTGACTTCACTTTCGAGCCTTTTTGCCTTTCCTTATGCGTAAGGTGATTCTCCCTTAGCCTCTTTCACCTATAAGCGCTTCCTCCCTCAACGTTCGTGTTCAGGTTGGATATGGTATGAGTTTTAACTAACAGCTTGATGATTTTGAAGTAAATTGGATTGTGCCCCTTTTGTTATTTTTATTTTGGGATTGGTTTTGTGTTCTTATCTTAGGTGGGAGTGTCGTGGCTGGGGTAGACTGTTATTTGTCCAACTGTGGCACTACGTTGGTCATTTATTGATACTATTTTTGAGTTGAGTAGTGTGGTGATTTTGTACCTTTGAGCTTGGTGGAGTTATTTTCCTGTTTTCCTAGCCACTTCTACTTCAGTTGCCCCACCTGCTTTCACACAACTGTTATTCTGACCTCGGCAACAACTCTACTACGGGGATTAGATCGACTTGGTTATCGTGCCTCGTTCTGAGGTGGTGTTGATTTTTGTTGTTTCTGAGTTGGGTTTGGACTCTGGTCATTGTGTAAGCTGTTGGATTATGTAATTTAGTGAGAATCTTTGGATACTCATATGCTACTACTGTCCAATCTTTATGGTTGGTTCTTGTTAATTCATTGGATGTGCTTTTTTTTTTTTTTTTTTTTTTAAAGTAGTTAAGGAATTTGACTCTACGAACATCTGTTATGTACAATTAAGCTATTGAAAGTCAAATATAAATCTACTTATTATTGTTTTAAATTTTTCGTTCGATTATTGTTTTGTTTAGTGATCAAAATTACATTATAACTTTTAAAAAAGATAGCTTTACAGTTAGCCCACCCTAGCCTTAATTCCTAGGTCCGCCCTTGATAAATATGTATAAATACTTTAATTAATTATCGATGTATTTGCATTTCTATTATCTATGTATTTGCATTTCTTTTATCCATGTATTTCTATCAGTTATTAATATTTATCGATATTTTTATTAGAGTGCGTTTGATGTATTTTTTGATATAAAATCCCTTAAATTCCTTCTTTCCTACTACTAAATCAAAATCCAGGCTTCAACTATAATATAGCACTATGCAGACGAGCAACGATGAAAAAGAGAATGAGCAAATCTATATTTCTACTAGTTTTACCGTTATAAAATTTCTGTTACAAACAAATATATACAACCACTCAATACTCCGTTCACTTTAACCGTTCAGTTCACCGCTCAAAATCACAAAACACATCATCTGCTCATTCAACATTAACCGTTCGGTCAATCCGTCATTTCAACCGTTCGCCATCGCCAAGAACGAACCCTAAATAAAAGTACATAATGATTATAAAGGATAATTATATTATTTTGCTCACTGCATGCTGATAAACTATAAATACACATAATGGTTACTAAATAAATAAATATAATTATTGTCGGTCATATTAACTCGAATAAAGTAATCGTAGAAACATTGTAACATATCATCGCGAAGAGGACATTATACATTATTACTATAATAATATAATAATATATATTTTGCAGTCCAGCACATTAGGAAGTGGCCATCTTTTATTGTAATATCCAAACTTATTGAACTCTTTATTTGGATTTTTATTTTTCAGCATGTGCTCGGTAAATTTTAAGTTGCATGTAGTCACAATGAATATTCAAAATGGTGTTGTTAGTATTAATTAATACGATAGATATCCTTAACTGACATTACTTGATAGAAATACTTTTGTATCTATACGAGGTTAGTGCTTTTTGGGCACCTTCATTTTCTTACATGTTTCTTGTTTTTAACTTTGTAAATAGACGTTGCTATATATAAATTATTATATTTATCGAATTATTTTAACATTTTAAGATGTTAGCGCAACGGTAAGGTTACCCGGCTGGTAATCTGGAGCGCCCAGGTTCGAGTCCCGGCCTCTTCACATATGTGAGAGAAAGGCTGTGCGCACTAATCGACCACTCCCAGAGTCCGAAAAGCCATGAGAATAGCACTGGGACAGGAGACTGACTTGGGAAGTCCTCTTGTGCTTGAGTACATGAGCTTTTGGCACTGGGTATCCACCATTTTAAGATGTTAGCTATAACAAACATAACTTCCCCGGTCTCCAAAGAGAAGAGAAAGAATGGATTGTCTGAGAACACGATAAATCAGAACACAAACTGAAGAACATTTCATTGCTTATTACAACAATTTACATCAGAGTACATGAATATACAGAGTATGGACAAATAATATACATTTGATAAATACCAGAGATTTACAAATTATTATGCAGCGGAAAATAATACAAAACACAACTGAAATAAATACACGGCTTCAGAGCGTTCCGAATATAGCTCCAGCTGTTAACCAGGATCCTCTAAACTAGAAATCAGCAAACCAAAACTACTAGCTGTCCGTGTGGAAAATAGGGGCACTCAATGTTTAGGTTAAAACAATAAACTCCAGGTCAGTCATGTGACTGGTGTGAGAACTAAAACAGTTATTAAATCTTTACTTTAAAATAAAGTAAATCAAGGGAACACGCCGTATAACACGGAACGGGTTTCCTCTCAAGAATACCAGTGCATAAAACAAACAACGCAATGCTTTTCAGAAAAATGAAGCTATTATAGGACTCAGGTCCCATCACACAATGCAACGCAAGCTGGAGGATAGAGTTTTACCTTATAATAGTCAAACATGCTTGGTACGTTTAAAACAAACCATTTAATACTATAATAGGTGTACAGTGTCAAAACAACTTCAAATATAAATGTATCAATCATAGACGACATAGTATCCCATGCTACTATGTCATCAATACTAGGCTCTACAATTAAAACCGAAATGTCACGTATTGGAAATTGGATTTCCGTCATGAGTCGAGGCAAGGGATGTACTCCTCGCCGGCTTCGAGACACTCTAGCAAATATCTCAGAATCTCCCGCAGAAGACCCTTGGATCCTCCAAGGCCGGTCCTCTCTTACGTTTGAGGATTGACAATTCCTGAACACACGTTTTCCGGTCCTATATGACCTATATCCATCGACTCCGTAGTAACCGATATATCTGAGGCGCCTCGCAATCCAACAACCACATAGGTAAAAATAATAAATGTTTGGGCTCCATACCATGACACCACCCATAGCTAGAAAGAAACGTCATGTCCTTGGGTCCCTTATCCCGTTTTTGACTCATACCGAGGTGTGAGACTCGTGAATTAACGTTATATACAAAACTATGCTATATTAAAGTCGTGCTTTGAGCATCAACTATAAGACTCTACTTTTCAACAGAAGCCTTGATTATTTGCATCTCAGCATGCCACACAGGCAGTTCACGCCATGCAACTGATGTCTATCAATATATAACCTCTGAGCTCGTACGTCTCAGAGAAGGGCGTTAAGTAAGAGAATAAATTCTCCGCCGCCAAACAGATATATATTTAATAGAGATCAATCAACATAGAATAAAATCCAATGTCAGTCACACATCCATTTACAAGTTTGTTCTGGGTCTGGACGAAACCGGAGGCACCTTATTCCTCGTCTCATATGTTCAATACAGGAGAGAGGTCCTCGCATATCCGGTCAATCTCCAAGCACGTCTGGACTATCACCACTTATTATCTTATCTTGGGTGTACAGCCCAATCAAGACATCAGTAATCGTCCAAACGATGTGAAGACCTCCGATCTTCAACCACCGTCTTCATCGTCGACTTATCGTCGAATCAGTTATTCAGAATGGGTATAAACCCGGCCTTTCCGAATAACTCGCGTATATAATAAACAAGTGCTATAAAAACACAACATACGCCTCATTCCAATCCAGAATATTCCTTTATTCAAATATTTTTATACTTTGGGAAATGTTCCCATTAATTTTATCAAAGATAAATTCTTTAAATTTATTCTTTAATCTTCTTTTGGATATTAATTCAACCCAAATTAAGGTTTATCCAAACTAGTCGGGATTAACGATCCTCATCGAAGTAATCATTTATTTTATTTCCCAACCCAACCTATTCATCGCATGGAGCAAAACTGGTCATACTCCATATCTAACACTACGGTGTTATCGGTAAATTTAATTAACATTTCACGTTCAAATCTAATTAAAGATTTAACTATCGCTAGGAGCAAAACTGGTGATACTTCATTCTCAATCATTTCCCAAATTTGATAATTTAAATTATCAATTCCCATTTCAATCTAATTGAAGATTCATTAAAACTCCACTTGGTTTTAAATCTTTCCAAAAATAAGTATTAATGATTATTTAACTTTGGAAAAATCAAACATGCCGCATCGACAATCTATACCGTACTATTGATTTCTGCCTGTATATAACCTCTAAGCTCGTACGTCTTAGAGGAGGGTATTAAGCAAGAAAATAAATTCTCCGCTACCAAACATATATATATTTAGCAGAGATCAACCACACAGTTCGAAATAAAATGTCAGACATGTAATCCTGTCTTTAACTGGGTTAAAGAGCTATTGTCTTTTAAAACACAGTTCACGATAAACCCAAATCACATTCCATTAATTATGGAATCTTCACGGAAAATAGATCAATATATAATCGATATCAATTTCCGTATCTGACTAATAATATAAATGAAATAACGACAAAGCCTTTTAAATTCCATATATATTAACAGTCTTCCTCCACAGAAGCTCATTTCGATTAGTATCAAATCGAATTCCATTCAATTACAATTTAATATATTAAATTGAAAAACTTTACTTTGGAAAATTCATGTTAAATCTAAATAAACAGATTTATAAATTCCAAACACATTTCACTATAAATCGTGTTAAAGAACGAATGTCGTTTAAATCACAGTTCACAATAAACCCAATTCACATTCCATTTTATTCCAATTAAATGTTAATTAACTGGAAACACTAAAAATCTTAATTAAAATATTTATTCTTTTCACGCGGGGTTTAAAAACAGTGTTATTTAAGACACCATTCACGACAAACCCAAAATCCAATTCTTTTATTCAATTCCAATTGAATATATTAATTAAATCGAAAACTTCACTAAATCTTAATTAGAAGATTTATTCTTTTCTCAACTGGGCTTAAGAACAGTGTTAATGAAGACACCATTCATGATAAATCCAATTCAATATTAAATACAAGGCTCTGAATAGAAATTATATCGGCTTATAATATCAAATTCTGAAATCAACAAATATCGTATTGGGAATAACAATATATATATCTTCCAAATTCTTCCACAATATCCGTATAATCACGGAATCCAATATCGAAATATTCCGAAGATAATTTCGATTCAAATCCATTCCAATTCATATATTGGAAATTCTGGTTATTTTTAAAACAATTTCAAATCCAATTTATTTATTTAAAAATATTGGATTATAATTCTAGTTCATAACTAGTTCATTTTGATAAAAAAATATTTTTATCTTTCAAAATATGGAATTTTAAATCCTAATTCTTTCCAAATCATTTATTATGATTTTACACAAATTATTGATATTTTTAATAATTTTATCAAGGCCTGTACAGTCGATTTTCATAAACGGTCATCAAACTGCATTTATAGCGATTTTTTCCAAATTTGATTTGTACATAATTTCAAATTCAACCATTAGATTTCAAATCTCTTATATTCGTTGGAAAGCTCTTTTCGATACGAACCCAACGGTTCCGGTTTTAGGAGAATCCGACGGTCGGATCTCCCGTAATGCCAGTTCAAAGTCAATGGTCGAAATTCGCGAACTACCGCGGCGCCGAGACGCGTTCTATTCAGGCCATTAAATATATATAATATATATATTATATATATTTCGTCGATTTCCATTTAAAACGTATTTTATAAATCGTTTTAAATTCGTTTTCAAAACGATTTCAACTTCATATTCAATTTTAAATAAAAATGAATATTCCATATCATTAATATATAAATGATAATATTTTCAGAACATTAGATTTTGAAATCATTTCCTTTTCGATATTCATTATAAAAATGAATAAAATCGATATAAATATCGTTCAAGTCAAAAATGGCGTTAATTTAATCAACACGGCTTTATATATTTAAATATTTTCGTGTCCATCCCAAATCGGACATCAAAATCATATTTTGATCCATTACTGAATATTATTTTAAAATATTATTTATTTTAAAATATTCATTATTCGTTATTTTAAAATATTTGTTAATTTAAAATATTCGTTCTTTCCGAATTGGAATCAGACACAGTCAATTACCATGTAATTTTATTTATATGGATTTCATACACATGTACACAATGATAATCAAACACAGTCAATCATTATTTAGAGTGTATTACACAACTGCATAAGCGTTAAATATAAATAATGAACGCTTACAACAGCTTGTCAACCAATCGATTGACATACAACTAAATATTGGGATTAATGTATGTCCAATATCATCCCAATACCCGTGTGGGGTTTTCAAACAAAAAACACTGATTATTATTTGTGCAATTGGGCGATGTGTAAAATATATCGTACCAATCAATATCAGTCAAATGTGTGTACATAAACAAATCGTCCGATTTGTAAATGAATATTTATTTTATTCATATACACGTTAAAAATTATATTTTTAACTATAAAATATTTATTTCAACTCATGAATATTTTATACAGTTCATACAATAAAAACGATATTTTTATTGTTCTAACATTTTAGAAAATTTCGGCAGCATGACGACGTGATACTAGATCCGGAATAAGGTCTAGCCTTATCCGTTGCCTAATAATGGCTTGCACCATATACAAACCAAATTCTAATCAATTCATTTCATTTTCCAAACCAAATTCAACCAAATAATCCAATCAACCAAACAGCCAAACAAACATGGTTTCAAACAAAGGTGTCGGGTGCTACTAAGTACCGTCTACATCCTAGTATATATATTTAACTAGAAAATAAATTAAAGTGAGAAGTTCTCACCTTTGGGATCCACTCCTCCAGTTTTATTTTTGAATTTCTGAACCATTTGGATTTGCCCGAAATTCCAACGTAGTCTTTTTTCACGCTGTTCATAGTAAAAAGCAAATTTTTAATATGATATTTATATATTTAAAAATCGCATTTTTATATCGCTATATATATATATATATATATATATAAAAGATCACATTTTTATTTTGTTATATATATATATAATCACATTTTTATATCGTTATATATAAAAAAAAAATCCAAATTTTAATTCGCTACATGTAAAGAAAAATCCAATTTTTAATTCGATATATGTAAAGAAAAATCCAAATTTTAATTCGATATTATATATAAAAGGTATATTTTTATATCGCTATTCATATCATAAAAAATCACATTTTTATTTACTAAAAATTATATTTTTACATAACAAAAAATCATATTTTTACCTTTCTAAAAATAATTTCTTTACACGATAAAATATCATATTCTTCTACAATGAAAAATCATATTCTTCTTCAATGGAAAATCATATTCTTCTTTTATTTAAAATCATGTCTTTTTATTTGTAAAAATCAAATCTTTTTATATTAAAAAAATTCTAATCTTTATTAACATAAAAATCTAATTTTTATTGTGAATCAATGCTATTATATATAAAAAATATAAGACTTGAAAAACAATTCTTAATTACCAAATTAACTAATTAATTACTTAAAAGAAAAAAAATAATAATAAGGAAAGCTTACTGTTCAAAGAGGGAGAAGGGTGCTGGAGATCGTCAGAGGTAAGGGGGTCTTCACGGTGGCGCAGGGGGGTGCGGTTGGCAATGGCGGCGGCGGTTGATTTAGGGTTTTGGGGAAGGGGGTTTAGCGTTCAAGAGGGAAGAGGAGAGAGGAGCAAGGGGCGCGAGAGGAGGGAGGAGGGCTAGAGGGGCGCGCCACCATCGACGGCGGCTGAAAGGGGGGGGGGGGGGTTGCGGTGGCGCCTGGAGGAAGGCAGCAATCGTCGATGGTTTTTTTTAATTCATTTCCGTAAAAGATCGGGGAGATAGAAAGTGTAGGGGAGGGGTTATATTATAATATATATATATTTTTTATTTAATTTAATTCCAAAAAGTTGAATTATCATCCTAACTCCAAATCGAACCGAACAACTGTTGCTCTCACCTAATTACCCCTATTCCAGACACAATGGGATATATTCGGTAAGCCAATTCGACTGTTACGATCAGTTTTCATTTAAATTAAAATATAATTCAATATATATTTAATTTAAACGTACATTTCAATTTATCGGGGCCACATACTGATTCCGAAAATTCCCAAATAATAAATCTAGCTTTGTTTTGACGATATAGTCCTAACAAAACTAATTTTGTCGAATTTGGAGACCGTTTTAAAAACAATCATTTTCCAGTCGATTAAATTCAAACCGAATTGACCAAACACGTTTAAATTCACCACGCTCACATATTGATTCCAAATATTATGAAAATTGGAATCTAGCAATAATTTGACATTCTGGATTAAACAAAAATGGTCTCGTCGGAAACAGAGGCTGTTTGCAAAATTGCCATTTTTATATATTAAAAAATATATATATTTCATAGCGACTATTCTGAATTTTCAACTGGATATAACCTTTTATTTCCGCTATGAAATCTGGATTTTTCACATTCGTTGGAAAGATATTTTCAAACAGATTCAATTATTTGTGGTTTTACCAAAATCCGGTTTATTTTGAATCCTGTACATTCATTTGAAATTTGAAATTTGAAATCAATTTTTCAAACTACCGCGCCATTTCCAATTCCTTTTATAATTAAAATAATATTTATATTCTAATTTTGATTTAAATAAATTTATATGTCCTAATTCTATTCAAAATAAATTTCTAGTCGTTATTGTTTAAAATAAACCATTTTAGATATTCAAAATTCATTAAAATTGCCAAAATAAATTTTTCAAATTGGTTTCGATTTTCCAGGTTGTTAGATTAGCGCACATCCTTACCATTTGGTGGTTTAAGATAATCTTCTGACTTTCCGAATCAATATTTTTATGGGACAGTTTGGTTAAGGTCCAATTTAAGTTTCAAAATGCAGAAAATCTTTGTATCTTAAAATTTTATAAATTAGGTCTTTATTTTCTGAAAATCAAAAAAAAAAAAAAAATTAAATTTCAATATAAAAATTTATTAAACTTCAAAACTTATTTCAATACATAACCATCTTCATATTCATTTAAGAAAAACAAAATTTAAAACAAAAAATATTCAAATTTCAGCAAAATCCTGCGATTTTACGAAATATTACAGACATCGCAGTAGGCTTTCATACAATTTTTGCTAATTTACTTCAAACTTTTAAATTCATTGGTTACACTTATTTAAACATCACATTATTGTAGAAAAATCATCAAGAAAGAATGAAAATTGCATACAAATGAAAAATATTTTATTTTCAGTAAAATTGCAGAAAAAGAATCAACTATTTGCAAAAATTGTAATTTTTCCATATACTAACACATGTTTGTAATACACTGTAAAATAGTTGCAGATATGTCTGCAATTATATACAATGAGTGCGGACGTTGCTGCATCTGTTTTTTCTATTCTCAATACCTGCAATGGATTATGTGAGTAATTGCAAAAGTGTATGCATTTATTCCAAGATATTTATGCAATTTTTTTAGAAACCTTCCGTTAATATTCATTATTTTTTTAATTATACAATAGTGCAAAAAATCATGAAACAATGTCACTATAGTAAAATAGGGACTCGTTTGAAAGGAAACTTAGGGAGGGATCCACTTTACAATATCTTTCGTTTTAAGGATGCCTCCCTAATTTTCACTATATTTATTTTGTCTAAAATAGTTTATTTAAGACGAAGTAAATGTAGGAATTTTTTATTTACAAACTGCTACCGAACACCTAATACATTAAAAGTACCACTAGATTTATAAATATGGGTCTATCAATTGTTAGGGCTAGGATCAATGGTCCACCGGGGTCCCTACCTTGGACAGCCGCACTGCACAACTATAAATATCAAAGATTTAAGGAGACATATTCTGCTTTATTTCAATAGTGCTCATATGGTGTATGTAAAATTTGTATGGGAAATCAAAGTGTACGCCTTAGACGCTTGCTTTTAGTATGCTCTTTTGACAATAATGTCATGTGCAATCGCAAATGGATTACAATTTCTTTTCTTCCTTTTCATTTCTGTATTCTTTCTTCCTTTCTTTAAGTCTTTCTTGGTGAATATTTACATCTTCAATAGGTCTGGAGGAAGCTTAAACTTGGTTTGTTTTATGTGTGGTAATTCACTATGTTATTCCTCATAAATTGTTGTAAGCCAGCGTGATTGATACTATGCATTCAGATTAAATTTAACCCCATGTTGATTGGATAACCATCTTGTTCCAACACACTGGTAATCTAGAAATGATGTTTAATTAACGATAATATCTGCCTAATCTGAACATGTCTTCATTTGCCATCGCAGGTTTGTTAGACCGAGTGGCATGACTGAAAAACGAATAAATGAATATATTCAGGGTAAATATGGAAAATTTGGCGTAGACAGGTATGTTTAAACTGTTTGCATTGTCAACATATAACTTTCACTTCCCTTGTACCATTATGTGGTTGTGATACTATTTAGCAATGCTTGAATTTATACACTTAATGCAATATGGTAAAATTAAGGTGTTTATATGTATGTTATGCTAATTTAGTTTTTGATGTGTGCGTAGTAAACTGATTTTAATTTTTCTGTTTTGCTTTTTTTGAGGACAATTTTTGTATAAGCAATTCATGAAAACTTATTAGTAAAATAGGCTTTATTGCAAATTTATTATCAAAATAGTTTAGTTTTGACCTGATTTGCGGCCAATTCAGCAATTTTATTTGTCTAGTTTACTGCACATGTGTTTTGGGTGAAAAGAAAGGGGCGTAGAAAATGGCCATTTGAAACGGGAAAGTTTAGCGGGAGGAAAATGCGCTCTTCTGTAGCAGAAGGGGTATTTGATTGTTTTGTTTTTATTAATCATTTTTTCATAGTTTTTATTTTGTTTATGTGTTTAAATAATGTAGTTAACTGTAGTTGGTGAAGAAAAGACGAACAAATACAGGGATTAAGCAGTGAACCACATCTGAGTCGAATGCCGCTTTTTCAATGATTCACACGACTGGAGTAAATGCATGGGTCGTACTGGACATGTCTGACGCGAACACGAACTGACCTGAAAAAGTGAACGGATCCTAAAGTATTTCATATGGCCGAGTACACTGATGTGACATGTACAGTTCGATGTTGAACACTATGTATTCACCTTTTTACACAACTCATAATTGTTCATATATCTAGTTACAATTTGGTGAGCTGGCTGCTGATTGAGCCAAACTACCTTATTTCGATAATAAGTTTTTAAATCAGCCTACTCTGTAAATGCGTTGTTTTTCGTTGTTTATATACTTTTTTTTTTCCTTTATTGAATACAAATGAAAATAAGTTTTTTTCATGGAATCATCAGTGTAAATATACCAAAAATTAATGTTCCCTTTTACATTTGACTTCTTATGATTGGTAACATGCAGGGTATGGCATGATACAGCAATTCCGTTTACTGACGTGCTTAATGAGTTTGAACTGTGGTTGAACACTCATAACTTATGGGCTGAAAAGGATGGAGGTCCTCTTAATGGAGCTGCATTTATCACTTGGTCAGTCTTATATCTTTGAAACATTCTTTTGCCTTCCTCCTTATAATAATGTATCCAAATGTAAGAGTGGTATTTCGCTGAATTTGACGTTATTCAATGGTGTGCTTGCAATTGTGCATCTCTTTCACGTTGCATTGAAGTTTAGTTCCTCAGCTGCATGTCGCTTATGAACGTTATCATTTTGTTATAAGAGTTTCTTTTGATTTATTAAGAGAACATCAAGAACATTTTTGGTAACAAACAATTTGTGTGGGGATACCAGACATGATGGTATGAACAAACATAGTTAACATGTAGTTTTATGAAATTCAGTTTGTTCTATAATCACTCAGTCTACACTGTTTTGTTCAGTTTTTATCATTCATTGTTGCATGTACAATACTTGTTTGAAACATGATACAGTGGTAATTGGGATATAAAGACAAAGATCCCTGAGCAGTGCAAAGTGTCCAAAGTAAAGTTGCCTTCATATTTTATGGAGTGGATCAATTTGAAGGACATATATCTAAATTTTTACAACAGAAGGGTAAACTAGAACTAGTATTTTCCTTTGTATTTCATATATACTGATTTCCATAGTTTGAATTCAAACTTTTAGCATGTTCACATTCAGGCAACAGGGATGATGACAATGCTGAGTGAACTAAAGATTCAAATAACAGGTAGTCATCATCTTGGTATCGATGACGCAAAAAACATAGCAAGGGTTGTTCAGCACTTGCTAGGTGATGGAGCTTTGCTGCAATTGACTGCAAAAAGGAGTCTACTGAATCCAGCTAACGTGAAATTCCTCTTCAAGGATAGGATATGATTTGTGTTCTTAGAAGTGCTACAGATGCTATATAATGAGTAGATATGGCTTGTTTCTAGAGGAGGCATTTTTGCTAATTTGGATCATTGCCTCCACCATTGATATGTGGATTTGCTTAAGCCTTATACATGTATATCACGACGTTGCTAACTATTGGAAGCACAACCATGAAACAAAGTAATATCCTTGGAAAAAATAAAAAATGAAAGAACAAAAAGCAAAATTGTACTCCATTTCTATTTGATGCCAATTGCCAATATTAACATACATGCGATTGTTATAGAAGTACAGTTTTGAGTGCTAACGTTGCTACAAAGTGAACGATATGTATCTTCCGATTAAGCAACTTATTCTAATTCTTTTCGGTCAAAATTAAGGTAACCTTTGGTCTATATTGTATTTTGACTTTTTAGTATTACAAAAAATATATGAGGAGTTGAGAAACCGTGGAGTTAATGGAAGAAAAATAGAGGAAACGACGGAGGGAGCAAAATCATATAATGGTTAATGAGAATCTGTTTTCTAATGAAGGATTGAGCTGTCCGTTTGCTAATTACTCTATTAACTTGATAAACTATATTTTCAGAAAAATCATAATTAGATAAAGCTTTTGTTTTTCTTGGTCATTCAAATTTGAAAATGATTTAACATTCGTTTATATGTATGTTGAAGAAATGGGCATTTGTAATAGATTGATTTATCCGTGTGAAACATCCAAATAAAGCCTTTGTAGTATACTTGCTGAAAAAGAATTCTTATATTGTAGTATACGCAGTATGCAATGTTGATCATAATGATCAATACCAATAATAATGCAATATAGGAGAAAGAAGACACCTCCTTGAGACATGGCCAGAGGAAGGAGACATCATGAGAGCCGAGATCGATGAGCAGCGAAATTTTCTTCAACTTCATGAGCGAGCAGTGACATTTTCTTCAACAAAACCAATATTAGATGACGATCGGGACTCAGTAATAAGAATGAAGATAGTGAACTATTGTCTTGAAACTGAAGTGTTTTAAAATCGATTAATAATAACTCGATTTAGTTAACATGTGAAAATATCATTTTTCAAACGATCTCGAATCTGGACGAGGCCAAATACATTGAATCTGAATTGTGAATTATTGCATGATGTCAATTTTCGTAATGATCTGACTTATTATGCAATTATGCGAGCTAGTAACGTACAACATTTTACAATTGGAAATTATAAAATGTTCCCCAAAGTATGGTTCTGCTAAGAAATGTTAAGCGTTATAGGTATAAATACATAAATATACATCACCAAGATTAAGATTCACAAGATAAAAATGGTAAACACGACGGAAAATAATTTAAAATAGAAGCGTTACATTTGTTTCAAAACCTCATCATAAACCTGTCTTGTTACTACCAAAATTAACTCCGAAACAGACTAACATTGACAGGGTATCGGATGACCACAAGCACATGGGAACTCTTCAAAAACCAGAGTCAAACACTAAAAGGAACTCAGAAGCTACAGAATACCGACGGGATTTATCCGGCAGGGCATATCCGACAGGGTCTATCCGGGGAGGGACCCGATAGAGTTAATCCGGTTGGGGGATCCTATAGCGAGATGTCATCTAAGCCGGAAACTGCGAAAGAAGAAGGCAAGAGCTCCACTAATTGAAACTCGGAAGGACGGAAGAGCTGTCAGTATTAACCTGCTTAATACCGACACATCAGGAGACAAAGACATCAAGAGCATTAAGCCAGAAGCACATAAAGATTATTTGGAACAGACTTCTAATACACCTACTACATAAACTCCGAAAGGTTATATTGACGGACAATAGACAAATCACATGGAGCAACCTTCCGGAAGAACATGCTATATCCGAGAACACCCCCAGGAGGTAAACCGGAAGCCCATAAAGGATACAAGCTATCCATACTAGTCTACTTAGTACAGACGCCGATAGTTGTTTTGAACCGGCAGTTCTCTACATACATCACGAGGGCAAGCTCCTCTAAGTATTCACGGGAAAACCGAAAGCCTACATCCGGAAGCTTATGACCGAAAGCATATAACCGAGAGCTCATATCAATCTCAAAGAAGCACCGACTAACTGGAACTTTCATTACGGAAGCTATAATCAGCACCATAAAGCGACTGGAAGCTAGTACACCCGAGATCAAGGGAAAAAGCGGCCGACAAGAGGCTCTTGCAGGCCCAACGGCCCAACAGCAGAAGGGGCCCCGATTTCTCTATAAATAAGACCCTAGGAGTCACATTTGGAGGAGGATTTTTCCATCTCATCCTTGTACTCTTTTTCTCTAGAGTAAACCCTAATTCTTAAATCATTTTGAGGATTTCTCTTACTCTATTCCTGCATTCTAAATCAAAGATCAATAAAGAGTGATCAGCACTTATGATATTTTCTTATGAGTTTATCATGTTAGTTTCCTAGTTATCGTTGCTACAGCTTACAGTTTGCTTCCTACATGAGCATGAATCCTTACCCAGACCTTTCCTCCAACCAGGTGAGACACCCCTTCCAACAAGCTTAGACCATCCTACAAGCTTAGACCCTTCAGTAAGCTGGGTGCAGAACCCCTTTCTACCATCCGTTAAATCCTTTGTTAAGGGTTGTACTTAGGGATCCCTCTCCGCAAGGTAATTGTCGGTCCTTGAATCGCTTAAGCGTGATACTCGCCTCATCGAGGGCAAAGTAACTATTCTTTCAGATTCCAGACCTTGATACCAAGGAATGGTGGACAAACTCAAACTTGCGAAGGCCAAACAACCTATTTTTCCCTAGGTCCACTTCCATAGACCCATCCCCGGTGTTGACGAAAAATATCGTAAACATGTCTCAAAACATCAATACCTTATGTCTCATGAAAAAATAGTCTCAATCATAAAATCAGAGTATAATAAAAAGTATCCTCAAGTGAACCATCAATACAACTAACTCCATGGAATAAGGTAAAATAATGAAAATGAGAATACATATGCAACTAAGATAAGTCTTCAAGAAGAAACACTCCAAGCAATCCACACTAAGCACTGCCACAGTACCAGCCGGGTGGGGGAGAAAAGAAAAGGGAAAGGAGAGTGGTTTTGAGCCAAAGATCCAAGTTTCTTTCATTTCATGATAACTTAATTGTTATAGTCTGGATTTGTAATTGAGAGGAAAATTGTTTATTTGAATGCTCTGATTTGAGAAAAGATTATTTCAGACACGTTTTTTATTTATTAAACTTATCTTATGTAAAGTATTGTTTTGTAATGACAAGTTTATTGAAAAATAAATATTTTCGTTGTTTTTATCTTGTGTAATGTGAATATTAGTCTTTATGATGCGTATTTATATCGTTATACCTATAACGCTTCACATTCTTAGCGGAACTCTACTTTGAGAAACGTTAAAGGGTGTGGGGTATTACAAAACATCAATAAGCACGCCTCGAATGGAGGTTTTGAAAATTTCCTATGAATAGTTTTAGCTAATTGTTTATAAATAGGATCACTCTTTATTCCATTTATAGAACCCTAAATAAATGACCATAGTCGCCACTCTAATCTTCTGCTTCACCCGATGGCTCACTTTTCTTAGGCCGATGAATGCCGGCTTCGGAGGAAAGGTATACTACAGTTTTGCTTGGCTTGAGAGTTATGTACATGTATAAGTATGATTGGAGTGAAGCGGCCAAAGTTGGTGCATTTTCGGTGAGCTTCGTTGGTTGGGATTAGAGTTTACAAGCGAACAAAAGGTGGAAAGAAGGGGCGACAGTGATCTCTCTAAGCTAGGCATGAGTTGGGGATTTAGTGGGGGGTTGTTCGGTGGAGCTCCGATCAACGGAGGTGAGGAGATGAGCTTTGAAAGTTGCATGTCGATTTTTTCTCGGCTTCGAAGAATTTGACTGAAGAGGAAGATAAATTTGGGGTGGGAATTTATTTTAATTATGGTTGATTAGAACTAATGACTATAATTTAAGTATTCTAATTAATCATTGAACATGTAAACTCAATATCTATTCCGTACATGATTGTATTTGGACGCGGTCAATCTGGTTGGACTCGTATTGGCAATATCCTCGCGATGGAGTGGGATTAATAGAAATTAGAGCTTGTGCAATTTCTAGTTAATTTTAAATGCCTATTGAAATCACATGGTACCAAACGAGAAAGCATCAAAAGGAATTACAATGAGTTAAAACTCACATTTTTGAAATACTAATAGTGGTAAATTGTTGATTTCTTATTTGGATAATTTATTGTTTTATCATTTTTTTGGGGATTTATTACAATTATTGAAGCAGATAATCTTTTTATGTACCCATTTAGTAGTAATTGATCATTTTACATGATTATTAGTTGTATGTGATGCTTGGGAACATGTTGGAGGGATCCAATAAGATTCCTCACCACTATTGTTTTAGTTGCATTCATATTTATATTATACAAATTGATTTGATATTAAACATGCTAGTAGACCCCATTGATTATATGACATTGCTATAGGCTGAATTAGTTAAAATGAAAAATATATTTTTATGTGAATTATTTGAGGTTTTCCATTACATATGTTTTGTTATGTTTAACATAAATGAACTTGTCAGCACAAAAATGACCATGGAGAAACCGAGACGTGAGGCTAAGGTGAAGGGATGTTAGGGATAGCAGGCCTTCAACGCAGTTAAAACCATTCCTTCAACACTTTCTTCCAGACCCGAAATTGAAGAGAAAAGGATTTATTCCTGCAAGGAAAGCCCTTATCGACGAAGCCAGAAGGGTATGATCTTCGAGGCAGCCATCTTCATGTGCTTAGAAAGAAGCTAGGTGTTCCTTCCGGACTACCCGGGAGGAATATTCCAAGAGCTTAAGCCTTCATCATATGATTATTATGCAAAAAAAAAAACATCTTAACCAAGAGAGGACGATGCCTCAGGTAGCTCAAGAGTCGGGAGCTCCTATAAGCTTATGTCTTTAGCAGATATCCCAAAGTTTCTAGTTTAAAGATCCCCTTCAGAGGACCCTATGACAGGCCAATAGAAGGTACTAAAGGCACAAGCTACTCACCGACCAGGAGCACCTCCATCAGATTTTCGTATGCACTTCCGCAGGAGTATCGGAATGAAACCCATATGACGAAGAGGTTCGACCCGTGCATATAAATACAACACTAGGTGCCCGAAATCAAGACCGAATATTTGATTCTCACTCTTGTATCTGAAAATCCGATTCATAAATTCAAGGGAAAGTCTATAATATTTGAATTCAGAAATTGTGATATCTGCTTACGTAATTGAGGTAATAAAATGGTAATTCCTTAATTATTATATTATATTATTATCATCCTGCAATTTTGCGGGACTAACACCTAAGAGAACCGAAAGGAAATAATTTGATAAAAGTATTTTTTGGAAGCTCCAAAAGGCCTTGAGTATCAGTATAAGTTGATTATAACCACTTTAGGGATAGAATCTCTGAAACCTCATAATTCATAACTCATCAATGGTTTCCTAAGATATCTGAACTGCCTAAAATTCTTAAACCCTTTCGGAAGATTGGTGAGGACCTTCATGAACCTGACCGGGACACTGTAAGCAACCATAATCTAGATGAGGAAATTTATGAGTTCCAATGCCCTAAAAAGGATCTAACAGCTTGAGTACAAAAAAGATAAAAATTAAGCGTTCAGGAAATAACATATCAAAGAATAGGGTTCCTTCTGAATGGTTTATCGAAATTCAACCGACCTACAACTAATCATTGTCTCTTATTTTTTATAGGAATTCTATAAGACTATTGTGACACCTCACATCCCTTAATGTCACCTATATGAGGATACATTAATTTTGTGAAGCACAATAAGTATACGGTAACCAAAATTTACAAGACAGAATAAAAAATGAATGCAATGGAAAAACTAAATTTTATTATTATTAAAAATCATTATTCCAAACCAATTACAACTTCACATCGTTACATTTCTCAAACACCAAAAACTTCTTTTAAAACCATCTGTCTCGTAACACAAACCATCAGAGTGAAAAACCACAATGCCACATCTCTCCTCAAAAGCCATAACAAAGTAGAACAAAAGTCTAAACAATACATCTAGCTAGAAGATGTCCAAATCCAAGCAGAAAAAAATCACGGTCACTACTGAACACTACCATCCTGAGAACCTAATGGAGGGAAAGAAGAGAGAGAAGGAAAAGAAAATAGGTCAGATATAAAGTCTAGTGAGTTGCAGTGATTTTTAGCATAAGCATATGATAAGAGGCATTAAGATATATAAATAATACTGAATGAGAAAGTAATGTAAAATATACAAGTACGAAGTAAACGAGGTATCAAGGCAAGGTAAAGATCAATTAAGTTTCTCATTTGTATACAAGAACAGGTTTCTGCACCAACTACTAGTATATCAGGATTAGGTTTTACCCTAATTACTGCCCATACAATCAGCTCCCTACTACACAAATATTATGTGCCAGCCTCAACAGTAGGGTGTATCAGCCCCTAACCCAACGACTTATAGGTCATAGTTCTATTTGCTGGTGTTAAAACTTCTTAATTTCCCTTATTGGACACATGCACGCTCATGACTCCATTGGAACGCGCTTGTACCCACCTTCCACCTTTGAACCTCTTACTATCCAGATCAGTAAAGCTTGCCCTGTCCCCTACCTAGTGCGAGGCCTCTCCTAAGATACCAATAGGTATGCTGAATTATACGTGTTCTACACAACTCAGCACAAACCACCCCTATGCTTGTGCCATCAAGTAACTAGGATTTTAAGACCCCCAAAACTGGATACAAACAACAAGACGTGGGACCGATTAGCTTATTAATAACAGGTTTAACTTAGCAGGTTTAAGTTCGTTAATATGCACAGTTGTAAATGACATTTCTTCTAAACGTTATTCTGTGTACAACCCCTTCCCCAAAACAAGCACTTTCCCAGATGTATATATAGATTATAGTAACTCAATGTACTAAATTTTACATATGATATTCATATTTCCATACATATTACACTTAATTTATTAAGTCCAATCCTATTAGATTAACATGTTGCATATTATTCCTTTAATGTAATTACCCCAAATTTACAGTCAAAGGTTCTCAATTTACAATATGTCCAATTTTCTCCATTCTATTGTCAGTACCAGTTGTTCCAATTTATTCCATTA
Source organism: Allium sativum (assembly GCA_030737875.1). Classification (NCBI taxonomy): domain Eukaryota; kingdom Viridiplantae; phylum Streptophyta; class Magnoliopsida; order Asparagales; family Amaryllidaceae; genus Allium; species Allium sativum. Next base: position 522,635,288 of record CM060923.1, on the reverse strand, counting down.
TACGCAATTTAAAGGAAATGGACTAGGTTCTCAATGGCTTAGGCTCATCGTAAATAAAAAGGAAAAAGGGAGAAAACATATCTCAAACTGAATAAAAAGGCATATAAAAGACTGTAAATAAATAAATGGCAGAAAACGGATAAGGAAAATAGAAGTATACAGGAACATATAATAACAATAATCTGAAATAGATGATTGACAGTAAAAAAATTAAAACATAATAAATAAATTATAAGTACTGCTTATTTCAGATCCAATAATTTGCTGTCAAAACCCGTCTAAAAAAACAGATCTAAAAATAACATGAACTCATAGCGGTGTATGTAGATCCAGAAATAGTCTCTGAGAAAGTAGTTGTTGACTTAGAATTATCCTTTAATCTATTTTCCACCAGTACCTCATTATTTTCTAATTTAACTTGAGAACATAATTTGGAGGAAGAAGAATGAAGAATATTTGTATGTAAGAAAATGAGAGAGATAACCACCCTATTTATGAATTAACTAGGACAACCCTAAACCATTAAACATTAGGTTTATAAATCCAATTGTACACCTCATGCTGAGTCACCATATGAATATATAAAATAAAACAGTCCAGATTCATCCATTGGAATTCCTCCTGCATGCAGGTGGTTCGACCCATGGGTTGACCTGGGTCGACCCATCTGTCTACCCAGTTCAGGATGGGTCCCCCACTTATCGTTGGTTCCTGTGCATATTTATTTGTTTGAATTTTAAATATAGTTTAATTTAATATTCTTAAGTCCATAACTTCTTCATGCATTATCCGATCTATGAAAACTAAGGGTCTATCTGAACCAGAATTTCGTAATGAACGCAACGGTAAAGTCAGTTTTACTCAATTCTGAATATTTAATTAATTAATATCCATCTTATTATCTCCCTTATATAATTATGGTGTATTAAATTATGGGGTGTTACAATTATATTGTTTTAGGACGTTAACCATATTTTTAGATAAGATTTTTGGTGCTAAAAGGAGGGCATGAACCTCTAAAACCCACAAATTCCCCTTTTTATTAAAAACTCCTTTTACTAGAAATTGAAATCGATTATAGGTCTGAGAAAATATAACGTGATCTTTGGAAAATTTCTTGTGCTTTGATAAATGTTAACTACAAACCTAAAGGAAGTAACTACATTATTGGGAGGAAATCCAATAGTCCGAAGAGATATCTCTAAGAAACTCGGCATAAGCCCAGAAGGAGTAGGGGACAACCTCGTAGTCTTACAAAAGGAAAAGATAATGGTTCCTTCATACTATCAATGGAGAAATAATAAAGAGGGATTGATGACAACATAGGACCAATTTTTCAAGGATGCACTACCCCTTCCAACAAGACGATGATATACCGAACCGATGTGAGCAAGGGTCTTCTGATCCGTCTAAACCATAGCTGGCTAATGTGGACTTAAGTTTCTATGAGGAACAGATCATGAGAATGAAAGTTTGAGGATAAATAATCAAAAGATGATCGAAGCCTATGCACTACTCCTTCCATTAAGGTTCATGATAGGATTGTACCTTTTACACCTGATGTGTTTTGCTTGCGATATTACTTGAATATTAATAGGATACATATTGTGATAGAAGCAGTTTTAAAGACCATAGAGCTTCAATGAATTAACGAGCACATGGTTCATGATGAGATTGCAGCATGACTACATGGATTGCTCCCATTAGGATGCATTATCACCATCAAGAGAAATTTCATTTTGTTCTTCTTTTGTTTCTGTATCTACCGGGAATTATGGTGGTTGTGCGACAACAATTCGTAGGGTGACAATATATTTGGTACACTCAAAGAAATAAGTGGCTGATCAAGCGTAGCTGAGTTGCAAGATGTTCTTGTTGAACTCCAGTGTATCCTCTCCATAGTACACTGATCGAAAGGTGGTTCCACACCTTCTCATAGTTGGAATCTATTATCCAATAAGAGCTTACGGTTTTTATTTATGTAGAGTGTGAGATGCAAGCGTTCAACTAAATGGTTATTTATTTGATTTAGATACTATTATAATATCAGAATTTCTTGCTTGCTTAGTGCTTGGTATGCGTGACAGAGGGTTCTTGCTTTGCGTTAGGTGGCGTCGGGAGGCTCTTACCCTACATGTCCCGAAAATGAGGGTTGGTTGCGATTCGAGAGGCTGGCTGTAAAAGTAGTTCCGAGGTTCCTCTATGAACCATAGTGGGAAGTTAGCCCACTGCCTTGGGATAAACGGATGGTTTAAAAGCCTACCGACTTTGTCGGGTCGTTATAGTGGTATTAAAGCATATAATTTAGTGATAACTTTGACTCTATGGTGTAACTCGATAGAGATGGGGTTAGTAATACCCTAGGTTGAGTTGGAGTGTATATATGAGAGCGCATATTTGTAGATTTTATATAAAAATGTTTTGTATTGTGTTATTTGATCGGTTCAGTATTGAACTGGCAATGGATATGATATTGTTTTGTAAAGAGGGTAAATGAAATAATTTTGCCTAATTTATATTTTTGTATAGAAATGAAATAATTTTATCAAATTATTGAGATATTTTATGTTTGATTGATTAGAGTGAAATTCAAATTAGATTAAAAATTTGAAATGGTTTAAAATAGCCAAAGGTAATTTCAATATGAAATTAGTAAATGAGACTGAAATAAAATCAGAATTTGGATTATGAAATGAAAGTAAACTAATTAGAAAATCTATTAGTTAATTGGATTTGGAATTGGAACTTAACTTGGTCAAATGGAGTTAAGATTGATATAAAAATTAAATTAAATATATTTGGAATTTGGAAATTGAATGAATAATAATTAAATAGAAATCAATCAGATATTAACCAATTGATGTTCCAACTTGTTAAACAAAAGTAAATATTAATTTTGAATGTAAATTCAATTAATTTGATTAAGTTGGCTGTGCACTTGGTTGTTGATTGGTTGATCGTTGTTTGTTAAGCAGGTTAAATAAAATTCATCAAAAGTTAAATGAATTGAAGCTAAGAAAATAAAATCCAGTATTATAAATTGAATGGGATCTCTTATGAATTGAACTGAATGGTTTAACCCAGTTTTTGCATATACCTTATAAACTGAATAATGCTATTGAGTTCTGGGAATTTTGTAGTTACAACCATTGATTAATGAAGTGTTATTTAAATTTTCATGTATTTATTGCTTACATGATAATTGAGTTACATACAGGTGCTAGAAGGCTTCGAGGATAGATTTTGGCTGCAAAGATCGCATATAAGTTGAGCAAGTATGCTCAACAGAACTCGTAAAAGGTATGCCTACACGAAAATATAAATTTTTGTTTTTCAATTTTGTTTTCCGACTGTGTGGGTATAGTTGTTGTTCCTGCGATATCGCAAAAGTCCCTCAGTATAGGGGAGACTCTATCGAATTTTTCCATGAATTTAAGATGTTAGATTTTTTTTTTGATATTTTTGAAAAGTTTTATTAACTAAAATGAATTGGTTTTTGATTCAAAACAAATTAGATTTTGGAAAGTTAATGGGTTTGTATCATTTTTCTTACCTTAGTAATTTCGAGGATGAAATCTTTCAAGGGGGAAGAATGTAACGACCTAGATTTTAGGTCACCTGAATTTTAATATTTAAATCTATTTTAAATATTAGATTTGGAATATTAATGGATTTTAATATTTAATTCGTTTATAAAACGAAGTTTGAATGTATAATTTATATTCAATTAAAAACGAGCTCATAACGACACGACAATTTGTAATATTGAGTTTTGAACTTCAATTGAATATACATAATCCAATACAAGTCAGAATTCTGTAGAACAAGAAACGTTCGATTCTAGCTGCATATAATTTTCTAATGAAAGAGAAAAAAAGGAGATTTCATATTATATATTGTTAGTTATGTCCAATTCAAATTTTCAAAAAGTCGCTATGAAATTATTTATAAACTATAACGCTTATTTAATAAATATATGAGGGATTTTTATATAATTTGGATATCATTTAACTCGAAAATGTTAATGTTGAGTTCTAAATCGATTTAATTTCATATTTGAAGCGTATGATATTCTATTTGGATATTTACGATAATAATAATTTATTATTATTTAATATAGTTGTTTTGAAATTTAATTAATATTTTATCGATATTATTATAAGCTCTTAGAATAGTCATTTTGCAAACAGCCTCGATTTTTAATGAAATTAGTTTCATTGGATCTGTAACTTTAAATTGTTGTAGGAAACCAAATTTGATGGTATTCCGATGTCATATGTGACAGCGGTAGCTATAAATGCTCGGTCGTTTTGTATAACACGTAATTAAATTTAATTAATTTAAATAGATGTGTTTTAACTAGAGATAACGATCGAATTAAGCTACGAAACCAATTCCATTGAATTCGTAGTGATGTTTAGAGTCACGATAGGTAGGTAGTTCATTATTTTTGGAGACCGGGCATTTTAATGTCCAAAATATCGTTGTTTGGTGTGAAAAATATCATTCTGGGAAATAGCCTCGGATGCGACGAAACTTGTGCCGTTGGATTAGTATTAGTTAGTTATTGTAGGATTTTGATTTTTGAATCGATCGGACTTACCATTTGATCCTGCGAATGGTATACGCCTCGATTTTTATTTAATCATTTATTCGATTTAGTATGAAATTTAAATATAACTGATTTTTCAAATGAACTCGGTTGTCAATGAAGCCAATTTTATTGAATCCTTAGTGATTTGTTATTGTAGTATTTCAATTTCCAAGTTATTTCGATTTATTTTATGGTCGTGCGCAATTTAAATGTGTGTCGATTCACGTATATGAATTATAAAAGAATTTTTACGAACGATCTCAAAAATGGACGAAACCTTATCCATTATGCCCGGAATATTGTTTTATTATAGAATTTCAATTTTCGTCGAAAACGGAGGTCGTATGTGAGTATTTTAACATATTACTTCGCGACGAAGTTTCAATAATAATATTTTATTTATTAAGGTTTCCCATATATACCCTTATTAAGGTTAAACCCTAAACTTTAGTTTTTGTGTGGTCAATATTTTCCTTCAGTCGCCTCTAATGAATGAACGACAGCAGACGTTCAAAATCTCCTCCTCTCCAATCTTCAAATCCATTGATCTTCAGCTTAAATGTCCAAGTAAGAAAATGTTTAACACTTCGAGGCCTTGAATTTGTGCAGCGGTGATCTGTTTTCGTTCATCGAGGTGGCTGGAGTAGTGCCATGAAGGGAGGTTGGTTCATGAGGGTTTACTGTAGGAGGGAGGCACCGAGTTGCAAGCAGTTTCGGGTGGTGGTAGAGGACGGTGGCGCGCTGCTTTTGATGTCAGTGAATGATGGTCCGGTGAAGGATCTGAGGCACAAAAATCGATGTTTGGTCGGCAGTATGTCGATGGTTGGAACGAATACATGAGACCTGGAAAGAACTAGTTCGGCTTAATTTTTCCTCTATGCATGTAATTAGTTTTTACTAACTAATTAAGGAAAATAAATAATTTATTTAAATGGTTTAACCTTATAAATGTCATAACTTGTGATTGAATTATCAGAATCCGACAAACAAGGTGCCTTTGGAATTGCATTGACAAGCGCAATGTCGTGAAATAGATTTGGACGAATCTGGAATCAAAAGGAATATATAGTTAAATTAAATGACTGTTTAATTTAGTTGTGACTGAACTGCTTCAACGATAAATGGAACCAAAGTGAGTATAACTCACTTAGTTGTCCCACTTATATTTTATATAAGTTGGGTTTTTATTTTGTGTGCTATGGTTGCTAATTGTTGAATGTATGTTAAATACATATTCATATATTGAATAAATCGATAAAGATTAAACATTTGTTTAATTTTAATCGAAAACCAAATCGTTTTTTTAACGATTGGACCCAATTGAGGTAACTTATCTTATTGGTCACGTTTATGATATAAACGTGTTTAATTTAATGAATTGTTTGAATCGTTTTGTTAATGTTAAATAAATTGGTTGATGTTAAATAGTCGTTATTTACTGTTATAGAAATTATTAGTTAAATTGAATTGAATGATCTTATTTTAGGTAACCTATTTGGATGCATAGAATGACAGGTTAGAGGAATCCAATTGGATTCCTTACCGATAGTTAATTTTTATTTTATTTTATAGTATATGTGAAATATGGATTTGTGACGCTGGAAATGGAAAGTTGGAGGAATCCAACAGGATTCCTCATTAATATTGATAACGTTTATCAGTGTGATTGGATATGTGTGATTTGATGTGAAGTTAGTTAATATTTCATGGGTTTGGTACTCTAGTGGACATTCGCCTCTTTAGTACCATCGATAAATTAAATGATTTTTGGAATCGACATTAAATCGATTCTGAACATTTTTAATATATATATACATATGGATTTGAAATATGACGTTTGTTTCTAAAAAGTAAACATCAAAGTTTTATTTACGATTTTAAAATCATTTAAATTTACAACTAAAAGAACTTATGACGTTATTTAGTAAGTTTGAAGTCTTTATAAATTGATAGTATTAATGATTTGAAAATTATTAAAGATCTTATAAAAGATGTTAAGGGAGATGGAATTTAGATTATTTTTGTAATAAAATAATCGGATTTTGAGTTTAAAAAGGAATAACTAATTTTGGAAATAAACTAGTTAATAGGAAATATAGATAGGACATAACGTGGTTAAGTGAACTGGATTAATTTAAGTGAATGGGATTAATTTAGTAAATTGGATTTGAGTTTAAAAGAGAATTTGAAGCAAATGAGAAATGTTGATCAAAATTGATTAAAGCTAATAAAGTAAATAAGTTTTGTGATTTATTTTCCAAATAAAATCAAAGATATTTCTTAAATAGAAAATGAGGCAATATACAAGGATTAATTTAAAGAGTAATAAAGGGTTAAAGAAATCATCAAGTTTACGATGATTTTATTAAATAATTAAAAGGTGATTTTTGTAACTAGTAAATGCTTTTACAAACGTTGTGTTTAAATAAATGCAATGATTTGATAAATAAGAAGTTACGGAATGGAATTAAGGAAGTTATAAACTGACTGGAGATCTATCAAGTTGAATGGCTTCCCGAGTGTTGATCCGATGTTGGTTTTTGCATCCGGGGTTGATATTTAGGTAATTGTTCTCTTACCAGTTTACGGGTTGGGACTGATTGTAACGGCCCAGATGTTTACTAGTTTAATATTTAAAATGGTTTTAAATTTTGTTTTAGAATTTAATTAACTTGAATTCAACAATTTTGCATATTTTATTAGTTTAAATAATAAAATTATAATTTAATTTCGAAATAGTCGAAATTGGCTGGAATTGCAGTATTGTATGATTTGTTAATATAAGAGGATTTATTTATGTTTATATTTTATTTTATTAATGATTTCGTTTATTAAACGACGTTTGAATGTTTAATTTATAATTTCATTTTAAAACAAGCTGTAGCGGTGTGGTAGTTCGTAATATTACGTTTTGAACTTTAATTGAACATACATGATCCAATATAAGTCGGATTTCTTTGAGACAAGAAATGTTTGAATCTATTGGATAATATTTTCTTGATGAAGCAGAAAAATCGAGTTTTCATATAGTAGATTTTGTTTTATGTCCAAATCAAAATTTCGAAAGCTCGCTATGGATCGTTATAAAACATAACGATTTATTATATAAATTTAATAAATTGAATATTGTTTTAATTTGGAATTATCGTTTAGTCGTATGAATTTAGAACACTCGGATGTAATAAAAAGTTATATCTTTTACATATGACCGAGTTGAACCTCGAAGCTTGTTTCCGTATGTTTAAAATAACGGTTAAAGCTAGAAATGTCAGTCACATTATTTTAATTAGAACCCAGAATAGCGAGTTATCTTATAAAATAAGGGTCAATACATTGTTCACAAAAGTCTTATTGAATCTATGCGTATCTAGCGAAAATCCTTTACAAAATCTTTTCGCATCATTTTCGAAAGTTGCAAGAAATCTTAACGAAAGATTTCACAAAATCTTTTCTGTATTTTGTTCAATGTTCCCAAAATCTTATCTAAATCTCACCCAAAGTCAACCCGTATTCTTTTTTTGCAGACCTAGACTGCGAATTCACATGCCTAACCCAACATCTTTTGTTCCCATTCCAAAACTATTTCCTGCTTTGACCTAATGTTTTTATAATCCGACTGTGAATTAAACCGTGAGGACTCAAGGTCCAAGGTTTTGAAGGTCTGACCGGTCGATCTGTCAAGAACCGTACATGCTTGTTAATGGTGAAAATGTTAATAATCAAATTTTACGTGCACACAAACAAATGAAAAATCAAGTTTGAAAGTCATCTATTTATTCACTACCATTAATAGATTACATGATATAATTAAATATCTAATGCACAAACAAACACACATGTTTTTTAGAACGATGTGGTAAAATTTACGGTTTAGATGTTGGAACAGTTATGATTTCTTGAAATATTTTAGTAGTTACTTTCAAAACAATACAAAAGATGAAATGATCAGAGAGGATTATATAATGAGAAGTAAAGAAAGACAAAAAACCGTGGTTTAACCCTGTAAAATTGAAGGTTGGACCGCTGGTTTGAAGGTCCGACCAGGGTTCATGCATGAATGAGATTTGATTGAGTTCTAGGTCATGATGGTTCGAAGTTCAGGGTTATTCAATGTTGGACCGTGGCAAGGTCGGGTTATGAAAACACACTACTTTTACCTCTTTTCTTTCCATTCGAGAGAAAACTACAACCGATATCTAAAATAAAAAAATACAAAAACAAAACAAAAATAATACACTCATCTTCTGTCCTCCCAAGAAACTGTTTCTCCTCTTCCCAATTCAAAACCTAAATACCCAAAGAGTTTCTTCTATATATATAAAAAAACGAAGTTAAGTCATAAGGTTTCTACCTATTTCACTGGCAAGGACTTTCCTTTCATACCATCGTCATTAGTTTGGCAACATGAGGTCATTCGGAGTCATGGAAGAGTAAATGAATACTTGAGGAAGATACGGTGGATGAGCCGAGTTTGAGAGGAGTTGGAAGAAGGAAGCGTTACACTTGGAAGGCGCTGTGCGTGCAGTGATTGGGGTTTATGAGAACACGGGGACCGAGATTGGGAGGCACCATACGTGAATCAAAGGTAGAGTTTGAGGAGGCCTCTGCAAGGAAATATTATGTAGATGCATTCACATGTTGCGATCACCAGGAAGGGTTCAAGGCCAATGAGGAAGTGACTGATGGATGCCGTCAAGGCGTGCAGTGTAATGGTGAAGTCTGGTCGGAAAAGACATGACATGATCCTTTTGACATAAGAACTAGCAGTGGGTTTGCATGAACTAGAGAGAAAAAACGTGGGTATTGGGTTGTTTTCAGGCGTGTTCTCAAGTGGAAGAAAGAATTTACGTGCTGGACATTTCACGGGGAGAAGTAATGGGAGAGGGTGGGCTGAAAGAGTGGCGGGCTTGGCCCGTTAGAAAAATAATAATGAAAAGAAAGGATGAAAAAAGTGCAGCAGTAGAAACTCTATAACTTGGGCTTTAAAATTTATATCTTAGGCTTGGGGTTGGGCTGGGTTGTTTTAATTGTAAAAAAGAAAAAATACAGTAATAACACGAGGGGTAAGCATTTTGGTTTATGAAGCCGTAGTGTTTACCGTTGGGAACAAGAAAATTTGGCCGGCCATGATCCTACAAGAGTAACGGAAGTTTAGTTTAATTATTAATAATTAATTTAAGCTAACAATAGTGTAACGACCCGGGTTTTCGCGACCTTGAGTACTCGACATACACACGATGTCGACTATCCAAGCATCAGAAATACCAGATAGTTAATGAAATAAATTAGAGGGTGAGAATAGATAAGATAGAAACTTAGAATAGAAGAAGAAGAAGAACATACAGCATCAGAGTAAACACGAATCTCATAGTGGAACGAAAAATATATAATAGATATATAACTTTGAAATAAAATCAGTATATGTATACAGTAACATTATTAGAGTATAACACTTACAACGCAGCGGAAATAAACAATAGCTATATATTCCTGAAGCATCCTGCTCCAGCTTTCCAATTATATCTGTAAAATCCTGACTACTTGACTGCCCGTGCAAAATGGGGCACCCAAGAGTTTAGGGAAAACAAAACAAAATAAACTCCAGGTCAGTCATGGGACTGGTGTGAGTAAACAATTTAAAACAGTTTGAGAAAATAAACGATATCTGATAAGACCATGCTGTATAACACGAAACAAGTTTTTTGTAGGATTAAATTAACCCTAGAGGGGGGGGGGGGGTGAATGGGGTTTATCGTAGATTTTCATAGAGTAATTAAATAATAACAGCACAGATAATAATCAGAACAAATGTGGAAAATAAATAACACACAGATTTACCCAGCTTCGACAAAACACTGCCTACTGCTGCATTCCCCAAGGTTTCTACTAGGAATTAAAATAATCTCTACACTTACAATCCCCTGTAAACTCGCGACACTCGCTCCCAACTGTTCTTAACCCTATGCTCAAAACCCTGCACTGGTTTTCATCCCCAAAACCAGATTTCCCCAAATTACAAACCCTGTAATTCACCTCCCTAGTTTTAGAGACAAACTAGAAAACTCTAGACTTGATAACAAATTGAAATTAAAGATGAATAAAAATCAAAATAATAAAAAAACCCTAAGAAAAACTTTGAAAACCCTAGGAATTAAAATAAGGGTTATCCCCTTTGGTTTAAAACTTGGCCGGCCCTTTTTATTTGCTTCACTCCTTTTCACTTAAGTCCGATCACTTTGTTACTGTGAAAATGGCGGCTCTAGGGTTTCCTTCTGAAATAGAAATGGCGACTGTGATTAGGTTTTGATTCTAGAATCCGATTTTCTTCCATTTGAGTTCGCCGTTTTGTCGTGTGATGATCTCGAATTTTTAGTGGCTATCCTCTTCGATTTGATGTTGAATTCTCGATCCAAGCTTCCTCCTATCCTGGTATGAATTTTAATTTGAGATTCAGTTTTGAATTAGTGCTTGAACTTGGATGAGATTATGCCTGTGATGATTGGTGTTATTTATAGGATTAAAACTCCTAAATATTTTCTCTGATTTCGACGTTGAGACATGGCCATGGTATATACGAGAATTTTGTTAGCTTTGAACTGATATGTTATTTCTGGATATTTCTTTGATTTAAAGCCTGAAAGTATATTGCTTATGTCTTGGTCTTTGAATTAGCGTGATTTCTGAAATTTGAAATCTTCAAACTTGCGTGTGAATCTTGACTTTGAATTGGTCCTTAAAACAATAATTGCCGTATATATATTTTTCTGTAATCAGACTTGAACTCTTTTTCTGGAACTTTGATTTTGCTTTCTCTTTGAACATTTTAAACTATAGTTCTTTGATCATGATACTGCTCTTTGTCGTACGCTTTAGGAACTGATACTTTTGCTTAACATTGCCTTGCACTCCGATTTTGAACTGATGCTATGATTTCTTTTCCATTCTATGGATTGTGGTATTGCACTGCTCGATCACATTGGTTTCACACTTCACCTTGTTCATGAATTTTGGCTTGAGCTTTATTTGACTACACTGCTCTTGCTCGTCGACATGTATATTTGAATTAATACTGCACTGTCTTCAAAACATACTGCTTTGATGTTTCACCAGTTCCATGTTTGCTCCCATTATGAGCAGACTTATATTGAATGTTGTCTCCATGTATATATATGTTCAGCCATTCTTGTATTGGTTAAGAACAGATGTTTCATTTGATCACACCACTGAGTTAAAATTGCCTTTTCACTTGTCACTTGTGCACTTTGTATTGCTTCTCGACCATGTTGCTTATGTATCCAAAAACTTAGATATGACCAGGTGCTTTACACTTGAACACGCCTTTTCCCGAGCAGACTTGTGCTTGTGCTATTTGTTTTGTGGTCTTGTGTTTGTGCACTCGAACCTTGTTCCTGTTTGACCACTTGTTAAAACTTGTTACACCATTTGTTTTGGCCTGACCCTGAACTGTGCTCGGCTATGTCATATTTCAAATTGATTACCCATGTTTCCATGAACACTTGAACTTGTTGTAGAACACTATGTTGATCATACTTCTTGTGCTCGGTCCCTGTACATGTACTTCTTTGGTCTTGCCTTGTTGAGTGTAATCTGCTCTGTTTACTTCAAGTATGAATCCCCATGACTATGCTGCATTGTTTTGTGAACTGTTGAACCATTTGAAAAGTTTTTTCCAGTTTTGTATTGTACCATGTTGGTATGATCATCTTCGAATATTTTCGATCATTTTAGCTTTTTTTTATTTTTACTTGCACTATTTGCTCGGCCATTTGCACACTGATTTGCACTGAGTCGAGAAGGTCCACGTGGCTACTCCTCGGTTGCAAACTAGATTGGCGAGGCAGTGCACACGTGTATATACATACACGTGTGTATATGCAGCCATCCAGACGAGTTTTTCTGTCCCTGCATATCAGACAAAGTCTAGAAAAATAATGAGAAACACACCGCAAATCTGAGGCAAATAAAATTTAAAAATAAATTTTTATTTGCTTTTATTTAATTTTATTTTTGTTGCAGTCTTGTAACACCCCGCCTCCGCTAGGGTCACTCGCAAAGGAATGCACTAGCTTTAGAGGGGCATTATTGGTAAACATGCACAGAAATATCACAAGACAGAACATATAAAATAGCGGAAGTAAAATCGAACTTTCATATCATGAATTAATAAGGTCTAAAGCCTTTTACATCAGAGTACATCAAAACCTGTCTTGCAATAGTAAAGAAGCATAAAGACTTTTTAATAAATTATTCCCCAAGTAAAACAGTAAAGTAGCCATAGCCAAGAGAAGTCCAAGCCATCCATGATGACCTTCAAGCGGAAGAAGTCCGAACTAAACAGCATTGTTTCCTCCCTGAAACCTGGGGGGGGGGGGGAACGGAAGAAAAGAGGCGAAACAAAGCGGGTCAGTCAAAAAGACGGAGTAAGTCCTATCTACTTCCAGTATAAAAACATGTAAAGGTAACATGACATGCATAAACTGAAAGTAAACATAAGGATAACTACAAGATAGATAAACCAGGATAGCCGGTTGAACTACTGTGGCAAAGTAAACTAAGGTATCATGATAAACTACTGTGTTATGATAAGTCAAGGTATCACATCGTCAGATTTCTAACGAGTACATTATCCCAAGGTATCTACCCCGTCTAACATCCCACGGTATCTATGATGTATATTCTTCCTAGTTCTAACATGTATATTTGCTCCGCACCCTCCGTACTAGTATCCCAGCCTTGTTATGTGTTAACCATGAATGTCCCTTACTCAAAGTCGTGTAATGGTCCATGTCAACCTAATATATCGCATATATAGGTTACTCAAATCATATGTTTCTTTCCATGTATGTAAGTTCAGTCCTTTGCCGTACCTCGTACGGGCTTCCTCATGTCGTATTATCCTTGAAATCGTTTGGACTGTCACCCTTGTTCTAGCTAGGCTCTTCCATATGAATCATCGTTTGAACTAATAGGACTTACGCCACCTAGCACCACTAGGGATTACGCTTACCTATTGCACGCTTTCGTATTTCGGTTTGGGTTAAACCACCTAGGCCACTAGGGATTACGCTAACCCTCAACCGCGCCCTTTTTCCCATGCATTCATCGTGAATCGTTTTTCTATTACTGCATGCACATGTATCACATCGTGCCACCCGAGTCCTGTCACAGGGCAAACCGAGAAATACATGACTCGGTCGGGAGCTTTAGATTTATCTGCCGATGCAGATACTAAGGTCTGCTTTTCTACACGTGGCTATGGTCCCACGAGACCCCTCCCTCAACTAGTGAAAGGCAACACAAGAGAAAATCTTGCATGAGAACTACACTCCGGCCAGCCCACATCCTACGGCCTACCTCACCCATAATTAGATAGCAAATTATGGTCTGTTGGGTGTTCCCTGCCTTTCCGTACGTACACGCTTGACTCAAGATGGTAGATGATCGACGAACTTGCTATCTCGGGCACCTTATGTATTCGTCGACTCACTGCTATCCACCCCAGTCTTTAGGTCGCTCGCATAGCAACCAAGGCATATTCTTGGTTCTTCTACCGCAGACCTCAACCTCTCGTGAGCCTAGTATAATGACCTGGCAGCTCACAGAGGGATCCCAAGAATATCCTCACGTTCCCCGAAGCCGCTGCTTCGTTACCCAATTCGTTGGAGCCTTTATCTAAATCAGATAGCCTGCTCCTTCGCGCATACTTAAACGTTGACCTAACGTATCGGGTTACTAATCTTATCTAAGAAATGGTCCGAATTTCCTTGACTAAGAATTATTACTTAGTTTTCCTTAACTAAGGTTTACCACTTAGCCTTATTTCCATAATCCTTGTTAACTACGGTTATTTACCTAATCCTCCGAATTAGGGCTTATCTAATGGGTTATAAGTGTCACTTAAGTTCATAACTTAGCCCGTCTACAAACCATGTCAAAATTGGCTAAGTATACAAGTCCAAGACTTAACCCTACAAACCATGTAAGTATATCAAGGAATCCATGACTTAACCTTGTCTAATTATCATTTTAGATTGGTTAATTATATAAATTAACTTGACCTTGTCATCAAATCGGTCAAGCGTATTCAAGTGGTTCGTGACTTAGCCTTATCATGTTTTCACGTTAGATTGGTTAAGTATAGATTAACTTAACCTCATCAAATTAACGAGTTAGATTGGTTAAGTATAGGTCACTTAACCTCATCAAATCATCGTGTTAAATTAGTTAAGTGTTTAACTTAACCCCATTAAATTACCAAGTTGGATTAATTAAGTCTAGGCTAACTTAACCCTATCCGATTTCCATGTTTAGATTAGTTAAGCCTAATCTTAACCCCATCCATCAACTGTATTATACGGTTAAGTGTAATTAAGAAAATTTACTTAACCTTATCACGTTATCGTGTTGGATTGATTAAGTATGGGTTAACTTAATCCCGTCCACTAGTCATATAAAAATGGTCAAGTGTCATTAGGCAAATCAAGTTACTTAACCTACCCAAGCTTATCATGTTTTGTTAAGTATCATTAGCCTAATCAAATTACTTAACCCATTTGTCCTTATCATATTTGGTTAAGCCTCATTAATCAAATTAACTTAACCCTATTATGTGGCATTAATTTAATTAATGCACCCTCAACCTCTCACATTAGACCTTGTTGTGGTTACTAGTTAAGCCGGGCGGGTCCGGGTATATTTACACCACAACTTAGTCTAACCTCGGGTCTTAAGCGCGACATGACCAACTTCTCACATTGGGTCCTATTGTTTGCAACTACTAGTTAGGCCGGTCGGTTCCGGGTAGTTTTATGTTGCAAACTCAACCCAACCTCGAGTTGGCCATACTCATATTATCTAAGTTCATCATGTTTCCAAAACATGTTACAAGTTTTCGAGCATTTGGGTAGACCTAACTTAATAGGTAAATTCCCAAAGGGTAGACCTAACTTAATAGGTAAATTCCCAAGCTCATGTTTTTATGCATCCTTACATGTCATATTCAAGTTAAGATTTTGCGACATGTTCATGTTTATCTAACTACCCAAAATCGTGTTTTCCCAACGCAAGCAAAGCGAGTCAACATAGTAAGGATACTATGTCACATATTGGTCTCAAAACATGCATGATGCCAAAAAGGGCTTGGCTTCCACATGCATAACATCATAAAGGGATTGGCCATAGACATGCATAGTGTCATAAGGTAATTGGGCCACAAACATGCATATTATCAAAAAGGGATTTGGCCATAAACATGCACAACTTAAAAAGAGGGGATTGGCCGCGAGCATGCATAATCTCATAAAGGATTTGGCCACAAACTTGCATGTTAGCATGAGGGGTTTGGGTTCATAAACATGCATAAGCCCCAAAATCTTGCCTTAGCCAATGTTTCATAAGTAAAGTGGTTCCTAAAGGTTCATGCTAGCATCTCATGCATAAAGATCCAAACTTGCAAGTTAAACTAGGTTATGCATAGCATGAGAGGCATGATTAAGTCATTCACATGGCCTAAGATCATAAATATGAACACAAGAGGCATGGTAAGGTTCATATAGATTCGCATAATCATGTTTAGCCTCATTTTATCCCATGTCAACATTAAAAATACCGTTTTGATCCAAAAGTAGCTAGAACTTACATAGTTAGGCCTAGGGAAAGGAGCATGAATCATCTTGGCTAAGAAAGGTGCCTCCTTTGTAGAAGAATCGTCATGGAACTCGCATAGCAATGTTGATTTGGCCTTGATTTGGTGTAGCAAGCTTGCACCTTTTGATTTGAACTTGATTTGAGTGCATAGGCTCTAGGGATTTGAGATGGAGGCCATGAGAGTAGAAATTTGGCCATAGTTTAGTTACATGAGTGAATAATGAGGGTTTAGGGGTAGGTTTAGGGTCTTTTTATAGAGATTAGGATAGTTTTAGGCCCTTAGATTAACCCTAGGACCAACCTGAACCGTCAGATTTCAAACCAGGCCCAAAAACCTAGCCAAGATAGAAAATAGGTGCACCAGACCAGAATCAGCCGACAGGGCAAGTCGACAGCCCTGTCGACATGCCTGTCGACATGCCTGTCGACATGCATGTCGACATGCCTGTCGACATGCCTGTCGACATGTCTGGGCGGGAATTTTCCCGCCTAGCCCCATTTCTGCATGTTTCGAAATTCAAATTTCCCGAAAACTTCTTTGGGCCTTAACCGGGTCATACGGACTCCGATTTTCGAAAACTCGGACTCTATTTCGCGTATTTTTCCGAGACGAACGCAATGGCATAGCCCGTTTTACTTAATTCAGAATTTAAAATGAAATTCTGCCTTGATTCTCGTTTTAACATGTTATTGAAATACGGGTTGTTACAAGTCTGCTGTGTGTGTTCTTTTGTATGTGACAGGTATGAAGATGGACTGACTGAAAGATGTGAAGACAAAAGATTGAAGATGAAGACAAAAACAGTGTTAGTGTGTGTCTGTATTTGAAATGTCAACTGAGAAATAGTGTCTGTGTATATGTGAGTGTAAGTGTTGTAGAAAGAAGCTGAGTGTGAAATTGAATATATTGAAATGTATATCAGTGATGTATATACAAAAAGTGGAGTTGTAAATATGTACTGTTTAAATATTGAAATAAAATATTCTTATTCAAATAAAATACTGTGTGAATATTTAAATTTCTGTACAGTTGTATTTTATTTAAATAGAAATATTTTATTTCTGTCTGTGAGTTATATATAGAGCAGTACGATAGCAAACACATTTAAAATAATATTTATTTGGTTGTTATCATCAGACAAAATTCATATAATTGTGTATACAACACTGCTATATACAACAATCTCCCCCTTTTGATGATGACAAACAAATAAAAGATTTTGAATGTGTTTGAATGTGAAATATATTACTCCCCCTATTTCTTTGCTCCCCCTACAATTGAACTCTCTCTATATATGTGGAAAATATTAATGATGAAATCCAATTGACCATTCTCCCTCTAGATATTTAATTTCCAATCTTAAAATATTTTTGAATTAAATACTCATCAATCAAAATCTTGACCATTCTCCCCCTTTTGTTATCATCAAAAGGATAATAGAAATTGAAACAGTGATGAATATAGACTAAATATATATTCAGATTAAGAGAGAGAATATATATATCGCAAATCCCATTTAATCAAACAAAAATCATAATAATCTTTAAATCAGAAGCAAAATTTCACTTTCAGAATGAATGGATTTACGCTGGATTTTATAGAATGAGGAGAGTTCAATAAAAATTGAATATTTGAATATGAATTTTAAATATTTTAAATATGCTCAAAAATGTGTTAAGCACTTTCTAACCACGAATATCCCAAAGGTCTTTTAAATGGGGTTAGTGGTAACTTAACTTTATCCTCTCTAATGAGTTCCATCCATGCACAGCCCAAAGGTCTTTTAAGTGAGAATAGAAGCACATAGAGATTAAGGTAATTCACCCACGCATAACCGCGAGGACTTTTAAATGGGAGTGAATACCAAGGATAATTTATTTATTTATTTATTATTTTATTTTATTTTATTTTATTTTTTATTCCAAGAATAATTAGAACTCCCCAAATTAAATAAAACCATGATGAATGACAGAAGTATAGTAGATATAGAAGATGGTCGTGAAATAAGCTCTAATTCAAAGATATTATAAAATCTGTCCAATCATCATGAGATTTAAAATAATATCTTCTCTATTTATGAATTATACCATAGTCACAACCCATCACAAATTCATAAATCTATTAATAATTTTAATGGGTCACAAAATGGTTCAAATCAATCAATAATTTCAATTTTTGAATAAATAATCAAAAATAATTTTAAAATTGAAAATATCAATTTCAAGAGAAGTTTTTGGAAAATATGAATGCAAGTTGAAAATTAGTTTCAAAAAATCGATCATTAGAATTATCTAATATTTCTAATGCTGATTGTTCCTAGACCATTTTAAAACAACATATCTATTTAATTCAAATTGTCTACGGAATTTAAAGATATTTAACTACTGATTTTTCAACTCATCGTCCAATCACTAAATCAATTTCCTTATCAGAGCAGCACAAGATCATTTTCAATGCAAGAATCATGAGTGAAATTTTCAGAGAATTTTTAGACAAACACAAGAAACATTCAGCGATCAAATCTAAGATAATTATTTGGGATCACAAAAAAAATCAAAATTTTCATAATCTAGGAAATTCAACAATCTATAATGAATGATTTCAAAATCAACCAAGTAAAAAATAAAGAAAATAAAAGAAATAAAAACTAAAAAGGAAAATAAACTAAAAGGAATTAAAATAAAATTACGAGTTTAGAGAGCATACCTGACTTACCATAATCAATGTGATCCAATGAATCTCCAACTCTGAATCTATGGCTAAGGAACTCCAAATAATTTGATATATGAATCAATTTGAATTTTGTCTCACTTAAGCACAGTTGTTCCTTAGCCTCCCACGATACCTAAATGTTTATATGAACGAGTGGTCTAATAAAAGTTGTTTTACCACTCTTATCTTCGTTTACACGTTTTGGTACCCAAACTCGTTTATATAACAATCCATTACTGTCCACTATAGTACCCTTTGGAACCCAAATTCGTTTAGATTTATTCAAATTTATTTTTATTTTTTGGAATCCAAACATATTTAAATGAATTGTTTTTAAACGAGTTATCAATTTGTTTATGATTTAAAAACCCTTTGAAATTATTAAATTTCAAAAATTCAATTTGATTGTTTTCAAAGCCAATTAAAGGATTTTTAAAATCATTTTGTTTTTCAACTTGATTAGATTCAAAACCAAGTCCCATTTTATTCTGAAAAAAAAATTGATTTTTTAACAAAATATTCAACGATTTTTCCCCTTTAGAAAATTTAGTCAAAGCTGACTCAAGTCGTTGAATTTTAAATTTAAGATCACTATTTTCTTTCATTAAATTTGAACAACAATTAATAGCGATTTTCCTCTTTTTAGCATTAGTTTGTTTTAAAATCAAATTTTCGTTTTCAAGAGCTTTGATTTTAGCATTGGACTTAGAAATTTCAATTTCAAATTGTTTTCGCTTTTCAAAATCAAGTTTTTCAGATTCTCTAAGCTTTTCAATTTCCTTTTCAAAATCATGATTTTCGTTTTTCAAATTCACGTTTTCACTTTTAAGTAACTCAAGATCAGTTTTTAATTTCAAAAAATCGTTACTCAAAAATTGACATTTTTCACATTCTGAAAACGGTGAATTCTTTCCCTTTTCAAGTTTTCTTTCTAAACTGTTATTTTCTTGAACTAGTTTTGACCTATCAGATTTCAATTTCTTAACTTTTAGTACAAGAGAATCAACAGTTTTCGTGAGGTCGTGACACATTAGAATTAATTCTTTATAGGTAAAATTCGATACCTCACTAGAATCCTCTTCACTACCTTCCGAATCTGATTGAGCCATAAGACACAAATTAGCTTCTTCTTCATCACTTTTAGAAACTTCTTCTCCTTCCTCGTCATCCCATGTAGCAGCAACAGCCTTCTTCTTCCTTCTGAACTTCTTCCTCTTTTCATTTTTAAGCTGTGGGCAATTTGGTTTGATATGTCCGGGTTTCTTGCAATTGTAGCAAAACACTTCATCGTCTGAACTATCTGGACTTTCGGACTTGTCGGTTTTTGAATTCTTCTTTCGTGGTTTGTATTTTCCTTTGGCCCACTTTTTCAAAACCATGTATAGCTCTTCAGCGGGATCGTCATCATTACTTTCAACAGAATTATTTAGAGCGATCGTCTTTTTCTTTGATTCAGAATCCTTTCGTTCTTCTCTTGATTTTAACTCCATCTCGTAAGTAATTAGATTTCCGATCAACTCTTTCATGCTTACTTTATTCAGATCTTTTGATTCTTGTATCGCCGTCACCTTAGCTTCAAAATTCATCGGTAGCACTCTCAATATTTTTCTGATCAATTCCACTTCAGTATAGGTTTTGCCAAGAGCTTTTCCATTGTAGACTAGCGGCGAGAAGCGTCCATACATCTCTTTTATATCTTCGTCTTTTTGCATAGAGAAATTTTCATATTCGTTGATGAGAAGAGTGATACGAGATTCCTTCACTTGAGATGTACCTTTGTGTGTTACCTCCAACGTATGCCATATTTCCTGCGCAGTCTCACAATGAGAAATTCGATTAAATTCAGTTTTATCAAGAGCACAGATTAAAGCATTCATTGCTTTGGCATTAGTTGAAAATAATTTTTTATCATTAGCATCCCACCTGTCTTTTGATTTAGGAATTTCAACACCACTAACAATAACAGTGGGAGATCTATAACCGGTTTCAATAATATCCCACACATCATAATCGACCGAACTCAAATACATTTTCATCCTAGCTTTCCAATATGCATAATCAGTTCCATTAAACATTGGTGGCCTAGCTATGGAATGACCCTAAGAAAAAGCGTTATTAGACAGATTCATGACTCTAGAGTTAAAATAAAATAAAAAATACCTGCTCTGATACCACATGTAGGATATAAATTAACCCTAGAGGGGGGGGGGGGGGTGAATAGGGTTTATCACAGATTTTCACAGAGTAATTAAATAATAACAGCACATATAATAATCAGAATAAATGCGGAAAATAAATAACACACAGATTTACCCAGCTTCGGCAAAACACTGCCTACTGCTGCATTCCCCAAGGTTTCTACTAGGAGTTAAAACAATCTCTACACTTACAATCCCCTGTAAACTCGTGACACTCGCTCCCAACTATTCTTAACCCTATGCTCAAAACCCTGCACTGGTTTTTAACCCCAAAACCTGATTTCCCCAAATTACAATGTAACACCCCACCTCCGCCAGGGTCACTCTTGCAAGTACACTAGCTTTGGAGGGGCGTTAAACAAGGTAAACATGCATGCAGATATCACAAGACAGAACATATAAGTAAAACAGAGTAGTAAAGCAGCGGATAAAACTAGCATTTCATAACCATAGTCAAGTTACATCAAAGTACGTGGTCATTATTTTCCGTAAAACAAAGTCTAGAACATAAACTGAAAACTGAAGAAGAAATATAAAGTAACTATCCCCAAAGTAGCATAAGGCCATAGCATGCTCAAACTATACGTGAGCTATCCAGAAAAGCAGCTAAAGATCCAGCTAGGTACCAGTGTTCCCACCCTGCAAACCGGGGGGGGGGGGGGGGGGGAACGGAAGAAAAGAGGCGAAAGAAAACGGGTCAGTCAAAATGACTGGTAAGTCCTATCTACTATTAGTATAAAAACTAATAAAGTTAACTGGACATGTAAAACAGAGATGAGATGCAGGGTGATAACTGGCATGGTGAAAAGTTAACAAGATAGATCAAGTGTGGCATTGCATATACAAGGTTAAGTTGCACCAGGTGTGTACTAGTATTCCAACCCATGTCAAGTATAAACAAGAGGTGATCCCTTGGCCCAAAGCTGGCCCAATATCATGAGGTGACCTAAATCAAGGTCCAACTACTCGGTCTAGTCGAGCGGCTCCCTATAAGCCTAACTCGTCAAGTGTCGGTGTCATACGGCCCAACCACGAAGTGTAGTCAAACTGTGCTAGGTCCACCCTAGGGTGTATCAAGCCCTAGGGTGCCAACCACGGACACATATCAAGCACGCGCAGTCTAAACCTACGGGTGCCTGTGTCTGCTTTTTCAACTCCGGACCATGTGCACGACCATAGTCCGCCTGAACCTACACCGGCGCACCTACTCAGCCGTCGGTTTGGTCGCTTACATGTCAACCCAGTAATCGTGCCCCACCCTAGCCTAGTCCCTAGGGTATCATGATACAATCAAGAGGGTTACTGGTGAAAAGGACCACGTAACTAGGGTTTCTAGCGGGTTAAATGTGGTTAACCCTACCCAATCAAGTATCAAGTTGGTTAAGTGTACCCAAGGTTCATGACTTAACCGCGTCAACCCATCATGTTTAATTGGTTAAGTGTTCAAGTGGTCCATGACTTAACCCTACCGTGTGGCATTAATTAATTTAATGCACCCAACCTCTCACATTAGACCTTGTTGTGGTTACTAGTTAAGCCGGGCAAGTCCGGGTAGCTTTACACCACAACTTAGTCTAACCACGGGTTTCAAGTGCGACATGACCAACTACTCACATTGGGTCCTATTGTTTGTAGCCACTAGTTAAGCCGGTCGGTTCCGGGTAGATTTATGCTACAAACTCAACCCAACCTCGAGTTGGCCACACTCATATTTTCTATGTGTCATGTCCATCATTGTGTTTACAAACATAATCACAAGTCAATGTTCATGTCATATTTTAAAACCATGTTTTCATGTCATTAATATTACCCAATCCCAACGCATTCCCATCGCATGTACGTTTCGCATAACATAACATAGATCAAAAGAGGGAACTTGGAAAACATGACAAAAAGGGCATAAGGTAATAAGGTTGTCACAAGTTAAACATAGTGGCATATGAGGCATAAATATGTTCATAAGCTTGCATATTAAATCATAGGCCTCAAAACATGCATAATATCAACTTAAGCAAATAGGTGAAGCATGATCATGAATGACATAGGAGGATGACTAGAAGTTCGCATATAACATTATATGCAAGTTATCATAAAGGTTATGAGAGTTCTCATGTTGTATAATGCAACATTTCAACATAAAGCTTATAGCTTTTAGCCCACAAGGTCAAGGTGATAGGTTTACAAACATGCATAGAATATATTTATGCATAACATGATATGATCAAAGCATATATCATACTTAGGCCCAAACTCAACCTGCAACATGTCACATTTAACTCCATAGTTAGAATCTAAGAGTAGTATAGGGCTTACAATGCTATGAAGACTAGAATTAATATAAAATAAGATTGAGACGAAGCCACACTAGCAAATCTGCAACCAAAGACGATAAACTCCACTTGAAGACTTGAGAACAAGAAGGAATAACCCCAAAGACAAAGAAAGATGGCTCCTTTATGACATAGATTGATTTGAGACACTCATGCTCTCATGAAGAAGGTGGAGGCCATGATTAGTGAACATTTGGGCAGCATTTAGTTGTAGGAATGATTAATGAGGGTTTAGGCTAGGTCTAGGGGTCTTTTTATAGAGATTAGGGGTAGTTTAGACCATAGGATTAACCCTAAATCGAATCTGAGCCATCAATTCCCGTAAGAAACTTCCAGAGCAAGACCCAACATGTCAAAATGGTGCACCAGAAAAATTGGACCGATCGGGGGGGGGGGGGGGTGTCGACCCCTGGGTCGACATGGGTGTCGACCCATTGGGGGGGTCGACAGGGGTGTCGACCCCTGTGTCGACCCTGCCTGGGCCGCGAGTATTCCCGCCTATCCTGTTTTGGCTGAAATTCAAACCTGAATTCGAATTTAAAATATTTTCGGGCTTGGAATTTTCTGAAAACTTCATTGGGCCATAACTTGGTCATACAGACTCCGTTTTTCGAAAACCCGGACTCTATTTCGCGTATTTTTCCAAGACGAACGCAATGGCACAGCCCGTTTCCCTTGATTCAGATTTTAGAATTTAATTCTGCCTTGATTTACATTATAACATGTTATTCAAAAATACGGGTTGTTACATTCTCCCCTCCTTAAAGGATTTCGTCCCCGAAATCTCCAAGTTAGGAAGAACGTATCCTACCATCCATCATCCATCTACTCAAAACATCATCCACAAGTAACCATTGTCCTAAAAAAGATTCTAAATGCCGTATGAACATATGCCAAAGGTGTGTGTATATGTACTTATCTAATGCAAAGATCAGTCGGTTACTGATTCAGTAAACCTCCTTAATGCAAAGTATGTTAGTGAGATGAGTCCATATGTATGCAAATTCCTAACATAATTTATAATCTCTACATGAGTGCACATAACATTCATCCATATGCAATATCCACGTGATAGCATACAAGTTTCATCCATGAACAAGCATAAACACTCATGCATATGCGGTATGAAAGTGTGTGAGCCGATCTTAGTGCCTAATGTGTATCATGCATCCACGAGTATCCACTTGCAAACACTTGCAACCACTTGTAAACATCAAGCATAACATGTTTCAAATACATGTTTCATCCAAAGGGTTTCTACCTAAGGTTCTCATGACAAGGTTAACGAGATAACAAGATAAACATGATAAACATGGATAGCAAAAAGGAAGATATGCTAATTAGGAAAGGAGATTGAGAATGTACCCTAAAAAAGGAATGGATAAAGCCCACGCATCTTCTCCTCGGTTTCCCAAGTTGCATCTTCATCGGCTTCACTCCACTGAACTTTCACCAATTTGACTTCTCGATTCCTTAACTTCTTGATCTCTGTTCCCAAGATACGAATCGGAGCTCTCCTCAAGGTTGCCTCTTTCTCTACTTCCACGTCTTCAAGAATGCTTGGTTCAACCGCCTCAGCGGACTCATGTAGGCACTTTCGAAGATGCGAGACATGAAAGACATTATGCACTCCGGCTAGCTTCTCGGGCAACTCCACCTTATAGGCCATCTTTCCAATTCTGTCTATGATAGGGAAGGGTCCTACAAACCTTGGTGCCAGTTTCCCAACTGCTCCAAAACGAACCACATTACGCAAAGGGGAAACCTTCACGAACTCCAAATCTGCCCTTTGCTTGTCAGCATAGGATTTCTGTCTATCTTGGGCCACTTTCATCCGTCTTCTCAACAATTCAACTTTCTCGGATGTATCCCGTATCATATCGAGCCCAAGTATAAGCCTATCTGTTGTCTCCCACCAACAAGATGGTGACCTACACGGCCTCCCATACAAAGCTTCAAATGGTGCCATCCCTATGCTGGCTTGATAGCTATTGTTATAAGCAAAATCTACAAGAGGAAGGTGGTCTTCCCAAGTACCACCAAAGTCAAGAACACAAAGCCTTAAAAGATCTTCTAGCACTCTATTCACCCTTTCGGTTTGGCCATCCGTCTGGGGGTGATAGGCTGTACTCAGATTCAATCGCGTACCCATTGCTTCTTGCAAACTATTCCAGAACTGGCTAGTGAAAATTGGGTCACGATCGCTAACTATGCTAGAAGGAACTCCATGCCACCGCACTATCTCCCGAAGATAAATAGATGCTAGCCATGATGCGGTCCTCTTGCTCTTTACAGGAATGAAATGAGCACTCTTCGTAAGTCTGTCAACTATGCCCATATGCTCGTGTTCCCTTTCCTTGACCTAGGCAATCCATCCACAAAATCCATAGAAATACTCTCCCACTTCCATTGCGGGACCTCCAATGGATGTAATAGCCCACCTGGTTTCTTCGACTCGGCTTTCACTTGTTGGCACACCATGCACTTTGAAACATACTCTGCCACATCTTTCTTCATTCCGGCCCAAAAGAAAATGCGCTTCATATCTCTATACATCTTATCTCCTCCCGGATGTATGTGCTTCTTCGAGTGATATGCTTCTTCGAGAACTCTATGCACCAAGTTTCCCACCCGTGGGACGCATGGCCTTCCATCACGCCTTAGCCAACCTTTATCATCAATAGTATATCTAGCAAGGTGACTAGACGTCTCACCACGAATCAACTTATCCATGACTTCGACTATCTGTGGATCTTCCTTCTGCAAAGCCCCAACTTGATCAAGAAGTGTGGGTCTAAGCTCAAGGGATGCTAATGAACCCGTCATCGACTCAACAGTCGTCGTGAAATCAAAGGTTGCCAAGAACTCTAAGTTCTTCATCTCAATAAACAAGGGACTCAAAGTCAACCTCCTTCTGCTTAGTGCGTCTGCCACAACATTACCCTTGCCCGAGGTATAAGCTATCTTGAAGTCATAAGATGCCAAGAATTCCATCCACCTTTGCTGCCTTAGATTCAGATCTTTCTGCGAGAAGAGGTACTTGAGTGACTTGTGATCAGTATACAACTCAAACCTTTCGCCTAGGAGATAGTGGCGCCAGGATTTGAGTGCAAAAACGATCGCCGCCAACTCCAAATCATGAGTGGGATAGTTCTTCTCATGAAATTTCAGTTTCCTACCCCCATAACATATCACTCTTCCCTCTTGCATCAGAACAACACCTAACCCCGTGCCACATGCATCGGTGTACACGGTAAACATCTTACCGCCATCGGGTAATGCCAAAACTGGAGCGATAGTAAGGGCCCTCTTGAGCCTTTGAAAAGCAAGCTCACACTCTAAGTCCCATGCAAAGACTAAGTTCTTCTTCGTCAACTTAGTAAGAGGGGCCGAAACCTTAGCGAAGTCCCTGATGAACTTCCTATAGTAGCCCGCCAAACCGAGAAAGCTTCTTACTTCGGTTGCATTCCTAGGAGTCTTCCAGTCTTGAACCACAACCACTTTCGCGGGATCCACCGCTATGCCTTGCTTAGAAACTATATGTCCAATAAACCGAACTTCCCTTCTCCAAAAATGACATTTGGAGAACTTGACTTTCAACTAATGTGCTCTAAGCGTATCCATCACTTCCTTGAGATGCCTAGCATGCTCTTCCTCATCCTTTGAGAAGATCAGAATATCATCCACGAAGACAACTACAAACTTGTTAAGGAACTCCCTGAACACCCTACTCATCAAGTCTACAAAGTAGGCGGGTGCATTAGTCAAACCGAATGGCATGACAAGCCATTCAAAGAATCCATCTGGAGTCCTAAACGCAGTTTTATCAATACTATCCTCAGCCACTCTAAGCTGATGGAATCCGGTGGCTAGATCGAGCTGAGAGAAAATAGAAGCACCAACCAGCTGGTCAAAGAGATCGTTAATCCTCGGTAATGGGTGCCTATTCTTCTTTGTCAGCTTGTTCAACTCTCGATAATCAACACATAGACGAAGCGAACCATTCGCCTTAGTAGCGAATACCACAGGAGCACCCCATTCAGAAATGCTTCGCCTAATAAAATTCTTCTCAAGTAGCTCCTTGATTTGCTTACTGAGCTCCCTTCTTTCTCGTGGGGCCATGTGCCTAACGGGCAATGATACTGGCTTGGCATTATCAACTAGATAAATGCGGAAATCTATCTCTCGTTTAGGGGGCAACCCCTTAACTTCTTCAAAGACATCAGGATAGTCTCGGACCACCCTTACAGATTGCAGATCATCGATGGACGAGTCAAGAGATTCAAGATAACATAACATGACGGGACCTCTAGGGTTACAAGAAATTTCTAGGGTATTACCGAGGCGAGTCATGAGCCTCACCACCCTATGCTCACAATCGAGGATGGCTCCATAACTGGACAACCAATCCATGCCCAAGATCAACCCGAATCCCGTGAACCCGAGAACATAAGCATTACACGTGAATTTCACGGTCAAGATAGAAATCTTCAAATCCACACAAATCATAGATAGATGGGCGGAACCCCCAATTGGATTTGAAACTCTAACGGGATCCTCAACTAGACTAGTACATATGTGCAAACTTTCAACAATTTCAGAAGAAATAAAACTATGCGATGCACCAGAATCAAATAAAGTGCGGCAGGAAAGTCAGAAATATAAACAAGACTTTCTACAGAAATACTACCTCGGTCCTGAACTGGAGCAGTGTTAAGAGCATGCACTTGCCCTCCAGAAGGTCCTGCACGCTGAGTCTGTCCTTGCCCTTGTCCTTGCTTCTTGGGGGCAATCCTTGCTAAGGTGTCCAGTCTCTCCACAATGAAAGCATTCGCCCCGCTTCCTCTTCTTCTTTCTGCAATCCTTGGCTATGTGCCCAACAATCCCACAGAAGTTGCATTTACTTGGGTCCTTTGCCTTGGCCTTGTTGCCCTTGTTGTTCTTGTTGTTCTGATTGCTCTGATTTCTCTGGTTTCCTCCCCACTTGGAGTCCGTCTTCTTGGCTTGAATCTCATTAGGCTTGACTTCTTTCTTGCCATTCTTATCGTCTTCTTGAAGCAAAGCCATATTCACTAGGCCTTCAAAAGTGGCCCCCATGGGTATATGAGATAGGGCTAAACCTTGTAATGGCTCATTCAACCCTCGTGCAAAGCGTAAAGCCTTCTTCTGGGGAGTATTTACCATGTCCAAACAGAATCGAGCGAGCTGGTTAAACTTATTCACATACTCCCTCACTGTCATGTCCCCTTGCTTCAAAGATATAAACTTCTCCAATTGCAGATTCGCCTCAGCTGATGATAGAAACTTAAGCCCAAACCTCGTCCTAAAGTCGGCCCAAGTCTCTATAGGCCACGTAGTATTGGTGACCTCCCACCAATAAGCAGCTTCTTCTTTTAATAACCATGCTGCCAATAAAACCTTTCTATGGTCTTCCACATCAAAGATAGCGAAAAGATCTTCAGTTTCTTTCAACCAATTTCTTGCCTCCACAAAAGTCTCCATCCCAATGAAATTCTTGCCACCCATCGCCTTAAAGTCTTTGCAAACCTTAGCGAAATCTGCTTGTGGATTCTGAGGAGGAGGAACCTCAGTTACGGTGGGGGTATTTGCTGGGCCCACATTGTTGGCCCTAGCTTCCAAGTACCTCCGGAACCATCCGGGAATGGTCACTCCCTCGGGGAGGTTAAGATCAGCCATACTGAAAAAGGAAAAGATAGATTTAGAACAAGGAAACGAAGGATAGTGCTAATGGCTTTTGGGGAATAGCCTTTTCAAAATAACTAGACTTTTCTTGGAAAATACTTAATTGGTTTTGAAAATAGTTTTTCAAAAGGTAAGTTTTTAAAAAAACCTTTTGCTCAAATCTTGTAAACCTTATGCTCTGATACCAAATGTAACACCCCACCTCCGCCAGGGTCACTCTTGCAAGTACACTAGCTTTGGAGGGGCGTTAAACAAGGTAAACATGCATGCAGATATCACAAGACAGAACATATAAGTAAAACAGAGTAGTAAAGCAGCGGATAAAACTAGCATTTCAAAACCATAGTCAAGTTACATCAAAGTACGTGGTCATTATTTTCCATAAAACAAAGTCTAGAACATAAACTGAAAACTGAAGAAGAAATATAAAGTAAATATCCCCAAAGTAGCATAAGGCCATAACATGCTCAAACCATACATGAGCTATCCAGAAAAGCAGCTAAAGATCCAGCTAGGTACCAGTGTTCCCACCCTGCAAACCTGGGGGGGGGGGGAACGGAAGAAAAGAGGCGAAAGAAAACGGGTCAGTCAAAAAGACTGGTAAGTCCTATCTACTATTAGTATAAAAACTAATAAAGTTAACTGGACATGTAAAACAGAGATGAGATGTAGGGTGATAACTGGCATGGTGAAAAGTTAACAAGATAGATCAAGTGTGGCATCGCATATACAAGGTTAAGTTGCACCGGGTGTGTACTAGTATTCCAACCCATGTCAAGTATAAACAAGAGGTGATCCCTTGGCCCAAATCTGGCCCAATATCATGAGGTGACCTAAATCAAGGTCCAACTACTCGGTCTAGTCGATCGGCTCCCTATAAGCCTAACTCGTCAAGTGTCGGTGTCATACGGCCCAACCACGAAGTGTAGTCAAACTGTGCTAGGTCCACCCTAGGGTGTATCAAGCCCTAGGGTGCCAACCACGGACGCATATCAAGCACGCACAGTCTAAACCTACGGGTGCCCATGTCTGCTTTTTCAACTCCGGACCATGTGCACGACCATAGTCCGCCTGAACCTACACCGGCGCACCTACTCAGCCGTCGGTTTAGTCGCTTACATGTCAACCCAGTAATCGTGCCCCACCCTAGCCTAGTCCCTAGGGTATCATGATACAATCAAGAGGGTTACTGGTGAAAAGGACCACGTAACTAGGGTTTCTAGCGGGTTAAATGTGGTTAACCCTACCCAATCAAGTATCAAGTTGGTTAAGTGTACCCAAGGTTCATGACTTAACCGCGTCAACCCATCATGTTTAATTGGTTAAGTGTTCAAGTGGTCCATGACTTAACCCTACCGTGTGGCATTAATTAATTTAATGCACCCAACCTCTCACATTAGACCTTGTTGTGGTTACTAATTAAGCCGGGCGGGTCCGGGTAGCTTTACACCACAACTTAGTCTAACCTCGAGTTTCAAGTGCGACATGACCAACTACTCACATTGGGTCCCATTGTTTGTAGCCACTAGTTAAGCCGGTCGGTTCCGGGTAGATTTATGCTACAAACTCAACCCAACCTCGAGTTGGCCACACTCATATTTTCTAAGTGTCATGTCCATCATTATGTTTACAAACATAATCACAAGTCAATGTTCATGTCATATTTTAAAACCATGTTTTCATGTCATTAATATTACCCAATCCCAAGGCATTCCCATCGCATGTACGTTTCGCATAACATAACATAGATCAAAAGAGGGAACTTGGCAAACATGACAAAAAGGGCATAAAGTAATAAGGTTGGCCACAAGTTAAACATGGTGGCATATGAGGCATAAATATGTTCATAAGCTTGCATATTACATCATAGGCCTCAAAACATGCATAATATCAACTTAAGCAAATAGGTGAAGCATGATCATGAATGACCTAGGAGGATGACTAGAAGTTCGCATATAACATTATATGCAAGTTATCATAAAGGTTATGAGAGTTCTCATGTTGTATAATGCAACATTTCAACATAAAGCTTATAGCTTTTAGCCCACAAGGTCAAGGTGATAGGTTTACAAACATGCATAGAATATATTTATGCATAACATGATATGATCAAAGCATATATCATACTTAGGCCCAAACTCAACTTGCAACATGTCACATTTAACTTCATAGTTAGAATCTAAGAGTAGTATAGGGCTTACAATGCTATGAAGACTAGAATTAATATAAAATAAGATTGAGACGAAGCCACGCTAGCAAATCCGCAACCAAAGACGATAAACTCCACTTCAAGACTTGAGAACAATAAGGAATAACCCCAAAGACAAAGAAAGATGGCTCTTTTACTTAAGAAAGATGGCTCCTTTATGACATAGATTGATTTGAGACACTCATGCTCTCATGAAGAAGGTGGAGGCCATGATTAGTGAACATTTGGGCAGCATTTAGTTGTAGGAATGATTAATGAGGGTTTAGGCTAGGTCTAGGGGTCTTTTTATTGAGATTAGGGGTAGTTTAGAACATAGGATTAACCCTAAATCGAATCTGAGCCATCAACTCCCGTCAGAAACTTCCAGAGCAAGACCCAACATGTCAAAATGGTGCACCAGAAAAATTGGTCCGACCGGGGGGGGGGGGGGGGGGTCGACCCCTGGGTCGACATGGGTGTCGACCCATTGGGGGGGGGGTCGACAGGGGTGTCGACCCCTGTGTCGACCCTGCCTGGGGCGGGAGTATTCCCGCCTATCCTGTTTTGGCTGAAATTCAAACCCGAATTCGAATTTAAACTATTTTCGGGCTTGGAATTTTCTGAAAACTTCATTGGGCCATAACTTGGTCATACGGACTCCGTTTTTCGAAAACCCGGACTCTATTTCGCGTATTTTTCCGAGACGAACGCAATGGCGCAGCCCGTTTCCCTTGATTCAGATTTTAGATTTTAATTTTGACTTGATTTACATTATAACATGTTATTCAAAAATACGGGTTGTTACATACAAACCCTGTAATTCGTCTCCCTAGTTTTATAGACAAACTAGAAAACTATGGACTTGATAACAAATTGAAATTAAAGATGAATAAAAATCAAAACAATGAAAAAAACCCTAAGAAAACTTTGAAAACCCTAGGAATTAAAATAAGGGTTATCCCCTTTGGTTTAAAACTTGGCCGGCCCTTTTTATTTGCTTCACTCCTTTTCACTTGAGTCCGATCACTTTGTTACTGTAAAAATGGCGGCTCTAGGGTTTCCTTCTGAAATAAAAATGGTGAATGTGATTAGGGTTTTGATTCTGGAATCCGATTTTCTTCAATTTGAGGTCGCCGCTCCGTCGTGTGATGATCTCGAATTTTTATTGGCTATCCTCTTCGATTTGATGTTGAATTCTCGATCCAAGCTTCCTCCTTTCCTGGTATGAATTTTAATTTGAGATTCAGTTTTGAATTAGTGCTTGAACTTGGATGAGATTATGCCTGTGATGATTGGTGTTATTTATAGGATTAAAACTCCTAAATATTTGCTCTGATTTCGACGTTGAGACTTGGCCATGGTATATACGGGAATTTTGGTTAGCTTTGAATTAATCTATTATTTCTGGATATTTCTTTGATTTAAAGCCTGAAAGTATATTGCTTAAGTCTTGGTCTTTGGCTTTGAATTAGCGTGATTTCTGGAATTTGAAATCTTCAAACTTGCGTGTGAATCTTGACTTTGAATTGGTCCTTAAAACAACAATTGCCGTATATATATTTTTCTGTAATCAGACTTGAACTCTTTTTCTGGAACTTTGATTTTGCTTTCTCTTTGAAAATTTTAAACTACAGTTCTTTGATCAAGATACTGCTCTTTTTCGTACGCTTTAGGAACTGATACTTTTGATTAACATTGCCTTGCACTCTGATTTTGAACTGATGCTATGATTTCTTTTCCATTCTCTGAATTGTGGTATTGCACTGCTCGACCACATTGGTTTCACACTTCACCTTGTTCATGAATTTTGGCTTGAGCTTTATTTGACTACACTGCTCTTGCTCGTCGACATGTATATTTGAATTAATACTACACTGTCTTCAAAACATACTGCTTTGATGTTTCACCAGTTCCATGTTTTCTCCCCTTATGACCAGACTTATATTGAATGTTGTCTCCATGTATATATATGTTCAGCCATTCTTGTATTGGTTAAGAACAGATGTTTCATTTGATCACACCACTGAGTTAAAACTGCCTTTTCATATGTCACTTGTGCACTTTGTATTGCTTCTCGACCATGTTGCTTATGTATCCAAAAACTTAGATATGACCAGGTGCTTTACACTTGAACACGCCTTTTCCCGAGCAGACTTGTGCTTGTGCTATTTGTTTTGTGGTCTTGTGTTTGAGGACTCGAACCTTGTTCCTGTTTGACCACTTGTTAAAACTTGTTACACCATTTGTTTTGGCCTGACCCTGAACTGTGCTCGGCTATGTCATATTTCAAATTGATTACCCATGTTTCCATGAACACTTGAACTTGTTGTAGAACACTATGTTGATCATACTTCTTGTGCTCGGTCCCTATACATGTACTTCTTTGGTCTTGCCTTGTTGAGTGTAATCTGCTCTGTTTACTTCAAGTATGAATCCCCATGACTATGCTGCATTGTTTTGTGAACTGTTGAACCATTTGAAAAGTTTTTTCCAGTTTTGTATTGTACCATGTTGATATGATAATCTTTGAATATTTTCGATCATTTTGGCTTTTTTTTATTTTTACTTGCACTATTTGCTCGGCCATTTGCACACTGATTTGCACTGAGTCGAGAAGGTCCATGTGGCTACTCCTCAGTTGCACACTAGATTGGCGAGGCAGTGCACACGTGTATATACATACACGTGTGTATATGCAACCATCCAAACGAGTTTTTCTATCCCTGCATATCAGACAAAGTCTAGAAAAATGATGGGAAACACAACGCAAATCTGAGACAAATAAAATTTAAAACTAAATTTTTATTTGCTTTTATTTAATTTTATTTTTTTTGCAGTCTACTGTGTGTGTTCTTCTGTATGTGATAGGTATGAAGATGGACTGATTGAAAGATGGGAAGACAGAAGATTGAAGATTAAGACAAGAACAGTGTTAGTGTGTGTCTGTATTTGAAATGTCAACTGAGAAATAGTGTCTGTGTATATGTGAGTGTAAGTGTTATAGAAAGAAGATGAGTGTGAAATTGAATATATTGAAATGTATATCGGTGATGTATATACAAATAGTGGAGTTGTAAATCTGTACTGTTTAAATATTGAAATAAAATATTCTTATTCAAATAAAATACTGTGTGAATATTTAAATTTCTGTACAGTTATATTTTATTTAAATAGATATATTTTATTTCTGTCTGTGATGTATATATAGAACAGTACGATAGCAAACACATTTAAAATAATATTTATTTGGTTGTTATCATCAAACAAAAATCATATAATTGTGCATACGGCACTTCTATATACAACATTTTCCCCTTATGCGAATCCAAAACACTTGATTTATCATTCAAAACCTTTTGAAAGAAACGATGATCTTCATATCAACTCTTTGGATATTAAAATAGTGACTATCAACCAAAATAAAATAATCATCTAGCAGAACGCATTCATCTCACATTCCACATACATAATATATAATCAAAAACCGCAGGCGCTTATTTGGGTAATGAATTTCAACTGGCAAGGTATGGGACTACCGTCCGACAGTGTATCTGTAACACCCCGGGTTTTTGAATAATCGAATTAACTAAAATAAAGAATAATAAATCTCAAATGTGGGAATTAAGGGAATGGGGTTGCGCCATTATGTTCGTCTCGGAATTCTGGTTGAAATAGAGTCCGAGTTTGCGGGAAACGGGTACCGAATGAAGGAGTTATGGACGAACGAAGTTTGGTGGCAAAATAGAAAAAAAGGGGAGGATTGCACTGGCGCACTTGGGAAGTAAGCCAGTACAAATTTGTATTGGCTCACTTCCCTAGTACGCCCAGGCCGAGGGAAAACCTGCACAGCCTTCTGGTTCAGTCTGACCCATGTTCTGACCCATTGTTGAGTCCTTTCTGACTCCTTGCTGAGTCATTAGGGCTGACTCATCACCCTATCTTGACTGAATGGCTATGAATAACCCTAAGATCATCCGACGGCTTAAATTAATTCAAAACTCTATAAAAAGACCCATAGACTCAAACCCTAAATCAGAATTAAAACTGAAACAATGACCGTCATGCTGTTGTCTTGAACCCTAGAGCAGCCGCCACCAAATTAAAGAGGAAGAACAACAAATCAAATCAGAACTACTCAACCCTAACAGCGAATCTTCTTCAAAGGAGAGCTAATACAACTCCAGAAATCAGAATTCAGAACTCAAGACCGCTTTTGAGTTGTGAGTTCTATCACTTTAACAAAATAATTGCTAAATCAATGATATACGTTGGATTATAAGTTATGGTTGTGAATCTAATTCATATGTTTAATCATGTATGTTAGCTTGATTCATATTATATGATGTTATGCAAGTTTCACATATGATGTTATGCAAGTTTTATATATGATGTTATGCAAGTTTCACATATGATGTTATGCAAGTTTTATATATGATGTTATGCAAGTTTCACATATGATGTTATGCAAGTTTTATATATGATGTTATGCAAGTTTCATGCATGATGTTATGCAAGTTAATATGATTATGCAAGTTTCATATATGATGTTATGCAAGTTGTACATAGGATGTTATGCAAGTTAATAAGATCACGTAAGTTGTATGAAAATTATATGATGTTATGTAAGTTTGGATCTAAAATATATGCCAGTAGATCATGACGTTAACTTGTGTCAATGAATCCCTTTTTATAATCCAACCACCTAGGTTTATAACATTAGTTTTTATGCGAATATGGATGTGGAACATATGCTAGTTCGTATAGGTATTATGTTCATATGCAAGTCTAAGTGATAATTGGATTCATATATATACAAGTTCACACCTTTAAAGTTTAGATCCATATTCAAGTTGACATTTTTATGTTGAATCTATGACATGCATAGTTATGCAAGTTTACACCTTTATGTGGATCCATAGTTTACTCAAGTTAACATCTTTATTGTATCCATAGTTATGCAAGATGACACCTTTATGTTTAGGTTGACGACATACATAGTTTATGTAAGTTTGTGATAATTACCTAGGCTAGTTGGGTGTAAAACTTTGTTCATACATGCAAGCTCACACCTTTTAGATCTATGATTTTTGGATCCTTGATAATACAAAGACTATGCAAGTATGTTGTAATTCTTAATTGCAAGTTAGATGCAAATTAGATCTATTATTGTGTGTATGTGACTTTGTGACGTTTATTCCCTTTCTTTTAGTATTAGACTATTTGTTAGTCAAATATGTATATGTCATGTTAAGCGAACGAATGACGGGGGTACGATGGGGATAATACTGGATATACACATATTGTGAATTTGGCATGTAATGGCCTAAAAAGGCATGTAATTAATTTTAAAGGAATAAAATATAATTGTGGTGAAAATTGGTATGATTTTACATACCATAAATGGATGGACATAATTAAGTCAATTATGGACATCGTTAAATTTGGAATTGATTGATAATTTGAATAGGGAAAGTAATTCAAATTTGGGGAATGATTAATTAGGAGTAATTAATCATCTAAGACACGAGGTTAGGCTCTTTTGTGGTGTAAGACTGCCCGGACCCGCTCGGCAAATCCAGCTGCCACAAATGCCAGTCTAATGTGAGAGGTCTTAGGCATAAAGTTAAATACGTAACAATTGTAAAGACACGAGGTTAGGCTCTTTTGTGGTGTAAGACTGCCCAGACCTGCCCGGCAAATCCAGCTGCCACAAATGTCAGTCTAATGTGAGAGGTCTTTATGAGGTTACGGTCTTAATGAATTAATAAACACTTAACCAGATAAACATGTAGTGGGACATGAGGAGGTTAAGTGGGTGCCTTGGGTGGAATGTGGAATCTAGTGGGTGCCTTGGGTGGCATGAGGAAATACGATTAGTAACACTTAACCAAGGTAAAACATGTAAGTGGGACATAGCTGTTAAGTGGGTGCCTTGGGTGGCATGTGGAATCACTAATAGAAACCCTTAACCAAATTTAAAACATGTAAGTGGACATGAAGTGGGTTAAGTGGGATATACTAGAGGGGACCAAGCTTTGGTGGATAACTTGTGTCAAGTAATGGGGGCCCGTTTCAATTAGTAACCCATACGTATCTTTGTGGGCTCGACCCAGGTCGAGGACGGGACACGCATACTGGGCTTGACTGTAAGAGGCCAAACCGGGTTAGCGGTGGCAATGCAAGTCCGACGGGTTCATATGCGTGTGTGGACCCGGGCTGGTAGGTAAGACGTTGTTGCATCGTGTAGGTATAAGCCGTGCATTATTGGTGGTATCGGGTTGACACTTTGGGGAGTGATACACCCACTGTGGGTCCAGCACGGGTATCTACGAGTTAGGGAGCCGATCGGATGGGGGCAGGGTAGTGGGTACACCTAGTGGAGATAGGAGCAGACGACACCTATGAAGTCAGCTAGGGGTACACGAAGCTACCACTATTATTAAGGGGGTACACCTAGTGGAGATAGGAGCAGACGACACCTATGACGTCAGCTAGGAGTACATAGAATTACCATTATTACTTATTGAAGGGGTTCAGCTAGTGGGGATAGGTACACGCTGGGTACCTATGATAGCAACTAAAGATATACAGTCAAACATGGAGGATAGTGGGTACATCTAGTAGTACACGAAGCTATCATCGTTCTATTTAGCTAAGAGGGATCATATTTCTAGAATGACTAGAGGGGGTGCAGTTAGTGTTAGTACAGTACGGTACGGTACGGTAGAGTATAGTAATTATCCTATATCGATTAGGAAGCGCCATTTACGTTATCTCTGTTTCGCTTGATTTCCTTGCCATACCCATGTGGTTCACACAGTCATTACCTTATTCTCCAGCTTATATCTTATCATATTGCTTTAATAATTATGTTTTTAGAGTTATCGCACTCGCCAAACTTTATGTCTGACCCCATTTGTTTCCACCTGTTTTCTTCCTTCCCCCCGCAGGTTCTAAGGGTGGGACTAGTACTAGTGGAGCTTGATTGGGATCTCTTTGGGAGCACATGGATTTGGATTGCTGAAGTAAAGTTCAACCTATCATTTTATTTATGGCTATTTGTAGTAGCGGGATTATGTACTTTGTTTTATTAAGATGGATATTATGTACTTGACTTTGGTTTATGGTTTTTGATGATGTAACCAAACATATTTACCTTCTGCTGCAATAAATAAAGCTTTAAATTTTCAAGTACTACTTTATATCTGTCTTGTTGTGATTTTTTGTTCTATATTCACTTAAAATGTTCCACGGAAGTTAATGCATTCCCTTTGCGAGTGACATTAATGGACGTGGGGTGTTTCACGTGGTATCAGAGCCGAAGGTTACCAGAACAGATAAGATATTTTGAAAAACTATTTTTCAAAAGCATTTTTATAAAGAATACTTTCAAAAATATGTTTGTAGAAGAGTATTTTTGAAAGAAAGGTTTATTTTAAGAACATAATCCCCAAGAGCCATATATCCTTCCTTCGATTCTCCTTTTTGAATCCCTTCCTCTTTCTCTTTTTGAATTCTTTTCCCCCTCCGTGTGTAGATGCTTTTTCTAAGATAAATAAGGACTTCCGTACGAAGGATGGAAAACCACTTCAAGGGACTTAGACGTTTGTCGGGCTAGAAGTTAGTCCAAGGAAGTGGAGGGCTTGTTGGTACCTTTAAGATAGACGATGGGAGGAAGGTTCAAATAGCTGTTTGGTTAACAAAGGACAAAACCTCATCTTGGTGGGAGGTCACGAATGGAGAATGTGAAGAAGAAGGCTAGTTGTTTTGGAGAAATAGGACAACTTAGGATTGTCCAAAGAGGCAAGGACAAAGTACAGGATCTTCTGGAGGGTAGTTGTATTCCCTCACGGCTGGTATACCTGATGGGGGTAGGACCGTCTAGGTTGAAATTTGGTTTTCTTTATCATCCTGTTTGAACTTTGTTTGATTCTGGCGCTTCATACTCGTTAGTATCTGCTTCGTTAGTTGAAACACAGCACCTAAATACTAGTGTAGTTAAGGATCCCATCCTAGCATCAAATCCTGTTGGTGGTTCGGTTCATCCTTCAATGGTTTGTCGGGATTTGAGAGTTTCTATCTTGGGCGTTGGATTTAAATGCAACGCCTTCGTCCTTGGTTTCAAGGGCTATAGTTTGATTCTAGGGGTGGATTGGCTAGCCAGGTGGGGTGCCATCCTAGATTGTGAAAGGAGGGTAGTTAGATTATTGATTCGTTATGGAAAGACCCTTATATTTCTTGTGACCCTAGGGGTTCAGTGATGCTTAGCTACCTAGAATCTTCTGATGCATCCAACGATGATTGGGAGTCTGTTTGTGTGGTCCGTGAGTATGGACACATCGTTGATAAAGTGCGGGGCTTACCCAGAGGCGCGAAATAAGTTTTCGTATGTGCTTAATAGATTAAACAAAGCCAGTTATGTAATCAGCGGTGGTTTTGGAGTAAGACTGGCAAGGACAACCAGAGTCGGTCAAGTGCTCAATTGGTTGGCCGTCTTACTAGTATCACCTCACGTAGGTCATCTGAATTCGAAGGATGTATCCCTTGGGTGTTTGTCTGATATTGCTTTAGGCCTTTGGGGCTTGCACATAGAGGATGTCGAGTTCGACTAGGATGGTCTGTGTGAGAGATAGATAGTTGTGACGATTTTGCATGGGATAATATCCTGGTTTTCTCTAGAAGCAGAGAAGAGCATGCCCTACATCTTAGGGAAAGCTTAGGACCCTACAAGTGCACCAACTTAAAGCTAAGTTCTCCAAAATTCCATTTTTGGAGGAAAAATGTGAGTATTTTAGGGCATGTGGTCTCTAGGGAAGGGTGATATATTATGGTGGATGGAGTTCTTAGCGTCCTACGATTTCGAGATAGCATATACCCCTGGCAAGGGTAACGTGGTGGCAGATGCCTTAAGTAGAAAAAGGTTATCCTTGAGTCCTTTGTTTGTCGAGCGGCGTAGCTTAGAGTTTATCTCTACCTTTGACTTTAGACCATCCATTGATTTTGTACCCAGTTTGCTAGCGTCCTTGAGGTCAGACCTACGCTTTGGGACGGGTTGGAGTGGCACAGCGTGATGACCCACAGTTGATAGAGTTAGTAGAGAAGCTCATAAGAGGGGAGTCATCAAGCACCTTAGTAGGTATACCCTAGATGATAAGGGTTGGTTGCATAGGAACGGTAGACTTTGTGTACCAAAAGACGATGACCTAAGGAAGACCATTCTTGATGATGCACATCGTTCGAAGATGACCATCCATCTCGGCGGGGACAAGATGTACATGGACATGAGACGAGTGTACTTTTGGGCCGGTGTGAAGAAGGACGTGGTCAAGTTTGTTGCTAGATGCTTGGTGTGCCAACAAGTAAAAGCAGAGCAAAAGAAGCCCGGTGGATTGCTTCACCCAATAGAGGTCCCACAATTGAAGTGGGAAAGTGTTTCGATGGACTTTGTTGACGGATTACAAAGATCGAGGAAGGGTAATGCGGGGATTTGGGTCGTGGTAGACAGACTTACTAAGAGTGCCCATTTCATTCCCGTAAAGAGTAAGAGGACTGCTCCATGGTTATTGTTAGATCAAAATTTGGACCTAACACCCAAATTGTTCTGACTTTTATAGAGTTTTAACTGGAGAATGAAGAAAAAGCAGATAACACACAGAATTTATAGTGGTTCGGCGTTAACAAGCCTACGTCCACTTTATATGTTATTGATTATACTTTGAATGTCAGTACAATCAGTGATTTCTCTCTAGCTCACTTTTACAATTGTGATTTCTCTCAGTAATCTAGTAGTTTGAGAATAATGGCGGAATCAGTCCTCAATATTGCCAAAAAGCTCCCAAAAAATGCCAAACTCCGGGATATTTATAGCTGATTTTGTCAGGCGGATCGTGGTAACACGTGGCACGAATCCCGAGAACATCGGATCGCATCGCTGCCGTTGAAGAAATAGTCAAATTAGCCGTTGTGGACAGGTGTCGCGATCCCCTTGAAAATCGGATCGAGCAAATGGGGAGAATCAGTCAAAATGACGGTTAGGGACACGTGTCGCTGGATCCGTGCGTCTCGGATCGCTGAAGACTAGCTCGTGTTTGAACGGGTCAGAGGCTTCGCCGTGCATCAGGGGATCGGATCGGTCTATACTGGGCAATAATGCATGTACGGATCGAATCGCATAGAGGTGTCGTTTCGCTGATGAAATGGGGGCGATCCGTTGAGGCGCGATCCGATGAGGTGCGATCCGATAAAGGGCGATCCGATGAGGGGCGAGTCGATGGTGCGATCCGTTCCTTCATGTACTTAGGGAATGTGGTTTCATACTTTCTTCTTGTGAATGAACCTGGGTGGCTTGGTCAAAAAGCTAGCCAACATTTTGCCCCCTCGAAGTATGTTTTATCGATGATGGAACATGCTTCGAAGCTGTCGAATCGTCTTTTCACAATGAGACGCAAATCAGTGAACAATTCCTTTTCTGGGATCTTTCAGAGTCTTCATCACTGGATCTGTCGTTCATTTATCGATTCGGATCGCGTGCTCGAGTCGCGGTCCCTTAGCAAGCCATTCGCCTCGTTCTTCGGTGAGCACTTGGACCTCTTCACGGAACGAAATGAGATGGCTTCTCTTCGAGACGTGGTGGGCTTTTGGTTCGCGGCCCGTCTATTTTCACGGATCGAATAAGACAAAAAAGGGGAGACAAACGGTCACCCTTTTGCCTACATAAGTCGACCCTCCTCTCCACTTTCTTCCTTCTTCTCGCTTTCGTATCGTTTCGCTATCTCACCGAGGAAAAAACCTTAGTCTCGATTTCCAAATTTCCGCCCGATTTCAAACTTTTAAAAAGGTAACTAGATGATTTCTCTTGAATTTCTACCGTGTTCGCACTAGTTTAGAAAGCATGGACGGTGGAATTTTATACGATTTGGTGAGAATGGACGTGAGTGTGCCTGGTGCGAAGGGGAGAGTTGAGGAAGAAGATGGAAGAGATGACCAGGTCGACTCGTGGGGATACTAGAGCTTCGGATCACGGAGGAAATGGTGAAGTGGTGAATCGGATCGTGGAGATGCTTGTGAGGATGGGATAAGAGCAAGCAGCGGATCGTGACGAGGTGGCGGGGACACGGATCGCTACGAGATTATAGCGATCCGATCCGAAACACTTCCTGGAGTTAGCGCCTCTGTTGCTGGTCTAGGCTGGCCTCGCGAACCCGTGATCGCACCAAGATCCAATCTACACCCCACGATCCGAAAGGGTTTTCACGAATCGACGAGTGAATGCTCCAAAGAACTTGTAGAATAAGCAATGCAATTTAATTCCAGTACACTAATGGACAGTTAGGCTAGACCCTTCATGACGAACATTCTGGACTGACCAAGTGCATAACTTAACAGCATAAAATGACCAATATTTTGACGATCTCATCAGCCTTTACGCTTTTCTTTAATGCATGCACAAGTACACACACCGGCACTTGCACAAACGGGGGACTGGTAGTTTTAATCTCATTTTTCATGTTTTCTCGCCTAACAGTAATGTCAGATAATCAATCTTCTTCAAGATCCTTTACAGAAACGGAGTCCGAGGTTCCTGAGCAATACAACCCCGAGATCCCTCCAATTAACCCAGGAGGTGAAGATTCTGGATCTGAATACGAGGCAACGAAATCGGATCCGTCTGAAAATACTTCATCTAGTGAAGAGTCTGAGATAGACAGGCGATCTCCCGACGAGGTTCCTAGCGCGCTCGGGATAGAGAAATTTTCTGATTTTTTAGCATCTAAACTCGATGATATAAAGCTTAAAAGAATCTGCCTGAGACATGGGATCCCTTGGGATGATGTGATGACACCCGGTAGCGAAGATAGACCCCACTTAGCTTCGGAAGGGTATATGGCAGTCAGTCGAACCATGTGCTTGGTAGAAGCTATTCCTCCATTTCCTCCAATCGTCATCGAGACTTTAAAGCGACTGGGTATCGCTCCGATGCAGCTTCATCCTAACGCCTACGCATCTCTATACACCCTATATGCTGCATATGCGGAGATCCTACATACCGAACTCACATTTAGAGATTTAACATTCTTCTTTCTTTTCAAGCATCGCTCCTCGGCAACCCCAAATTTCTCTTTCTTTGAATCGGTGACGAATAGGAAGGTTTTGTATGACGGATACAGCAACATAGGGGATCCTAAGTCTGATTGGTTCTATATAAAGAAGCAGGCCGGATGCTCAAGAAGATGGCTTAAATCAAGTAAACTTTAATCTTTTGATTGAATATCTTGTTCAAGAAGCCGAAGCATTAACATTCTCCCCCCTTTTTCTTTGCTTTAAACAGATCACGTCTTCCCGAAAACGGAGGGTCCGTTATATAACAATCGATTGTCTATTCTTCTACAAAACAGATCCGACTTTCTAAGGATCAAAAAATGCATCACTGATGAGAATCTTCATAAGCATCATCTTCTGGACATAAGATTTGGACTGGGCGCTGGCGGCAAACCCTATAAATACGTGCCCCCAACGGAGGGAGAGGGAACATCGCAAGCAGTAGAAGCAACTAAATTTCGCAAGAGTCCTTCCCCGATCGTGATCCAAGACGATGAGGACCTGAATATATACAGAGGGGATGAGGCCCGCGGTGACAAGTCCAAGGAAATCCTAGTCTCTACTCCAATCGAATCCGCTGCTCCCGATGATTTGACAGAAGAACAGTTATTTAACGAGCTGAGCAAAATTCCTCTGCCCGATGATATATACACAGAGAGGGACTTCGGAGGGGAGCCATTCTTCCCTGCTTCTGAAGAGACCATCGCTCCAACTAGAGAACGAGAAACTAGTCAGATGAGCCTGTCTTCAGGCCCGGCTCTGTTAGGGGGAATTATATGGGATGCACAAATCACACACATTGTCTGACCCCGCACTCTTACATCGCCAGTATTCAAAGTTTTAATATGCTCTTTTCTTTTTTTGCAGGAGAGATGTCCCGCAGGCGATCTTATTCTTATCGTTCTCTTCGTGAGGGCACGCCCAGTCTTCATCCAGGTACTGAGCGCTCTCGCGGCACTTCTCACAAGCCAACTTCCTCACAACCCCAGTCTCCACCGAAATCGACATCTGTCAAGCTTCCTAGTTATCTGGTAGTTCCTGCAGGGGGAAAGAAACTTCCTAAAGAGCTAACTCCTCCGAAAAGTGCGCCTTCTCACAGTAGGTCGTCAAAAAGGCATCACGAGTCTAAGGATAAGGGCAAGGATCCAATCAAAGAGTCTGAAAAG
The DNA here is from genome assembly GCA_030737875.1 of Allium sativum. NCBI lineage: Eukaryota > Viridiplantae > Streptophyta > Magnoliopsida > Asparagales > Amaryllidaceae > Allium > Allium sativum. The sequence continues at coordinate 522,590,630 of CM060923.1, read as the reverse complement.
GAGAGGAGTGACATCGTCCCTTCCAGCCAGCCAAAGTTGGCTGCCCCGGGTCACGGGATTACATGCATGGTCCCGAGATTCAGGGTAGGCTGGAAAAGCTGCGGGAACAATTCCCAGACATATTCTTCGATAGGATGACGTTTGTTCCAGCCTTGGAACCGGTCCCTAAGAACTGGGATAATGAAGTTGTCGGGCACCTCCGCCACGTAGCCAGGCAGTATGAGATGATGAAGAAACATGCAGTTAACCTTTCAGAAGTCATCCGAACGCTTGAAATAGAAGCACATAGATCTAAGGCGAAACTTGACAACAACGAAAGGGCCACGACAAAGATGGAGAAGGACCTGGAAGATGCTCAATCCCAACTTGCTTTAGCGCGGAGAGATGCCGAAAATTATAAGATTGAATTGGAGAATGCTAAGAAGTGCTTTCATTCGGAACTTGACTCCAATAGCCAGGAAAAGATGGCTTTAAAGAAGGAGGTTGAAGATCTCAAAATGGCCAACATTGAGTTGAAAACAGCAAAGGCCATTTTGAAGCTGAGAGAGCCGCTTGGGAGGCAGAAAAAGCAAGTTTGAAAGAAAGTTTAGCTTTGGCTAAAGCGGAAAAGGTGATTTTGCACAACCAGGTCGCGGATGCGGAGAGACAGGCGGCTCTCGCCGAAATGAATGTTGAAAGTGCCATCGAAATGGCCACTGCTTCTAACAACAAGCCCCTCGAGAGAGAGAGAAGGATATCGAGGGGTTTGAAGAGATGATTTTTGACTTCCTTGGCCAAGTCCTCAAAACCCACAACATCTCGTGGATCCCGGATTACCTCGTTACTTTAGCCAATTTATGGGATGCCATTGTTGAGGTTGAGAAGCAGAGATTGGGAGTCGAAGAGATTGATGAAGATGAGTTGATGAAGAGCATCTTGAGGGATAACGAGCCCGAGGACCTGGCAGAGGGTCGTCGTCTGATTCAAGCGGAGATGGAAAAGGAGAGGGCCCTGGCTAAGGGTAAAGGCAAAGCTGACGAAGGTTCGAGTTCAGCCTGGAGCCCAAGACCACCGGAATTGAGGAGTACCATCCTGATGATCCACTAATCCCTTTGGGCCTAACTCCTGTAGTTGTTGGGGCTCCTGCAGCTACCCAAGAAGGAGGATCTGCGGAAGGTATCTCCCTTTTTTCTCCACAATTCGTCAAATCAATTGTGAATTGTCGTCGCCTGATAGGGCAACCAATTAAACTAGTAACATGTGTTTCCCATAATACAGGTGGTGAGCCCGTCGACAAGGGTGTTGAAAAAGGAAAAGAGGCAGAGAAGGAGGCTGTCTCGCCAGGTGCCGTTGTTGATATATCGATGCAGACTGAGGCTACAATAGCAGAAAAAAGCGTCCTGGCACCTAGTACTGGTGTTCCCAAGGATGCTGAAACCATCGAGGCCTTGAAGGACATGGATGGGCGCCATGTAGATGATGAGGAGGATATCATTGGCGCCAAAGAGACCGAAGACGATGATGACGAAACTTTGGCCTGCAGAAAAGCTGGGCAGGAAAAGGAAATGTCTTTGAAGATGGCGGGACAAGAGCCTCTGAAGATAGTCCCTATCGCGGAACTTGATCCCAAAACTGGGATGATTTTGAAAATCCAGCACAAATCCATCAGCAGACAACTTCATTTTGCGAATCCTGATGATTTCCCGGCTTCCCTTGCTGATAAAAGGAAGAGAAAGGAGGCGGAAGAGGAATCTTCTGAAGAGTCGGATGTTCCTCTCATAGACAAAAGGAAGAGAAAGAAAGGAGATCAATCCGACGTCGACAAGGTGAAGATGGAGAAACAGAAGCAGGAGAAGAGGTCGAAGCGTAAATAGGATGTTGTCGCTGGATTATATTTTGTCTCTAGGTTTTCCACTGGCCAGGAAGTGTAATTGTGAGACTGGCCCTCACTTTTGTTTTCTAGGTTGTTTTTCACTTTGTAGGCTTGCCGTATATAAAAGAAACTTTATCTCTTTTTGCATCATTGTGTACCTGTATTCAAATAAACTTTCCATGTTTAGTTATAGACCATCTAATTATAACTACAAATCAGTCAAACAACAGAAAGAAAAATTAAAAATTTTCGTGCTGCGTTGCTGCATTAAAGTTCATGTGTATATACATATGGCCCCTAATCAATCGTTAATGTGGCGCTTAGCTAGGGCTTATTAAAGATTGATTTGCATTATTCGCGTGTTGTCCCCTATTTCTGAATATGGGGGACTTAGAAAATTTCATAAGATTACTGTTCTTGTTGTACTGAACTTCTGGCACCTTTCTTAGTGCTTAATCATAGGCTCCTTTATACTCTCCTGGCGGTTGCCGAGGTTAGAGTTCAAATTCAATAGTCCAGTCGGTCCTTGTTCCTTCAGCAGGGAAGGAGTTCTATCTCAGCGCTTACTCTGAGACGCTTTTATACTCTCTCTCTCTCTCTGGAGAGTTAGAGTTCGAGCTCAGCAATTTAACCGCTCCCCGATCCTTCAGCGGGGAAGGATTTCTTTCTCAGCACTCAATCGGAGACGCTTTTATACTCTCTCTCTCTGGAGAGTTAGAGTTCGAGCTCAGCAATTCATTCGCTCCCCGATCCTTCAGCGGGGAAGGAGCTCTTTCTCAGCGCTCAATCGGAGACGCTTTTATACTCTCTCTCTCTGGAGAGTTAGAGTTCGAGCTCAGCAATTCATTCGCTCCCCGATCCTTCAGCGGGGAAGGAGCACTTTCTCAGCGCTCAATCGGAGACGCTTTTATACTCTCTCTCTCTCTCTGGATAGTTAGAGTTCGAGCTCAACAATTCATTCGCTCCCCGATCCTTCAGCGGGGAAGGAGCTCTTTCTCAGCGCTCAATCGGAGACGCTTTTATACTCTCTCTCTCTGGAGAGTTAGAGTTCGAGCTCGACAATTCAATCACTCCCCGATCCTTCAACGGGGAAGGAGCTCTTTCTCAGCGCTCACTCTGAGACGCTTTTATACTCTCTCTCTCTCTGGAGAGTTAGAGTTTGGTCAAGGCGGTTCCGATCATGGTACGCCGCCAAGACTTATGGACATCAGCTTCATGTCCGTTATGCTCTCTCTCGACTCTGGAGATTTTGAGCGCTATCAACGATATAATTTACTTAATTGTATCCTCAGAATTTTGACTTGTGATTACATTCCATTCTGATGGAAGGCATTTATGATTATATGCCTCTGGGACCATTGCGTGATTCACAGTAATTTTCATAAAAATAGAAAGACAGATAAATAATGGAATAAAGGTAAACGACACACAATATTTTTATAGTGGTTCGGTCGAATCATGACCTACGTCCACTTTATAATTTTTTGCTTTAAGAAATCAGACTATTCTAGGCAAGTCATGCCTCGTACATGGTTCTCAATAAAGCAAAAGAACAGATTTGAAACTTTTATGTTAAGTATGGCCGTAAATGTTGGGCATTCCACACTCTGGGGATTTCCTTTCCATCTGCGGTTGCCAGCTTGAAGGTTCCATTATCAAGCTTGCTCAGAATGGAGTACGGTCCTTCCCATTTTGCACCCATTTGAGTTGGGGGTGGAAAGACACGTTTCAGAACCAAGTCTCCGGGTTCCAAGGTTCGGGCTCAAAACTTTTTGTTGTAGTATCGAGCGACCTGTTGTTTGCATCTCAAGGCATGCAGGTCTGCTTCATCCCTCTTTTCTTCGATCATATCCAGGGATTCAAGGAGCAATTCGTTATTAGTCATCGGATCGTAATAAGTCACTCGATGAGAAGGTACTTTTATCTCAACCGGGATGACTGCTTCTTCTCCAAAAGCAAGGGAGAAGGGAGTATGCCCTATTGCCGATTTATATGTTGTCCTGTAGGCCCATAGTGCCAAGGGCAATTCATCAGCCCACATGGCTCTGGCCCGCTTGAGTATTCTTTTCAGAATGGATTTAATCACTTTATTCGCCGCTTCGACTTGTCCGTTCGATTGCGGGTGCGCCACAGAGGTGTACCGATTCTCAATATGGTATTTCTGGAAGAAATTTCTGAATTCAGTGCTATCGAACTGAGTTCCGTTATCCGTTATCACAATCTTTGGAATCCCAAATCGACAGATGATGTTTCTCACGATAAAATTGATCACTCGTTTGGTTGTGATTGTAGTCAGTGGTTCAGCCTCGACCCACTTAGTGAAATAATCCACGGCCACAATAGCGAACTTTGCTCCGCCCCTAGCTATGGGGAGACTTCCAATGATATCAATTCCCCACATAGCGAAAGGCCATGGGCTCGTCATCGTTTTTAACCGATTAGGAGGTGCTCTAGGTATTTTTGAAAATCTCTGGCACGCATCACACCGTCATGCATATTTTGCCGCATCCTTGTCTATGGTAGGCCAGAAATAACCATGCCGCAACACCTTTTTTGCCAATGTCTGCCCTCCAGTGTGATCGCCGCATTCGCCTTCGTGTACCTCCTGCAGCACACACTTGATGTCATCGTGGGCTATACATCGGAGGAGGGGCACCGAAAATCCTTGTCTGTAAAGAACTCTGCCTTGCAGAACGTATCGGGCAGCTTTACGAATTACTTTACGCCTCTCGCTTTTCTTGGTCGGAAGCGCTCCATTCATCAAGAAATTCTTTAGAGGGGTCATCCACAACTCCCTTTCAGGTTCCGTCTCTGGTATTGGGTCGATTTCCATTTGATCTATACTAGGGGACCGAAGCACTTCAACGGGGGCTAGCCCGGTCTCTTCAGGATTGTCGGAACTAGCCATCTTTGCCAACTTATCCGCCTGCTGATTCTCTGACCGCGGAATGTGAGATATGCTGTAGTGATCAAAGTCGTTCAGCAACTCCTTCACTTTCTTCAAATATAGAATTAATCTTGCACTTTTGGCTTGGAATTTTCCAGTAACCTGGTTCACAACTAACTTGGAGTCGCAAAAGATATCCAGCTTTGTGACTTCTAACTCCTTTGCGATCCTTAGTCCGGCTATCATGGCTTCATACTCGGAGTCGTTGTTAGTGGCGTGAAACTCCATCCAGATAGCATAGGATATCAATCGTTTCTCGGGAGTTTCAAGCACTATTCCAGCGCCGGATCTTTCGTTGTTCCTAGCACCATCAGTATACAATCTCCAGGCATTGGGATCGAAAAGTAATTTTGAAGGATCGACTTCTTCGTTGGCTATATCTTCCTCCGGGACGGTAAACTCTGCTATGAAGTCGGCTATCACTTGCCCCCGAATTGATCGTCGGGGCTGAAAGTTCAGATCAAATTGACTTAACTCAATGTTCCATTTGAGTAATCTTCTAGACGCCTCTGGTCTCTGTAAAACTTGCTTGAGTGGATGATCGGTGTATACGGTAATGGGATGCGCCTGAAAATAATGTCGAAGCTTTCTAGAGGCGATCAGCAAACTATACGCCAACTTTTCTATCCTTGGATAATTACGCTCTGCTGCCGTCAATTTTTTGCTTACGTAATACACAGGTCTTTGGACCTTATCTTCTTCTCTTACCAACGCTGAGCTGATCGCGTGGGATGACACTGCCAAGTACACGAATAAGTCCTCGTGATCCATCGGCTTAGATAATATCGGAGGTTTCTCCAAGTGCCTTAGTAAGTTCTGAAATGCTTCTACGCAGTCAGGCGTCCATTTGAAGTGACGTTTTCCCCGCTTTATTAATTCGAAGAATGGGATGCATTTGTCCGTAGCCCTGGAGATAAATCTGCTTAGCGTGGCTACTTTTCCTGCAAGGCTTTGCACATCCTTAATTTGCCTAGGTTCCTGAATATCTCTGATTGCCGCGATCTGGTCTGGATTAATCTCAATCCCACGGGAACTGACAATGAACCCCAAGAATTTCCCGGAGGCGACACCGAATGAACATTTTGTTGGATTGAGTTTCATTCCATACTTTCGAAGAATGCCGAACATTTCTGCAAAGTCCGTAGTATGATGAGAGGATTGCTTGGACTTAACCAACATGTCGTCAATGTATACTTCCATTGTTTTCCCGATCTGGTTATAGAACATTCTGTTGACCAAACGTTGATATGTAGCGCCTGCGTTCTTCAAGCCAAAGGGCATCACTACATAGCAATATAATCCCAGATCCGTGATAAAACTAGTGTGTTCTTGATCTGGAACATGCATTGGAATCTGGTTATATCCTGAGTAAGCATCCATAAATGAGAGAAGTTCATGACCCGCCGTCGAGTCCACCAACTGGTCGATCCGGGGTAACGGAAAACTGTCTTTTGGGCAGGCTTTGTTCAAATCCGAGAAGTCGATACACGTTCGCCATTTCCTGTTGGCCTTCTTTACCAGGACTGGATTTGAAATCTAGTCTGGGTAGATCGAGTCTCTGATAAATCCGTTACTCTTTAGCTTTCCAACTTCTTCTTTCAAGGCAGCGGACCTCTCTGGGCCCAGCATTCGCCTTTTTTGCTTTACCGGAGGATGTTTAGGGTTAATGCTCAATGAATGGCTCATGGTTGATGGGGATATCCCCCACATGTCTGCGTGGGTCCAAGCAAATACATCCAAGTTATTTTTTAAGAAATCCGTCAGTTCTTTAGCGAGATTCGGGTTTAACTGGGATCCAATCTTAAGGACCTTCTCCGGGTCACTATCATCGATCAGTACATCCACAGTTGTCTCATTGGGAGTCGCCATTCTTCCCCCAGGTTCTTGATCCTCTCTGGGATCTATATCCGAGCAACTCTCTGGGCGACTCTCCAATGGTTATCCTCTTTAGTTGCTATAAGGTCTCCGCCCTTGTAGGGGGAGAAGCGCCCTCGGTTTCTATGTCCCCTCCATTGCGAAGTAACTTTAGCTCGGCAACATAACATGCTCGTGCGGCAACCTGATCCCCTCTAACAATTCCAACACCAGCTTCTGTGGGAAATTTCAATAATAAGCACCAGGGGGCTATACAGGCTCTAAACTTTGCGAGGGCCGGTCGGCTCAAGAAGGCATTGTAGGGTGATTCAACATCCAAAACCACGAAGGGAAGGATTCTCACTCTCTGGCGTTCTCCTTCCCCAAGCGTAACTAGTAACTCTACATAACCCATTGGAGCGGTGGATGCTCCGTTAAATCCACGGATCCATCCTTGACAGGGCTTCAAGTCTTTTATTTCGAGGTTCATCTGGTCGAATGTCCTTTCGAAAAGAATGTTGACGGAACTCCCGTTGTCCACCAAAACCTTATGACCAGTGGCCGGGCCAATAGGTACTGTGATTACAAATGGATCTTCAGTCGGAGCATGGACTCCAATACTTTCTCGTTCTCGGAAAACGACATCGTCGGACATCATCTTTTGTTGCTTTATCGGAACGTTAACCTCGGGGTCGCTACACTCCCCTACCTCGAGGTGTTGCTTGGCTGCATTGACATATTGATCCAATGCCTTGGAACTGTGTCCGGTGAGATAAAGTCCTCCGATTACGGTATTGATAACGATGTCCTTTCCCTTTTGCTGGGCAGTTGGCCTGGCAGCAAGTTGATTCTGGTTCTGATTTGGGGCCTGTACGGCTTGCCCCTATCTCTGGGCGTTACTCTGTATTCATCTAACTTTCCTTCTCGAAGAAGCCTCTCGACTACATCTCTTAGGTGACGGCATTCATTTGTCGAATGGCCATGAATCTGATGAAAAAGACAAAACTTCCCCGTTTCACGTTCTTTCTCCGTCGACTCTCTGGGAGGTGGCCTCTTATTCTGGAGGACGTTGTACGAATCCATGAAGATATTTTCTAGAGTATCATTTATTGGCGTATAACTCTCAAAGGCCCTAGGACGAGTCCTTCTCTGGGAGTCGTTCCCTCGGTTCCTCTTCCGGTTGTTGCCATTAATGTTATTGTCATTGTTCCCTGACTGACGACCACCCTGATTCCGATTTCCGACATTAACTTTGACCTTCCCTGAGCTGTTTCCTATCTGCTTAATGGCGACATTGCTCTGGATTTCCTCTTTATCGGGCGTTTTCGCCTTTCGGTTAGCATAAACTTCTTCCCGGCGTAAATGCACGTTAGCTTTTTCGTAGAATAACTCTCTAGTATGGGGTGGCTTGCCTGCCAGGTATCTCCCAAATTCAGTGTCTTTGTCTACTCCATCAATCAGAGCTGCGACAACGGTTGGCTCGTGAGGATCTTTAACCTCAGTAGCGGCCAGGTTGAAACGGTCTAGGTACACCCTCAAACTCTCGCCTGGTCGCTGCTAGACAAGGAACAAGTCAATCACACTCTTTGTCTTTTGTGCATAGATGCGGAATTGTTCCACGAACTTTTCACTCAACTCCCTGAAGCTAGATGGAGACTCGCAGCGCCCCCTGGGATCGGTTCGTGGTCACGGTTCGCGGAGGGTTCGAGGCGTTATCACGGGACCGAGTAACAACCCCTTCAGCAGTTCGGTTCGTCTCGTCCTCGTCGACTCGGAGCGTGGTACCTTCATCGGATCGGTTCGCCCCTGGCGCTCCGCGGTCCAAAGTTCCCTCGTTGCCTAGCTCGTGCACACTTTCATCAACTGCTTCATTCGCGGTTTCATTGGTTCGTGAAGCTCGTACTTCCTTAGATCTCTTTCCAGCCATGATATCCGAGTCGCTGGAATCTTCAAAGAACTGAATAGTGAAGCTTTAGGACTGTTTTCTCAGTGAAAGCACCAAAATGTTAGATCAAAATTTGGACCTAACACCCAAATTGTTCTGACTTTTATAGAGTTTTAACTGGAGAATGAAGAAAAAGCAGAAAACACACAGAATTTATAGTGGTTCGGCGTTAACAAGCCTACGTCCACTTTATATGTTATTGATTATACTTTGAATGTCAGTACAATCAGTGATTTCTCTCTAGCTCTCTTTTACAATTGTGATTTCTCTTAGTAATCTAGTAGTTTGACAATAATGGCGGAATCAGTCCTCAATATTGCCAAAAAGCTCCCAAAAAATGCCAAACTCCGGGCTATTTATAGCTGATTTTGTCAGGCGGATCGTCGTAACACGTGGCACGAATCCCGAGAACATCGGATCGCATCGCTGCCGTTGAAGAAATAGTCAAATTAGCTGTTGTGGACAGGTGTCGCGATCCCCTTGAAAACCGGATCGAGCAAATGGGGAGAATCAGTCAAAATGACGGTTAGGGACACGTGTCGCTGGATCCGTGCGTCTCGGATCGCTGAAGACTAGCTCGTGTTTGAACGGGTCAGAGGCTTCGCCGTGCATCAGGGGATCAGATCGGTCTATACTGGGCAATAATGCATGTACGGATCGAATCGCATAGAGGTGTCGTTTCGCTGATGAAATGGGGGCGATCCGTTGAGGCACGATCCGATGAGGTGCGATCCGATAAAGGGCGATCCGATGAGGGGCGAGTCGACGGTGCGATCCGTTCCTTCATGTACTTAGGGAATGTGGTTTCATACTTTCTTCTTGTGAATGAACCTGGGTGGCTTGGTCAAAAAGCTAGCCAACAGTTAGCCTCCGTATACATTCGAGAAATAGTTCGGTTGCCCGGTGTTCCTTCTAGCATAGTGAGCGACCGCGATCCTATTTTCACTAGCAAATTTTAGAAAAGCTTGCAAGAGGCGGTAGGTACTCAGTTATATTTGAGCACCGCATATCATCCTCAGACGGACGGTCAAACCGAGAGGGTGAATCGTATTCTAGAGGACCTATTGAGGTTATGTGTCTTAGACTTCGGAGGTACATGGGAGGAATATCTTCCATTGGTAGAATTCACATATAATAATAGCTTTCAGTTTAGCACTGGCATGGCACCGTTCGAAGCTTTTTATGGACGGCCGTGTCGTTCGCCTACATGTTGGTGGGAATCTACAAATAAGATCTTGCTTGGACCCAATATGATTAGAAAGACTTCGGAAAAGATCGATTTGATTTGAAGGAGGATGAAGACGGCGCAAGATAGGCAGAAATCTTATGCGGACAAGAGGAGGACAGATCTTGATTTTGATATTGGGGACATGGTCTTTGTCAAGGTGTCTCCATTACGGGTCGTCATTGGCTTTGGGCCCATTGGGAAGTGAGCACCAAGATTCATAGGGCCGTTTCCTATTAAGTAAAGGATTGGGCAGATGGCGTATATAGTGGAGTTGCCCGAGAGACTTAGTGGTGTACGCGACGTATTCCATGTATCATATTTGAGGAAGTGCTTGCACGAGACCGCGGAAGTGGTAGAGCCGAGCTTGCTTAGAGAGGTGGGGATCGAGCGTGATGAGACGATTCGACAAGCTCCTACGTGCATTCTTGGGTCGGAGATTAAGAAGTTGAGGAATCAAGAGGTTAAACTAGTTAAAGTGCAATGGGGAGATGATGAGAGCAACACTACTTGGGAGACGGAAGCGAAGACGCGTTCATTATACCCTTTTCTTTTTGAGGGTATGTCTTTTAATTTCTCCTTTATCGCTTACCTTGTACTTATATTATCTTTAGTATGTCCTCTCGCTAGTATCTTTGGCCTTTAGATAGGATAGTCCTATGGTTGAAACATGTGTTTGAGACATGTTATGCATGATGGATGCATGTGGATGCAAGTGTTTGCTAGTGGTTGCTCGTGGATGCATATACACACACTTTAGGAACTAGATCAGCTCAGTCACTTCATATTGCATATTGCATATTGCATATTGCATATAAATGAGTGTACATATTTAAGTTAATGGATGAATAATGGTTGTACCATCATATGGATGTTGCATTTTGGCGAATCGTTGTGCACACATGTAGAAATGATATGTATCGATAAGGTTCTTTCGCATACATAATGGACGCATGGCACTAATATGGTTTGCATTAAGGAGGTCAACTGAATCAGTAGACCGCCTGATTTTGCATTAGATGAGGAACATATACACACACTTCTTACATATGTTCATACAGCATTAGAAATTTTTAAGGACAATGGATACCCGTGTTTGATGGTTGAGTAGATGGTTGTTTGGATGGTAGGATATGCATTCTCCTTAACTTGGAGATTTCAGGGGCGAAATCCTTTAAGGAGGGGAGAATGTAACACCCCGGATTTTTGAATAATCGAATTAACTAAAATAAAGAATAATTAATCTCAGACGTGAGAATTAAGGGAATGGGGTTGTACCATTGTGTTCATCTCGAAATTCTGGTTGAAATAGAGTCCGAGTTTGTGGGAAACGGGTACCGAATGAAGGAGTTATGGACGAACGAAGTTTGGTGGCAAAATAGAAAAAAGGGGGAGGATTGCACTGGCGCACTTGGGAAGTGCGCCAGTACAAATTTGCATTGGCGCACCTTCCAAGTGCGCCCAGGCCGAGGGAAAACCAGCACAGCCTTCTGGTTCAGTCTGACCCATGTTCTAACCCATTGTAGAGTCCTTTCTGACTCCTTGCTGAGTCATTAGGGCTGACTCATCACCCTATCTTGACTGAATGGCTATGAATAACCCTAAGATCATCCGACAACTTAAATTAATTCAAAACTCTATAAAAAGACCGATAGACTCAAACCCTAAATCAGAATTAAAACTGAAACTATGGTCGTCATGCTGTTGTCTTGACCCCTAGAGCAGCCGCCACCAAATTAAAGAGGAAGAACAGCAAATCAAATCAGAACTACTCAACCCTAACAACGAATCTTCTTCAAAGGAGAGCTAATACAACTCCAGAAATCAGAATTCAGAACTCAAGACCGCTTTTGAGTTGTGAGTTCGATCACTTTAACAAAATAATTGCTAAATCAATTATGATGTGATATACGTTGGATTATAAGTTGTGGTTGTGAATCTAATTCATATGTTTAATCATGTATGTTAGCTTGATTCATATTATATGATGTTATGCAAGTTTCACATATGATGTTATGCAAGTTCTATATATGATGTTATGCAAGTTTCACATATGATGTTATGCAAGTTTATATATGATGTTATGCAAGTTTCACATATGATGTTATGCAAGTTTTATATATGATGTTATGCAAGTTTCATGTATGATGTTATGCAAGTTATTATGATTATGCAAGTTTCATATATGATGTTATGCAAGTTAATATGATTATGCAAGTTGTACATAAGATGTTATGCAAGTTAATAAGATCACGTAAGTTGTATGAAAATTATATGATGTTATGTAAGTTTGGATCTAAAATATATGCCAGTAGTTCATGACGTTAATTTGTGTCAATGAATCCCTTTTTATAATCCAACCACCTAGGTTTATAACATCAGTTTTTATGCAAATATGGATGTGGAACATATGCTAGTTCGTATAGGTATTATGTTCATATGCAAGTCTAAGTGATAATTGGATTCATATATATACAAGTTCACACCTTTAAAGTTTAGATTCATATTCAAGTTGATTTTTTTATGTTGAATCTACGACATGCATAGTTATGCAAGTTTACACCTTTATGTGGATCCATAGTTTACTCAAGCTAACACCTTTATTGGATCCATAGTTATGCAAGATGACACCTTTATGTTTAGGTTGACGACATACATAGTTTATATAAGTTTGTGATAATTACTTAGGCTAGTTGGGTGTAAAACTATGTTCATACATGCAAGCTCACACCTTTTAGATCTATGATTTTTGGATCCTTGATAATACAAAGACTATGCAAGTATGTTGTAATTCTTAATTGCAAGTTAGATGCAAATTAGATCTATTATTGTTTGTATGTGACTTTGTGACGTTTATTCCCTCTTTTTTAGTATTAGACTATTTGTTACTCTAATATTTACATGTCATGTTAAGCGAACGAATGACGGGGGTACGATGGGGATAATACTGGATATACGCATATTGTTAATTTGGCATGTAATGGCCTAAAAAGGCATGTAATTAATTTTAAAGGAATAAAATATAATTGTGGTGAAAATTGGTATGATTTTACATACCATAAATGGATGGACATAATTGAGTCAATTATGGACATCGTTAAATTTGGAATTGATTGATAATTTGAATAGGGAAAGTAATTCAAATTTGGGGAATGATTAATTAGGAGTAATTAATCGTCTAAGACACGAGGTTAGGCTCTTTTGTCGTGTAAGACTGCCCGGACCCGCCCGGCAAATCCAGCTGCCACAAATGCCAGTCTAATGTGAAAGGTCTTAGGCATAAAATTAAATACATAACAATTGTAAAGACACGAGGTTAGGCTCTTTTGTGGTGTAAGACTGCCCGGACCCGCCCGGCAAATCCAGCTGCCACAAATGCCAGTCTAATGTGAGAGGTCTTTATGAGGTTATGGTCTTAATGAATTAAGAAACACTTAACCAAATAAACATGTAGTGGGACATGAGGGGGTTAAGTGGGTGTCTTGGGTGGCATGTGAAATCTAGTGGGTGCCTTGGGTGGCATGAGGAAATACGATTAGTAACACTTAACCAAGGTAAAACATGTAAGTGGGACATAGGGGTTAAGTGGGTGCCTTGGGTAGCATGTGGAATCACTAGTAGAAACCCTTAACCAAATTTAAAACATGTAAGTGGACATGAAGTGGGATATACTAGAGGGGACCAAGCTTAGGTGGATAGCTTGTGTCAAGTAATGGGGGCCCGTTTCGACTAGTAACCCATACGTATCTTTGTGGGCTCGACCCAGGTCGAGGACGGGACACGCATACTGGGCTTGACTGTAAGAGGCCAAACCGGGTTAGCGGTGGCAACGTAAGTCCAACGGGTTCATATGCGTGTGTGGACCCGGGCTGGTAGGTAAGACGTTGTTGCATCGTGTAGGTATAAGCCGTGCATTATTGGTGGTATCAGGTTGCCACTTTGGGGAGTGATACACCCCACTGTGGGGCCAGCACGGGTATCTACGAGTTAGGGAGCCGATCGAATGGGGGTAGGGTAGTGGGTACACCTAGTGGAGATAGGAGCAAACAGCACCTATGTAGTCAGCTAGGGGTACACGAAGCTACCACTATTATTAAGGGGGTACACCTAGTGGAGATAGGAGCAGACAACACCTATGACGTCAGCTAGGAGTACATAGAATTGCCATTATTACTTATTGAAGGGGTACAACTAGTGGGGATAGGTACACGCTGGGTACCTATGATAGCAACTAAAGATATACAGTCAAACATGGAGGATAATGGGTACATCTAGTAGCACACGAAGCTATCATCGTTCTATTTAGCCTAGAGGGATCAAATTTCTAGAATGACTAGTAGGGATGCAATTAGTGTTAGTACAGTACAGTACGGTACGGTACGGTTGAGTATAATAATTATCCTATATCGATTAGGAAGCGCCATTTACGTTATCTCTGTTTCTCTTGATTGCCTTGCCATACCCATGTGGTTCACACAGTCATTACCTTATTCTCCAGCTTATATCTTATCATATTGCTTTAATAATTATGTTGTTAGAGTTATCGCACTCGCCAGACTTTATGTCTGACCCCCTTTGTTTCCACCTGTTTTCTTCCTCCCCCCCCCCCCGGTTCTAAGGGTGGGACTAGTACTAGTGGAGCTTGATTGGGATCTCTTTGGGAGCACATGGATTTGGATTGCTGAAGTAAAGTTCAGCCTATCATTTTCTTTATGGCTATTTGTAGTAGTGGGATTATGTACTTTGTTTTACCAAGATGGATATTATGTACTTGACTTTGGTTTATGGTTTTTGATGATGTAACCAAACATATTTACCTTCTGCTGCTATAAATAAAGTTTTAAATTTTCAAGTACTGCTTTATATCTGTCTTGTTGTGATTTTTTGTTCTATATTCACTTAAAATGCTCCACAGAAGTTAATGCATTCCCTTTGCGAGTGACATTAATGGACTTGGGGTGTTACAGTATCTCTAGAGAGACATACACCGGGTTCAACAAAAACATCTTGCAACCCAGGCTAAACATAACCGGTCACTCATTTCGCTTGAGTGTACCGAATATATTTTCACCAACGGTTGGGATCAACAACCGTTTCCCGAAAGGAACAACATTGAAATAGATTATAGAAGTAAATGAAACTCTAGGTCATGTGACAATACACCATAATTGGCAGCTAACAACTTAGCCATGCGACCTACCCGATTTTATACCATTTCCTGGTTATGAGGTTAGAGGCCACGCTTATCTCTGATAGATCACACATTTATTTACTTTGAATGTCACATCGTCTTACCCGCCAAATCACAAATTGATGTCCTCAAACATACCACGGGTATACAGCTAAGAGAAATGAATTCCTCCGCTACCAAACGAAAATACGTTTGAAGAGATCAACTTACGCGATCTGTTAAATATACTCTGTCAGACATTCTTCCATACAGGTCACTCTGGGACTGGACAGTCTGAAGGCACTATTCTGTAAACAGGACAGCCCTTGCATAACTCCGTCTTCAATTATCTTCATCATATTTGATTGGAATGCTAACGCCATACAGAGTGGTTTTCAGATAATGAATCTGATCCCAGTCTCTCCGTATTGAGGATGGAAAAATGGTCAAAAACTTTAATAGTCAGTGATTTAACTATCAAAGAAAAACATGTGTGCAAACAACGATATTATTTCCAGATGGAAATTTTATCGATCAATCATCAATCAACATTTATTCATTTCCCCATTTCTCGTTTCCATATATTCATCAAATCCTTATTTTCTAATTTTAGAAAATATACGTTATTAACTTTGGAAAACGTTTCCATTTCTGATTCATGCATCACTATCTTTTCACATATATCAGTCTCTAACCGTAAACTAGTAAGAGAACAACCCCCTACGTATTAACCCCGAAGGCCGAAACCAACATCAGATCAATACCCAGACAGTCGTTTAACTCAACAAATTTCCAGCCAGTTTCTAGTTCCTTTAACTCCATTTTAATACCTAATTTAAAACCCCAAATTTCTTTATAATATTTTATTTGCCAAATATTTACTTTAATCTATTTTTCACATAGAATATGAAGAATATTTCTTTATATAATCAAAACAGTTTGATTCCGTATTTAAAACAGTATCTCAAACCCAAATTCTATTTACACTTCTAATTATAGAATTATTCGTATAAAATCTCATTTTATTCTTCTAACACTTATAATCCTATTTATAATTCCCTTTATATAATTCTACTTATTTTATATAAATCCTTTTATATAATTCTATTCATTTCCCAAATATTTCCTTAATTATATTTTCCAATATTTGTTTTCCAAATATTACCTTTTATAATATCATATTTATTTCATATATAAATATTTCATTTTCAATATTGACTTTGAAAATTTACTTTTTACATTCCAGTATTTCATGTGGTATTTAAAATACCAAATAACATGACCAGTGTCATCATAATCAATCACATATTATATAACACATCATATATCACAATATATGAAAACAGACAGTATTATAAATATTGAGGAATCCAGTTGGATCCCTCCAACATGTTTCCCTGCATTCACAGATGTTAAACAATATAAATAACATCGATTTCATTTCAATATGAAATATTCTAATAAACAGAATCAATATTTGATTAACGGTTTATACATGTATCATTATCTACAATTTCAACCAATACATCAGCAATTCAACCAAACAATCAACACACAACAATCAGTCATTATTTATCAATACTAGATTATATTTATAAAAATATAAACTGTACAAAGTTAGTGAGGTTTACTCACACTGGACGATCATCGTTAAATAATGATAATTGTCGGTTGATTCAGACATACAATTTATTTTTCTATAAATTGTAATGAGCTCCAATTCACTCCTAGTCCATTCCATTGGGTAGTTATCGTCCATACGATCCCAATGGATCTGACCATTCGAAATTCTGGCATGGTATGACGAAGTTATGGAATTTACAAGTTCGTATATATTTAAATGTATATAAACCATAAATCAATAACCTTAATCAACCCCTTTAATTCATTAATCCCTTGCTCATGCTTTCTTCCTCTACGTTATCCCATGTAGCATACGAACTGAAGCCGCACCATTACCATTCCTTCATGACATTCAAACTCCCTCTTCACTCCACCGATCCACAAACGAGTACCACCAACTTTCATCTCGTCGGAGCCTCCACCTTGCCAACCCCACACATCATCACTCGCACCCCCAATGTAAAACCCGTCGTCGAGCCATTTACAGGCACTCAGGCAAAAATTATGACACCAACCACCACCGAAATCGCCCAAAGCTTCACAAGCGAAGCCAACTCCAACCACAAACCCAAAAACCACCATCGTCTCTCATATTAAAGTCTAAATCTCTCGAAGTCGCTAACCCTAGGTCACGGTGGAAATCCCGAGCCCCAGGAAATCACCATCACACCTTGAAGAACAAACCCCAAATCGAAGA
The DNA here is from genome assembly GCA_030737875.1 of Allium sativum. NCBI lineage: Eukaryota > Viridiplantae > Streptophyta > Magnoliopsida > Asparagales > Amaryllidaceae > Allium > Allium sativum. The sequence goes on along the minus strand of CM060923.1, from coordinate 522,573,317 downwards.
GTAACCCATAGCGATTCCGAATATATCTATATTTTGATTTATAGATTTTCATTGGGTTTTATCTTGATTTTTGAAGATCTGTGTTTTCACGTTTGGAATAAAGAGGGTGACGGCGAAAATTGTTTGATCGGAGAATGATGAAATTAGGTTAAGGGTAGTGAGAGTATTTATAGAGGATCGGAGTTTTAAATATTTTAATATTTAATTATTTCCAATATAATAAGCTATCGCTATTTATATTCATCATTTTAAAATTCCTATGGTCACACAAAATAACCAAAAATCATGAAAATTGACATGCAGCTAGAGTTTAACATTACGAACCCAACGAAACTTGTTTTGTCGAATTCCGACTCAGTTTGCTCACACAGCGTATTTTTAACCATCAAAATACTGACTGTTTTTCACATTAAAAATCCGTACGGCCACATACTGACTCTAAAAATCACGAAACTTGAAATTTAATAATAATTTGACATTACGGATCCAACAAAATTAGTTCCGTCGAAAATGGAGGTCGTTTGCAAAACTGGCTATTTTATTAAAGCTCTAAATAAACCCATTTAAATATGAATATATTTAAAAATAATTAAATTAAATATAAATAAATTTACATTATCGTATATATTCACACAGAATATCATTTAGCTGCAAAATATTCCTATATGAATTTATAACTCGACATTTCAAATGCAAATTAAACCAGTATTCAATTTATATTGAAAATCCCTTTATAATATAAATAAATCGTTATAAATTATAAAGGAATTCCATAGCGAATTTTTGAAAATTTGATTTGGACAAAAATCAAAATCTACACAATGAAATCCCGATTTTTCTCTTCCATTAGAAAAATATACTTTACCAGCTCCGAACGTTTCTTGTTTTACAGAAATCCGGCTTAAAACATATTCTGTATATCTGTTAAAAGTTCGAATCGCCAAATTACGAACTACTGCGCCATTTCGAGCTCGATTTTAATTATAATATAATTATACGTTCAACTGTCGTTTATATAATATATTCGTTAATATAATTCAACTCTAAACTGAATTAATATATTATAAATGATCCAATTCACACAATATTGTGAATTCCACTATTTCTAACTATTTCGGAAATTAAATATATTACTCCATTATTTATATTAATTAAATATTCAATATTATTTAATTCTAGTCATTTTAAATTACCAAACCATTATTTAAATAATTAAATAAATTATTTATAATACCATAAAAATACGGGTCGTTACATTCTTCCCCCCTTAAAATAATTTCGTCCTCGAAATTGCTAAGGTTGAAAACAAACCCTATTGGCTGGTTAGACTGATTTGTTCACTTCTTAACTTCAGTTTCCACTGAACTAATTTAATTTCAGTTAAAATATTAATTATTTCTTATCAGCGAAAATTTTCAAAAAATCCTGAAAATTTTCTAACATAGAAATTTTCGAAAAATTTCGCTAGCACCTCTTTTGTACTGGTCAATCGATACAACTACAACTCGCCTCTCTAGGCCTTCTCTAACCCAAAATAAAATCAAACAGCCAAGCAGCTTGCCAATTCAGCTCATAAATCTCATATCCAATAGAAATATAAACTTGTACCTTTTTGTCGGGCATATCATTATATCTTTCCCACCTGTTACCAATTCTACATATACCAATGTTATCCTAACCAAACTCCAATCACTTTTATCTCCAACACAACCATTCATTTATCCAAGCCAAATTCCATTACCAATCTCAAGTACCATTCTTGATTTTCAATTTAGTTTCATAAATTTTCATCTAATTTGTTTTAATTCAAACAATCCGTTTCTGAGAGTTTGTAAACAACTTTGCTTTTCAAATATCAAATATACATTTCAAAATAACAAAACATCTTGTTTTCTTAAAACATTTCCAAAAACAATATCTTTGGTAGTAATCCGTAACTTACAACTCGAAAATGGACACTAATGATGTCGCGATTCATCATCAGGGTTATTTCCCAGCTATCGAAGCGAGTTCAATACTATATCACTTTTAAAACCATTTCTAAACACTTCAATTTTGAAATTCATTTCAAAACACCATTTACAATGCTTTAAAACAATTTAGAATCTCCCAAGATTTTAAAATTCTCATATATTTAATCCGGATTCATTTACAAACACTTACTCAGACTTCCAGGGTTTTAATTTTAATTCTGATTTATATTCAGCTTTAATTCATTTCGTAACACTCATACGAATTTTGATTGGTTATATACATAACCATTTCAGTTAAAATCTTATCTGATTATAATAACAACCAATATGTCCAATATATTATAATCATTCCAATATAAATCCTTTATATCAAAATATAATTTGGGGTAAATTATTTCATTTACCCTTTTTTTTCAAAACATATCATGTCGGTTCATCGTATTCGAGTGTTTAGAAGCCCCTACCGATAGATATAGTGTATCAAACTGATCGGTCAGAACCTTAAACAACTCAACCAATAAATCTCCACAATATAAAATAATTTTTATAAAATATACAAATACGTTCACTTGTATATATACACTCAGACTCAATCTAGGGTATTACTTAACCTTCAGCTCTGATAACACTGTAACGACCCGGTTTTCGCAACCTTGAGTACTTGACATAAACACGATGTCGACTATCCAAGCATTGAAAGTACCAGATGGTTAATGAAAGAAATTAGAGGGTGAGAATAGATAAGATAGAAACTTAGAATAGAAGAAGTAGAACATACAACATCAAAGTAAACACGAATCTCACAGCGGAACGAACAATATATAATAGATACATAACTTTGAAATAAAATCAGTATATGTATACAGTAACATTATCAGAGTATAACACTTACAACGCAGCGAAAATAAATAATAGCTATATATTCCTGAAGCCTCCTGCTCCAGCTTTCCAATTATATCTGTAAAATCTTGACTACTTGACTGCCCGTACAAAATGGGGCACCCAAGAGTTTAGGGAAAACAAAACAAAATAAACTCTGGGTCAGTCATGGGACTGATGTAAGTAAATAATTTAAAACAGTTTGAGAAAATAAACGATATCTCATAAGACCACGCCGTATAACACAGAACGGGTTTTTCCCTTATGCGAATCCAAAACACTTGATTTATCATTCAAAATCCTTTAGAAAGAAACGATGATCATTATATCAACTCTTTGGATATTATAATAGTGTCTATCAACCACAATATAATAATCATCTAGCAGAATGCTTTCATCTCACGTTCCACATACATAATATATAATCAAAAACCGCAGGCGCTTATTTGGGTAATGAATTCCAACTGGCAAGGTATGGGACTACCGTCCGACAGTGTATCTCTAGAGAGAAGTACACCGGGTTCAACAAGAACATCATGCAACCCAGGCTAAACATGACCGGTCACTCATTTCGCTTGAGTGTACCGAATGTATTATCACTAACGGTTGGGATCAACAACCATTTCCCGAAAGGGACAGCATCGAAATAGATTATAGAAGTAGATGAAACTCTAGTTCAAGTGACAATACACCCTAATTGGAAGCTTACTACTTAGCCATGCGACCTACCCGATTTTATACCATTTCCTGGTTGTGAGGCTAGAGGCCATGCTTATATCTGATAGATCACACATTTATTTACTTTGAATGTCACATCGTCATACCCGCCAAATCACAAATTGATTTCCCCAAACATACCACGACTATACAGCTAAGAGAAACGTATTCCTCCGCCACCAAACGTAAATACGTTTGAAGAGATCAACTTATGCGATCTGTTAAATATACTCTGTCAAACATTCTTCCATATAGGTCGCCCTAGGACTGGACAGACCAAAGGAACTATTCTATAAACAGGACAGCCCTTGCATAACTCCGTCTTCAATTATCTTCATCATATTTGATTGCAACGCTAACGCCATACAGAGTGGTTTTCAGATAATGAATCTGATCCCAGTCTCTCCGTATTGACGACGGAAAAATGGTCAAAAACTTTGATAGTCGATGATTTAACTATAAAAGAAAAACATGTGTGCAAACAACGATATTATTTCCAGATGCAAATTCTATCGATCAATCATCAATCAATATTTATTCATTTCCCTATTTCTCGTTTCCATATATTCATCAAATCGTTATTTTCTAATTTTAGAAAATGTACGTTATTAACTTTGGAAAACGTTTCCGTTTATGATTCACGCATCGCTATCTTTTCACATATATCTGTCTCTAATTGTAAACTAGTAAGAGAACAACCCCCTACGTATTAACCCCGAAGGTCGAAACCAACATCAGATCAATAGCTAGACAGCCGTTCAACTCAACAAATTTCCAGCCAGTTTTTAATTCCTTTAACTCCATTTTAATTCCTAATTCAAAACCCCAAATACCTTTATAATATTTTATTTGCCAAGTATTTACTTTAATCTAATTTTCACATAGAATGTGAATAATATTTCTTTATATAATCAAACCAGTTTGATTCTGTATTTAAAACAATATCTCTAATCCAAGTTCTATTTATACTTCTAATTATAGAATTATTCATATAAAATCTCATTTTATTCTTCTAACACTTATAATCCTATTTATAATTCCCTTTATATAATTCTACTTATTTTATATAAATCCTTTTATATAATTCTATTCATTTCCTAAATATTTCCTTAATTATATTTTCCAATATTTGTTTTCCAATATTACCTTTTATAATATCATATTTATTTCATATATAAATATTTCATTTTCAATATTGAATTTGAAAATTTCCTTTTTACATTCCAGTATTTCATATGGTATTTAAAATACGAAATAACATGACCAGTGTCATCATAATCAATCACAGATAATACATCATGAAACACCCCACCTCCGTTAAGGTCACTCACAAAGGGAATGCCTTAACTTCAGTGGAGTATTTTAGGTAAAAGATGCAGATAAATTACAAGACAAACAAATAAAGTAGCAGAAAATAAAGTCATTTTATAAACAATGTGGTTCAGTCAAGCTTTTACAATAGTTGTCTCAATAATTTAAAAGTAATACACAGAACTTCTGTCTTGATTTAAAAACTTCCAAGTATAAAAAAGCATAAAAATAACAATGATATTCCCCAATAAAGCATAAACCAGCCATAGCAATGGAAGAGAGAGTCCAAAGCAATACATCGACTATCTTCGAGCTTAGAAAGAAAACTGAGCTAAGTGGTAACATTTCCTCCCTACGAACCGGGGGGGGGGGACGGAAGAAACGAGGCAAAACAAAACTAGGTCAGACATAAGTCTGGTAAGTCCAGTGACTTTCAGCATATAAACAGACAAAATCATCATGACATGAATAAACTGAATATAAGATAATACCATGAGAACAAGGATAACAAGATAACATACGATTAGTATAGATATGATAAGACAATATAAACTGAATGCGCTTCTACTCTGCTTCACTACTACCTTGTTATTCAGATTTTCATATCTCTGCACCACCTAACTAGTGTCCCAACTAGTAATCTATATAAAATGATCATATTGTAATGTGATCCCATTCCCCGGATTTGTGGTAGCCTTCAGGTGTACATCTATCGTGAGGATTCCACCTCAGTCTGCCTAATTGCCATGAACATGTTAGATGTACCCTTACTACCCTATCGATCGGCTCCTTACTCGTATTAATTTTTTCCTTGTGTCTGTGTCAATCGGCCCTCTCTTGCGTGTAGATACCCTGTGCTGGTCCCTCCTTAAGGTGTATCAATCCTTATGACAGCAACCCGACACGATTCAATATGCACGGTGTATAACTACTGGTAACCAGTGCCTGCTTTTTCCCACTCCGGAGTACGTGCACGCCCGTAAACCGTCGGAACCTACACTGACGTACCCCCTGCCGTTGTTTTAACCGCTTATAATCAGCCCAGTAATCGTGCCCCACCCTGCCTAGTTCAGGGTATCATGATACATCTATGTGGGTTACTGCTGAAATGGGTCCCCGTTACTAGGGTTTCTTACTGGTTAAGTTTGTGGGCCTATATTTACTAATATTACCCACCAACCCGATATGTACTTAACCTTCCCACTGATTCAAGCATGTTTATTTAATGGTTAAGTTTATGGGCCTATATTTACTAATATTACCCACCAACCCGATATGTACTTAACCCTCCCACCGATTCAAGCATGTTTTTTTAATGGTTAAGTTTGTGGGCCTATATTTACTAATATTACCCAACAACCTAATATGTACTTAACCCTCCCACCGATTCAAGCATGTTTATTTAATGGTTAAGTTTGTGGGCCTATATTTACTAATATTACCCACCCAACTTGATATGTACTTAACCCTCCCACATATTATGCCATATTGGTCAAGTGTTGTCCATTCACGTTAACTTAACCCACCCATTCATCATGTCATGTTGGTTAAGTGTTTCTTATTAACTTAACCCTCCCCACTCATCATGTTTGATTGGTTAAGTGTTTCCTATTAACTTATCCCCGTTCGTCCATCCCGTTATATTGGTCAAGTGTTCCTTGTTAACTTAACCCCACGTGTTCATCATGTTGTATTGGTTAAGTGTCATCAATCAATTCAAGTTAACCTAACCCACCTGCTTGTCATGTTACTTTGGTTAATTGTTGCCTTCTTGTGTTAACTTAAACCTACCACCAATCAATTTATATTGGTTAAGTGTTTCTTATTACTTAACCCTACCCATTCATCATGCTATACTGGTTCAGTGTTTCCTATTAACTTAACCCTGGTCATTTATCTTGTTATATTGGTTAAGTGTTTCTCATTAACTTAACCCTAGTCATTCATGTTATATTGGTTAAGTGTTCTTATGAACTTAACCCTAGTCATTCATGTTATATTGGTTAAGTGTTCCTATGAATTTAACCCTAGTCATTGATCTTGTTCATTAGCATTAATTGATTTACTAATGCACCAAACTCTCAGATTAGATATGTGTTGTTGCGGTTACTGGATGTGCTGGGCGGTTCCGGGCAGTTTTACACCACAACTCAATCTAACCTCGGGTTTTCCTTGGGCATGACGCACTAACCTCTCACATTAGATATGTGTTGTTGTGGTTACTGGATGTGCCGGGCGGTTCCAAGCAGTTTTACACCACAACTCAATTAACCTCGGGTTAGGCATGTTCATCTTTAATTCACACATTTACCATATATATCCAAATCTAGATTTTATACGCTAATTACCAAATTCACCAAAACTAGTCATGATCCAATTCCTAAGTTATGCCCAACAAATTCCAATTTCCAGTTATAAATCAAAATTGGCTATACCCAATCTTCCCTATATTTGCAATAATAGTCATTCCCAAAATCACTGTGCATTATGTTTGGCGTCTCAAATCAATAGTTAAGCCCAAGCTAAATTTACTATTCCAATTTATAGTTTATGCCCAAAACTAGGTTTTTTCATGCCAAATTTCATACTTTGTCGTTCATGCCAATTCTAGGTTCAATATGTCAAATTACATATTCCATAATTCATATCAAATTTCCCCAAATTGCATCTTAACAGTCATGCCATAATACATGTTCCAAATTATGCCAACTAAATGTCAATTTCATGTTATACCCAATTACCCTGGCATTCATAACGTACGTATTTCGAGATTCAACGCAAGATTCATGAAATAAGCGGAGAAACAATATGGAACATAAGAGGCATAAGAATAGGCATATGATGATAAGAACTATTGGTCCAATAAATTTGATATACCAAATTGACAAGTTTTGCACAGAATACATTGCAGGCATATAGATATGATATGAATATCATTATGAACCATCACAGACGTATAGGTTTGACAAGAGTATTATCATGAACTAAACAAGATTATAATTCCGATATACAACAAGGATAGATATGATTAGACCAATTCCATAGTCAATAATGATTCGCAAAGGCATATACAAGCATGGATTCTTATGAAAGGATTACTTACATCAGGCATAAATCTAATGGATTAGATTTGAATAACATCGCAGGCATAAATCTAATAGATTAGATTTGATAAATGTAAAAGGATTATCCCGTAATCAAGTATAGCTTAGATCCAGATTATTACATGCCAAGAATTTCAATTAAGAATTCACATCTGAAAGTAACTTGAACATACAAAAAGAGAACGATTCTTGTATTTCTGGAATCTGTTTTCTGAAACTGAAAAGCGATCCCTTGACGTAGATTATCGATTCTCTAATTTAGATTTGATTCTTAGAAAATAATTGTTGAAGTCGTTGAATTAGCCTTTGAATCTCTACTTGAATTCTAAACTTGATTTCTTGAAGAACTAGAGCAGCATAAGGACGTCTTTAATTTATTTTTGATATGAATTAGGCTAGAGTATAGGTGTAATGGAGTTGTGTAGAGAAAACTGTAGCCTTAGGGGTGTTTATATTGCATAGGGATCAACGAATGTGGTGAGAACGGGCGTCCAAATGAAGAAAAACGAACCAAGCCTCGGATCTGGAAATAGGGGGGAGGTCGACCTCCTGGTTGACCTGGGTTCTGGGCAGGAAATTTCCCGCCCAGCCCGGGTGTGCGATTTGAATTTTAAATTTAAATCTGAGCTATTTTATTTTATTTAAATTCCTGAAACTTCTTAGGGCCATAACTTCCTCATACGAAGTCCGATTTACGAAAACTTGGACTCTATTCCAAGCAGAATTCCGAGATGAACACAATGGCGTAACCCGTTTCCCTTAATTCTCAATTTAAAAATTAAGTATTCTTTAATTCGTTCTTTTAATATTCTCAGAAAATACGGGGTGTTACATATCACATCATATATCACAATATATGAAAACAAACAGTATTATAAATATTGAGGAACCCAGTTGGATCCCTCCAACCTGTTTCCCTGCATTCACAGATGTTAAACAATATAAATAACATCGATTTTATTTCAATATGAAATATTCTGATAAACAGATTCAATATTTGATTAACGATTTATACATGTATCGTTATCTACAATTTCAACCAATACATCAGCAATTCAACCAAACAATCAACACACAGCAATCAATCATCATTTATCAATACTCGATTATATTTATAAAAATATAAACTGTACAGAATTAGTGAGGTTTACTCACATTCGATGATCATCATTAAATAACGATAATTGTTGGTTGATTCAGACAGACAATTTATTTCTCTATAAATTGTAATGAGCTCCAATTCACACCTTGTCAGTTCCATTGGGTAGTTGTCGTCCATACAATCCCAACGGATTTGACCATTTGAAATTCTGATACGGTATGACGAAGTTTTGGAATTAACAAGTTCATATACATTTAAATGTATATAAACTATAAATTAATACCCTTAATCACCCCCTTTAATTCATTAATCCCCTACTCATGCTTTCTTCCTCTACGCTATCCCCTGTAGCCTACGAACTAAAGCCGCACCATTACCATTCCTTCATGACATTCAAACTCCCTCTTCACTCCATTGATTTACAAACGAATACCGCCAACTTTGATCTCGTCAGAGCCTCCTCCATGCCAACCCCACACATCATCACTCGCACCCCCAATATAAAACCCGTTGTCGAGCCATTTACAGGCGCTTAGGCAAAAATTGCGTCACCAACCACCACCGAAATCGCCCAAAGCTTCACAAGAGAAGCCAACTCCAACCACAAACCCAAATACCACCATCGTTTCTCATATTAATGTCTAAATCTCTCGAAGTCACCAACCCTAGGTCACGACGGAAATCCCGAGCCCCAGGAAAGCACCATCGCACCTTGAACAACATACCCCAAATCGAAAAGTAACCTGTAACGATTCCGAATATATCTATATTTTGATTTATAGATTTTCATTTGGTTTTATCTTGATTTTTGAAGATCCGTGTTTTCACGTTTGGAATAAAGAGGGTGACGACGGAAATTGTTTGACTGGAGAATGATGAAATTAGGTTAAGGGTAGTGAGAGTATTTGTAGAGGAGTTTTAAATATTTTAATATTCGATTATTTCCAATATAATAAGCTATGGCTATTTATATTTATCATTTTAAAATTCCTATGGTCACACAAAATATTTAAAAATCATGGAAATTGACATGCAGCTAGAGTTTGACATTATGGACCCAACGAAACTTGTTTCGTCGAATTCCGACTTAGTTTGCTCACACAACATATTTTTCACCGTCAAAATACTGACTGTTTTTCACTTTAAAAATCCGAACGGCCACATACTGACTTCAAAAATCACGAAACTTGAAATCTAACAATAAATTGACATTACGGATCCAACGAAATTAGTTTCGTCGAAAACCGAGGTTGTTTGCAAAACTGGCTATTTTTTTAAAGCTCTAAATAAACCCGTTTAAATATGAATATATTTAAAAATAATTAAACTAAATATAAATAAATTTATATTATCGTATATATTCACACAGAATATCATTTAGCTGCAAAATATTCCTATCTGAATTTATAACTCGACATTTCAAATCCAGATTAAATTAGTATTCAATTTATATTGAAAATCCATTTATAATATTAATAAATCGTTATAAATTATAAAGGAACTCCATAGCGACTTTTCAAAAATTTGATTTGGACATAAATTAAAATATACACAATAAAATGCTGAATTTTCTCTTCCATTAGAAAAATATACTTCACCAGCTCCGAATGTTTCTTGTTTCAAAGAAATCCGGCTTAAAACAGATTATGTATATTCATTTAAAGTTCGAATCGCCAAATTATGAACTGCCACGACATTTTGAGCTCGATTTTAATTATAATGTAATTATACGTTCAACTGTCGTTTATATAATATATTCGCTAATATAATTCAACTCTAAACTGTATTATATATTATAAATGATCCAATTCACACAATATCGTGAATTCCACTTTTTCCGGCTATTTCGGAAATTAATTATATTATTCCATTATTTATATTAATTAAATATTCAATATTATTTAATTCTAGTCATTTTAAATTACCAAATCTTTATTTAAATAATTTAATAAATTATTTATAATACCGTAAAAATACGGGTCGTTACAAATAGTTTGTTTGGATAACTCTTATAAATTCATCCATCCGTTCATAGATTTCAACGAAATGAGAAACATTGAAATCACAGAGATGAAGGCTACGCATATGTTCTAGTTTGGTTGGAATCAGAGCTGCTTGGAATTTCGTTTAATTTTTAAACGATTGTTTAGAATTAAACGAAACAATGCTGAGACCGTCAATCAAAAAGAACTTGGTGAGTTAACTCTCACACTTTTCTAGAATTCTATGATGTGTTAAATTCATATAAAAATATAATTTATCGTTGATGATAATAATTGGATCATTGGATGTCTTGGTTGTTGATTGGTTGTTTAATGATTGTCAACAATTATATTTGTCGTATTGGATGATTTTAATTTAAATAATTGTTTATATATTATTATCAAATATTATTATGATCTGTGATCCAGGGACGAACAAGTTGGAGGGATCCGGCCGGATTACTCAAATATACTGTAAGTTGTTTAGTTTTCCATATTATATATATATGAAACTGTTACCCCAAATGATATTATATCCTGATTGGATATTGATGATTGATTGAATATTGAATGTTGAATTGAAATCAACGTTGATGTGATGTTTTTAATCAATAGTATCAAGTAGTTGGCAGAAACGATCTCTGACCCTGTTTTAAGACGTTAATTCGCTGACCGGAAAATCGACATAACTAAAGTAATACATTTTTTTAACTGAAGCGAAGTTTTAAATTATAGAAGATTTATAATAAGTTGATATTTATGGAAATAAGGTATATAATATTATGTATAATGTTTTAAATAATATTTATAAGCGTAGGACTCATAATTTAACCCATGGGTTCTTGTTTTAAAATAACTGTTTTAAAGTAAAACAGTTAAGTGGTATTTTTAAATAAATTATATAAATATAAGAGGAATGATTAATTGCAATCAGTTAAATAGGTAATGATGTTTAAGTTGATAAAGTTAACTAATTAAGTAGAATAGGTAATTAGATTAATCGGTCTTCGATCGATCTAATGAAAATGGTTTAACGTATATTTTTTTTAATTTAATGATAATAATATTTTTGCTTAACGAGATTTAAAAATGACTATAAAACTAATAATTATTAATATAGTTAACTATTATTTAAGGAAGTGATTAACGATTCTGTTTTTAATCACTAATGAAGCAGACTATTTTTATCTTAATAAATGATGGGATTAGTTATTATTTTAATTAATAATAATTTAAATGATTTACTTCCTAAATGGAAGAAGAAATCAAGTTTTGAAACGGAACTTAATTGTATTGTGACAAGAGTGGTATTATAATTTAAAAACAGATTGTGAAGCAAATATGATGTTTTTGGAATAAGTATTACTTAATAATTGAATTGAGTACAAGCGAGGAAGTAAGAAAGAGATTTTCAATACATAAAGGATATAAAACAGATTATCGAAAAGATTTGGTAACAAGACCAAAGTTCAGAATTGGAAGTTTATAACAAAATTTAAGCCTAGGCGATGATTTTTGAATAAGTTTTTACTTTAGGAACAGGATTAAGTGAAATGGTTAAAAGTTGAAAGGAGATTTACAAAAGTAAGATACTTAGTTAATTTTGGTAAAAGATTGGGTAATGGATTTGTGATAGTAAGTCCAAGTTCAGTTTTGAAATAAGATAGTAAATAGACTTATATAGAGGACCTAGTAAATGGATTTTGGGAACAAAATCCAAGTATTAATTAGTGATATTGAAGATGTTAAAAAGATATGAGCTACCAATTTACTTGACCATACTATTTTGACACTGATAGTTAAAACACCAAACTATCAACGAAATATATTGGACCTTTTGACGGGTTGTTTCGAAAAGACTGAGATGGGAACTAGACCCAAAACCACTTCGAATCAACATTGCGTATGAAACTAACAGTAGAGAATAAAGATGGAACAATTGAAGACCGTAGATCTTCATAAAGCGGAAGAACTGCTTATGATCTCTGGGTAGCTCCCAAGAGATACATTGTGGTTCTGTCGTGGTTGAAATCTACGGATTGCAAAGACTTCTCGCTACTGATTCTCGGGGTGATTCCTATACAAGATGCAGTAGGAGGGTGACTTCGGTTCATCCTGTTCCTGGATGACTTTTATGGATGAATGCTGACAGCGTATGCCTAACGGATCACGTAAGACGATCTCTTCAAGATATTATGTTTGGTGGTGGAGAATTTCTTTTCTCTTAGCTTTTATGCCCATAATATTCTTAGAGAAATCAATTAGTGATTTGACGGGTTTGACGATGTGGCATTCAAAGTAAATGGTGGAGTGTTGTTCTGAAAGGTAAAACATGACCTCAACCCTCACAGTCGGGAAATGACAAAAACCGGGCAGACAACACGGCTAGTTGGGTTACACCCAAGCAGGGTATATTGTCACAATCTAGGGAGAATTCATATTTGTTCTTCTTTTATTTCTGTATCTCCCGGGAAGTATGGTGGGCCCATAAAGCCATACGGTGATAATACATTCGATACACTCAAGTTGAGTGAGTGGTTGGTCATGTGTGGTCGGGTTGCAAGATGTTCTTGTTGAACCCCAGTGTATTCCCTCTAGATTACACTGATCAGAAGGTGGTCCCATACCTTGTCATATCCAATCTCTTATAAGCGCCTTGCGATTTTTGATTTTATAATGAACACGTAGAGCGTGAGATGCAAGCGTTCTGCTAGATGGTTATTTATTTGTGATTTGATAGACACTATTGTAATATCACTGGATTTTGATATATCAAAAATAATTTGGGTTATAGTAAAGTAAAAACCATCCATATTTATTTGTGGGCTGGTCTTACTATTATCCTTTCTTCCAAAAGGGTTTTCTAAAGTTAAGCAAGTTGTTTGTCATATGAATTTACCACAGAAAATATTCCAGATTGATCCGGGTGAATTTTGCTTTACTTTAAATGTGCTCGGGTCAGACCAAGTATTTTATCAGGTTAGTTTTCGCTTGGAGCTTCAGAAGAGGAGCTGAAGTCGAGGCGTATTCCACGTATTTATTGGTATTAATTTATTCCATTATGTGTGTTATATTGAGATATATGTACTCTAATGTTGTAATATATATATAGTTCTTTTATGTAATGCATTTGATAATTATATTTTATTCATCCCGCTATGAGATTTTGATGATCTCCTTATTCTTCTATTATAATATTTCTTTCTTTTCTCACCCTCTAACTTCTTCCTCCTAACTATCTTCTTTTCTGTGCAATTTGAGTTAACATGGGTTGTTATATGTTGGCTTAAATTGTACGGAAAAAGTGGGTCGTTACACTGATGAAGGTGGAAGAATAGTGATGTTTAAAAACCATAATTTAATCAAAGAAGAAATGGAACGTTTTCTAAAGATTTGAAAGTTTAAGAAGTGGAGTTTTAATTAATGATTGGTTAATTAAAGAGGCTAAATGATACTGGGTATTGAATTCGTGAATTCATTTTTTTAAGTGAATGGTTGTTTATTTGATAGTTAAATAACTGACTATTAAATCTGGCCTATACGACTGTTAGTCCGGAAAGACCAGGATCGAATTTGTATTCGAAAACCATTCCAAAATAGCGAATACGTAAGCTTTAGAGATGTTGATTGCAGATGGAGAAATTGAAGACCGTAGATCTTCATGAGCGAAAGGATTATTTGTCAAATCTCTCTGATTATCTCCCAAAGGTATTTTGATTAAGGTTCTATCGTCATTGATCTTTCGGATTCCAAGGACTACTTGCTATCGTTCTATAGGGTGATTCCTAGGTTGTGGTAAGAGGTTACCTTCGGTTCATCCTGTTCCTGGATGACTTGTATAGACGAATTTCTGTTAGAGTATTTCCAAAGGATCACATACATTGATTTCTACAAACGAATTTATGTGGTGGCGGAGGAATTTGTTTCTCTTAGCCTAACACCAGAGTATTTTTATGGATGTCAATTAGTGATTTAGCGGATCTGACAATATGGCATTCAAAGTGAATGGTGATGTTCTAAAAGGTAACAGTAACCTTAAGCCTCTCCAACCGGGAAATGGCAAAAATCGGGCATGCAGCATGTCTATATGGGTCGCTCCCATCAGGTTGTATTGTCACCATCTAGAGAAATTTCATTTTGTTCTTCTTTCGGCTTTTTATCTCTAGGGAATTACGGTGGTCGCACGACAAAAAAATCGTAGGGTGACAATATATTCGATACACTCAAAGAAATGAGTGGCCGGTCATGTGTGGACGAGTTGCAAGATGTTTTTATTGAACTCTAGTGTATCCTCTCTAGAGTACACTGATCAGAAGGTGATTCCATACCTTGTTATAGTCGGAATCCATTATCCAATAAGAGCTCGCAGTTTTTTTATTATAGACTTTGTATGTAGAGCATGAGATGCAAGCGTTCTGGCAGATAGTTATTTTTTTGATTTAGACACTATTATAACATGATAATAGTATATTATATCAATAATTGTTTTTGGTTATTGTAACATCCCGAATTTCGGCAGACCATTTTTTTTTTTTAATTCCAACCTGCCGAAACCTGAATTGGCTCGTGTGGTATCCTACAGAAAAGACAGAGATATAAATTATATCAGACCTCAGAAAACATCTCATTGCGGAATGAAATAAAATATAATGTAATCAAATATAGCCTTACCAAGGTAATAATATTGCCTAACCAGTATCCAAAGCTTTCATATCTCTGCCAAAAGCCAAACTTGTGGGTATATATGTTATGAAGAGGGGGTCAGAACACAAGTTCTAGTGACTGGACTAAATTACACAATCTGAAATAACCCTACATATACCATTCAATTATGTTACTTATTTATTTGACGTTTTGGGTTAATAACACTCAAGCTTTACACACGTCATACCTATCTACCTTTGAGTAGATTAACCTAATATAGTATTTGTAGCCACCCCCAATATCAAGGATTTGCCATGATACCCTCCTCGCGCGGTCTCCACCGTCATGCCACGGAAGTGTTTTCAACTCTCATTCAACGCCGGAGTGATGTACAAATCTCCATAAAACTATGTCACTTAAATAACTCTTATCCTACGCCGAAGCGATGTATAAATCTCTGTAAAACAACGCCACGTTCCGCACAAAACTACCATTGCCATGCTACGCAAGCATACGAACCTCCATATCCAAAATTCTCGTCCAATCTAGGTCTTAACATAGAGTAATGCCCTAGCGTTTATGATACACCACCTGGTGTGGTATGCATGTATCCTCACATGTACGTACTATCTACTGTACCTCGAGTTTTATAATAGTACCGCATCTGAATGCACGGAACTCGGTCGGGAGCTTTTCTATATCAGTTTTGAGGATCATTATAAATGGAATTGCAAAATAAACACAGTAAGCTTGGTGATTGTGCAAATTCAATTTCATGTGCCAATAGGGAATTTAAAGAGAATCAAGTTATACCTGATATCGAGTGGTGGTTAGTGATGATGCTTAATTTTGACTTTAAATACTCAAGTGCATGTAAAGAGTTAATACTATAATTATCTTTCCCATGTTTCTTCAAGTCACATATTAATGCTGATACTGGCGCTTAGTTGCATAATAAGTTCTTTTTAAGTTTTTGATATCACCATAAATGTGAGATGATTGTTTATAGCTTTCGTATTACAAGAATTTCATGGGAATACAGAGGTAATGTTCTAACAGCTACAAATGATAGCTTTTACTACTTCATATTCAAGAAAAACAATCAATTTTCATAGCAATTCGGAAGCATTATCACGTTTGAGAATAACATCAGACATTCTCACATCTTTTTAACTATAGCATACATCACGTCAATTATGCATCGTTATGTATGAAATTAAAAATATAACAATATTCGTATGTTCTCCCCTTTATTTCCAGCTTGAACATTTTTAAGAATTTATGGGTAAAATTGCGCATATACACACATTAATGCCACTTCACATTATTTCGTTATCCTGCTTACTTATTCCATCTTTTCATGTTCCTATATTGAAATGAGGTGGTATAGTTTTGATGTCTGGGTTGTTTTTAGTGTTAGACTTACCCTTTTTTTACTTCTATTTTTATCTTATTTAATTAAAAAAATTAGCAAACTATTCACTTGAAGTCATTGAATGGTAGACAATTAGGGAAATGCAAAAAATAGTTATGTAACCTTAACATAATAATATTTGGACGCTATTTGATACATAATTTTATAAAGGTTTTATGAATTAAATCTTCACCTAACTGAAGATAAGAAATATAAAACAAATAAAAGCTGGACCTACCAAGTTATTTACTGATAACTTTTGTCATGCATTGATCTAATAATGTATTTATGTAATTGCGTTACTTAGATAAGAAAGAGTAGTCAAGATCATCTCTCAAATTATATTTAAGGTACTAATCATATTTGCATTCATCTAATCATCTTTATACCAGCACTATCACCTTTGATAGCTAGGGAGCAGAATTTATATCTAAAGAGACATGAATAGTTATTACGTATTACGGATGCTATTTGAAAAGCTCAACTTCATCATTAACATAAAAAATTAGGTTGTTTTTTCGATTGTATATAGCTTTGTTGAATGACGCTTAGTTCACAACATACTAATGAAGGATATATATATATATATATATATATATATATATATATAAGTGAAGTTACAAATAACGCCAATATTACATTTTTGTTAAGATAAAAAATTAGTCTTATTAATTTGATAAAAGAAAACAACTCCCCGCTCTTGTATTCATATTGCAAAATCATGTAATTTTATATGAGTGGGGCATATGCATGACATTTTCTTGCAACAATAACTTTGTGTTTATGTTATATATCTATAAGTATCACTACAACAAAAATACTATATTACAACTTTCATTTTACAACGGTGGAAAACACATAGTTGTAATAAATGTTTTTTACAACAGTTAATTCACTAAAGTTGCAATAAACATATTTCTAACAACTTTTTTATTGTGATTGTTGTAATAAAGGCCTATTACAACTTTTCATTCTTACCTGTTGTAATAAGTGACAGTTTTAACAATTAACATTTTATAATTAGTAATTAGTATAATAATAATAATTAATTAATAATATTAATAATTTCTATTAAATAATCAATAATTAGTAAATAAATTTTAATAATTAATATTAATAACTAGTATATTAAATAATAAGTTATCGGTATTGTTAAATAATTAATAATTAATTTTTAGTAATAAATAATTAAGAAATAATCATTAATATTAATAATTAGGAAGTAATAATTTAGAAGTAATAAATAAGAAGTAATATTTAACATTAGTAATTAATTTTGGTAATTAATAATTAAAATGATTTTATTAATAAATAGTAGTTTTTTTACTAGTTACTGTTATATATTTAATAGTAAATAATCAATAATACGTACATAATAACTAACTTTTAATAGTTAAAATTCAATTATAACTAAGAAAAAATTAGTGATAATTAATAATAACTATTATTAATAAGTAATATTTAATATTTTAGTAAAATTTAATTCTCAAGAAATTCATATTATATTTAACATAAAATTTTACTTATTAATTCTAATTTATAAATTTTTACTTCATTAAATTTTGGTACTGGTAGTTCAATTTACATGAAAAAAACTATATTGCATAGACAATTGAAAATGCATCCTATGACAAGTCTTAGGTGGAATTTCCGTTTCCCCCACCACACGCCTGCTTTTAATATGCTGTGAAAATTTCATTTCCCTCCACAAGTAGGCACGCTTTTAACTGAGCAATCCACCGTTAATAGTTTTTCACCGTCCCGTCTTTTCATTCACTCAGCAAAATTTATTTTCCCTAATTTGAAATTTAATGGCCACGGAATCAGCTTCTTCCCCAAACCATCCTATTTAATCGCAACTCGTCCTCCCTATTTTCTTTTCCAATTCGAAATCCTCACAACCGTTCATCCCTACAATACCGGACCTGGCCAGTGCGAAAGGGGCATACGCGCAGGGCAGCAGAAAACCTAGGGCATAAAATTTTCCACCGCATACTGTAAAAAAAGAGGAAGAAGAGAGAGCAGCGATATAATCATCAGAAGCAGGAAACATGGAGTTGTGCGTTGGTTTCTTCGAGAAGAAGGGCGAAGCATCCGGGAGGAGATTGACGAGAAGAGGGGTGATCGAAGACTACCGTCCTGAAGAGTCACGCAAGCTGCCAAGGACCAATTAAAGTGTATAATTTCAAACATCTACCTCAGGTTTAGGTATCTATGATTCTCTAATTTGTAAATTGTTGTCCAATTTAGTTTAATCTTTACCTGGTTGGTGATTTGAATTATGTAGATGCCTTTCAATAAATTTCTGGAATTTAGAAAATGGTCAGTGATTAGAAATTGGTTTATATAACGATAATCAGTAAATTATGTAATTGGTTAGTGATTAGAATTTAGAAATTGGTTAATATGATGATAATCAAAATGTTCTGATGCATTTAAGGTTATTATGGTTGGAGCTGCCAAATCTTATACCACTATGAAACATGGTTTAATCATTTAGATGAATATTAACAATTTGAAGCTTAAAGTTCTTGTCATAGAAGCTTTAGTAAAATTAACTATAAAACTATATATTTTTGTTTTGTTCTTTGGATTGGGTCTAATTTATGTGTAGAGTCAGATTCAGTGTACTCTAACTTGAAGATCACTGTCTTGGTTTTATGTGGTTACTATACATTCGTCATTATTCTTAGAAGGGATACAATTTTCCTTTAAACTCAAACTAATGATTACTCTATTATAACTTATAAGAAAGAATGTTACCAGTACCAAATTAAACTACAACTAGTCAAGTAAGGACAAAGAAAAACGAATTGAAGCAAATATTTCTTTTTCGCTTGAAGGAAGGCATGTTTAATATCTTAATCTTCTTTATTCAATGTCATGAGAGATGCTTAAACCAAATTGCTTTCCTTTAAAAGGTGTTGTGACTGCAATAACTGCAGAATATTGTACATGTTTTAAATGGGCAAGCAAATTAAAGGCTTGTCTACTTATACTGCGACTAAGTTGAAACTAGGAGCTGAAATCCATTGGTTTATAACTTACTATGGTTGTTCAGGCCTTGCATTAAAAGTTATAAGAGTGGTGAATGCATATGGCCATTTATTATTATTTATGTCTTTCTTCTTTCTCAGCAACTGTTTTTATGCATTTCATCTGGGTCTGCCTTATCGTCATCTTGCCGAACCATTCATCCTCCTTAAGCGCCTTTCGAGGCTGATTTCGTCTGACCTAGTGTTATTTGGATGTCGTTCTGGTGGTATTTTTTTATGAATTTGTTTTGGCATTTTGATGTAATAATTAAACTCTACAGCTTTATTTAATCATTTTATTCTTTCTAAATCGGATTTTGATGTAATAAACTTTGCAAGTGTCCATATTATGGTGCGTGGGCTGATGATAAATCGTATTTTCCTCCTATGCCATTTCCTTTGAATTAAAATAGTATAGTATCCATTTCTGCCTTGCGTTTTGACATTAGAGCAGGTGTACCTGGAAACTACTTGCATGCTGTGATTAGTCAAGATACCATAGGTATTTTCTTTGAATCTCGATTTATATACTCAAGTAACCTGGCAAGATTTAAATGTCTACAACAGCAAAAAAAAAAGAAAGAAAGAAAGAAAGAAAGAAAGGCGTTTAGCCAGTGTGTTTTTAAGGGTGGGTTCAGTTGTCTTGTTTGTACATTGAATTTATTGGTACTCACATAATTTATGTTATTTGATTTGGTTATTTATGTTATTTAATTTTGGTGCACACATAATTTTCTTGTCAATGCAGATTCCTCTCAAGGCCACACACCACATAAGAGATTTCAATACTTGCAGGTATTGAGCCTCATGTTACATTGTATCATTTTGATCTTCCACAAGCATTACAAATTGAGTATGAAGGTCTCACAAGCCAAAGGATCATGTAAATTTCCGGTTCTTATAAAAATCGTAGCACTTGTTGAAGATTTTGAATTATTGTTTGTAATACAACGACTTTGTCTAAAACTTATTGTTTGTAATACTGAATATTTGAGAATTTTAATAAATTAGTTTACAAATAACTGTAATATCGGATTTGCTTATGGCATATTGCTATATTTAACGTATTGTTCTTTTCAGTTGCAAAAGATGTTTATTTTTTTAAAATCAAAATGTCAATCACAACGGTGCATAACATTTGTAGTAGATTTTATTACAATGGTGCATAACTGTTGTAATAAAGTTTAATACAACGGTGGAAAAAAGTTGTAAAATATACATATTATAACGGTGTTGCAACAGTGCAAAAAAGTTGTAAAAGATATTAGTCTATTACAACTTCTTAATACACGACGGTTTTCCCACTGCTGTAAAATGTATATTACAACGGTGTTCCACCGTTGTAATAGGGTCATTTTGTTGTATTGGTAGTCGATGTTCTAATATTATGTACTTTATTATTTAGATAACGATTCCGAAATTCCACTTAAAAACAATGCTCAATACATCAGCTAAACTAGCTAAATTATCCCTATTAATTTTCTCATTTTAACCTATATACCTATGGATGGATATTTTCTTCCTGGAATTTGCTAAATATAATAGATGATACAACTCAAAATCATTTTTTGGAAAAGAAGACAACATTGATCGAATTCCTGGAGGAAGGACAGAGTGTTGCGGCTGAGTCCTGAGGCTCGGGCTAGGGAGTCTCGAAACGGTAGGATTGCGCCTTGCCTTGGTTCACAGATGGAAACCCAACTTCCAATACGTGACTTTGCGGTTTTGATTGTAGAGCCTAGTATGGCGACATGCTATATGGTACCCATGCCGTCTATGATTGATATTTATGATTGAAATTATTTTGACACTATACACTTATAGTAATAATAAAACATGAAATTTAGCGTATCAAGCATTCTTTGGCTATTATAAGGTAAAACCCTATCCTCCGGCTTGTGTTGCAATGTGTGATGGGACCTGGGTCTTATAATAGCTTCATTGTTCTTTATTTAGCATTACGATGTTGTTTTATGCACTGGTATTCTTGAGAGGAAACCCGTTCTGTGTTATACGGCATGGTCCCTTGATTTATCTAACTTTAAAATAAAGATTAATAACTGTTTTAGTTCTCACACCAGTCACATGACTAACCTGGAGTTTATTGTTTTAACCTAAACTCTAGGTGCCCTTATTTTGACACGGGTAGCTAGTAGTTTTGGTTTCGCAGATTTATATTCACAGGATCCTGATTTACAGCTGGAACGATACTCGGAAAGCTCTGTATCCGTGTATTACTTTCAGTTGTGTTTTGTATTGTCTTTTCGCTGCTATGTAATTTATTGTAATCTTTGATATTTTTCTGTTGTATTATATTTATTCATACTCTGTAATATTCTTGTATTATGATGGAATTGTTTTAATTAACAATGAAATGTCCTTCTGTTTGCGTTCCGATGTGGCTTGTTCTCAATCCAGTCTGTGGTTTCCTTCACGGGGAAGTTCGGGTCCTTTCATTTGTATTTATAATGATTTTAATGTACTCAATAAAATCTTTATATTCAAATTTTCTAATTCTTGCAGGTTATTGTATTTGTTACCAGCTTTGGATATGTCATTCTTTAATCTTTTGTACTGGATTACTTTTATGATGATTACTATCAATTATTATATATGTATTGAAATGACGCTTATTTGAAAGTAAGGAGATGTAAACCATGATTGGCACATAATTTCTATATGCAAAGTATGGTCATTGATTTTGTGATTCACTAAATTTGCGTTTGGGTTTTTGCTTTCCATTGCATTTTTTGCACAATATATGTTAAGCAGAAAAAATAGTTTATACGTAGTGGAACGCTATATTCCATAATATCTGCATTGAAATATAGCTAGTTGATTTACACGTATGTAGCTTTGAATATTCTTATTAAAGAAAATATTGATACTGCTCAAAAACATATTGATATAATTGTTGTTACTTTGGATATGTTTGGTGGGTAACTCGAGCAGAATGAAGGTGGTGCAATGCAAAAATTAATAAGTGAAGCAGTGATAGTTATGTATAAGACGTGCAGTTGTAGTTGGTTGTATTAATGCATCTAGATGGCCTAAGGCCTGCTGTGTTTGAGTTATTGAGAATGGTTCAGTTCCATACAACAGAGGTAATTTATATTTTCGATGGACCAACTGAGCCGTGATAGCTAGCATAAGACGTGCGGCCTTAGGTCTGCTGTGCTGTGAATTACTGTGCATGATCCAACTCCATACATGCACTATGGTTTTGGCATGTAGCTTAAACGATTCCTCTTTGAATAATATTTGTTTTAGGGTAGCCAACCAAATGATAATGTTAATTGATGAGTGTGAAGATACCCTTTACATATGGTACTGGCAAGCGAAAGATAGTTAGTATGTTTTGGTCTGCGTATACGTGAAGAAACTGTGCAACAGATGGCCATGCATTAGGTTTATTTTAAAATTTGGGAAATTAGCACACTTAGGATTGTTTATAAAAACAAATACACAAATAGCCTTGTTTCAAATTTAATGACAGATGCAGACCTGTTTTTGGATTTCTGAAGGAGAAGTTTGGGAATTCGCACAAAGGCGAGTTCCCAAAATGCACCTTCAGAAAGACCACTTTCTAACAAATTTACACATAACACCACATTCAAACAAGTTTACACACAACACCACGTTGTAGTGCTATGTTGACTAATCCTTTTTACATTAAAATCGACGCTCAATTTATATTAAAAATCCTTTATATTTATTTAATAAATCATTATGGTTTATAAACGATTCCACAACTATTTTCTGAAAATTTGATTTGGACATAGCTAAAAGCTGTAATATGAAATCTTCATTTTTCTCTTCCGTTATAAAAATATAGTTCAGTAGATTTGAACGTTTCTTGTTTCAAAGAAATCTGACTTATAACAAATCATGTAAAATCAGTTAAAGTTCAATACATAAAACTACGAACAACCGCGACGTTACGAGCTCGTTTTTAATTATATTATAAATTATACGTTTAAACGTCATTTAATTAATATGAATATAAAAACCAAAAATATAGATGGTAAACACGGTAAACCGAAGCCCAATAAGTCAAGGAAACCGAGTAGCCGAACGTACCAAATAATTATGCATACGCTAATTTTATCCAAAGATAAAAAATAAATACGCGTACCAAAACATAGCAAATAATTAGACAAAGACTACTATCCAATTAATTAGACATACACTACTACTACGACCAAACATGCATGCACTAGTTTCGCCTCGGCTGTCTGGTTAGTGGTGTGGAATTGGAAGACGAACCACTATTGCTGCTACTTCTATTGCGTCGCGCACTGCTAGAATGTGGTAATGTAGGTGCTGGTTGCGATGGGCCATGCACAAATTCTTCATGTGCTACTGGAGGAGGAGGAGTGCAACGACCCAAAATTTGTAACCAATTTAAAATTTCCAAATTTCATAAAGATCAGAATTAATTTGGATTTGGGCAGGAATAAAATTGAAATAGTCCAAAAAGAATGAATTTTGGATTAAAAATAGTACGTTTACATAGGAAGTAGTAGCTCACAACTCGGATTTTGATGAAATTAGTTTCATTAAATCCCGAATGATGAAGTTAGGTAACCAACCAAGTTACATCAAAAATGACATCCGTTAGATATGTTAAATTCACAAAAGATTCAAAATTTGAACTAAAAACGGACGATTTTGAGGATATCTTGAGAACGGAATATCGCTAAAACGACATCCGTATGGGGAAAAGAAAAAAATAAAAGGACAAAATATAATTAAATTTTGATGGTAATTGGAATTTGATAGTGCTAACGGCAAAACTGGAACCTAATACCTATCCAGAAAAATTTAGAACATAGAATACTAGCCACGTATGAAGTCTGGGAAAATACCGTATCGAATATAGAAAGTTATTAAGAAAACGAAATTAAAATAAATTATTTGAAAATCCAATCAAATTCCGATTTTGGATTTGAACACATAGGATTGAAGTACGTTAGAAACCGGACAATATGGTTAAAGAATTTCTGAAAAGCGTTATCATTTGATACTCCGAAATGAGATCGGAAAGTCGATGAGAAAGCACACTTTTGGATAATGATAAAAATGGATAAGGATGAATATAAGCCATTCATTTCTCTTTCCTTAGATTTGCGACAAGTCACCAATCCATATGACTTTCTATGCTATAAAACGACCTTCCCTCTCCACTTTAGTCTCACTCCTCCCTCTCCCTTAAGCTCATGGCCATGGATGAAAATCATTTATAAAAGAAAGAATAAAAAGAGATAAAGGAAGAAAAGAAGAAAGGAGGACAAGATTAGGAGCAAGGGACCCTTAGGCAAAAGCTTGGACTTCACAGGGTGAGAAAAACTAAACTTTTAAAGAGTTTTGTTGCTTGATTTAATGATTGCATGTAAGGTGTTTGTTGAAATGTTTCTTAGAGTTTTAGTGGTGAATTCATGGATGATATGATGGTATATAATTGCTAAAAATTCCTGAATAGGTCCATGAAGTAAAAATGACAATTTATTTGGAATTTGGAATGACAGCCTTTACGTTAGGTTCACGAAGTTGCACCTTTATGGAATATCATAAATATACATGCCTTGATTTAATTTTGGTAATATATTTGGGTTATTAGTAAATGATTTGATGTGGTAAAATAAATTAAACCCTTAAAGATTCGATCTTTAAGTAGAATCTGGGTAGTCACTCAAGTATGTGAGAAGCCAGCAATCGATTAAGGGCTAGTTTAATATCAATAATTGTTAGTGAACTTATATGATTATTTGTAGTTGATAATACAAGTTCATCACTATGATTAATTTATTGATTGGATTGTGCTCGACCCGTTTATGAGCAAATATGCTTTTATGTTTAGCATAGGATTGGGTAGATAATACTTGTATGCTAACACCTTGTGAAACACTTCACGATTTGACTATGAGGTGTTTAGCGATGCTTTTGGGTTCATTTCAATTTAATGAACGACTTTTGAAATGGGATTTTGATAAGAGAAAATATTTTTTTTCCCGATTTTGGACAAGGAAAGTTTTGTAAAAATGTTATATAAAACAGAAAGGATTTCGAGAGCTAAACCCGATGTTTCTGAAATGATTCAGAAATGTATTATGTGTTTGACATTGTAGTTCATCACATAACCGATTAGTTGTTATTAATGATATATATCTGTTTGGTAGTGAAGAATTTATTCTCATGCTTAACACCCTTCTTTGAGATATACGAGTTCAAAGGTTATATGATTAATAGTGACTGATCATATGTGTGGATTGCTGATGTGAAGTACTATAGTTTGAAAGTACTTGTGATTATTATGTTACGAAATGGTTTTCCCTAATTTGGGATATAAAAATGATTTCTATGTGTTACAAATGATCGGGTAACGGCGCTGGTGATGAAAAGTCGGGGATGTATGGACTAGGGAAGTCCATGGAAGGTATGGATCGCTCTCGAGGTGGAGAGAGGACGTACCTGGATTATTATCGTGACGGTAAGGTGTACCTGGAACCTGGTCATCAGGAGGATCTCTCGATCAGGTAGCATATATTTTAATATGCTTGTATAGTAGATATTTGAGGTTTTCAAATATGTTATGGTTTGAGACCCCGAAGTGAAAGCTAATTTGATACGAAAGCTATATATGTACTTCAAATGATTTGAAAATAAGAAATCGGGTATAAAGTCCAAAGAAATAACTTCTGAAAATTTAATTGCATTTTTGAAAATCTAAGTTAGGGAAATAAACCCTAGTGGGTAGTTTGAGGAACTGCATGTTGTTTGTTGCATTGTTAGCTTCATAAGTCTATTTTTTTTGGTAGTTGGTGGTGCACGTATCATTGGGAGAAAATCCGTTCCGCGACATGCGGCGTGGTCCCGAGATACCTTATTCAAAATAAAGCTAAGTATAGGATTAGTTAATAAAGTTTTCTCACACTAGTCCCATGACTGACTCGTTGTTTGTTTTTCCCTTACAAACTGCGGGTGCCCACAATTTCCACACGGGCAGTCTGTTAGTTTGTTTTTCAGTTTTCGAGATTAGGTTCAAGCTTGAAGACCTGGAGTTCCAGAGAGAGCTGGAGTTTCATATGAAGGCCGGACATACTCTATTATCGGTATATTATGTTAAGTCTTTATGGAGTAATGGTATGTAAAATCAGATTTTGTATTCAAAAATGTTTCTACTGCAATAATATATTCTTATTATATTTTATCTGTTCCGCTGTGAGCTTTGTATTCCGCTGTGTTTGCTCTGATAAACCCTAACGAAACGTACTATTGCTTACTTTGAATCGATAGGGTTTTGCGTTTTTGGTCGGTTTGAAGTAGGTGGAAGTGCGGGTCGTTATAAGGAAGAGGTGAACCTACTAGAGGAGGAGGAGGAAATGGTGGTTTCGGCCGATCAAGTTTGTTTCTGCACAAGAAAACATCTAAAATGTATGTTTGTGCATATAGTCCTTCCCTCATCGTCTGTCTGCCTCTGTCAGAGCTATTTTGCTTCATCCCATGCACGGTTAATGCCGACAGCCTGCAAATTTAAAGGAAAATTTGATACATTGAATAAATGAAATTAATTGTAAATAATACTACACACATCAACTTACCACGTTCCTCTCTAGTGGTGCTCTGGGAACGTACGATGCTAATGTAGAATCTACTACGGGATGAAGGACATAACGTCGTGTTATGTTCCAGTACCACCTCATGTACTGCGCCGTAGATATGGTGGGCTCTCTCTCCATTTCAATATAGTTCTGGCGGTCATTCCATGTAGCAACAAGTGTGGGATAGTCCTGCTCACTGTAACCCTGTAAGTAAGGAGGTGCATCATCCGGTATATGCTGCATCAAGCCAAACTGTCTCATAACCCTATCGGGAAGGTGCCAAGCGGTGGTGCTGTAGGCTATCATAGGTACTCTCACCGTTCAAAGGTACCTATGAGCTCTGTACATGGGTGGAAGTGTGCCAAGTACCACCTGAGTGTATGGCGTCCAGGTAACCTTTTCGTCAGTAAGGACATCCAATTCATTGAGGTAAAACTGCAACATTCGTCGTGGTGTGTGTCGCGTACTCTTACGTCCAACCCACTTGTTATACGTTATTAAATGTAAGTATATTAGAAATGGTATGTATTGTGTTTAACAAAAATAATCGATCAATAAGTATACCAAGATCCAAGCGGCATCGATGGTTCGATGGGATTAGACCTCACTGCTATTCTTCCGACGGGAAGATAAGTCCAGGACCAAGGCTGCGTTTGAAAATATACTATTAAGACAATAGAATGATGCATCATATTGTATAACAATAATTATAGAAATATAGTTCATATCTAAACTAGTGTCATGCAACCAGCAATAGAGCCAAACTGTAATAGCGCGATCTAAGACAACTCCTGATATGTATAGGCCAACACTGCACTACCCCATGAATATGTAGCGCACTGTCTGAGATCAGCTAAATACAGTAGCCATCTTAAATCTATACGGGTCTTGGCATGATCGACCATCATTGTGCAAAAAATAATGTGCAGTATAATGCAATGAGCCCGCTGTTGAACCTCTACCGCTGTGGCATCTGCAGGAATATCATCAATCAACTAATTACAGTACCATGTGATCTCAACAGACTCGCCACCCCTTACTTTATCAGCCGTTGGATCTAGCCCAAGTAGGTTGCGAGAAAGCTGCAAATAATCATTTCTCACACCATCGTACATAATAGCATTGCCTTCAATAAGCAATCCTAGCAAAACAACCACATCTCCCAATGTAATAGTCATTTCACCGACCGGTTGGTGAAACGTGGATGTCTCAGGCCTTCACCTATCTACTAAAGCACCAATAAGACAATGATCGAGCTGGATGTATTCTAAGTGAAAAATCTGCATAAATCCAGCCCTCTCGATCTCGGCAAGAATCCGAGGATCCGAGGATGTCACTTTCTTAAGTGATGTCGAGTGGGCAATAACAAACTCTGTATCGTCACTCTGGAAATTTAATAAATAACAAAAAAATGACGGTTTGACGTCTAATGCAGAAAAGAATACTAAACATCATAAAATGAAAATATTTACAAAAGTCCACCCCCATACGAGTACGGTTTGATGTCCTACGTTACTGCTGAAGATATGACATGCTCGGATCAACTGGTTCAGGCTCCATCTCGAAATAGTCTACAAAATGCATAATTAAATGTTAAATGATTTTTTTAGAACATGCTATAATTTTCTATTCAATTCCATAAATAATACAATGATTTTTTTTAGAACATGCTATTCTACTTTATAGTCAGTTCCATTAACAATAAAGCAACAATTCCAAACCAAGACAATGATTTTTTTCCATTATGCACACATCTACGCAATACACAGCTTAACGAGTCGTCAAACTCGTGTTTCAACGGTCTTAATTTCAAACAAACAAGCTTATTATGCAACTAAAATGCACATAACTTTGTTTGTAATCAATCGCATTATCTCAATTGCAACTAAATCCAAACTATAACACCCAATAACCAACCATCATATAACCTACATGCTAAAATTGATAATGTGAACAATGCACACATCAAAATTTGTACTTTCAACAAACAAACTTCGTACTAGTAAGCTACTATCAGTTCTATATCCTCTAATACTTGAAATTATATGACCTAATCTCAAAAGAAAAGTTAGGGTTTAGTTTTTTTTTACCATTTTCGTGTTGTACGCCGGATGTGCTAGCCATTGCAAACTTTTTGGAACGAAAAGGAGGAAAAATGGAAGAAATTGGAGTTGATTTGGGATTTTTATTTTAGGTTTTCGGGTGGCTGAAGGGTTTGGGGAAGATGGAATAATGAGCGGAGTGGGGGAGTAGGCTCTCGGGTTTGGTTTATGTGCAGGTGTTTTACGAAGGTGAGTTTTAAGAACTCGCCTTTGTGAGTGTTTTGAAAAATTGCCTTCGTAAAACTGAAACTTGTTAAACCTGTAATTAATAAAAAAAAGGCCTATTAATGTTATTGTTTTTCAGAACAGGTCTATATATGTGAGTTTTCCTTTAAATTTTCATTTTTATTGTTTGTGGGCCGGTTTGGTGGATTGTAGATGTCTTTGGGCCGGTTGTGTGCACAGAGATGTGTACTTTTGTATTGTATAATATAAGCGTTTATTGTACTGATACGTTTTTATTAAATAAAAAACCCACTTTAAAAAAAAAAAGTTAATTAAATCATGAAGTAAGAGCAAGAACTTCGTTTTTTTGCCTACTCAAGTGTATTGAGTCTAACCAGTATGACAATTGAAGTGGAATCCAAGGATCGGCGAACCAATTTTTTTTTTTGGTTGCTATGAAAATTAGATGTTAAACTATTTAAAAAAATTCTTCCAAACACCGTTTAACATTAATTGGTGTGTATCACAAATTTAAAACGTTGTCTTCGTTTTGTTGATACGTACTCACAATGTTGTAATTGTAAAATTACTATAAAATAAGTATAATATAAAATTATTTACAGACGGACTTTCTTAGTTGTTCGCCTTTCAATATTCCAAAGTAAGCTGTTTTGTGGAAAGTTTAAAAAACTGGTATGGTGTTTTTGTTTTATTACATTTTTGTTACTCTGTCCAATTTATATTTTAAAGAAATTGACCATAAATTTGACTTGCTTGAGCTTTGTTAATAAATGGCATCATGTTCCCACTATAATTGTCATTATTCGATCTTGATCGCCATGGGTAATTCTTTACAGATAAGATGATAACTTCGCTCCACTACTGAAGTTAGAGGAATGATCAACTGTTTTTATTATATATAAACATACTCTTATCTAATTTAATAGTTAATAATTTCTTAAGCAACTCAATTTGAAATACAGCGAATAATATTTTCCCCTTATCAATTCTGTAATGTATATCAGGGGAAAAGCCTACATAGCGTAAAAGGTTAATTTTCACAATATGTTTTATATGTATATCTTCCTGTATTTATTTTTGTAACAGTTCTCATTTGTTGATCATCGTAAATGATTATTTCCATAATATCAAAACAAATTATATAACTGAACTTTATTAATGGCTTTAGAATATTCTTAAAGAAGGCTTTAATATATAATACATCATAAGTCAAACTTTAACATTTTAATTTTGCAACCATATTAACATGTTTCATGCAGGCTGACCTTATTATTGCAAGCTAGCACTTCCATATGGTACTATTTCTCGCTAAATTAATGGGAAGTTACATGTTGAAGTATGTTTTTAATTTTAATTTTGGGATCACATTGTAAAATATTATGATTATTATATGAGTAATTAAACTACGTATTTACTGTTTTTATATTTTGCAACACCTGTGTGCCTAGCACGATCCATAGAATGTATGATATTCAAGTTTACACGTGGGGAGACAACGGAGTTAATGGGTTAAGCTCGAGGAAGAGCTGATCGTCTGAACTCAAAAGAGCATAGGCCCCGGACCACGCTAATCACACGACTTAGATTTGTTTATTTTGCAATTAAACCCGTATTCTTTTAGAGTTTAACCACAAAATGTAAGAACTTATGAACACTTTATCGGTGGTTCTATGAGAGGAATATTCTTGTTTGGATCCTAAGTTCTCGAGTTCGAAGATAAGCTGGCTGCTCCGAAGTCCTTGTCTAATTTTTCCTCTCCTCTATCCTTTCGTTTCCGTTTTTTTCTGTTAACGCAAATATCACAATGCTCCACAGTCACCGTCTTTTCATCTCTCATCCTCTCCTCCACACAAAATCTACTTCTTTATCCCCTCTTCTCCTCCGACATTTCCCGATCGCCACTCGTCTCCACCCATCATCCCAACTCGCTGCTACCGCGCCCGAATCCGAAATCGGATCCGTTTCCGAACCAACAACACAGGCTGAACTAGACAGCGGCCCCATCGAGCTCCCTCCATCTTCATTCCCCAATACAATATTTGCTGTAGACGAAAACCCTTCCCCTCTTCAGGTTGCCACCAGCGTTCTCTTGACCGGCGCCATTACCGTCTTCCTCTTCCGCTCCATCCGCCGCAGAGCTCGCCGTGCCAAAGAACTCGTATGTTTTTACCATTAAATATTGCTTGTCTGTCGTTTTATTGCTTCTTACAGTTTTTCTGTTCCAATTATATTGTGTTGATAGAGAGTACGGTCAAGTGGAGTGAAGAGCACCAAAAATATAAAGGAAGAGGCTTTGGAAAGCTTGAAAATGATCGGTGTGGCACCAGTTGAGGTTCCATCTGGGCCGCCTTCTCCTATTCAAGCGGCTTTGGGTTCAATCGCTGCTGCTGTAATTACATATATTTTGTATAGGTTTACCACTACCATTGAGGCGTCACTTAATCGCCAGGCGATTTCTGATACTTTATCGGTTAGCCTTTTGTTTTGCGTATTCTGCTTTTGTTACTGTCATGTTATTGTTCCTCTTCATCACCACCTTACATGCTTCTGGATCTTATTTTTCTTTGGTTACATGTGTTAGATTAAACATTTATTTGTTTGCCTACCCGTGGCATTGGCATTTTAGTAGTTGCATGTATCTATTCAGTTCATATGTGTATATGCATATCAACGGGTGTAGATCCTGAAACATAAATTAATAGAAACAATTTACAGTGGTAGTTTGTGTACAATATCATATTTCAAATCAATATTGATGTATGAAAACTCCCTATAATTAGTTAAAACTACTTATAAGATACTTGAGATCTCCTTGCAAGAAGCTTGAAAAAGCAGCTTGGAAATTGAAACTTGAGAAGCAAATATTTACTATTTACAACTTTAAGGAATTTCATAAGTAAACTTAACCAACTAAACGACTAATATAAACTTACGGTTGCCGAACAAATGCATATCGATTGCAATCTACATCCAGTTATATAATATATATTATACATCCATTACTTATAAGTTAGGATTTGCAAACACCCAAGTTCACTCGTCTTAATTTAAATGTCAAATTACTCTATAAACTTTGTTTAGATGCTGTTTTAGAAAACTACAATAAACCAGAGTTACTATTCAGAACTCTTTTTGAGAAAATTCAAAAATAAGTTATTGCCAAACTGGTTCTACAAATGAACTTTTATGATCTGCAATGTTTTGAAGTAATGCAAGAAATTTCATTTGACGAACTACAAATCATATTTTCTTTTCAACGTGTACAGTTAAACTATCTTTCAACAATCAACATATAAACAATAATGGCTTCATGGTGGCATTTACTGAAATCCTATCCAATCTTAGCAACAGAATCATTTGTTCCATTTATTGTAATTAAATATCAACCATAGTAGTTAAGGCGCAAAGCTTGAGCCCTGAGCTATTTTTAGCCTTGTCTTTTTTGTACAAGTGTGGGCTTTTTTGCAAAAAAAAAAAATGCACTACAAAATGCTACTAAAAATGATAAAATTTAGTGATTAAAAAATATAGACTAGTATGTAGGAAATCACAAATGAAATTTCGGAACTAGAATGATCACAAATTCGATAAATCTAATTATTTAAAGCAAAACATAACTCTTTAAACTTTAAAATTAAAAATATCTCGATAAATTTAAAAAATATCTAAATTTAATTTAAAATTTAAAACATAACTCAGTAAATTTACTAACAAGTTTAGATTAAAGTTTATACCTTTAAACTAGTTAATTTAAATGAAAAATAGTTTTAAAAAACTGTTGCTGATGTTTGAAATAAATACACACGCACCCCTGACGGTGGAAGCAGTAGTGGCGGATGCAGCAACAGTTTTTTTTAGTGTCGAGTGCGTTTAAAAGAAAGGGAAAACCCTAAAAATTGTTCAAAACTGTTGGAATTTGAGAGTTGAGAGTCGGATCGGGTCCAGACGAAAGTGGGCTTGGCATTAAATCAATTATTTCTCGAGACGCGCTTATTTGAACCTCATCGACTCGAGAAAAAGCATCAAAGGCGCACTCTATTTGTGCCTCAGTTAGCCGAGGCGCCTCGAAAGCCAGCATGGCGCAAAGCATGCACATGAGCCTTAGGCGCGCCTTAACGACTATGATATCAACTCCGATGCATTAAAAACCCTTACCTAGATTCTTCAAATGACACCTTAGTGGTTATAAAACCTACTTTAGTGACAAAAGCAGTCGCGTCAATCAAGGTGATGAAAGTTTCAAGCAAAAGAATTACCCGTCGAAAGAAAATGAAGTTATTAATGAAAAAGACTGTCTAAAAGTGCACCAGATATCTGGATTTCGTAGTACCACCGTAGGTTGAAGGCTTGAAGCTTGGTTTCAGAGATTGCATTTATAGCAAATAATTCAAAGAAGACGTCAGTGGACAATAATAGGAGGATAGGGCTTTTGCTTGATTTAGTATAGGGTTACAAAGTAGAGTCAGTAATGTTCACTAAGATACTATGGTAAGTGTCAGTCTTTTATGAAACTTAAAACTCAGGTTTCACTATGTCAATACTAACTTATGTTTAAGCCAATATTGAATCCGGCTTTGCTTCTTACTTTCATTTTCTACCTAAGCATTTCCTCCTTTTTACATTGCTGTCATAAATTTTGTAATTTCAAAGAAGTTTGTAAAATAATTTTCTTTTGATTATGTTGTCAATCAGTCATGCCAATTCCGCTATCTTCTGAAAAATAATAAAGATAAGTCATTTTTACAAGTAAAGACAGTAAAGACATTCCAGTATGTGTGGTCAATTTTACACTTACACTAACTCCAGCCGCTGTTCTGGAATATACTTTATAAATTTTGCATGACTATTTTCCATATTCCTGGATTTTCTTATTTAGGACAACTGGACCATGACAGTGGAAATCAAAATATCTAGAAAGCAAAGCAAAGCAAGAACAATAATAATATAATAATAAGGATATCAACTGGGAATGTTGAATATAGCATCTTAAACTAGATCACCTAGTGATGGATCTACCAATCACTTTCTTAAATAAGTTATGCTACATTGCAATGCGATGGAACGTCGCCTAGCTGTCCAAAATGCTGTATCTATATTTCCTTTACATGTAGTGATTAGATTGTTATGTGTTGCTCGGTGCGTTAGAACATACACCTATTTCTTAGTACTTGTGCTTCTTAATTTTGGTTTATGACTTATACATAGAATATTTGTATGAAGCTTGATAGAATTCGTCACAAAATTTCTGAATGCTTCCTTGTTTCTTTGGACATATCTTCATATTATCAGTCCCCATAAGGCAATCAAACATGTTAAATGATTCATTGTATGTTTATTCTACCTTCCCATGTTCACTTATACTGTTGCTTCCCTTTTTAGCAACTGGAAGCAGTCAATATTTTCCATTGTTCACCTCACAAATTTTTATCTTGTTGTTTTCCAGGTTCGTCAGATAACAATTACAGTAAGGTGAGGGTTCATCTGTCAAAATTAACAATTCATTTTAGTTCTTAATTGTGAAATTATGAAAACTTTGTATACTTTCAGGACTATTATAAATGGAATTTGCTACCTTGCAACATTTGTCTTTGGCATCAATTCTGTTGGTTTGTTTCTCTACTCCATTCAGCTTGCTATAAGCTCCTTAATGGATAGCCTTAATTCCAATGTCGAGTCAACGGATGAAAACATAGAACCAATGAATGTGGCGAATGATGTCTCTGTGGGTTCTACTGACGATTCATTCATCAGCAAGGAAAATGGAGCAGATGATAGTTGATGTTAAAAATAAAAGAACTTCATCAGAGGTATGCCGGCACTCATCAAAATTTATTACCAAAATTATACATCTTCCTTAACCACAATCCGGAGCCCGTTATATAGATGTCCTCTCCATTTCAGTTACATGATGTTGTTTGTATGAAAACACGCATTCGTCAACATGCAGATCTAATAGGAATAGAGTTAAATCTGGAGCAGTGTATTAAAAAACGCGTCTAAGGCGCGCCTCGATGCGAGGCGTTGGCAAAAACGCCTTGTGGCGCATCTCTAGAGGCGTTTTACTTCAGAGGCTTAAGCCTCAATCAATTGAGTTGTAAAAAAGGCAAAAAAAATTGTAAAATAAGCGTTAAAAACGTAAAAAATGCAAAAAACTCTGGTTTAGGAGACTTTTTTTTTTTTTTACTGTCTTTTTTTTTTTTTTTTTTTTTTGTTGTGTTTCATTGAAAGACCATTTTAATCGTTTCCTCATTTCTATTGTTGGATAGGTTAATTTAAAATGAACAAACGTGATATTGCATGGAAGTGAGTCAAATATTTACCGAATTCTACAAATTTAAAAAAATTACTCTGTGGATTTTGTGATCATATATGCACCAGAGGAAGATATCATTTGATCTTTTGCAATTTATAGTGCAAGGATGATTGTATTTTGTATGAATTGCTTTAAATGTTTTATGGTTTTTAATTACTATTTGACGTTTAATGTTACTCCATATTAAAAATTAAGTATATATGTTGCGTTTTTCTTTTACCCGAAAGGCTTGCGTCTCGCCTCACGGATCCGAGAACGCCTCAAACACGCCTTTTGCGTTTTAAAACATTGATTTGGAGTGCTGTCGTTTGGTAATATCAATTATTATTATTAGTTTGTGTGTGTGTGGAGGGGGGGGGGGGGGGTGGTGGTGTTGGCGTTTACTATGTACACAACTACCTAAAACATTTTTTTTTTTTTTTTTTTTTTTTTAAAGGGTTCATTAATTTACACTTCAAGATTATTTAGTAATTTAATTGTTTAAGCTTCTACTCAACGAAATTGCTGAAGTCGTATACGTACAACGTCTGTAGAACAATTTCTTTGATGTAAAGAGAAAGCATGGGGATAAAGGTTCAAACATAATAGCACCGTCTTTTTTTCAAGTTATGAAATGTAGTTTAGCACAGTATAATATATGGTACAATAACAGATCTAGGTAAATTTCAAGACGATCCTTTATCAAGTTGCATATTTTTTGAGTTTTTTAAGTAGAGGTATGTACAATTCTTGTTAATTTAAATAGTTCAAAAGTGCAATCAAGTTAACAATTAAAAATGGTTAAAAATATTTACTTATTTTGTTTACCCAAAATTGGTTTTAATTTGATTGTGCTCATAGCAAAATATTGGCATTGCCAAATTGATTTTGTCAATGCCAACACCCTAAATTTGATTGTGGCACAAACAGTTTCAACCTAGATTTAATTCCATGTAAGCTACATTTGCAATTGTAGTGGAAGACTTTAAGTTTCTCAACTATTAGGAGGAAAATTGCGTGATGCTCCACTGAAGTATCAAATAGTGCTGGTGAAGGTTGTTTTCGGCGAGGACCATGCGATTTTTTGCAGTAGAAGTTTGTTCACACTTTTTTAAGGTAAATGAACATAACACTCAATTCTTATTGGTGGAAATCCAGAGGATCCATATGGACCTCCTGATTTGCACCAATAGGAGCCGAGTGTTATGGTGACTTACCTTAAAAAGTATGAACAAACTTGCATTCAGATTTTGTCCAAAAGCGATCCAGAAAACAATTTTTTCTTTAAAACTGTTTTTTGTCCCAGCAATTACAAAAATTAAAGAAATAGCACAAAATGATCATATTTTATCATGTGCAAAGTGCTTTGCAATTTTACGGTCAAATAAGTAGTTTCCGGACTGTTGGCAATTGGTTGAACATTTGTATCTCATGGCAATTCAAAGTGACCATTAATGTCCATATAAGAAATTGTATAGTTTTTTTACATGTAAAAACTGAAAGTTCATTTAGAGTAACTTAGCTTCACTCTTATTATTGATGGTTTGGTTTTTTATTTACGATTTCACTATTCTACAGATCCGGTAACAAGCTGTTGAATATATAAATACGACATGCTCGCGTGGAGATTATACTGCTCCGCGATTTTTTGAGATTTTTTTCCCCCCTAGATGGCAATGAAATAAATTGTATATTGATGAATTTACTGCAGAATATTGTGAAAAGTTGGAGATATTCACTTCGGTTCAACCTTGATTTATTTATGAACATCTCTGTTTTGTTGTAGATGCAATTCAAGATGGACGGTCTAGTAGTTTTTTAGGTTGTCTTAAGGTTGAGCAGGCTTGTACTAAGCAGTTCGTCACCACTACACCTAATTAAGCACGTAATCAATTATATATATATTCGACAATGATATATCAAAAATTAATAATATTTTTGATGCATTGCTTCCATAACTACAAAATTCGGCATATTTATGTCGACAAAAATATAATAATAGTTCGATTTTATTCCTCCGAAAACGCTTATCCTTTAGAGTTTAAAAAAAAAAAAATCAATACATGCGAGTAGAAAAAAAAATACTAAGGCCCTTGCAATATTTGTTAAGGTAAATTACTTTTATTTTTGAAGGGACTAAATGGGTAATAAGGTAAAATTACGTTTATTTGTTAAGGGGCTACTTTCCTCATTGGTACTCCTCATAACAATTTTTGAAAAAAAAAATTGGCTCCTCCTAACAATATTTGGAGTGTCGATAATAATGCCTTAGATACATTAAAAAATATTTATGCAGCTCCGGTAGTGGCTGAAACGCTGTATTTTAAATTAATTGTTTGTATTGATGGTGGACAAATAATATGTATTTGCTTTATTTGATTACTATTGAAAGTGGTTGGATTCAAGTGTTTGTAAATTGACCGGTTTATTAATTTTTAAAACAAAATATCAAGAACCCTGCAAAAGCGAATCGAAACAATAACTTTGTTTGCATAGATGGAGGTAATTTGAAGTGGTTTTTCTTCCTCTATGTTAATCGTCTATATGTTCTTGGCCATTTAGGCTAATGGAATTTATTTAATTGGAGCGACTATTTAAACTTAGAACTAGAAATAGTTGATGGCACAAGAAATTTGAACCATTGAATCTTTCTGGGTTTTTTAATAAAATGGTGGAATTTAGAGGATTCAAGTAAGAATCAATTGTATAACAAATTGTGTTTAAATAGATTTTCCCTTAGTTGTTACGGTCTTTAACTCAAGTTTGCAAGTTCATCACTATGAAGAATTTGTGATTTAAATAACAAAGCAAATCAATTTTTTTTAAATTAAGAATTCACCATTAAAATAACATTATTTTGTCAACTGATTCTCTTAATTGTTTCAAATTAGAGTGTTTATTTTGACTTATTAAAATAACTTTATTTAATTGTATAACAAATCTAAATTCTCTTGATTATTTCGAATTATTAAAAAAAGGAAAACCAAAATAAAGTAGGGTTTTTGAAACCCATTCGGAGATTAAAAACGGGTTTTAAAAAACCATTTAGCAATTTTTTTAAGATAAATGAGGATGAAGGTATTAAGAGGAAATTTTAAAAACCGTTTAGTTAAAAACCCGGTAATGGATCCATGCTTAAAAAATAAAATGGGTAAATCTCGGTTTTTTTCTCTTTCTTGCGCTCGAATCAAAATTGCTATAGCATGAGAAACATAAAAGAAGTGCAAATTTATCTTATTTTTTCTATTTTTGGTTCTGCTGGAGATGCTTTAACAACTATGAATTTCTTTTTGCATGTTATAAGAAGAAAAGATAAAAAGGACACATTTTAAACAAAATCCAGCTAAATGAAACAAAATGGCATATTTTAAGTGTGGTGCTAAGGGCATCCCAATATATTCTTCCTAATACTTGGACAACAAAATATCATAAGAATTAGTATAACACTTTTCTTAATACCACTCAGTTAAAAACTAGGGGCTACCACACTGTTTTGCCCTATTTCTATTTCGATCGATATTCGTTCGTCCTAATTTAAAAAAAAAAGATCAACGAGCTAAGCCCTAGATCTATTACCGACCAACGAATTCGATGCCACAATGCCGAGGAATATACAATAGCCGTGAATAATGTTTGAATTAAGCAAACTAGAAGAGAAAGTGGGTTTTCAGATCACCAAACAATTGAGAGATTATTGTACGAATTTGAATTTTCCCGTAAGCGATGCAAAGAAGACAACGATTACGAGAGATTAGGGTTTTTGAATTAGCTTAGTACATGATTAGTTCGACAAATAACGATTGAGTGAGATATTAAAATGAAAAAGTATTATGGTATTAGGAAGCATACAAAATTTAATGAGTTTTATTTTTTTAATTGCAGTACTAGAAAGAACATATTGGGATGCCCTTAGCACCACACTATTTTAAATACCATCCAACTCAAATTCCAAAACAAAATACGAACGGATAGACGCGAAACTTTTACCATCACAAATTGGGAAAAGACAAGGATTGATAGCAATCAGATCATAACGAGGAGACCATTCTAAAGTGGAGTTCCGATTGCATACAATCTACTACTTAAATTACAAAGTAGGACATTGATATTGCTTGTCTGTACTCTCTAAAGCCAAGCGTTTCAAAATGCCAAACAATGAACATCTCTTCCACTTAATTTTTACACGACATCCCACGTTTATTATCTATAATTGTTTATCTGCTATATTACAGATCTCCGTAACCGCATCCTCAAAATTTTATTGCACTACTAAAAACATTGCAGTTTGTGCTTTCTAACACCATCGCATAGTAGCCAAAAACAAAAAATTCGGTGATTTCAGTTCCGCATGGTGGTGTGATGCTAAAACCGCCACGTTTTGTGCTTTTGGCCACCACACCATGGTGTTAGAAAGCACAAACCAAGGTGCTTTTAGCATCACAGAAAATTTATTTCATCCACTCCTTAAAAATCGTTGCTCTTCTCAACCCGATGATCGTGGTTTCATTGTTCTCCCAAATTATTCCTTAATCGGCTAAGTTTTGACTATGGGATAATTGTTCTTTATTCTTTATCAGTTGGACAATCCTCATCGTCTGCAGCAGTTTCTTTTTGTTCTAGACCTCACTTACTGTGCTACCTCCATGAAGCACCACATTGTTGATATATGGTTGCCTCATGACCAACAACCCAAAACCTAACATTTGTACAAGGATGATTGGTCGACATAAGTTAACTGATGTTTTGAGTATATTGTGCAATTCTTTGTTGCTGATGAGTAATATTTGAATATAATCATCAACAACTTAAATGTAGTACCTCAAAAACTATAGACTATGGATTATTTATTTCTTTGTAGACACCAGTCAAACTAGGATGGTACGAGGGTTAATAAAAACAGAGAGATATTACATATCAATTGGTTCACAATTTGGATTTTTATTCTTTTTTTTACTGGAACTCACTATCCTTTTGAAACAGTTTATTTACATTAGAATTAAATCTGGATGATGATCATAGCTAAAGCAATAGAACTATGCAAAATTGCAAACACTAAATGTGCTTCCAAATAGCAGTTTCAATAGGAATCGTCTTCTATTTAAAGACCCCTTCCATATCTGTTTGAAGCAGTAGTCTCCAATATGAAATTTCGAAATTTATAATATTACAATGGTTGAATTTGAAACTCATAAGAATAGATACATATTAATGATATTTTTCATCAACACGAAAGCATGAGGTTATGTTTGTAGAACTAGGGTAATCTTGTAACAACCTGCCCGGAATGATCCTAAATTTCGATTCAGAAAAGACCCATCGAAACTTAGAGCCGTTCTAAATGGGTCGTTGGTTCCTGTAAGGATTACATTTGCACAGATAACAATAACATATACTTCGAATGTAAGTCTTACACAGCGGAAAGAGAAAATTTAATACTCAAATAAGATGTACCATTTATTTTAAAACCATAGAAATACAGCAGTACATCTGTTCAATAGGTACATCAAATAGTTCATTCTCATAAGATTCCAGAAGATGTAAAGCAATAACTGATAATAATAACATAACAACTTCGTGTTTTTCATCGGCTTCAATCATGACTTCATCCATGGCTTTTGCCCCATCTACTGACCTGTTGGATATTAAGGAGAGGAGTCAGAACATAAAGTTCTGTGTGACTGAAATATAGTGTTACTTAATATCCATACCCTATATTTTTAGCAAGTTATATATGTCATGGTATATCTACGCAGCACATAGGCATTCATACAAACATAAGTATCTAACCAATATCCAAGTCAATCGCCCATTAGTGTTTTGAGGGTAAAGACCTAGCGAGGTGACATTCTCGGTCACTTAGGGCCCTATTAAAGGTGTATTTGTAACCCTAAGGCAGACCCCTTGCCCTTTCGGACCCTATCCTAATACGTTAACGTTCTTAAGTCTATACTCTAATTTGTAATATGAGAAGTAGTATTGCGAACGTTGCTACTTAACCGATATTACCCAGTAGGACACCTATGTAGCTTAAGACTTCCCTTAATTAGACAGTTAGTGAGCATGCAATGACCACATATCTTTCAGTTACCAGTTTGTCCCTAGTTGAGCCCTTACAAGCTTCTAGAGGAAGTGGACATCACCGTGAACTACTCCACTCTGTTACCGTTTTATGCTTAACCACTTTTAGAGGAGGACCCAAAGACTTACTTAAAATCTAATAAGGGTGGGTCTCGTGACTTTGGTTCCTCTCCAAGAAATAAACCTTCGGAGTGATCAAAGTCCTAACCACTTAAGACCGAAACTAGATAAAAAGAGAGTCAGCCACTTAAGACCTTCTCAAGGCATAGTAAACCTGCCTATTTTCGCACTAGACTTATATATATATATAGTTATATATACACACCAGACCTCTCACATTAAACCGTATACCTGTAAGTGTTGGATATGCCGGTCGGTTCCGGGCAGACATCTACTACAAGTTGGTTTAACCTCGTGTCTAGTGTACTACGTTTTTGAATGGCCCCTGGCACCTAGACATCTCATATTAGTTGGACCCACTTGTGGTTGCTGGATTTGCAGGTCGGTTCCGGCGGGCTTCTACCACAAATGACAACTAACCCCATGTTTATGTGTCACTATTTATATATGTTTAAAACCATTCTATATACGCACACACAAGCAATCAAAATTATATTTATTATGGGGACATTTCAAATTCGAATTCTAACCTAAACTGTATTTATTACGCTAATACAATGTTAACTACGTTGATTACGTTTATATAGGTATAAAAATAATAACGCCTAATTAACTTAAATATTCATATAAATGGTGAAACTTCTAACGAGGTGGCAATTGTCAACTTTTATCCAAATCAAGGCATACAAGTTAGGTTTTCCATACTTTTACCACTACAACATAGGCATGATAACATAATGATAAAATAACAAATAGCAGTGGATGGAAAAACATACATATACACAATTTCAACTTGCATCTTAGGCATGTTGAAACGATTTCAATACTGAATTAAAAATAGAGTATTACATATACTTGCACGTATATGTTTATAATTCATATTTCATCCAATTCACCGCTTTTTGGTGTTGTATACATAAAAATATTTACATTTGACTAATTTCAATTGTGAATGTGTTTGGATCCAAAATGGGATTCAAACCCAATTCAAATCATGAAACAATCAAATCCAAACCTTTTTAGGCTGAATCAAATGACAATAAAGGTGAATTACGTAAAATATAAATAATAGTAGCAACACCGCAATTTCATCTTTAATCCAATATTGAAAACAAAATCCCCAAAACCCAATCAATTATGACAATTCATACGCAATAACAAGATATAGGATTTGGTTTTTTTTTTTTTTTAATGTTTATGTTGTCAAATTTCCCAAATCCTTCAAGGCATATCTATTTACATGACAATCTATTAAAAACATGAATATGCCTTAAGTAAACTAGATTCCACTCACAGATTGAGATGGAATAGAGAGAAATCTGTGGTAGATCTAGATCTGCACTAATTCTTTGCATTCAAGCATGCTCCAATAATCCTCCTAATTATATAAATATAAGAGACATGCATTAAAATCTTATACATATATGTTTATGCCAAATTCCATAATATTAGATTTATATGAAGTAGAATAGAGAGAGATTAAGAATAGAGTTAGAGAAATAGAAGAAAACCTTTACCCTATTCTTTTATTTTTATCTGGAATTTAGCAATGGTGGAGAGGTAGCATGGAGGCAGGGGTAGAGAATGATTAGGGTTTCATAGTGTAACAACCCGCACCTCCGTTCACGCAAGATATTGTCCCCAACATAGCCACCGTATAAGTGTGGTGTTTTGTTTCTCAAAAGGCCTCGGCGTTAGTAAGAGATCGGCTCTACTATATAAGTACCCACTTCATACAGGCTTCCACGATGTGGGACTTAGGGGTGTTACATTCTCCCCTCCCACAGAGCCCAATGTCCTCTTTGGCTCACAAACACCTCACTCAGATGCTGTGGTCCATACAGGAGCCA
This sequence comes from Allium sativum, assembly GCA_030737875.1. Lineage (NCBI taxonomy): Eukaryota > Viridiplantae > Streptophyta > Magnoliopsida > Asparagales > Amaryllidaceae > Allium > Allium sativum. Next base: position 522,528,927 of record CM060923.1, on the reverse strand, counting down.
CAATTCCGGCTGGGTATTGGCTCTGATACCACTATAACAACCCGCACCTCCGTTCACACAAGATATTGTCCCCAACTTAGCCACTGTATAGGTGTGGGGTTTTGTTCCTCAAAAGGCCTCGACGTTAGTAAGAGATGGGCTCTACTATATAAGTACCCACTTCACACAGGCTTCCACGATGTGGGACTTAGGGGTGTTACACATAGTGAAATAGGAGGGGCAATACATAGTTGGCCATGTGAGCATAGACCGTTGGATTAATTAGAATTAATTCAAGCCATTTATGTATATATATCCCTAAAAGAAAAAACCATTTATCGAGCTACATTGCTGAGGTGTTAATTTTTATTTAATTTGTTCCTTATTCTCTTAAGCTTATTCAATATACGCAATATACATTGTTCCCATAATCTTATCTTTAATTCAAAATTTGAATCTCCCTCTTTATTTTAATTTATAATTTGGACACACATATATTATCCATTTAATTATATATATATATATATATATATATATATATATATATATATATATATATATATATTCTGTGTTTACGGTCCAAATTCATTTATTCATAACTTCTTCATGCGTTGACCGTTTTCAGCATATTATATACGAAAACGATGTAGAATTTCACCACGACTCAATTAGAAGAATTTCGTGGACAAATTCTTAAAGCTGGAAAATTTGATTTTCCACATATTATTTAATTTCTTATTTTTAATTATTTATTTATTAGTAATACTTATGAATTATATGGGGTGTCGCATTCTCCCCCCTTTAAAATAGATTTCGTATCGAAAGCGGTCTAAGGGGCGAAAAATACAACTCGCTTGAAACATCCATGTTGTTTATAATTCATCCATAAACATCCATGACTCACAATGATTATGAACCGAAGGCGTACTAAAGTGAGCTTAATACGAACGTGTATGTGTAATAAGTGATGCAATATGTATGCAAAACACCTTAACATGCATGTACCTCTATATGAGTGTGCCTGTGCAATTGTATTGCATCCATCTCCTACCATCCAATCTAGTAATCACAATGCAACCAAAAATCCTAAATTTTCAAAGGTAGAAACATTTTTTTTATATTCATAGCTTCTCTCAAATTTTCTCTTTACCATACCCGAACCAATCTATCTGAAAAATGCGAAGACTCGAAATCTTGTGCTCCAAAATATCCATGGTGGCACAAGATTTCCGAGGTTCCGTCTTTGTTCCTGTTTCTTGATTATGCCCTACAAATATATATATTTATATATAGTAATGTGGAGGTTTCTTATCAAATATAAAACTTTTATGGGTTCCTAATTACAATAGCATGTATCTCCTTAACTTAGAAAAACCCAAAATATAATATTAAATCATTATTCTCCACGGTCTGCCTAATCAAATTAGACTTTTTCTAAAGTCTAACTACAAATTTGGTTCGCGTAGAAACTTGTCAATGGTTATTCCATCAACACTTTGGTAATTTAAGTGGCCTACTTGAAGTTCTTCAAGAGTGCCCACTAATTAGCAAAAGAATTATACTATCCTATAAGTATTACTATCATTCCTACTATCAAAGAAACTAACTCTACGTATCCTTCCTTTTATTCCTAAAGCTTCTGCTGTCTTCATTTTGTTCTCTAGTCTTCAAGTGAAGTTTGATCAAAAAGAATTTCCTAAATTAAACATCTAAATCTAGCTAATTAATGTCCAGTCTATACTTTGACTAGAATATTTTTCTATGCTCCAGTTTGTTGGAAATTAAATTCCAGTAAGGTGTTTTGTTAAAATTTTCATAAATTTTCCCAGAAATATTATTGACATATTTAAAATTACAAGGAATGAGTATTGTTTTATTTTGGATGGAGCGCGCAAACATGAAAAATTACATGTCACATCCTTTTCATTTTAGGTATATTCCTTATAATTTTAAATATAGTCCCCTTTTTTGAATAACGACAAAAGGGCTAATGATGTGCACGTAAATGTGCACATTTATATTCAAACATTTATTCTTATTTTAATTAAATAAATAACATAATTGGCTATTTTTACAAATTTTATACCAAAATCATAAAATTCTCAAATTGTCATGTATTTATCCTCATTTAAGGTGTAAAATGGTTACTTGTGCATGTTTAAATTTGTGATTGCATTTACTTGTTCTTTGTACTTGTCTCTTATAGGAATTTTGAAGCACAAATAATGCATACACATGAAGACTTTGAGCATAAATGCATGCATAAAAAGAAACGAGGAGGAAATAATTCTCATACGTGATCGTGGAGGACCCCACCTCTCAAATTACCCTCTTTTAAGCTTCTTATTAAAGACTAATTGGATAAGACAAAAGGTCTCATGCATCCTACATGACTCATTAGTGGCTAAGAGAGGATTAGAAACTTTATGAAGGGGCATTTTGGGGAGTTCCCAACAAATGTGATTAGGGTTTTGGGTTAGAAACATGTATATATATACCCCTTTATGTGATGTAAATAGTCTCTTCTCTTTTGATCCCCTTATTTAGTTAAGTTGAGAGGAGCACAAGCTCTCTTGTATTTCCATGGCTACTTAGCCGTTTTCTTTATGTAACTTCTTTGTTTTAATGCAATTTAATTTCTATGCTCTTTACTTTCATGTTCATAGCTTAGATTCGCATTCATGTTCATAGTTTAGATTTACTTTCATGTTCATTTGCTTTATGTTCATAGCTTTGATTTACTTTATGTTCTTAGTTTAGTTCTCTTCTTGTTCTACTTAGTTTTTCTTTCATTTTGCTTTATTTTCTAATATTGAAACTTACATGTGTTGATATGGTAACACATATGAGTGGCTATTCCCTTGATTTAGGGGTAACGATGCTCTCTTACTTTATGTAAGTTCAACATTTATATGATTTTTGATCTCTAATTTGTGCTTCATGTTAGTGAATGTTGATGTAAGTTTATACAAATGGTTTTGATAGTCTATGTTTGTTGACAACAAAATAGGCTATGGTTAGTCAATGTAAACACAAATTACATCAATATTTGCTAAATTGTTATTGATTTTGAAATGAAAGTAAGAACAAAATTTGATGGTCTATAGTTTTAGTTAATATTTCATAGGCCATACTTAGAATAGTTTTGCTTTAGTTCCATTTTCATGAGAATCATAAGTGGTTTGAATATTGCATTTATATCACTTAATGGAGATCATAAATTGTATTTTTGATAACTTACATAAATGTGAGAGTTGATTTGCCTCTAAATTGTTTTCATTTCATATTTAGCTCTCATATTAGTTTATAGTTTTCATTTATCTTTTATTGGTTAAAAATTCACTTGAATTTGGTTTAATTTGATTGAGTAAAATCTAGAATTAATTCTTTCCCCACGGATCGACTCGCATTCGCCACATACTAATAATTGTACGTCGTGCGCTTGCGGTATTATCACGATATTTCATGTTAACGGTTTTCTAATTTAGTAGAATATCTGTTTAGCGAATAGCTAACTTAAAAAAAATTTGACAAATGCCTTTGAACTAGCCAGAACATGGTCATATTCATACTAAAAAGGTCAATGCAATTCGAATGTCTCATCCTTATTCTTGAGGGTGGCATTCCATGAGGCTAAATTTCCAAAAACCATAACACCAATACACTTCCTCTATGTAGGCTATAAATCCAGTTCTGTTATCAACTTCCAAATTCCATATATATAGTTAGTCATTAGGTTGAATGTCCCCATGAGGTTCTTTCTCTATTTACACATTTGTCTTAAGAATTTAAAGGGTTTTAAATCCCAAAATCTCATGCATAACACGGATTTATTACTTTCATCACATTTATACCCTTATCTGATCAATACAGGGGAACAATTAATGGTAACAACCTAAACTTATTTTGGTAGTTTTCTCTTACAATTAAATGGTCCAAATACTACTGAGGTCTTAACACTTTCAATCCTAATCCCTAAGATGTCAATTCCTTACCTTTAAATTTTCCAACTTTGTCCTCTTTATAAATGTGGTTCATTCAAATATGTATATATGCCGCTAGACCATTTCCTGAATACTTATTTAATTTCCTCAAGATTCTTCAGGCTTGAAATTATCTACTTTCTCCAAACCAACTTGTCTTTTTAAATTAATTCCCAAAATTTCCCTTTTCAACCTTATTAACTACTAAATCATTGCCCATTAAATTTGCAATTAATAATCATGAATTCATTTCCTCGAAATCATGAATTACGTTACTTATATTCTACCTATATCTTTATATTTGTGTATATTACTATCCGTTAGGTACGGTTATTAATGCCTTAATTCATGACTAACTATCATAGGCAATATTGTTTACAACCAAATCTATAAAATTTACTAGTTCTTCAAATTTAATTGTATAGTCATCTCTTTCTTATGTAACAACATCATTCTCAGTGACATTAAGTAAGATTCAATCGTCGTGTTATTGTCATTTAGGGGTGAGCATTTGGTTGGTTTGGTTTATCCGATGACAAATTTGTCAAACCAAACTAAAACCAATAAAATATGAAAACCAAACCAAACCAACCAAATTAACTTTGGTTGGTTTGGTTGGTTATCCGATTAAGCCGAACTAAAAATGTCTTACACTTTATGTTTGAGATATTCACTATATTTTGAAACAAATTATAAATATATGATCACAATATTATTATTTTTGATTTATATGCTTTTTAATATTAATTTTGACACATAGGTGATGATTAATATATACTTAACTAGCTAAACCAACCAAAAATATTTATTATAATACTGATAATTTTGAAAATATAGTAAAAAATTTGGTCAATTTGGTTAAACCAATAACCAAATTTAATATTTTTTCGGGCCGATTACAAACCAATTTAATTTCAAAACCGAACCAAACCGACCAAAATAAATTGGTTTGGTTGGTTTATTTGGTTTAACTAAATAATGCTCACCCCTATTGTCATGCATGTATATCTATACCCTATTGTGACAATAATTTAATAAGGTTTCAAAAAATTTGCATTAATTGTTGTAGCATAAAAAGTCTAAACTTTCACTTTTTAAAATATAACTCTATTATTGCATACGAATCAATGTCCAATGTTTTTTTTTTTTTTTAGATTTCGAAAACGTTGCACTAAGAAATTGGGTGCTCCTTTTTCAACTTTTATATTTACTATTATGTTGCATGCCAAAGATAAACGTTTGAGGTTTTGTGTGTAAACAAAAGCTACTTTAGAAGAAAAACTTAATTGGTGATATTAAGTTTCTTAAAAATGTCTAATTGACATTCATTATCATATTTTAAAACACCTTTGAAACATTACCCAATAAAGGAAAAATGATCTCTTTATATTTCGTGAAATGTTCCAAATGAATATTTCATTCGTTTATGTTTCACAAACATTTACTACATGCCCAAAATTCTTTAATTAATAATAAAATATCTTTTCACATTCAAACACTCGTCTTTTATTTGCATACCAAACGTTTAGTCTTTAATGAATTTCAAAGATGAAAAAAATGTTTCAAAAGGAATGTTCATCTGTATTTGCAAATGAGACCTAATTGAATTAATTAACAATTAATTCTCTTACTCATATCCATATTTTTAATTTACCTCTTTTTTTTCAAATGTACTTTGAAACATTATATTGCATTCCTTGTTAGCACAAAGCCCTCATTTATATAAATAAACATATTTTGAATTATATATATGTGTGTGTGTGTATATATATATATATATATTGAAATTCCTTAACGAACATACCATTCATTACTTTTCATTTGCACAATGGGGTCCTCTCAAAAATTAGATTGTATGGTTATAAATACATTCCAATTTACTAAATAAATTACTTGGAATAATATTTCCTCCTTTATTTTCCCCTTAGCACTCTTATCTTCTCGCATGCTCCTTATTTTATAATGGTCCTATCATTTTAGCTCTACCAATTTTTTAATAAAATTTCTATCTTCTCTCTTCTAGTAGGGTATGTTAATGATGTTTATTTTTCCAAGATTTTATGTCTTGTCTTCTTTCTCTTCTTTTTCTTTTTAAACGTCACTTTACTATCACCATCTAGAAAAGAACATTTTCAATTCAAAACTTTTAAAACTTTGTTTCATCAAGACCATGAAAATTTCAAATTAACTATATAATTATGTAGTGCTTGTTGCTATAATTCCTTTTCCTTTAAAGTTCTTATTCACAAACATTTACGTTTAGCCTTTTCATTTTTTGTCTTTGCTAAAACTCATATTTACTATTTTATTTGAAAAACTAATGAACATTTATAACTCTATTTTTTTTTCAATTGGAATTATCTTGTAATTCTAGTCCATATACAAGAAGTTAATAGTTGTTCAAAAAATTTCTCTTTTAAATAACCTTTTTTTAGTATGTCAAAAATCCATTTTGATGGGTTTCTAAATATTTTTACTCTTTTATTTCAATTGTTTGATAAACTATATGGAAGTGTATAAAATTATTATTTTTCACAGTAAATTGATGGTATGTCGAAAATCATATTTGTAGGTTTTACATTTCCTTGTCAATTAGTAAAACATGCTTATCATTTTAAATTTTCCTATCGCACCTACAATGCTTTCAACAAAGGTTGATATCTTTATTTATGAATGCCTATATCTTGTCTCAGCCCTTTTTCTTCCATATTCTTTATTTTTATTTTCTCATCCCCACACATTCCTAATATATGTCCATTATGTCTATTTACACCATTTTAAATGTTACTTATTCTTATGGACATTTTTAACACCTCACCCAAATATTATCTATAAATGGTCTTTAAATAATCCATTAATACTTTCCTTTCCGACCATTTAACGTTCCTTTGAAAGATTAGATGTTCATAACTCAATTTTTGTCAAAGATGTCTCTTAGCAAAATCGGACATATGTCCATCTTAATTGTTCACCTAATGAACACTTATTTAACTGTTTTCTTTATCATGATCGATAATTCATCTGATTAACATCCATTTACCACTTGTTGAATAAGGAGGTTTCAATCCCTTCCATATTCCAAATCCTATAATTGTCCAATGCTCAGAGATATTTAAATTGTCAAAGAGGTTGCTATATTACTATATGGCCTCTAGACATTTCTAGAATGTAATGCTAAACCTTCCATAAAAAGACCTACAGATGCTCCTTTCTAAAGATATGCATACTTTGAAAAAATATATATACTTATATATATTAAAACTTTTGAAATTCCCTTTTTAAAATAACAAGTACGCCTCTCATACATATATATTTCCCCATAATAGGGTAACATATGCTCTGATATCAAATGTAACATCCCGCCCGGACTGGTCCAAAATTTTGACCTAAAAAGGCCCATCGAAACTTAGAGCCATTCTAAACGGGTCATTGGTTCCTGTAAGGATTACATTTGAATAGATAACAATAACATATACTTCGAATGGGAATCTCACACAACAGAAAGAGAAAATATAATACTCAAATAAGATGTACCATTTATTTATAAACCACAGAAATATAACAGTCACAATTACGTCTGTTCAATAGGTACATCAAATAGTTCATTCTCATAAGATTCCAAAAGAGGTAAAGCAAAAACTGTTAATAATAACATAACAACTTCGTCTTCTTCATCAGCTTCAATCATGACTTCATCCATGGCTTTTACCCCATTTACTGACCTGTTGGATGTTAAGGAGACAGGTCAGAACATAAAGTTCTAGGTGACTGAATATACCGTTACTTAATGTCCACACCCTATATTTTTAGCAGGTTACATATGTTAAGGTATATCTACTCAGAACACAAGCATTCATACAAACATAAGTATCTAACCAATGGGGTGGATATCCAAGTCAATTTCCCATTAGTGCTTTTAAGGTAAAGACCCAATGAGGTAGCATTCTCGTCACTTAAGGCCCTATTAACGGTGGATTCTTACGATCTCTTATAGCCATGAGGTGGACTCCTAGCCCTTTTGTAACACCCCAAATTTTTTGAGAGTATTAAAATTAACAAATTCAAGAACACTTAATTTTTAGAAGAAGAATTAAGTGAAATGGGTTGCGCTATTACGTTGGTCTCAAAATTTTGGTCAAGATAGACATTTGGTTTGCATAAAACGGACACCTTATGAAGAAGTAATTAAGCCTTGAAGTTTGTATGCATATGAGAAATATATATATATATATATATTAAATAAATAAATATGCAAAAAAGTTCAAAACAGCGAATCGGGAGGGGGAATAACCGAACCGACCCATTTTTGAGGTCGACCCGAACCCTGTAGGGTCGACAAGGGGTTGATTCAGGGTGTTTGGCTGTCAACCCGTGGGGCGATTTGCTCTAAGGCAGATGTAGCATCTGATTGGTTCTCATGGTTCAGAGTTAATCTAATGGTCCTAAAACACTCTCTACAACTATATAAGAACCCTAAACCTAAAACCTAATTCTGTTATTCACTCTCATCTAAACCTAGCCGCCAATAAAACCTAAATCAAACTAAATCTAATCTAATTCAACTAAGAGAATTCAACGATCTACAACAAAGGAGAGAAATTCAATTTCAGAATACAGATCCTATAACTCAAGGATTTCTTTTTGTTTGTAAGTGTAGTTATCTTTCAGATGTGAATAAATTAAAGACATGATTTGTAAAATAGAATTGTATCAAGTTGTATGTGATGCTGATTCATGTTTATTCATGTCTATTCTATCATATATGCCTATGAACTATTGTGGTCTATCGAACCTATCATGTTATGTGGAAATTGGTGAGTAAACCTATGATGTTGTATAGGAATTTGGGAATGAAATTATCATATGTAAGTTTGGTGATATTATGATGCATACAAGTTTTAGGATAAGTCATGTCGTTTATGCCTAATTGTTTAGAGCCATTGTGCGTACATGTTTAGATCTACGACCTTATATGTTTAGATCAACAACTTTATATGTTAGATCCATATGCCTTTATGATAGATCTAATTTGCAAGCTCACCACTACATGCCAAGTTTAACTTGTATAGTTTTATGTAAATTCGTATGCTTGTGGTTCATGTTGCATAGATCAAATTTGCAAGTTCATAATTAAAAATATATTGTTCTATGCCAAATCCATGTGAATATGTGTAGTCAGATCCATACTTTTGTATGATGTTGGAATGTTGCAAAGTTCCTCTTTTCCCTTTTTGTTTTATAAGTTAGGCTAAAATATCGAGCCTAACATTCTATGTAATTTTGCGAACGTACAACGGGGGTAATGTTGGAGAAAACATGAAATTACATGTAATTGGCATGTTTGACACATAAGCATGATATGTGGCATGAAAATGGTATAATCTATATACCTAAAATTTTGAATGTGATTTAGAAGAAAAGTGGGCCATGACAATAATTGAATTATAATTTACATATAAATATGTAGGATAAACATGAAAAATTACATGGATTGGTTCATGTAATGGTATATTTAGTATGCCATTAATTGTGAGCATAATTAAAAGGATAATTATGGCATAATTAAATTGGGAATAATTTACATATGAAATTTGTCGTAAATAAAAAATATTTAAATTTAGAAAAGACGAATATGCCTAACCCAAGGTTAGACTGAGTTGTGGTATAAAACTGCCCGGAACCGACCGGCACATCCAGTGACCACAACAATACCCGTCTAATGTGGGTGGTTAGTGCATTGAGCCCAAAAAGGACCCGAGGTTAGACTAAGTTATGGTGTAAAACTGCCCGAAACCGGCCGTCACATCCAGTGACCACAACAATACATGTCTAATGTGCGTGGTTGGTGCTTTAATAAAGCTAAGTCAAGATTGGTAGGGTTAAGTCAATTAAGGAAACATTTAACCAATTCAACATGTTAACTAAACTGATGGGTGAGGTTAAGTAAATTTAGAACACTTAACCATTATAACATGCTAATTAAACAAGTGGGTGAGGTTAAGTAAATTTAGAACACTTAACCGTTATAACATGTTAATTAGACAAGTGGGTGAGGTTAAGTAAATTTAGAAGACTTAACCGTTATAACATGTTAATTAGACAAGTGGGTGAGGTTAAGTAAATTTAGAACACTTAACCGTTATAACATGTTAATTATACAAGTGTGCGAGGTTAAGTAAATTTAGAAACACTTAACCAATATAACTTGATTTATGGAAAGGTTAAGTTAAAATAAGAGGGCAACACTTAACCAATATAACTTGATTTGTAGTAGGGTTAAGTTAACACAAGAAGGCAACACTTAACCAAAGTAACATGACACGTAGATGGCTTAAGTTAACTTGAATTGATTGATGACACTTAACCAATACAGCAAGATGAACACGTGGGCTTATGTAAACAAGAAACACTTGACCAATATATCTTGATGAACGAACGGGATTAAGTTAATAGTAAACACTTAACCGATCCAACATGATAAGTAAGGAGGGTCAAGTTAATAATAAATGCTTAACCAACATGACATGATGAATGAGTGGATTAAGTTAACATGAGCGGACAACACTTAACTAATATGGCGTAATGTGCGGGAGGGTTAAGTACATATCGGGTTGGTGGGTAATATTAGTAAATATAGGCCCACAAAACTTAACCATTAAATAAACATGCTTGAATCAGTGGAAGGGTTAAGTACATATCGGGTTGGTGGGTAATATTAGTAAATATAGGCCCACAAAACTTAACCATTGAATAAACATGCTTTAATCAGTGGAAGGGTTAAGTACATATCGGGTTGGTAGGTAATATTAGTAAATATAGGCCCACAAAACATAACTATTAAATAAACATGCTTGAATCGATGGGAGGGTTAAGTACATCTCGTGTAGGTGGGTAATATTAGTACATACAGGCCCACAAAACTTAACCGTTTATTAAAAATGCTTGAATCGATGGGAGGGTTAAGTACATATCGGGTTGGTGGGTAATATTAGTAAATATAGGCCCACAAACTTAACCAATAGGAAACCCTAGTAACGGGGACCCATTTCAGTAGTAACCCACATGGATGTATCACGGTACCCTAAACTAGGCAGGGTGGGGCACGATTACTGGGTTGATTATAAGTGGTCAAAGCAACGGCATGGGGTACGTCAGTGTAGGTTCCGATGGTTTACGGGCGTGCACGTACTCCGGAGTGGGAAAAAGCAGGCACTGGGTACTAGTAGTTATACACTGTGCATCTTGAATTGTGTTGGGTTGCTATAATAAGGATTGATACACCATATGGTGGGGCCAACATAGGGTATCTAGACGCAAGAGAGGGTCGATTGACACAGACACATGGGTCATGAATACAAGTAGGGAGCCGATCGATAGGCTAGTAAGGGTACATCTAACATGTTCATGCAATTAGGCTGATTGAGGTGGAATCCTCACGATAGATGTACACCTGAAGGCTACCACAATTACGGGGGTTGGGATCACGATTATCATTTTATACAGATTACTAGTTGGGACACTAGTTAGGTGGTGCAGAGATAAATATAGAAATCAGATTAACAGAGTAGTAGCGAAGCAGAGAAAAAGTAGAAGCGCATTTAGTTCACCTTGCACTTATCTTGTCCTTAGTTACCTTGTTTTTATGGTATTGTCCTATTTTCGGTTTATTCATGTCATGATCCTATATCTTGTTTGCATGCTGAAAGATCACTAGACTTACCAGACTTATGTCTGACCTAGTTGGTTTTTCGCCTCTTTTCTTCCGTTTCCCCCACAGGTAGTTAGGGAGGGAGTAGCTCAGCCTAACTTGGACCTCTTCTCCTTCCAAGCCTGAAGATTAGTTGGTGTATCGCTTTGGACTCTCTCTCTTCCACTGCTATGGCTGGTTCATGCTTTATCGGGGAATATCATTGTTTTTATGCTTCTTTTATTCTTGGAAGTTTTTAAATCAAGACAGAAGTTCTATGCATTACTTTTAGTATGATTGAGACAACTGTTATAAAAGCTTGACTGAACCACATTGTTAATAAAATGACTTTATTTTCCGCTGTTTTATTTGTCCGCCTTGTAATTTATCTGCATCTTTTACCTATAATGCTCCAACGAAGTAAAGTCATTCCCTTTGTGAGTGACCTTAATGGAGGTGGGGTGTTTCACTTGGTATCAGAGCTGAAGGTTACCGGATCAAATAAAAGATTTGAAAAATTATTTTTGAAATGATTTTAAAAGAAGCATTTTCAAAAGAAAAGTTTTGTTTTAAAGGCATATTCCCCAAATCCATATGCATTATCTTTTTGATACTCTGTTTGAATCCTTGTTTCCTTCTTTCTTGAGTCTCTCCGGGGCTCCTGGCTTTTTGGGAGGTAACCTCATCGTGGCATGGTTCCGTTGGCTTGATGAGACCACGACACTTGTTAAAGGGCAAATAAGCGCCCAACTTCCATCTATAGCCGCAGTAGTTTCACCTACGGCTAATTTTTCTTTCGAGCTTTGTAGGATTTTCCGTGCGATGGAGGCAGCTTTCAAAAGACCTGTCGACAAGTTACACAAGGATGGCAAAGATGAGAATGAGGGAGCTTGGCTAAGGAGCACAACCCAAGGACGAAGAACTCATAGATATAGACTTGGTTCACAAAGGAGGGGAGGAAAGAATAGTAAAACCTAAAACAAAAGGAAATATCTTTATTTTGGTATAACGGCTCGTATAATTAAGGGAAGGGCAAGAACAAAAGACAAGATTTTCCAGAAGGCAAGTGCATGCTCTCACCACCAGCATACCTAAGAGAGAGGTAGTATGGTTTCTGGTGAAAAGTTTAGTTTTTCTTCTTGTTTATCCTGCTAGTACTCTTTTTGATTTTTGCGCTTCGCATTCGTTTATATCTGCTACCATAGTTGAGTCTCTACACCCTAGAGCTTTTATAGTAGAGGATCCCATTATTGTCTCAATTCCAATTTGTGGTTCGGCTCATTTATCTTTGGTTTGTAAGGATTTGAGATACTTATGTTTTTGGTTTCATGGGCTATCGGTTGATCTAGGCATGGATTAGTTAGCTAGTAATTGTGAAAGGAGGGTAGTTAGACTTTCGACTTGCCTCAGGAATACCCTCGAAATTTCGTGCGATCCTAAGGGATCAGTTTGTCTTTGCTACCTAGAATCACTTTATGTACTTATCGACGATTTTCGATCCGTTAGAGTAGTCCATGAGTATGCAGATGTTTTTTTGATTAAGGTTAGGAGTTTTCCCCCTAAAAACTCGAGATAGGCTTCCGCATGTATCCAGTTGACAATACAAAGCCAGTTATGTGATCAACGATAGTTTTGGAGCAAGATTGGTGAGGATAGCCAGAGTCGGTTAAGTGCTCAATTGTTTGGTCGTTTTGCTAGTATCACCTCACATAGATCGTCCATATTCGGAGGAGGTATTCCTTGGGTGCTTGTCCGATATTGGTTTAGGCCTTTGGGGCTTGTACTTGAGGGATGTCCAGTTCGACTAGGATGGTTTGCGTGAGAGATAAATAGTTGTGGCAGGCGCCCTAAGTAGAAAAAAAACTAACCTTAAGAGAGGTAAAAAGTACATAGCTATCTTTAGCTTTAGACCCTCAGATTTGTGACATGATGGATAAGCTAAGTAGAGGAGAGACCTCTAATCATCTTAGTATATACACTTGGTATCATGGTTCACTTCTGTTTGTCTTGGAAAGATAGTTCGACAACATTGGATACCCTCTAGCATAGTAAATGATCAAGGTCCTATCTTTACTAGTGGGTTTTGGAAATGGAGGTTAAGAATCTTCACAATCGTGAAGTTAAATTAGTTAAGGTACAGTGGAGTGAAGCTCAAAGAAGATGCGACTTAGAAGACTGAAGACTAGATACGCGCATCATACCCTTTTTGAGGGTATATCCTTGATTCCTCCTTTTTCTATAATATTTATTTGCATGCTAATCTTTATCTTTTAAGTATACCCTCTCGATCCTATCCTCGATCCTTAGGTAGAAGCCAATGGATGAAAACATGTGTTTGAGACATGTTATAATTGATGGTTGCAAGTGGTTGTAAGTGTTTGCTAGTGGTTGCTCGTGGATGCATATACACACATTAGGCACTAGATCGGCTCAGTCACTTTCATATTGCATATGCATATGAATGTATTTGTATATGGATTGAATCTTGATGTGTTATCATACGTATGTTTCATATGGATGAGTGAATATGCACACATATAGTATTTACATGATTAGGGATATTTGCATACATATTGGACACATGACACTCTCACGATTCGCATTAAGGAGGTCAACTGGATCAGTAGACTGCCTGATTTTGCACTAGATAAGAGACATATACACACACTATGCATATGTTCATATGGCATTAGAAGTCTTTTAAGGACAATGGATGCTTGTGGATGATGGATGAGTAGATGGATGATTGGATGTTAGGATGCATTCTTCTTAACTTGAAGATTTCGGGAATGAAATCCTTTAAGGAGGGGAGAATGTAACACCCTGAATTTTCTAAGAATATTAAAATTAACAAATTCAAGAACACTTAATTTTTAGAAGAAGAATTAAGTGAAATGGGTTGCGCTATTACGTTGGTCTCAAAATTTTGGTCAAGATAGACATTTGGTTTGCATAAAACGGATACCTTATAAAGAAGTTATTAAGCTTTGAAGTTTGTATGCATATGAGAAATATATATATATATATATATATATATAAACTAAATAAATAAATATGGAAAAAAGTTCAAAACAACGAATCGAGAGGGGGAATAACCGAACCGGCCCATTTTTGAGGTCGACCCGAGCCTTGCTGGGTCGACTAGGGGTTAATTCAGGGTGTTTGGCTGTCAACCCGTGGGCCGATTCGGTCTAAGGCCGATGTGGCATATGATTGGTTCGCATGGTTCAGGGTTAATCGAATGGTCTTAACACTCTCTACAACTATATAAGGACCCTAAACCTAAAACCTAATTCTACTATTCACTCTCATCTAAACCTTGCTGCCACTAAAACCTAAATCAAATTAAATCTAATCTAATTCAACTAAGAGAATTCAACGATCTACATCAAAGGCAGGCAATTCAATTTCAGAATACAGATCCTAGAACTCAAGAATTCCTTTTTGTTTGTAAATGTAGTTATCTTTCATATGTAAATAAATTAAAGACATGATTTGTAAAATAGAATCGTATCAAGTTGTATGTGATGCTGATTCATGTTTATTTATGTCTATTCTATCATATATGCCTATGAACTATTGTGGTCTACCGAACCTATCATGTTATGTGGAAATTGGTGAGTAAACCTATGATTTTGTATAGGAATTTGGGAATGAAATTATCATATATATGTTTGGTGATATTATGATACATACAAGTTTTAGGCTAAGTCATGTCGTTTATGCCTACTTGTTTTGAGCCATTATGCATACATGTTTAGATCTACGACCTTATATGTTTAGATTACAACTTTATATTTTAGATCCATATGCCTTTATGATAGATCTAATTTGCTAGTTCACCACTACATGCCAAGTTTAACTTGTATAGTTTTATGTAAATTCATATGCTTGTGGTTCATGTTGCATAGATCAAATTTGCAAGTTCATAGTTAAAAGTATATTGTTCTATGCCAAATCCATGTGACATATATGTAGTTAGATCCATACTTTTGTATGATGTTGGAATGTTGCAAAGTTCCTCTTTTCCCTTTTTGTTTTATAAGTTAAGCTAAAATATCGAGCCTAACATTCTATGTAATTTTGCGAACGTACAACGGGGGTAACGTTGGGGAAAACATAAAAATTACATGTAATTGGCATGTTTGACACATAAGCATGATATGTGGCATGAAAATGGTATAATCTATATACCTAAAATTTTGAACGTGATTTAGAAGGAAAGTGGGCCATGACAATAATCGATTTATAATTTACATATAAATATGTAGGATAAACATGAAAAATTACATGGCATAGACTGGTTCATGAAATGGTATATTTAGTATACCATTAATTGTGAGCATAATTAAAAGGATAATTATGACATAATTAAAGTGGGAATAATTTACATATGAAATTTGTCATAAATAAGAAATATGTAAATTTAGAAAAGACGAATATGCCTAACCCGAGGTTAGATTGAGTTGTGGTGTAAAACAGCCCGAAACCGACCGACACATCCAGTGACCACAACAATACTGTCTAATATGTGTGGTTAGTGCATTGAGCCCAAAAAGGACCCGAGGTTAGACTGAGTTGTGGTGTAAAACTGCCCGGAACCGACCGGCACATACAGTAACCACAACAATACCTGTCTAATGTGAGTGGTTGGTGCTTTAATAAAGCTAAGTCAAGATTGGTAGGGTTAAGTCAATTAAGGAAACACTTAACCAATTCAACATGTTAACTAAACTGATGGGTGAGGTTAAGTAAATTTAGAATACTTAACCGTTATAACATGTTAATTAGACAAGTGGAAGAGGTTAAGTAAATTTAGAACTCTTAACCGTTATAACATGTTAATTAGACAAGTGGGTGAGGTTAAGTAAATTTAGAACACTTAACCATTATAACATGTTAATTAGATAAGTGGGTGACGTTAAGTAAATTTAGAACACTTAACCGTTATAACATGTTAATTAGACAAGTGGGTAACACTTAACCGTTATAACATGTTAATTAGACAAGTGGGTGAGGTTAAGTAAATTTAAAACACTTAACCAATATAACTTGGTTTATGGAAAGGTTAAATTAAAATACGAGGGCAACACTTAACCAATATAACATGATTTGTAGTAGGGTTAAGTTAACACAAGAAGGCAACACTTAACCAAAGTAACATGACACATAGGTGGGTTAAGTTAACTTGAATTGATTGATGACACTTAACCAATACAACAAGATGAATACGTGGGGTTAAGTTAACAAGAAACACTTGATCAATATTTCTTGATGAACGAACGGGGTTAAGTTTATAGGAAACACTTAACCGACCCAACATGATAAGTAAGGAGGGTCAAGTTAATAAGAAATGCTTAACCAACATGACATGATGAATGAGTAGGTTAAGTTAACATGAGCGGACAACACTTAACTAATATGGCATAATGGGTGGGAGGGTTAAGTATATATCGGGTTGGTGTGTAATATTAGTGAATATAGGCCCACAAAACTTAACCATTAAATAAACATGCTTGAATCAGTGGAAGGGTTAAGTACATATCAGGTTGGTGGGTAATATTAGCAAATATAGGCCCAAAAAACTTAACCATTAAATAAACATGCTTGAATCAGTGGAAGGATTAAGTACATATCGGGTTGGTGGGTAATATTAGTAAATATAGGCCCTCAAAACTTAACTATTAAATAAACATGCTTGAATCGATGGGAGGGTTAAGTACATAACGGGTTGGTGGGTAATATTAGTACATATAGGCCCACAAAACTTAACTGTTTATTAAAAATGCTTGAATCGATGGGAGGGTTAAGTACATAACGGGTTGGTGGGTAATATTAGTAAATATAGGTCCACAAACTTAACCAATAGGAAATCCTAGTAACAGGGACTAATTTCAGCAGTAACCTACACGGATGTATCACGGTACCATGAACTAGGCTGGGTAGGGTACGATTACTGGGCTGATTATAAGCGGTCAAAGCAGCGGCAGGCGGTACGTCAATGTAGGTTCCGACAGTTTATGGGCGCGCACGTAGTTCGGAGTGGGAAAGGGCAGGCACTGGGTATTACTAGTTATACACTGTGAATCTTGAATCGTGTCGGGTTGCTATCATAAGGATTGATACACCTTATGGTGTGACCAGCACAGGGTATCTACACATAAGAGAGGGCCGATTGACACAGACACATGGAATATGAATACAAGTAGGGAGCCAATCAATAGGGTAGTAAGGGTACATCTAACATCTTCATGGCAATTAGGCTGATTGAGTGGAATCCTCACGATAGACGTACACCTGAAGGCTACCACAATTACGTGGGTTGGGATCACGATTATCATTTTATACAGATTACTAGTTGGTACACTAGTTAGGTGGTGCAGAGATAAATATAGAAATTAGATTAACAGAGTAGTAGCGAAGTAGAGAAAAAGTAGAAGCGCATTCAGTTCACCTTGTACTTATCTTGTCTTTAGTTACCTTGTTTTTATGGTATTGTCCTATTTTCGGTTTATTCATGTCATGATCTTTTATCTTGTTTTCATGCTGAAAGATCACTGGACTTACTAGACTTATGTCTGACCTAGTTTGTTTTTCGCCTCTTTTCTTCCGTTTTCCCCCCAGGTAGTTAGGGAGGGAATAGTTCAGCCTAACTTGGACCTCTTCTCTTTCCAAGCTTGAAGATTAGTTGGCGTATCGCTTTGGACTTTCTCTCTTCCACTGCTATGGCTGGTTCATGCTTT
Organism: Allium sativum; assembly: GCA_030737875.1. Classification (NCBI taxonomy): domain Eukaryota; kingdom Viridiplantae; phylum Streptophyta; class Magnoliopsida; order Asparagales; family Amaryllidaceae; genus Allium; species Allium sativum. The sequence goes on along the minus strand of CM060923.1, from coordinate 522,510,535 downwards.
ATCGGGGAATATCATTGTTTTTATGCTTCTTTTATTCTTGGAAGTTTTTAAATCAAGACAGGAGTTCTATGTATTACTTTTAGTATGATTGGGACAACTGTTGTTCAAGCTTGACTAAACCACATTGTTAATAAAACGACTTTATTTTCGGCTATTTTATTTGTCTGTCTTATAATTTATCTGCATGTTTTACCTATAATGCTCCACTAAAGTTAAGGCATTCCCTTTGTGAGTGACCTTAATGGAGGTGGGGTGTTTCACCTTTCGTACCCCGTCCTAATTTGTAAACGTTCTTAAGTCTATACTCTCATTTGTATTTTGAGAAGTAGTATTGCAAATGTTACTACTTAATTGATATTACCTGATAGGACACCTATGTTGCTTCAGACTTCCCCTAATTAGAATGTTGGAGAGCATGCAATGGCCACATATCTTTCAGTTACCAACTTGTCCCTAGTTGAGTCCTTACAAGCTTCTATAGGAAGTGGACATCGCCATGAACTACCCTACTCTGTTACCATTTTATGCCTAACCACTTTTAGACAAGGAGGACCCAAAGACTTACTTAAAATCTAATAAGGGTGGGTCCCATGACTTTGGTTTCTCTCTAAGGAATAAACCTTCGGAGGGATCCAAGTCCTATCCACTTAAGATTGAAACTAGAAAAAAAGAGAATGAGCCACTTAAGACCTTCTCAAGGCGTAGTAAACCTGCCTATTTTCATACAATAGACTTATATATATAGTTATATATATACACACTACACCTCTTACATTAAACCATATACCTGTAGATGCTGGGTATGTCGGTCGGTTCCGGGCAGACTTCTACAACAAGTTGGTTTAACCTCATGTCTATTGTACTAAGTTTTCGAATGGCCCGGGAATCTAGACATCTCACATTAGTTGGACCCACATGTGGTAGTTGGATTTGCAGGTCAATTCCTACATGCTTCTAGCACAAATGGAAACTAACCCCGTGTCTATGTGTCACTATTTATATATATTTAAAACCATTTTATATACGCATACGCAAGCAATCAAACATATATTTTGAAACACCCCACCTCCGTTAGGGTCACTCTCAAAGGGAATGCCCTAATTTTGGTGGAGTTTATAAGTATAAGTCACAGATATACAAGACAGATATAAGAGCACATATTTGTAAACAGCGGAAAATCATCAAACTTTTATTTCATGAAAGCAAATACGTGCTACAACAACATCACCATAATTGTCTTACATCTTTTCCAAAACATAACATAACACTTTTCATAATCTGTCTTGATTACATTATTTAAAGAAGCAAAGATAAAACATAGATAAACTGCAAAAGCCCCATAGAGTTTGTCCAAAGCCATAGTTTCAAACGAAAAGGTCCAAGCAATACATTTCTCTTCTTCAAGCTGGATGCTAAGGCTGGTCAAGCTGCAGTGTTCCCTCCCTGTGGACCTGGGGGGGGGGGGGGGGAACGGAAGAAAAGAAGACGAAAGAAAAGTAGAGTCAGACATAAAGCCTGAGTAAGTCTAGTATTATTTTGTCTATGAATAAAGAACTGGGTATGATAAGTATAAACAAGAAGTGGGAAAGTACTATAAACTTGGTTAAGTTGTCTAGGGTCGAATATATTATCGTACCCCATGTTAATCTCTGAACCCATATAAACTAGTTTCCAACTGGCACCCCATAATCAGGGTGATGTGATCCGTTCTACGATGATCAGCTCCTACTCGCATAATTACATGTGTCTTACGGCCCCCGATGTTGTAGTTACCTATGCTGGTCCCACCATGGGGGGTATCAAGTCCCATGGCGGCGGCCCGACACAACCTTAGAATGCACAGGTATGCTACTGGTGCCCAGTGCTTTATTTTTCTACGCCGGAGTGTGTGCACGCCCGCACCCCGTTAGAACCTACACTGCTACACCACCGCCGTCGATTTGACCTCTTACAATCAGCCCAGTAATCGTGCCCCACCCTGCCTAGTTTCAGGGTATCCTGATACACCTTCTAGGGTTACTGCTGAAAAGGGTCCCCCGTTACTAGGTTTTCTATCTCTAGCCAACATGCTAAGTTGGTTAAGTGTTTTCTAACCTAACCCCCACTAGTCCGTTTTGTTTAGCATGTTCTATTTTGATTAAGTCTTTAGTTCACTTAATCCTAACAATCCTGACTCAGCCTTAATTGTCTTATTAAGGCCCTGACCTCTCACATTAGACAGGTATTGTTGTGGCTGCCTGTTGCCGGTTGGTTCCGGGCAGTCTTACGCCACAACTCAGTCTAACCTCGGGTCCTTATTGGGCTCCATGTTTAACCTCCCACATTGGATAGGTATTGTTGTGACTACTGGACAGCCGGGCGGTTCCGGGCAGGTTTACATCACAACTCAATCCAACCTCGGGTTAAACACATCGTATGTTCTACATTTACATATTTTGTCTTTCTTCTTTATTTTCTTATATGTAAATATTTGCGGCCAATTATTAAGTTAATGGTGTAAAGGTTACACCAATCATGAGCCCAACCCATACTTGAATTTGGGCCCTTCTATTTTATATTTTCATTCATTAGTAATTTTAACCCAACGTTATTTTCCCCCGTTTAACACGTCCGTTTATTATATATATGTTGGGCTTAGCCTTTTAAAGCCCAACTTAGCCATGCGAAAAGGGGAGGCTTAAAGCGTGATTACATACACAAAGAGGGGAATGTGAGCGCATGAACTTGCAATATGACGTTGGAAATACAAAATAGAAACTGGTGTACTTGCATAGTAGTGACATATACTTTGGTCATAAAGCATAGGTGACATGAATCAAAGCATGTAAACTTGTAGTTATGTTAAGAATATCACTATTGACACATAGGCCTAACTACAACATGAACCTATATTTTTATTTCAGGCATAATGTCAAACATAAGCATGGCATAAATATTTCTAACATAAGCATGGCATAATGTCAAACATAAGCACGGCATAATGTCAAACATAAGCATGGCATAGGTATAGTTAAATTTGCTCACATAACCATGGCATAAATATTTCTAACATGAAATCATGATTTTTACTTTAGTCATGTAAACTTGCAAAAAGGGATTTTGAACCTAACCTAGCTATGTACCACATATGTCATCATATAATTCTTGTTGACAATTTCAATTATGCAAATTATCAATCATAGCCTAGTCATATTCATAAGTTTGCAAATAGGTGTTCTAGTACAAAAGCATGGCTTAATACATGCTGCCAAATATTCAACATGATTCTAAACTTATTCCAATTACTTCAAAAATGATGTTTGTATAAAAATACACATTATGATGGCATAATAGCAAAGCCCCAAACTTGCATGAATTTCAATCAACTACATACGTGTAGCTTCAACATGGATTACATAATTTGCGAATATTCCAAACGTATACTTGCATAGAACTACCGCATGTAGTTCTTTATAACATAATTCAAGAATATCCAAACGTATACAATATTTCAAATCAGCAATAATCATAGTAACGCACAAATTATGAATTATTTATCACCACAATCAAGTATACAAACCAACACAGTTATTTGTTCATACCAAAGTAATACTCTACTTACAATGGTGAGGCGAATTCTCAAGTTTAGGGATAAGAAGATGCGGTTTGATTTGATTGAGTTGCTTTATGCCTTAGAATTTTGCCTCCTAATCCTCTCTCCAATTGGTGGCTACCCCTAGTCGTTCCTCAGCAACATGGCGGCTTTGTTCTTATTTTTGAATGAATAGATTAGGGTTAGTCTAGGGTTGTTTTTATAGGGGAAATGAACTGATTAGGACCATTGATGTTGCTTGGTTAGATCGTAGCCATTCATCCTAAGGAGAGACCAATCAGAGCTTGCCACCTAGCCCTAATGACAAAGCAGACCACAGAAAATCGACCAACATAGAATAGGCCAGCCAGGTTAGACTGGGTTCGACCTGGCTGTGGACCTGGTCGACATGCCTGTCGACAGCCCTGTCGACAGCCCTGTCGACCTGGTTAGGCCAGGTCGACAGCCCAGTCGACCTGGGTGCGTTAGGCGGGTGTTTTTCCGCCCTGGCCCATTGGGCCCCATTTTGGAATTTAAATTTGAATTTGAGTTATTTTATTCTGTTTGAATTCAAAACTTCCGGAGGCCATATCTTCTTCATACGGACTCCGTTTTTCGAAAACTCGGACTCTATTTCGCGTATTTTTCCGAGACGAACGCAATGGCGTGTCCCGTTTCCCTTAGTTCTTTGATTAAAATTAATTATACTTTAATTTATGAATTTCACAGTTATAGAATTCGCGGGGTGTTACATTCTCCCCCACTTAAAAGGATTTCGTCCCCGAAATCTTCAAGTTAGGAGGAATGTATATCCTAACATCCAATCATCCATCTACTCATCCATCAAACACGAGCATCCATTGTCCTTAAAAGACTTCTAATGCTTCATGATCATATGCGAAGTGTGTGTGTACATGTACTTATCTAATGCAAAATCAGGCGGTCTACTAATTCAGTTGACCTCCTTAATGCGAATTATGTAAGTGCCATGAATTCATTATGTATGCAAATTTTCCTATTCTTGATTCTACATGAGTGCACAATCATTCAATACCAATGCAACATCCACATGTCAACACATTAAAGTTCAACCACATACGAATGCAAACATATATGCATATGCAAAATGAAGTGACTGAGCCGATTTAAACCTAGATTGTGTGTGTATATGCAACCACGAGCAACCACTAGCAACCACTTGCAACCACTTGCAACCATCATCCATAACATGTTTCAATTACATGTTTCCATCCAAAGGGTTTCTTCCTAAAAGATAAGGTCGAGGAAATATACCTAAAAAGATAGATAAAAGCGCAACTTAAGGAAAAGGAAAGATCAAGGATGTACCCTCGAACAGAAAAGGGTAGGCTGTACGGATTCTAGCTTCAGTTTCCCAAGTCGCGTCTCCCTCGGCGTCGCTCCACTGAACTTTGACGAGCTTGACTTCGCGGTTGCGTAGCTTCTTCACTTCCGTTTCTAAGATGCGGGTTGGAACTTTTCTTATGGTTGCTTCGCGTTCCACTTCGGCCTCTTCGAGGATATTTGGCTCTACCACTTCAGCTGACTCATGTAGACATTTTCGGAGATGTGAAACGTGAAAAACGTTGTGGACTCCAGCCAACTTCTCGGGTAGCTCTAATCTATAGGCCATTTTCCCAATTTTCTCGATGATAGGGAATGGCCCTACGAACCTTGGTGCTAGCTTTCCTGTGGTTCCAAAACGAACGACGTTTCTTAGTGGTGATACCTTGAGAAAAACTCTGTCCCCAACCTCGAATTCAAGGTCGGTCCTTCTCTTGTCGGCATAGGACTTTTGTCTGTCTTGGGCCGTCTTCACCCTTCTTCGTATTAAGTCTACTTTCTCTGAAGTCTCTCGGATCATATCTGGTCCAAGTATGAGCTTATCAGTAGACTCCCACCAACAAGTGGGCGATCGGCACGGTCTTCCATATAAAGCTTCGAAGGGCGCCATTCCGATGGTTGCTTGATAGCTGTTGTTATAGGCAAATTCCACCAAAGGAAGGTGGTCTTCCCATGTCCCTCCGAAGTCAAGGACGCATAGCCTTAAAAGGTCTTCCAAAACTCTGTTTACTCTCTCTGTTTGGCCATCGGTTTGGGGATGATAGGCTGTGCTCAAGCATAACTGCGTTCCTACTGCTTCTTGCAGACTCCGCCAAAACTCACTGGTGAAGATGGGGTCTCGGTCACTAACAATGCTAGATGGTATTCCATGGAGTCGAACGATTTCCTTGAGGTAAAGTGATGCTAGGGATGAGGCAGTCCTTTTACTTTTGACAGGTGAAAAGTGGGCGCTTTTAGTAAGCCTATCCACTATTACCCAAATGCTAGTGTTGCCTCTCCTAGACCTAGGCAGCCCATCGATGAAGTCCATTGAGATGCTATCCCACTTCCACTGCGGGACCTCCAGAGGATGTAGTAGTCCGCCAGGCTTTTTCTGTTCCGCCTTAACTCGTTGGCACACCATACACTTGGAAACGAATTCTGCCATGTCCTTTTTCATGCCGTTCCAGAAGAAAGTCCTTTTTATGTCTTTGTACATTTTATCTCCGCCTGGATGTATCGTCATCTTGGAGTGATGTGCTTCCTCGAGAACCTTCTTTATTAAATCTTTTGTCTGTGGGACGCATAGTCTTCCGTCTCGCCTTAGCAAACCCTTATCGTTGATGGAGTATTTGTTGAGGTGACTTGAAGTCTCACCCCTAATTAGCCTATCAATTATTTCCACAAGCTGAGGGTCTTCGCGTTGTGCTGTCCCTACTGAATCCACTAAAGTTGGGCGCACTTCGAGAGATGCTAGCAAGCCTGGTACGAAATCGGAGGAAGGCCTAAAGTCGAAGCTGGCTATAAACTCTAGGCTTTGTCTTTCAACAAACAACGGGCATAGGGTCAATTTCTTTCGGCTCAACGCGTCTGCCACTACGTTGCCTTTGCCCGGAGTGTAGGAGATTTCGAAATCGTACGAGGCAAGAAACTCCATCCATCTTTGTTGCCTCAAGTTAAGATCCTTCTGCGAGAAAAGATATTTCAACGATTTATGGTCAGTGTAAAGTTCGAACTTCTCACCTAGGAGATAGTGTCGCCAAGACTTAAGTGCAAAGACGATGGCGGCTAACTCAAGATCGTGGGTTGGGTAGTTCTTTTCGTGCACTTTCAACTGCCTCCCGCCATAAGCTACTACCCTTCCTTCTTGCATTAAGACGGCGCCTAGCCCTGTCCCACATGCATCCGTATAAACAGTGAACATCTTGCTCCCATCTGGCAGCGTCAAAACTGGGGCTGTTGTGAGAGCCCTTTTCAGTCGTTGGAAAGCAAACTCGCAATCCAAGTCCCAATTGAACACTAGATTCTTCTTGGTCAATTTCGTGAGCGGAGCTGAGATTTTCGCAAAATCCCTTATAAACTTTCGATAGAAACCTGCTAGTCTTAGAAAGCTTCGGACCTCAGTTGCATTCCTTGGCGTCTTCCAATCCTGTACCGCCACTACCTTAGCAGGGTCCACTGCTAACCCTTGTTTGGATACTATGTGCCCAAGGAACCTCACCTCTTCTCTCCAAAAGTGGCATTTGGAGAATTTGGCTTTTAGTTGATGGACTCGCAAAGTTTCCATGATTGCCCTTAAGTGTTGAGCATGTTCCTCTTCACTCTTTGAGAAGATAAGGATATCGTCTACGAAGACCACTACGAATTTGTTGAGGAAATCTCTAAATACCCTACTCATTAGGTCCACGAAGTATGCAGGTGCATTTGTCAAACCGAAAGGCAAGACAAGCCATTCAAAGAAGCCGTCTGGGGTTCTGAACGCCGTTTTATCGATGCTATCTTCAGCCACCCTTAGCTGATGAAAACCGTTTGCTAAATCGAGTTGGGAGAAAACAGACGCTCCTACAAGCTGGTCAAATAAATCGTCAATTCTAGGGAGAGGGTGCCTATTCTTTTTCGTTATCTTGTTGAGCTCCCTATAGTCAACACATAGACGGAGTGAACCATCCGCCTTTGTAGCGAACACCACTGGAGCGCCCCATTCTGAAATGCTCCTCCTAATGAACCCCTTTTCTAGAAGCTCTTTAATCTGTTTACTGAGCTCTTTCCTTTCTCGTGGAGCCATGTGTCTAACTGGCAACGCAACGGGCTTTGCATTATCTACAAGATATATGCGGAAGTCTATTTCCCGCTTCGGAGGCAAGCCCTTCACCTCTTCGAAGACATCCGGATATTCCCGGACCACTCTAATTGATTGCAAATTTTCAACAGAGGCATCTAGCGATTCAAGATAACTAAGCATAACCGCATACGAGGGATTACAAGAAATTTCCAAAGTATTACCGAGCTGGGTTAGGAGCCTAACAACCCTTTTCTCACAATCAAGGATGGCCCCATTACTGGATAGCCAATCCATACCCAAAATCAAACCATAACCCGAAAAGCCCAAAACAAAGGCACTACATTGAAATTCTACGCTTAGAATAGAAATTTTCAATCCCACACAGATCATAGACAAATGAGCTGGGCCCCCAATTGGGTTTGAAACAATTAAGGGGTCCTCTACCATACTAATTTTTAGGTGCAGAGATTCTACTAAAGCAGACGAGATAAAGGAGTGTGATGCGCCAGAATCAAATAATGTGCGAACGGGGTGATCATAAAGATAAACTACACTTTCTACAGAAGTATTTATACCTCGCTGTTGCAGAGGTGGCGCTTCTAGCACATGAACCTGTGCCCCTGGGGTGGATCCAGCCCTCTGCCCCTGTCCTCGTTTCGTTGGGCAGTCCTTAGCCCTGTGGCCTGTCTCACCGCAAGAAAAGCACCCACCATTCTCCTTGGCCTTCTTTTTCCGGCAGTCCTTTACTAAGTGCCCCACTTTGCCACAGAAATTGCACTTCCTCTTCTCTTTGTTGCCTTTCCCGCCCTTCTTAAAGTCTGTCTTCTTAGGCTGCAAACTCTCTTTCTTCCCTTGAGAGCTTTCTGCCTTTGTCTCCTTCTTGCCCTTATCCTCTTCTTTCAACAATGCCATTTGCACCAATCTTTCATACGTGGCTCCCATGGGTATATGGATCATGGCCAAACTGTGTAATGGCTCATTCAACCCTTTGACGAAACGGAGAGCCTTCTTGTGCGGGGTGTTGACTAGGTCAAGCCCAAACCTAGCCAGCTCATCGAACTGATTCACATACTCTCTGACTGTCTTGTCCCCTTGCTTAAGAAATAAGAATCTTTCCAACTGCAAACTTCTTTCCGCATCTGAGAGAAATTTAGTCTCAAACCTTGCCCTAAAGTCCTCCCATGTCTCCACTGGTCTTTCAGCATTAGTGACTTCCCACCAGTAGGAAGCCTCGCCCTTCAATAACCACACTGCCAATTGTACTTTTTGTCTATCCTCTACCTCAAAGATGATGAATAGGTCCTCAGTTTCTTTCAGCCAATTTCTAGCTGCCACGAAGGACTCAGTTCCATGGAAATCCCTTCCTCCCATAGCTTTAAAAACTTTACATATCTTAGCAAATGTGTTTCCCCGAGGAGGAGGTGGAGGAAAAGGTGCCGCTGCAGCTGGATGATTTCCGGCAGCTGGGGGAGGAGGAATGGTGGGACCTGGCTGAGTGGCTCTTGCTTCTAAGAACCGTCTAAACCAACCAGGTATTGGTACCCCTTCCGGCAAGTTAAGATCTTCGGACATGCTGAAACAAAAAGGATAGATTCAAAACGAAGGATATGAGATAGTACCTATGGCTTTGGGGAGTGGACTTTGCCTTTTTAAAATAAAATAATATTTTTCTTTTAAAAATGCTTCTTTAAACTTCCTTTTTGAAAATAAATTTTCAAAACTTTTTATCTTATCTAGTAAACCTATGCTCTGATACCAAGTGAAACACCCCACCTCCGTTAGGGTCACTCTAAAAGGGAATGCCCTAATTTTGGTGGAGGTTTATAAGTATAAGTCACAGATATACAAGACAGATATAAGAGCACATATTTGTAAACAGCGGAAAATCATCAAACTTTTATTTCATGAAAGCAAATACGTGCTACAACAACATCACCATAATTGTCTTACATCTTTTCCAAAACATAACATAACACTTTTCATAATCTGTCTTGATTACATTATTTAAAGAAGCAAAGATAAAACATAGATAAACTGCAAAAGCCCCATAGAGTTTGTCCAAAGCCATAGTTTCAAACGAAAAGGTCCAAGCAATACATTTCTCTTCTTCAAGCTGGATGCTAAGGCTGGTCAAGCTGCAGTGTTCCCTCCCTGTGGACCTGGGGGGGGGGGGGGGGGGGGGGAAACGGAAGAAAAGAAGACGAAAGAAAAGTAGAGTCAGACATAAAGCCTGAGTAAGTCTAGTATTATTTTGTCTATGAATAAAGAACTGGGTATGATAAGTATAAACAAGAAGTGGGAAAGTACTATAAACTTGGTTAAGTTGTCTAGGGTCGAATATACTATCGTACCCCATGTTAATCTCTGAACCCATATAAACTAGTTTCCAACTGGCACCCCATAATCAGGGTGATGTGATCCGTTCTACGATGATCGGCTCCTACTCGCATAATTACATGTGTCTTACGGCCCCCGATGTTGTAGTTACCTATGCTGGTCCCACCATGGGGTGTATCAAGTCCCATGGCGGCGGCCCGACACAACCTTAGAATGCACAGGTATGCTACTGGTGCCCAGTGCTTTATTTTTCTGCGCCGGAGTGTGTGCACGCCCGCACCCCGTTAGAACCTACACTGCTACACCACCGCCGTCGATTTGACTTCTTACAATCAGCCCAGTAATCGTGCCCCACCCTGCCTAGTTTCAGGGTATCCTGATATACCTTCTAGGGTTACTGCTGAAAAGGGACCCCCGTTACTAGGTTTTCTATCTCTAGCCAACATGCTAAGTTGGTTAAGTGTTTTCTAACCTAACCCCCACCAGTCCGTTTTGTTTAGCATGTTCTATTTTGATTAAGTCTTTAGTTCACTTAATCCTAACAATCTTGACTCAGCCTTAATTGTCTTATTAAGGCCCTGACCTCTCACATTAGACAGGTATTGTTGTGGCTGCCTGTTGCCGGTTGGTTCTGGGCAGTCTTACGCCACAACTCAGTCTAACCTCGGGTCCTTATTGGGCTCCATGTTTAACCTCCCACATTGGATAGGTATTGTTGTGACTACTGGACAGCCGGGCGGTTCCGGGCAGGTTTACATCACAACTCAATCCAACCTCGGGTTAAACACATCGTATGTTCTACATTTACATATTTTGTCTTTCTTCTTTATTTTCTTATATGTAAATATTTGCGGCCAATTATTAAGTTAATGGTGTAAAGGTTACACCAATCATGGGCCCAACCCATACTTGAATTTGGGCCCTTCTATTTTATATTTTCATTCATTAGTAATTTTAACCCAACGTTATTTTCCCCCGTTTAACACGTCCGTTTATTATATATATGTTGGGCTTAGCCTTTTAAAGCCCAACTTAGCCATGCGAAAAGGGGAGGCTTAAAGCGTGATTACATACACAAAGAGGGGAATGTGAGCGCATGAACTTGCAATATGACGTTGGAAATACAAAATAGAAACTGGTGTACTTGCATAGTAGTGACATATACTTTGGTCATAAAGCATAGGTGACATGAATCAAAGCATGTAAACTTGTAGTTATGTTAAGAATATCACTATTGACACATAGGCCTAACTACAACATGAACCTATATTTTTATTTCAGGCATAATGTCAAACATAAGCATGGCATAAATATTTCTAACATAAGCATGGCATAATGTCAAACATAAGCACGGCATAATGTCAAACATAAGCATGGGATAGGTATAGTTAAATTTGCTCACATAACCATGGCATAAATATTTCTAACATGAAATCATGATTTTTACTTTAGTCATGTAAACTTGCAAAAAGGGATTTTGAACCTAACCTAGCTATGTACCACATATGTCATCATATAATTCTTGTTGACAATTTCAATTATGCAAATTATCAATCATAGCCTAGTCATATTCATAAGTTTGCAAATAGGTGTTCTAGTACAAAAGCATGGCTTAATACATGATGCCAAATTTTCAAAATGATTCTAAACTTATTCCAATTACTTCAAAAATGATGTTTGTATAAAAATACACATTATGATGGCATAATAGCAAAGCCCCAAATTTGCATGTATTTCAATCAACTACATACGTGTAGCTTCAACATGGATTACATAATTTGTGAATATTCCAAACGTATACTTGCATAGAACTACCGCATGTAGTTCTTTATAACATAATTCAAGAATATCCAAACGTATACAATATTTCAAATCATCAATAATCATAGTAACGCACAAATTATGAATTATTTATCACCACAATCAAGTATACAAACCAACACAGTTATTTGTTCATACCAAAGTAATACTCTACTTACAATGGTGAGGCGAATTCTCAAGTTTAGGGATAAGAAGATGCGGTTTGATTTGATTGAGTTGCTTTATGCCTTAGAATTTTGCCTCCTAATCCTCTCTCCAATTGGTGGCTACCCCTAGTCGTTCCTCAGCAACATGGCGGCTTTGTTCTTATTTTTGAATGAATAGATTAGGGTTAGTCTAGGGTTGTTTTTATAGGGGAAATGAACTGATTAGGACCATTGATGTTGCTTGGTTAGATTGTAGCCATTCATCCTAAGGAGAGACCAATCAGAGCTTGCCACCTAGCCCTAATGACAAAGCAGACCATAGAAAATCGACCAACATAGAATAGGCCAGCCAGGTTAGACTGGGTTCGACCTGGCTCTGGACCAGGTCGACATGCCTGTCGACAGCCCTGTCGACAGCCCTGTCGACCTGGTTAGGCCAGGTCGACAGCCCAGTCGACCTGGGTGCGTTAGGCGGGTGTTTTTCCGCCCTGGCCCATTGGGCCCCATTTTGGAATTTAAATTTGATTTTCTGAGTTATTTTATTCTGTTTGAATTCAAAACTTCCGGAGGCCATATCTTCTTCATACGGACTCCGTTTTTCGAAAACTCGGACTCTATTTCGCGTATTTTTCCGAGACGAACGCAATGGCGTGTCCTGTTTCCCTTAGTTCTTTGATTAAAATTAATTATACTTTAATTTATGAATTTCACAGTTATAGAATTCGCGGGGTGTTACATATTTATTATGGGGATATTTAAAATTTGAATTCTAACCTAAACCGCTTTTATTACGCTAATACAATGTTAATTACGTTGATTACGTTTACATAGGTATAATATTAATGCCTAAATAACGTAAATATTCGTATAAATGGTGAAACGTCTAACGAGGTGGAAATTGTCAACTTTTCTCCAAATCAAGGCATACAAGTTTGGTTTTCCATACTTTTACCGCTACAGCATAGGCATGATAACATAATGATAAAAGAACAAATAGCAGTAGATGGAAAAACATACTTATACACAAATTCAACTTGCATCCTAGGCATGTAGAAATGATTTCAATACTGAATTAAAAATAGAGTATTACATATACTTACACGTATATGTTTATAATTCATATTTCATCCAATTCACCCCTTTTTGGTGTTGTATACATAAAAATGTTTACATTTGACTAATTTCAATTCTGAATGCATTTAGCTCCAATATGGATCCAAACCCAATTCAAATCACGAAACAATCAAACCCAAACCTTTTTTAGGCTAAATTCAAATGACAATAAAGGTGAGTTGCATAAAATATAAATAATTGTAGTAACACTCCAATTTCATCTTTAATCCAATATTGAAACAAAAATCAACAAAACCTAATTAATCATGATAAATTGTACGCAATCATAAGATAGAGGATTTTTGTTTTTAATGTTTATGTTGTCGAATTTCCCAAATATTTCTAGGCATATCTATTCACATGACAATCTATTAAAACCATGAATATGCCTTAAGTAAATTGGTTCCACTCACAGATCTAGGCGGAATAGAGAGAAACCTATGGTAGATCTAGATCTGCACTAATTCTTTGCCTTCAAGCGTGCTCCAATAATCCTCCTAATTATATACATATAAGAGACATGTATTAGAATCTTATACATATATGTTTATGCCAAATTCCATAATATTAAATTTGTATGAAGTAGAATAGAGAGAGATTAAGAATAGAGTTAGAGAAATAGAAGAAAACCTTTACCCTATTCTTTTATTTTTTTCTGGAATTTAGCAGTGTTGGAGAAGTAGCATGGAGGTAGGGGTAAAGAATGATTAGGGTATCATAGTGAAATAGGAGGGGCAATATATAGTTGCCCGTGTGAGCATAGACCGTTGGATTAATTAGAATTAATCTAAGCCTTTTATTTTTATATATCCCTAAAAAAAACCTAACCACATTGCTTTATTAGGTGTGTTGCTGAGGTGTTAATTTTTATTTAATACGTTCCTTATTCTCTTAATCTCATTCCATATATGCAATATACTTTGTCCCCTTAATCTTATCTTCAATTCAAAATCTGAATCTCCCTCTTTATTTTAATTTATAATTTGGACACATATATATTATCCATTTAATTATATATATATATTTTCTGTGTTTATGGTCCAAATTTATTTGTTCATAACTTCTTCATACGTTGATCCTGTTCAGCATATTATGTACGAAACAATGTAAAATTTCGCCATGAATCCAAATAAAAGAATTTCGTGGCCAAATTCTTGAAGCAGCAAAATCACATTTTCCAGCCATATTATTTAATTGCTTATATTTATTTATTTAGTTATTATTAATACTTATGAATTCTACGAGGCGTTACAAATCTAATCCTTTTAAGCTTGACTAAACTCACCACACCTCAGGTATCAAGACTCTTAGTCCGAAGATTAGTTACTCTACCTTCAAGAGGTGAGTATCACGCTTACGAAACTTAAAGACCAACAGTTCCTTGGGATTAAGCTACAACAATTGTCACTAATTGGAATTAAAATATGCATTAAAGGTAATTATGTAGTTGCTAGAAAGGTTGAGTAGAGGATAATTGATGCACATAAGCATAACATAATACGAGATAATATGTAGAATAGTAAAGAACACATTGATTTATAGTGGTTCGGTTCAGATTGAACCTACGTCCACTTTAAAGGCTTTGCTAATCTTATTATAGAGGAGGTTACATGAGAAATCCCTGGTTTGATTTCCAAATTAGGGTTTGAGTCCTTAGAATGGAATAAATGATGCTAGAATGAGGAAGGAAATTCACATCCCCCGCAAATGAGACATCTAGGGTCTTATTTGTAGACAATTTGGGCCCTATTTTGCTACTATCTAATAGGAAGCCCGGTTCTGCCTTAATACTTCGATGTTGGATCGCCTTGAGGGCTCTCGAATTCAAGACCACTATATTCAGTCCATGTTTTTCTGTTTCAATGCCTTGGCTTCCGTATCGACCCGCTTTCATGTCTCTTGTCATAAGTGTTGACGTTATACATGTTTTGGTGCCGGTACTGTATAAACGATTTGGTGCCGACTTAGTTGTTTTTCTTCTCTTTATATTTGGCTTTTCCTTTAAACATAAGGGCCCTTTAGCCTTCGATTCTCTTCTTGAATTTTCTTCTAGTAATTTTTAGCCTTGTACCTCGGTATCAGTATCGAATTTACAGGCATAGATAGCTCACTTTTGCTCCATCATGCTTGTTCTCAGCTTCTTACTTTCCTTTATGAATTTTAGCTTCAACTTCGTGCCCTCTTCTTAAGTGTTTGGTGTCGAACCACTGTTTTCCTCACTTAGTATTTGGTATCATTCTCCACGATACGGATTCCTAGTTATTTGGCTTTGGTCCTGCTGCCATTGTACTGAATGTCAAATCCATGATGCCACCTTTGAGGCTTCATATTACTTTGACTTTGCCCTGTTCTTTTGATGCTTTCATTGCCTTAGTGTTGGCCCTATACTTTGACTTTGTCCCCCATTTGGTATTGACTTGATATACTTACATCCTTGTCTTGGTGTCGTTGCCAAGATGATTGTCCATTAAATGTTGGTGTCGATGTCGTACCCTTGCTCTATCCTTTCCCTGCTATCTTCTCATTGTTATAATTACTTCTCTCAAACCTTTTTCTCTTGTGCTGGTTTAATGCCTTCATGCTTTGGTATCAATGAAGATCTTCTCATGACTCTACTTAAATGCCAGTTCTACTGGCTTCTCTTTATACATTTGTATCGATTCCGTCTCTGTTAGCCCCTTTCTTGAACCATTTACGTCGGCATCAGTTTCGTAGCTTCCCTTTTATGCCTTCCACTATTGATGTTGACTTTTTTGGATCTTTTATACATCTCTTCTTATAGAGTTGTAGCTTTCATTCTTTGCCTTTGGTGTCGCTTCCATGTTTTTCCCTTTATATCCATAAGGTTGGTTCCTATGAAACCAAGTGTTGGTATTTGGCTTTGTTATAAACCCCTCTGCTACCGATGTCGATCTAACTATCCCAAGACCATTCTTACTTGGCTCCGGCCTTATCACCTAAGCCCTTTTCTTTTTCCTGGTTTCGATGCTCCCACTTCTTTATATTTGGTCGATGAAAATTTTGGTGTTAACAGTTAGCCCCATGTATTAAGAGGCTTTTGTACTTTAGGACAAAAATCTTATGATTCTTTCACTGATTTTCTGTAACACAAGAAGCATTAGAGAAATTATTGTTATTAGGTTCGTATAATTCAAGATAAGGATATGAGAAAGAACGCTAGATTTTCTTAGATGGTAGTATTGGAGTTTATACCCCAAAATTATGAATCTTTCATGAGTTTAAATATATGACATGCTAACCCAATAACATATCCATGTAGATCCTTATGCTGGTAGCTCTAAAGCTTGAGGTTTTTCTATTAATAGGTATGGGAAATCCTATACCCTTATTTAGGTATTCAGTTATCAAGAGTACAGTTTTTGAAAACATGGAGTAGCAAACCGAAAATCCAAACTTAGATACTTTTAATAAAAATTCAGAGGTCCATAATAGAAATCTCAGAGCCTAGATTTTATCATTTATAATTTGAAGACCATAACCTCAATTTCTGAGAAACATGATGTGTTGATTAAAGTAATATGATTTGCATAGTGTTCAATATTTCACTTGTAACATGTCAAACATTGTTTTCAATCAAAACTTATAGTAATAAAGTAAGAAGTAACGTAGGTTTAGAAAAATCTGTGTGTGTGAGGTGTCGTGAAACCTCAACCCTTGTTAGAAGGTTTCAGATAGAATATCTGAAGTACCAGCCCAAGTATTGACTTAAGCATCTTCATCTAGAACCAAGGTTGAAGGCCCAAGCTCCATATGTGGATATGAGAGTAGAAACCTAGAAATTATTTTTGGAATAATGAGGACAAGGTCGAAAGCCCTGAATTAAGTAGGCATGACAGAATTTACTTGAATAACTAAGAAATTTGAAGTCCATATTTGAAGGTAGCAGGAATCCCGAGACTCGGTCTCAAATAAAAAGAAAATCAGAAATTCATATCTGGAATTAATAGAAAATCCCGAGACTCATACTACTGTAAGTAGAAAACTAGAAATTCACATCTAAAATTAGTAGAAACCCTAAGACTCATACTTGGGTAAATAAGAAAACAAATTTTCACAAAGAACATACCCTGATTGGAAGTTACTAAAAAAAGTCATAGTTAAATAAAATGCCTTAATGATGGTAAAGAAGAATCATCCAAGATCATTTAATAGAAATATCAAAACATTATTAAAAGATCATCTAGGTGAGCAATGTTAATCAACCAAAACATCATTGAAAGTGATGAAGAAACCATATTTGTGGGTTCCTCATAATCTTGCTCAGAGAAAATACGCAAGCGAAAGAGCTTTAAATATTCCGATAAATAATTTTTCGGATGTATAGGTTAAGTACTGCTTTCGGAATAAATTAACCTTATCTTGAGCCGATTAGTCATTCAACAGTAGTTTCGTTAAATTTTCTAGCCACTTCACCCTTTAGAAATAGTTTCATTCAATTATTTCATCATTTAACCATTCAACAATAGTTCCGTTCAATCATCCAAATTTTCAATTGTTTGATTGTTCAGCAAAGTAGTTTCGTTTGGTTATTGTAACACCCCATGATTTTAAAATACATTATAAAGATAAACTAAAGAACACTTAATTAAATATTGAAAATTAAGTAAAATAGTCTATACCATTGCGTTCATCTCGGAATTCTGCTTTAGATAGACTTCAAATTTGCGTAAAACAGACATCGTATGAGGAATTTATTAAGGTTATAAGTTTGTGTTCATATAAGAATCTTATGCATAAATAAATTCAGACCAGAAATTCAAAACAATTCAAATTCGCGAAGCGAGAAAACCAGGAGAAAAATGACCCATTGGGTCTGACCCACACCTGGACTGGGTCGACCTATGGGTGGACCCAAGGCCACGTGCGTCGACCTATGGGTCGACCCAGGTGAGGGTGGGTCGAACCAACGAGGATCTGGGAGAATTCTCTTTTTTGAATGTGGACTGATTTCTTGACCGGGTTCGTTGGCAGTAGGTTATATATAGGACAACATTTCTATTGATTTTATAAACCAAAAACAATGGAGACAATGAAATGCTGCCTCTGCTTGGATTGAATTAAGCCTGTTTTCTTCAAGAACAACCTATACACATATGAGAATTCCTTCTGTAACTTCAGCATATTATTCTCTATTCTTTAGATCCAGTCTCTGTGTGTTCATGTTACTTTTAGATATAAAAATTTAACAGCAACCCTAACATGTTTATAAATTTGGATCTGAACCTATGCCTTTTAAGAATCTGATTCGTACCTAAAAAGATCTGCTATTACATGTATTCTTCTATATACCTGATATGTTGTTCAGTTCTTATATGCCTATTTATGATATGCCTATTTCTGCTATCATATGACCATCTATGTTATTATATGCTTATTTTGTTTTACGTCTGTTCTGTTTTTTTCTCTCTCTCTCTCATTCCCTTTTTACTTTTATAGCCTAGACTACCTTCGAGCCTAGGCGAATATCGCTGAAACATGCGTACAAACGAAATTGGGATAATTTGGGGGCATAAACTATACTGTGAAATATGACTAAAATTTAGGGCATATCTTAGAATGTGAATTATGACTTGTGGTTTGGGGCATATAAATCTGTAGGCTTAATATAAAGATTAAGCGGAACATGTTAATGAAACTGTATGTAACATGTGAAACATGTTGGGGGTTATGCATACCTGATAACTTGTAGTACTTAACCTGCTTATTCTGTAGAGGTTATATACATGTAAACATGTTAGCCTATGGCTTGTTTAATCTATGGATGGGGTTAAGTAAACATGTTAATATCAGTAGGGTAAGAAAATCTATTAAATATGTGGGCGGATGTAATAACTCGTTAAACTAAACCTGTTTTGATATGTTGGGGTTACGCGGGCTTGTTAATCTATTAGGCATAACCTATCAAAATCCTAATTGATTGGGGATACAAGCCTAATGGGTGGCTTGTGTCATCTGTTATGTGGGGGCCCATATCAGTCAGTAACCCATTCTGGTATTAAAGGGGACCCCGCACTAGTAGGGGTTAGGGCACAGTTACTGAACTTATTATTAGAGGTTCATTTAGGTGGAGGTGTTCTGATGGCACGTTCCAACAAAGTCATGTGCGTGAATGGGTCCGTCTTACTTGGGAAAATAAGCCTCTATAACACCTGTAAATAAGTTTGTCTCCTTCTGTTGGTTGCCACTTTAGGATGTGTTAAAATCGAAAATCGATTTCAACACCAAAGGTGCTATACGAGTACTTCAACAAATGGTTAGATTAGAATGTGGAACCACGTAATTCAAAGTAAAGAGCATAAAACAAAAAGACACAAAGTTTTAAAGTGGTTCGATCTACGATAGATCTACGTCCACTATATAATCATTTCTCATTATAACACTTGAGCTTACATAACTTGTATTTTCCATCATTACATTTATTTCTGTCTAATTATGATCCAATTTCACTTGAATTTGGCTAGGAATTCTCTTGTTTTGTGATGATAGATGTATCAATCCTTGATCACTTGAGCAATTGAATGATCTTCATAGATTCCTTAGCGATTTTGGGTAAGATCTAAGCTATAGTAGTGGTTGGAGACCGCTTCAAATGAGTTAGAGCAATTCCCAAGGCACATAAAGGAGATTGGAGAAGCTTTGGATGAATTTGAGAGAACTCTAGTTTTGCTTGAATGAGATTTGATCCATATAATTTTGTAGAGAAATTGTTTGATCCACGTAAGCCATTAATGAAGTTGTAGGAAAGCTTCAAATTTGGTAGCACTTTGTGGTAGGAATGGAATTCGGTCCCCTTATTGAAGATATAGGGGAGGGGGGTATTTATAGGTGTTGATATAATGCGGTGACAATTTTGTAATTAAGTGTGCTCAGTTGTACAATGGTCTAAATGGAACGACCTAAAATGAAATCACGGGCTAAGGCAATTGCGAGTTAAGGCATTTGCATGCTAAAGTATTTACGAACTAGAAGATAGGAGTTGACCAATTATGTACAGCTCTTAACAGCTATTTCCTACAGCCTAAATACGAGTAACGGTCTGAAGGAGAAAGTGCAAATGCAGCTTTATATGTTGTTGTGCCATGTTGCTTCCTTCGCATGCAATGTTGCATTATAGTACAAAACACGAGCTCTTTTGCACATAGAAACGGTGACCTGATATGATGAACGGTTTATCATATATAAGTGATGACCTAAGCTACGTAAAGCTGATGACCTAAGGGAGCAATAATGATCGAAGTTAGGGGGAACGACCTAAACAGGTCGAGCACTAACGACCTAAATGGACTCGACGTCCCACTATTCATGCAATGCACACTTATACCTTACGTGTACAGAAATTGCAATTTGTCCATGCTTAACATATAATCCATTTGCATGTCCTGCCTAATGCTTTGCCTTGCGACTTGACTATTGCTAATTCATTGATGCCAACGATCTAGGCACTGTAGCTGGGTAATCCAAAACACGGAATGACATATGCCTCCTCAAATATTTATGGTCTAAAGTACTCGTTGCAACAACAACCTAGTTAATTTAATGTCCGGCCAAAACTGATGCTGATGACCCAATGTTAAAGTTGGCGGTCTAAAGATATATACGACCCAAGATGAATGGTCTTAACGATCTTCTCTTCCATGTGTTCAATGGTCTAGTGACCTCAATACTTGACAGCTGACAACGGGGGTATGATCTAACAATATTCCAGCTGGCCATGTGTTCCTCAGTATAGCTTTCATGCAATTTGCATGCTCCCAATATAGGACGGCTTGTTCCTTTGTTAATTATAATTCATACTGGTAATGTGGACCTTGCGAGCTGATAGCTTATGGCTGTAACACCCCGTATTTTCTATGAATTTAAGAACTACAAATCTGAGTGTAATTAAAATAAAAATTAAAAATCAGGGAAAACGGGTTGCGCCATTGCGTTCATCTCGAAATTCTGCTTGAAAACTAGTCCGAGTTTGCGAGAATCGGAGTCTGTATGACCAAGTTATGGCCCTTTAAAGTTTCAGAAATATTCAAAGTTCAAAACAGCTCGAATTCGAATTCAAAATTCGAATTTCAAACGCAGAACAGACTGGGCGGGAAATTTCCTGCCTAAACCCAAGTCGACTGGGGAGTCGACTGGGCAGTCGAACCCCCCCAGGTTGACTGGGCAGTCGGCATAGGTGTCGACCTGGTCCCCGAGCCCAATTTTGGGCCAGTGTTCGTTCTGATGTATCCAGTCCGATTTCTGTCCAGATTCATCTGCCTAAACCTATTTAAACAACCCCAAACCTAGCCTTCTCTACACACAATTCTATTCTGCTTCTACTCTGACTCTGTTCTAAATAAAAATAAAAACGGCGTCGCTACTCTGCTGGAATCAAAACTAGAAGCTAATCAACATCAACCTAAGCAAATCAATTCAAACTAGAGATTAAAGCTTCTGCAACGATTCTACAACAATTAAAGTTCTTTCTTTTAGAATCCAATCAAGGCAAGTACAGTTATTTTCCGATATAAACGTTAATTCTGATTGTGACATGAATTGTAAATCTGAATCTGAGGTTATATCTATTCTGTTCTGTTTAGATCTTATTCTGTATCTCTTTCCTCTTTCTGTTCTATAGCCAGGCTACCACGAGCCTGAGCCAATCTCATAAGAGATTAACCTACGCTATAATGTTTGGGATAGTAAAATGAATGATGCATAAATTGGGCATGACCAATAGGTGACTGATTTGAGGAAAGAACATGGACTGTAGCTAGAACATAAATCTGAGGCATATGACTGGACATGTTATATTTATAATATAAATTGTATTGAACATATGACTTGAGATAAAGAGAATATGGCTTAGGTATAAAGATTTACATTAAAGTAGGACATCTATTAAATGTAAATAAACACCTAAGTAAGTGATCTTTAGGATATATGACATGCATAGTAATCGATGGCTATATTTGGTATAATTTATCTGTGAATCTTTTGTACTAGGCAAGTTGAACTAAATTGGGACATGTAAATTATGACAATAATCTGTGACATGTAAATTCAATGCAAACGTGGGGTATATGATCATAGTGTGAATCATGACAACTATTTAGGCATGCAAACTTAGGCCAAGTTTATAATTAGGCAAGATATGTTGGTCAAACTTTAAGGAATGATTAAATCTGTTATATTTCCCTAATTTGCTAGTTCTGCTATATTTGCCTAATCTGCTAGTTCTGTTATATTGCCTAATCTGCTAGTTCTGCTATATTACTTAATCTGCTAGTTCTGCTCTACTGCCTAGTCTGCTAGATCTGTTCATCTGCCAAATTTGTCATCTGCTAAGTCTGCTGAAACTGCCAAATCTGTTATATGCTAAATCTGCTAAATTACCTAATTCTGCTGAATCCGTTAAGTCGCCTAATCTGCGAAAATCTGATTATCTTCTATATCTGTTAAGTTGATATATTCAGTCTGTTATTGACATAATCTGAATTAGCTATGAATAATTGACATGTATATTAGGCGTGGGCATAAATGGTAAATTATTAATTAATTGGCCGCAAAGATGAAAATGGCTAACTCGAGGTTAGAATGAGTTTGCGGCGTAATTCTGCCCGGAACCGCCCAGCATATTCCAGTGGCCGCAAACAATAGGTTCTAATGTGAGAAGTTAGTCATAACGTGCTTGAAACCCGAGGTTAGACTCAGTTCGTGGCAGAAACCTGCCCGGAACCAACCGGCCTAACCAGTAGCCACAAACTGTCAGTCTAATGTGAGAGGTCTGGGCATTAATATTTAATTAATGAAAATCTGAGATAAATATGATGTCTATAACGTGTTGGGTGGGTACGGTTAAATCAATTGGACCAATGAATCTGATAAACCCATTACGTGAATCTGTAGGCCCGATACAAAGTTAGACAATCCGTAACCGGTTAATCTATAACCAGTTAATCTGTAAATCTATAACCAGTTAATCTGTAAATCTGTTAATCTGTAACCAGTTAATCTGTAAGCCTGTTAATCCGAACATCCGATCCGTTAGTCTGAAAACCTGTTAAGTTGATTGTATGATCGGTGAACTAGTTGATCTAAACTCTGTATGTCTGAAACTTGTAAACAAGTTAAACTAAAAATCTGTTAGTCTGGGGACACCAGGTTAGGAGGGGAATTACTTGTGTCAACTATTGTTTGGGACCCATATTAGTCAGTAACCCTTTCTGGTATCAAAACTTTGACCCAACAGTAGGCAGGGTCCGGGCACGCTTACTGAACTAATTATAAGCGGTTCATTCTGATAACGGCGAGGGGTGTTGATGGTGCGTTCCAACTGGGTCATGTGCGTGAATGGATCCCGGTCTGCCTCTGAGGATGTAAGACGCCGTGACATCTGTAAATAGGTCTGTGCCAATTGGTTGTCGCTTTAGGGAGTGATACACCCTACTGTGGGGTCGACATAGGATATTTATGTATTAGGGAGCCGATCGCTTGGGGTAGGGTTTTAGGGTACACTTAGTTCTGTCTATTTCTGTTGGTACCGTCTGTTTCTGTTGGGTGGTAACACCTGTCTGTTTCTGCATGGTACCGTCTGTTCGGGTGGTAAAGGACCATTTACTAGTGTACACCTAATTCCACATTCTGTTTCCATAGGATTAATCTGTTTTTGTTTGTTTCTGTTCGGGTGGTAAAGGCCCATTATTAGCATTCTGTTTCTATCCGTTTCTGATAGGGTGGTAAAGGCCCATTACTAGCATTCTCTTCTGTGGAAATTATTCTGTACCCGTTTCAGTTTCAGTTTAGACATTAGGGTGACACCTAATTCTGTTATACTAGTATTAGTGCAGAGAAGTGTAAAGAAATAGCTTATGTCATTCTGTTCTTCTGTTATATCTGCTACACCTATTACAGTTATCTCTCATCCAGTTTTATGTTCATGTCATGTTATTATTATCTGCTCATAACTGAAAATCACTGGACTTGCCAGACTTTTTGTCTGACCCTTGTTGTTTCGCCTCCTTTCTTCTGTTTCCCCAAGGTTTCGTAGAAGGGAATACTCTAGCTTGATCCAGATTTCTTTCGCTTGCAGTGCTTATAGTATGGCTTGTCTTCTTCTGTGGGGATTATGATTTTAAACTATGCATTCTGAAGGCTTTTGTACAAGACTGATATTTTGCACTTGAATTCTGATATTGTGATTTGAAAGGATGTAACCAAGTTTATTTCGGTTCTGTTGAAATAAAGTTAAAAAATTTTCAAGTACTGTTTTATCTGTCTTGTAAGTTTCTGTTCTGTTTACTAAAATGCTCCACCAAAGTTAGGGCATTCCCTTTGGTAGTGACCTTAACGGAGGTGGGGTGTTACACTTGGTATCAGAGCTGAAGGTTACCAGATTAGATAGAAGTTTTTGAAAACTACTTTAAAAAAGGTTTTAAAAGGAAGTATTTTCAAAAGTAAAGCTTATTTTTGAAAAATATAATCCCCAAAAGCCATATATCTATCTTTTGATTCTTTGTCTGAATCCTTGTTTCCTTCTTTTTCTGAGTCTCTGGGGCTCCTGGCTTTCTAGGAGGTAACCTCATAGCGGCATGGTTCTGTAGGCTTGATAAGACTATGACACCTTTCAAAGGGCAAATAAGCGCCCGACTTCCATCTATAGCCGCAGTAGTTTCACCTATGACTAGTTTTCTTTCGAGCTTTGTAGGATTTTTCCGTGCGATGGAGGTAGCTTTCGAAGGACTGGTCAACATGTTACACAAGCATAGTAAAGATGAGAATGAGGGAGTTTGGCCAAGGAGCACAACCCAAAGATAAGAAACCCATGGATATGAACTTGGTTCAGAAAGAAGGCAAAAAGGAAACACAAAAGAAGGATGAGAAGTCTGAAGATAAGAAGGGGAAAAAGTGCTTTACTTGTGGAAGCTCGACTAATCTGAACAAGGATTGCAGAAAAAGGAAGGGCACTTGCTTCAACTGTGGTGAGATGGGACACTTCACTAGGGACTGCCCGAAGAAACGAGGGCAATGGTAGAGGGCAGAACCCACTTCTGGAGGACAGGCGAATGCTCAAGGGACTGGTAGATAGGGTAGAAATAAGAAAATTTAAGTAGAAGGTTTAATTTTCTTATCTGGTTGTTGAGTTAAAACTCTTTCTGATTCTGGCATTTTGATTCTGTAATCGATACTCTGCACTTTAATACTAGTATTGTCTCTGATTCCGTTGTGGACTCAAACCAATAAGGGTTATGACTCATCTGTTTGTGATAGATTGGGGTTTGAGCGATATCTGTGTTAGGCATCAAGTATGACGCATACATTCTGAGTTTTTGTGGGGTATGATTTTATCATGCTTAGCTTCCTAAGAATCATTAGGGAACCTGATCTGTATCAGTAGTCTGTAAATATCTGAATAATTCTGATAAGATTTCCAGTTTTGACATTGTCTAAAGAGGGTAATCCTCTGGGTGTTAATTTGATGTTGGTTTCGGTCTTCTGGGCCGATACTTAGGACCCATGTCTAATGGGAATCAAGTTTTTGTTTTATCTGTACTCGCTTCCATCATTCGACTGTATCCTATCAATCGAATCTTTGAACTTTAGTTAGAAACTAATGGGTTTAAACATGTGTTTGAGACATGTTATGTTTGATGGTTGCAAGTGGATGTAAGTGGTTGCTAGTGGTTGCTCGTGGATGCATATACGCACACTAGGCACTAGATCAGCTCGAAAACACTCTCATACTGCATATGGATGTGTGAGCATTTTCAATTTTTGTGGATGCAAAATGATTGACTCAGCACATGGATGTTGCATATGACTGGATGGTTGTGCACTCATACAGAAATGATATGTATCGAATAGGGAAATTGCATACATGTTGGACTCATGGCACTGACATAATTCGCATTAAGGAGGTCAACTGAATCAGTGGGCCGCCTGATCTTTGCATTAGATAAGGAACATATACACACACTTTTGCATATATTCATACAACATTAGAAGTTTCTAAGGACAATGAACGCCAGTGAATGATGATTGAGTAGATGGATGTTGGATGGTAGGACACATTCTTCTTAACTTGAAGATTTCGGGGACGAAATCCTTTAAGGAGGGGAGAATATAACACCCCGTATTTTCTATGAATTTAAGAACTACAAATCTGAGTGTAATTAATATATAAAATAAGAATCAGGGAAAACGGGTTGCGCCACTGCGTTCGTCTCGAAATTCTGCTTGAAAACGAGTCCGAGTTTGCTAGAATCGGAGTCCGTATGACCAAGTTATGGCCGTCCAAAGTTTCAGAAATATTCAGAGTTCAAAACAGCTCGAATTTAAATTCAAAATTCGAATTTCAAACGCAGAACAGACTGGGCGGGAAATTTAACGCCCAGACCCAGGTCGACTGGGGAGTCGACTGGGCAGTCGACCCCTCCCCCAGGTCGACTGGGCAGTCGACCTGGGTGTCGACCTGGTCCCCGAGCCCAATTTTGGGCCAGTGTTCATTCTGATGTATCCAGTCCGATTTCTGTCCAGATTCATCTGCCTAAACCTATTTAAACAGCCCCAAACCTAGCCTTCTCTACACACAATTCTATTCTTCTTCTACTCTGCCTCTGTTCTAAATGAAAATAAAAACGGCATCGCTACTCTGCTGGAATCAAAACTAGAAGCTAATCAACATCAACCTAAGCAACTCAATTCAAACTAGAGATTAAAGCTTTTCCAACGATTCTACAACAATTAAAGTTCTTTCTTTTAGAATCCAATCAAGGCAAGTACAGTTATTTTCCGATATAAACATTAATTCTGACTGTGACATGAATTGTAAATCTGAATTTGAGGTTATATCTGTTCTGTTCTGTTTAGATCTTATTTTGTATCTCTTTCCTCTTTCTGTTCTATAGCCAGGCTACTACGAGCCTGAGCCAATCTCATAAGAGATTAACCTACGCTAAAATGTTTGGGACAGTAAAATGAATGATGCATAAATTGGACATGACCAATAGGTGACTGATTTGAGGAATGAACATGGACTGTAGCTAGAACATAAATCTGAGGCATATGACTGGACATGTTATATTTATAATATAAATTGTATTGAACATATGACTTGAGATAAAGAGAATATGGCTTAGGTATAAAGATTTACATTAAAGTAGGACATCTATTAAATGTAAATATACACCTAAGTAAGGGATCTTTGGGATATATGACATGCATAGTAATCGATGGCTATATTTGGTATAATTTATATGTGAATCTTTTGTACTAGGCAAGTTGAACTAAATTAGGACATGTAAATAATGACGATAGTCTTTGACATGTAAATTCAATGCAAACGTGGGGTATATGATCATAGTGTGAATCATGACAACTATTTAGGCATGCAAACATAGGCCAAGTTTATAATTAGGCAAGATATGTTAGTGAAACTTTATGGAATGATTAAATCTGTTATATTTGCCTAATTTGCTAGTTCTGCTATATTTCCTAATCTGCTAGTTCTGTTATATTGCCTAATCTGCTAGTTCTGCTATATTGCTTAATCTGCTAGTTCTGCTCTACTGCCTAGTCTGCTAGATCTGTTCATCTGCCAAATCTGTCATCTGCTAAGTCTGCTGAAACAGCCAAATCTGTTATATGCTAAATCTGCTAAATTACCTAATTCTGCTGAATCCGTTAAGTCGCCTAATCTGCGAAAATCTGATTATCTGCTATATCTGTTAAGTTGATATATTCAGTCTGTTATTGACATAATCTGAATTAGCTATGAATAATTGACATGTATATTAGGCGTGGGCATAAATGGTAAATTATTAATTAATTGGCCGCAAAGATGAAAATGGCTAACTCGAGGTAAGAATGAGTTTGCGGCGTAATTCTACCCGGAACCGTCCGGCATATTCCAGTGGCCGCAAACAATAGGTTCTAATGTGAGAAGTTAGTCATAACGTGCTTGAAACCCAAGGTTAGACTCAGTTTGTGGCAGAAACCTGCCCGGAACCAACCGGCCTAACCAGTAGCCGCAAACTGTCAGTCTAATGTGAGAGGTCTGGGCATTAATATTTAATTAATGAAAATCTGAGATAAATATGATGTCTAAAACGTGTTGGGTGGGTACGGTTAAACCAATTGGACCAATGAATCTGATAAACCCATTACGTGAATCTGTAGGCCCAATACAAAGTTAGATAATCTGTAACCGGTTAATCTGTAACCAGTTAATCTGTAACCAGTTAATCTGTTAATCTGTAACCAGTTAATCTGTAAATCTGTTAATCTGTAACCAGTTAATCTGTAAGCCTGTTAATCCGAACATCCGATTCGTTAGTCTGAAAACCTGTTAACTTGATTGTCTGATCGGTGAACTAGTTGATCTAAACTCTGTATGTCTGAAACTTGTAAACAAGTTAATCTGAAAATCTGTTAGTCTGGGGACACAAGGTTAGGAGGGGAATTACTTGTGTCATATGTTGTTTGGGACCCATATTAGTCAGTAACCCTTTCTGGTATCAAAACTTAGACCCAACAGTAGGCAGGGTCCGGGCACGCTTACTGAACTAATTATAAGCGGTTCTTTCTGATAATGGCGAGGGGTGTTAATGGTGTGTTCCAACCGGGTCATGTGCGTGCATGGATCCCGGTCTGGCTTTGAGGATGTAAGACACCGTGACATATGTAAATAGGTCTGTGCCAATTGGTTGTCACTTTAGGGAGTGATACACCCTACCGTGGGGCCGACACAGGATATTTATGTATTAGGGAGCTGATCGCTTGGGGTAGGGTTTTAGGGTACACTTAGTTCTGTCTGTTTCTGTTGGGTGGTAACACCTGTCTGTTTCTGCATGGTACCGTCTGTTCGGGTGGTAAAGGCCCATTTACTAGTGTACACCTAATTCCACATTCTGTTTCCGTAGGATTAATCTGTTTCTGTCTGTTTCTGTTCGGGTGGTAAAGGCCCATTATTAGCATTCTGTTTCTGTCCGTTTCTGATAGGGTGGTAAAGGCCCATTACTAGCATACTCTTCTGTGGAAATTATTCTGTACCCGTTTCTATTTCAGTTTAGACATTAGGGTGACACCTAATTCTGTTATACTAGTATTAGTGCAGAGAATTGTAAAGAAATAGCTTATGTCATTCTGTTCTTCTGTTATATCTGCTACACCTGTTACATTTATCTCCCATCCAGTTTTATGTTCATGTCATGTTATTATTTTCTGTTCATAACTGAAAATCACTGGACTTGCTAGACTTTTTGTCTGACCCTTGTTGTTTCGCCTCCTTTCTTCCGTTTCCCCTAGGTTTCGTAGAAGAGAATACTCTAGCTTGATCCAGATTTCTTCCACTTGCAGTGCTTAAAGTATGGCTTGTCTTCTTCTGTGGGGATTACGATTTTAAACTATGCATTCTGAAGGCTTTTGTACAAGACTGATATTTTGTACTTGAATTCTGATATTTTGATTTGAAAGGATGTAACCAAGTTTATTTCGGTTCTGTTGAAATAAAGTTATAAATTTTTCAAGTACTGTTTTATCTGTCCTGTAAGTTTCTGTTATGTTTACTAAAATGCTCCACCAAAGTTAGGGCATTCCCTTTGGGAGTGACCTTAACGGAGGTGGGGTGTTACAATGGCAATCTGAAGATGCTCCATCCAACGTTGCTTCCCACTTCTATGTACACAATGAATGCTTTAGAGCTTGTTATCACGCACCACTATTCACATGTAAATAGTCCATGGTAATTGGACGATATGCTTATGATGCGCAAGCTAAGATAAACCATGTGAATGACCCAATTTAGTCCGTAGGTCGCGCCTACTGTTAGCTCATGGTTGCTGATCTTCATGGAACTATCTAAGACATAAAGAACGACCTTACTGGAGACGCCAGTTTTGTGAAGCTACTGGTTACCATTCGTAAATATTTCATAAATTTGAATCACATTTTCACAACGGGGTTAACATTTCACCTCGAAGCTTGCGTTTTTTACTTGCGAAAAATGCGAGCTTCGAAATGAACATAATTTGCGTTGTTGATATACTTTGCATTGAGATCAAAAAATGTTTGGTATGGTGTTCATTGCTGATGGCTTTCAATTTGATGGTGACTTGCAAATGCATTTTTTGATTTTTGGACTATTGGACTTTTGAGTCGTTGTAGCGTCCTAAGACTTCGGGTCGTTGTACCCATCAAACTCTCAGGTCGTTATAGCAACCTAAGCTTCGTGTCATTGAATGACCTAAGTTGGTGTGTGTGCTTCATGCCACCTGTTTTGTAATTAAAATAAGCAATTGTACGATTTTTGACTTATATTTCACTATAGATCATCTACACCAATAGCGGTTTAGTTAACCATGAATTATAGCTTGAACTGAATAAAGTGTTTGCACATGATCATTTTATTCAATGGTTTAGAACTTATCGAATATTATCTGCACAAGCACGATATTCTAATTCGAATTCGCATTAACACTTAAAATCAACTAATTGGCTAGAGTCGATTGTGGATTTCAAATGTTATTGTTTTAATGATTTATATGATGGTGGATGGCACTTCATACTTTTGAAAGTGCATATCCGCGAAATATATATGCTACTTCCTTTTGGAGGAGTCTTTAATTATTTGTGCCCCAACTTAGGAGGTCATCATTAGTCTTCATTTTGGGAAGAATTTTTAAGCTTAATGCTTTTCTGGTTTGCAAATCAATTTTGACGTCGGAGAATCAGTTAGATGCCCCGTGTTTCGAGGAGTTCGTTTTAACCCAATGTTGGTCTTCTCCAATCGACTGAATTGACATTAGGATGTTCATTGAGTGTTGTTGACCTCGGCTGAGGAGATGCTATTTTCTTTATAGAAATGATTTTTGGTTGTCGCGTCGTTTCGCAGTGCAAACTTCAACGATGTTTGAATGAGGTTGCATCGCTTCGTGCCACGAACCCCCATGCTTCGTTTCACTTATAGTGAAATCCAGCTTTTCATTTTGCGCAACGATTTCGAGCGAACCATTAGTGGGTTGCATCGCTTCGCACTACAAACTCCCATGCTTCATTTCACCTATAATGAACTCCAGCTCTTTGTTTCGTGCAACGAATTCCAGCAAACCTTTGGTGGGTTTCATCGCTTAGCGCTACGAACTCCCATGCTTAGTTTCACTTATAGTGAACTCCAACGCTTCATTTCGCGCAATGAATTCCTGTGAACCTTCGTGTGAACTCACCTCTGCTATGGGAGGACAAGATTTTTGATTTTGCCTCTACTATGGGAGGATGAAATTTTCCTTTGCTATGGAGGGACTGGACCTACTATGGGAGAACAAGATTTTTGATTTGGCCTCTGCTATGGGAGGACGAAATTTTCCCTTGCTATGGAGGGACTTGCCTCTATTATAGAAGAACAAGATTTTTGATTTCACCTCTGCTATGGGAGGACGAAATTTTCCCTCGCTATGGAGGGACTTGCCTCTACTATGGGAGGATGAAATTTTCCCTTTATATGGAGGGACTTGCCTCAACTATGGGAGAACAAGATTTTTGATTTCGCCTCTACTATGGGAGGACGAAATTTTCCCTTGCTACAGAGGGACTTGCCTCTACTATGGGAGGACAAGGTTTTTAATTTCGTGCTGTTCCATGAGATAAACATCAGTTTCCCTGTCGGAATCGCTTATCTATAGTAGGCGATCGCATCTGAACTTAGAGGTTGTGTTATCTGAGAATTAGTAAGGATTTGTGTCATTTTATGAAGCGATCGTTGGTCTCCGATTAGATTCTCTTAAATATGGCAAGTGATTGCAGCCGGGCGCAGGTTGCACCTTGGAACTTGCAACCTCTAGGATTGACTTCACATGCTCTTATTAACCTCTCCTCTATTTGACTCTTGGCAACTCCGCCCACACACTCTTTAAGGTGGTGCCTTTCATTGTTGCATTTATGCATGTTGATGTTTTTCTCACTCGATGCTTGAGTTGGTGTTTTTGGAGTTGTCTCAATTTATCAAGTCTTAAGGAAGCCAACGTTCGTCGGATAGCCTGTAATAAGGAACCATCTTTTAGAAAAATTTGAATTATCGAAAATATTGCAAGTAAGAGATTTGCTTAGGCAAATATGCTTTTAGTTACAACGTGTGTTCAGTGCATCACTCGCAAATTATTACAGACTGTTTATAAGATGTCTTGAGAAAGTAAAACATGAAGTAAAGCATGAATTAAAGAAAGAAATAGAGTGGTGGAGATGTTGATAGATTATTCTATGCTATTAAAATTGGAGCACCAATCATTGATTATCAGTTGACGATCGACTTTGCGTTGGCTCGAGCAGAAGCTTTTTTGCTTGGGCCGACCTAGACACGAACTGGTCATTTAATGCCACTTGACCTTGGGGAGTCGCAGAAGGATTTGCAGCTTCCGGGTTTTTTTCATATTGCTATTGGCGGTTCTTCCTCACCAACTCTTCAATCAATGACTTCAAGTACCGACATTCGTTAGTGTTGTGGTCTGGTTGATTGTGAAACTGACAGAACTTTCCTGATTTGGCTGTATCGTGTGATATCCTCAATGGTCGAGGTTTCAGATAATCCTCTGCATCTCTTGTGGCGAGATAGATGTTTTCATGAGTGTCATTCGGAGGTGTTAATTTAAATGAGTCAAGAAGACGAGACTTCTTATTACCCTTGCTATCGTTCTTGTCATTGGTGCGCTTTTTCCCTTGAGTGTTCTTGCACCGAATAGCAGCACTTTTGGGAGCTTTAAGAAGTTGGTTACCACCAATGATCTAAATAGGTACAGGATTATTATCGACTCTCATATAATCCTCTGCTTTTCTATAGAATTTCTCAAGCATGTTTGGTTCTTTCATTTTAATCCATCTACCGAATTCGCTATTCTCTTCTATAGCACCGAGTCGAGACAAGAGGATTATGCGAGGTTCTGCGTTTCTTACTTCAGATAAAGCAACATTGAATCAACTGAGAAAAGCTTTAACGAATTCCCCTGGATTCTGCTTCATCGCTGAAAGTGTTATAGCATGCTTGGCTTTTGTAGCATACGAGCGGAACTGCTCCTTGAACCTTTTGGTCAGGTCACAGAACCAGTCTATAGATTTAGCTGGCAGCTTTTTGAGCCATAATGACGCAACACCTTCTAAATAGAGAGGAAAGCATGTGCATCTCATCTCGTCAGTCTCCTTAGCCGCACTCATATGGCACTCGTATTTAAACAAAAAGTAGTTAGGATCGACAAGGCCGTTGTACGGATGTAGGGTTGGAGGACTGAACTTCTTTGGACGCTCTGCTTCAAGGATTCATTCGGTAAATGGAGTCCTTTCGGGAGAGAAGTCCCATTCTCTTTCATCGCCATTGCCAGCTTGATTCCTCTTCATGATTTGTTCTATTATGTCAGAGATGTATTCTCAGTGTTATGGCGCTCCGCGAAGTTGAGTTCTTTACCAAATGTCCATCTAAGAAAGCGGTCTTGATTAGAGAGTTTAGGTCCTTTGCCTTCTCGACGAGAAAGTGCCCCCGTGGAAAGATTAGTTTCCTTTTGAACGTTCACCTTGGAATGTTTCTTAGCTTTAGATTTCAGGCCTTCGACATTAGCTTCATCTTTGTTGCTTAACCAATCATAATCATCTTCCATGCTGTCCTTGCAGTTATGATCGGAAGAGTTCGATTTTTTATTTTCCTCTAGATCAACATGGAACGTTTGAGGGGCTAGATTTGACCAAGCATTAAAGATAGCGTTAAGTATCTCCATCATAGCTGTAGTAGTAGCATTCGTTTGTTTGTTCATGTCGGCAATAGCGGCGTTCAACTCACTTTTAGTCACACCGGCTCCACTTTCCGAGTTTTCACCAACTTCAAAGTGATTGGTAAGTGGTGTTTCTTCGTTAGCAACATTATTGGTTTGTACCGTGGCTTTACTAGCAGTCTTCTTGGATTTAGCCATTATTTCGGAGAATACAATAGTTTAGAACTTTAATGGTAGTCTCTTCACCTTATGAGAAGTGTGAGAGAAGGAAGTCCGAATGCGGCCTCACGGTGGGCACCAAATGTTAAAACCGAAAATCGATTTCAATACCAAAGGTTTTATACGAGCACTTCACCAAATGGTTAGATTAGAATGTTGAACCAACACAATTCAAAGTAAAGAGCATAAAACAAAAAGACACAAAGTTTTAAAGTGGTTCGATCTATGATAGATCTACGTCCACTATGCAATCATTTCTCATTATAACACTTGAGCTTACATAACATGTATTTTCCCTCATTACATTTATTTCTCTCTGATTATGATCCAATTTCACTTGAATTTGGCTAGGTATTGATAGAATCTCTTGCTTTGTGATGATAGATGTATCAATCCTTAATCACTTGAGCAACTGAATGATCTTCATAGATTGCCTAGAGATTTTGGGTTAGATCTAAGCTTTGGTTGAGGTTGGAGATCACTTCAAACGAGTTAGAGAAATTTCCATGGCACATGAAGGGGATTGGGGAAGCTTTGGATGAATTTGAGAACTCTAGTGTTGCTTGAATGAGATTTGATCCATATAATGTTGGAGAGAAATTGTTTGATCCATGTAAGCCATTAATGAAGTTGTAGGAGAGCCTCAAATTTGGTAGCACTTCGTGGTAGGAATGGAATTTGGTCCCCTTATTGAAGATATGAGGCGGTTATTTATAGGTGTTGATAGAGTGTGGTGGCAGTTCTGTAATTAAATGTTCTCAGCTGTACAACAATTCAAATGGAACGACTTAAAATGAAATCACGGGCTAAGGCAATTGCTAGTTAAGGCATTTATATGCTAAAGTATTCACGAACTAGAACATCTGAGCGGACAAATTATGTACAACTGTTAAAAGCTATTTCCCACGGCCCAAATACGAGTAACGGTCTGAAGGAGAAAGTGCAGACATAGCTTTATATGCTGCTGTGCCATGTTTCTTCCTTCACATGCAATGCTGCATTAAAGTACATAACACGAGCTCTTTTGCACATAGAAACGGTGACCTGATATGATGAATGGTGTAACACCCCATAATTTTAAAACATGACATAAGAGATAATTAAAGAATACTTAATCTTTATAGAAAGAATTAAGGGAAACGGGTTGCTCCATTGCGTTTGCTCGGAATTCTGCTTGGAATGGAGTCCGAGTTTGCGTAAATCAGATATCATATGAAGAAGTTATGAAGCTTAGAAGATTTCAGCTTAAAGAAAAATTTAAATTAAAATAATAATTAAAAATCAAAAGTGAATTTAAAATCCAAAGTTAGCCGAATTTGGGTAAGCGGGAATTCTCCCGCTCTACGGTGGCGACCCCCCTAGGGGAGTCGACATAGGTGTCGACCACCCTCTAGGGATGTCCACCCCCCATCTTTCCAGATCTGGACAACGTATTTTGATGGTCCAGGGATGATGTGTCCTTCTGGGATTGGCTGAATGATGTGTCTTTCTATTTTAGAAGGTTCAGATCGATCCTAATCTAATCTAAGGGTCTTAATTCACCTAGAGCATCTATAAATACCCCTAAACCTAACCCTAATCTCGTTTTTATTCATCCGTGGCGCCTCCATGCTGCTCTAGTCTAAATTAACCTAGCCTTTCTTCTCCAACCATAATCAAAGTAGAGATTGAGAGATAGTTCCTATTCAACATTCAAATTACAAGATCAGATCTACATCAATCAAGTAGATATCCTTCAGGATCTGAATTGCTACAACAACGCCTAATTTTCTAAGAATCCTATCGCTGTGAGTCTATGTCACTTTCACATAATTAAAAGTAATTATGATAGGATTGTAAATTGGATCTAATGTATATGCCTGTGACTGAGATAAATCTTATAAAGATTGTAAATCATTATCTTTTAGATCCATATCCATAAAACTGCCATATGCCTTTCTGATCCAGTTTATCGTTATATGCCTGTTTATGTTTCATATGCCTGTCCTTATGTTTACGCCAATTTTGATATTGATTATCTTCTCCTCCTCTTTTCCTTTTCTTTTATGAGATTAGGCTAACTTCGAGCCTAACATATTGTGTTGAGATTTGCGTACAAATAACATTTGAACGATTGGGAAAAGTTTGGGGAAATTTGTAATAAAATGAGATTATTGGCATAAATCAATTTGAGCATAATTGTGTATAAATTGTATACATGAGATTTGGCATAAGTTGGATTGGGCATAATTGGATGTAATTTATATACATGAGGTTTGGCATGAATTGTTAATAACAATGAACGCAAATTAATTTGGGCATAATTTGGCATAACATGTATACATAAGATTATAGGCCTAATTTGGATTAAAAATTATAAACATAATTTAGTTTGGAAATTATGGGTAATTGGAATATATTTTAATCCAAGATTTAAAATCGGGACTTGAATCAAGAAAGTGATAATGAATGCCTAAGACATGAGGTTAGATTCGAATTGCGGTATAAGACTGCTCCGATGCGCCCGGCACACCCAGTAACTGTAATTTGGTAATCTAATGTGAGAGGTCAAAGGTAAAAATTAGATATGTAATAATGCAAAGACACGAGGGTAGATTCAGATTGCGGTATAAGCCTGCCCGGAACAGCTCGACATATCCAGCAACCGCAAAACGACAATCTAATGTGGGAGATCTTGCAAGATTACAGTTATAATGAATTAATGAACACATAACCAAGATAAGACATATGGTAAGACATGGGAATGGTAAAAGGGTTAAGTGGGCAACATGGGTACCATGTGAAACATAATTAAAACACTTAACCAAGATGAGACATGTGATTAGACATGGGGATAAAGAGGGGTTAAGCAGGAATTCCTAATGGGGACCAAGCTTAGGAGGGAAGCTTATGCCAAGTGGGTGGACCCTTTTCAAGCAGTAACCCATTTAGTATCTATGTGAGCTCGAACTAGTTCGAGGATGGGACACACTTACTGGGTTTGATTGTAAGAGGTCAATAAAGAGTTATCGATTGCAGTGCAAGACCAATAGAGTCATGTGCGTGCATGGGTCCGGACTGGTAGGTAAGGCGCTTTTGCATCATGTAGGTATAAGCCGTGCATTTTAGTGGTATCGGGTTTCCACTTTTGGGAGTGGTACACCTTGCTGTGGGACCAGCATGAGTATCTACAAGTTAGGGAGCCGATTGAATGGGGAAGGCAGTGGGTACAACTAGTGGAGATAGGAGCAGGCGACACCTATGATAGCAGTTAGGAGTACACGAAACTACCATTATTATTATTATTATGCTTGTTAAGAGGGATCAACTTTTAGTATGGAACTAGTATTGGTGTGGTGTAGGAATTATCTTATAGCGATTAGAAGCGCAATCAACATTATATCTTGTTCATCTTGTTTACCTTGTCATATCTGGTTATGTTACAGTCATCTCTTATATCCAGTTTATGTTCTTATCCTGTTACTTTACTGTTTATATTGTTAAAGTCACTGGACTCACCAGATTTATGTCTGACCCCTTTTTGTTTCGCCTCTTTTCTTTCCCTTTCCCCTAGGTGCTCAGGGTGGGACTAGTGGAGCTTGACTTGGATTTCTTTCTTCTTGAAGTGCTTGGAAGTGTTGAAAGTAATGTTCAGCTTTATCACTTTTCCATTATGGCTATTTGGAGTGGGATTATGGTTTTAGTTTTATGTACTCTGATAATAATTTTGTAACAAGATGGATATTTGTGTACTTGGCTTAGTATATGGTTTTAATGTTGTAACTAGACATGTTTTACTTTTCTGCTGTAGTGAATTAAATTTGAATTTTCTTAAGTACCATTTTATATATCTATCTTGTGATATTCTATTATATACTCTTATAATACTCCACGAAAGTTAATGCATTCCCTTGGTGAGTGACATTAATGGACGTGGGGTGTTACAAACGGTTTAGCATATATAGGTGATGACTTAAGCCACACAAAGCTGACGACCTAAGGGAGCAGTAACGATCCAAGTTACGGGGGAACGACCTAAATAGGTCAAGCACTAACGACCTAAATGGACTCGACGTCCCACTATGTGTGCAATGCACACTTATAACTTACGTGTAAGAAAATTGCAATTGGTCCATGCTTAACATATAATCCTTTTGCACATCCTGCTTAATGCTTCGCCTTATGACCTGACTGTTGCTAGCTCATTGATGCCAATGATGTAGGGACTGTAGCTGGGCAATCCAAAACACGGAATGAGCTATGCCTCCTCAAATATTTGCGGTCTAAAGTACTCCATGCAGCAACGACCTAGTGAATTCAATATCCTACCAAACCAGGTGCTGATGACGCAAAGTTAAAGTTGGTGGTCTAAAGATATATATGACCCAAGATGAATGGTTTAACGATCATCTCTTGCATGTGTTCAATGGTGTAGCGATCTCAGTACTTGATAGCTGACAACGGGGGTACGGTCTAACAATATTCCAACTGGCCATGTGTTCCTCAATATAGATTTCATGCAATTTGCATCCTCCCAATATAACACGGCTTGTTACTTTATTTATTATACTTCATAGTAGCAATGTGGACCTTGCGAGCTGGTAGCATATGGCAATCAAAGATGCTCCATCAAACATTGCATGCCACTACTATGTACACAATGAATGCTTTAGAGCTTGTTATCACACACCACTATTCACATGTAAATAGTCCACAGTTATTGAACGATCTGCTTATGGTGCGCAAGCTAGGATAAACTATGTGAACATCCCAATTTAGTCCGTAGGTCATGCCAACTGTTAGCTTATGGTTGTTGATCTTCATGGAACCTTCTAAGGCATGTAGAACGACCTTACTAGAGACGCGAGCTAAGTGAAGCCGCGGGCTACCATTCGTAAATATTTCTCAAATTTGAACCGCGTTTTCACAACGGGGTAAAAAGGAAGTAATAAACCCTACCGTGGGGCCAACACAGGATATTTACGTGGTAGGGAGCCGATCGCTAGGGGTAGTAATTAGGGTACATATAGTCCTGTTTAGGTACCTGTTATTTCTGTTTGGGGGTAACACCTGTTATTTCTGCTTAGGAACTGTTATTTTTGTTTGGTGTAAAACCGTTACTAGATGTACACCTAAGTCTACCATTATGTTTCTATTAGGATCATTCTGTTTTTGATAAGTAATGGGAAAACACTTTATCCAGTATACTAGTATTGGTGCAGAGAAAGTAAGTGAGAAGCATAGTTCATCTTTTTCATTCTGTTTGTCCTGTCCATCCTGCTTACACCTTTTATGCTACTGTTATCTCTCATCCAGTTTATATGCCTGCCATGATACTTTTACTTCTTTATATGCTAAAAATACTAGAATCACCAGACTCTATGTCTGACCGTTTTGTTTCCGTTTCTCTCTTCCTTCCCCCCAGGTTCTCAGGGTGGGAACGCTTAGGCTTGATTAGATTCTCTCTTCTGTTTCTACTTGAATTTGGATATACTTTGATGTATCGCTTTGACTACTTGTCTATTTGTTTATGGCTACTTATGGGGATTATGATGTTACGTTTATGTACTCTGTTGGTTTTTAGTGCAAGACAAATGTTTTTATTTGATGTATTTTGTTCCAGTATTTTAGTTTGATGTTATAATTGGATTTTGAGACCACGATGTTTTGTGTTGGAAAATAAAGTTTCAAATTTCCACTGCTATTTTATATATCTGTCTTATGAGATTCGGTTCTGTTTACCTATAACGCTTCACAGAACTTAATACATTATGTCAAAGAGTGACATTAATGGACGTGGGGTGTTACAGTTATCTGATTCCATAATCGTTCAGCAGGGTAGTTCGATTAGGTCATCTAACTACTTAACCGTTCACCTAGATAGTTCCGTTTGACTATTCGGCTATTGGGTATCTAACGTCTAGTCTTATTCCTAACCCGTAGGATATGCAGATGAATGATTACTCCCTAAGAGAGTGAAACTAGCAGTAGATGTGAGTATTGTAGCCCTACTCCAGGGCAACTCCATTGTAGGAAATGTTTTGTAGCTTCTCTTCTTAGAAGTTTTATTTAATATTGATTCTCTCTCTGGACTCTTTGTTTGATGTTTCTTCTCTTCTTGGAAGCATTGTTTAATGTTGCTTCTCTCTCTGGAAGCTTTGTTTGATCACCCTTTCTTCTAATGGTTTAATTTATTCACCTCAAAATGTTTTATTGGTTCACCTTCATTATAGGTATGCTCCCCACCATTCATAACGACTTTTAGATATGTTAGTATAATGCATTTGACGGGAAATGTTTACAAAATTATAAGACAAAGGGGATATGGTTTTAAGCAATCTCATTTAGGTCAAGCAACAATTGGCATTTGCACATTTCTTTGTTGCATATTTCTTTTGGCGGCTTTTATCGCATTGACTAAGAGCTTTACCATGCTTTTATTCATGCATCATGCTTTTTAAGTCCTCCTTCTTTCATTTACTTCTGTGGAACGAGACATAAGCAGTGGTTAGGTGCACTTTAAGTGCTCCCCATGAGCTCTTATTGTATGCACAAGCCTGAAAAAGGTTTGGTTTTTACCTGTAATAACACTCCAACATACATCAATATCTGTTTGCTTGTAAGAAAAATACAAAGTTAAATGGAAAATGAAAGAAATCATTTGAGATAGGAAACTTAGTGTTAAATTCTAATTCTTTAATATAGTGTCTTTGAGCACTTTTTCCCATAGGTCGTCCTTCACACTTCTCGAATGAGCTTTCTTTTCTTTTTGTCTTGGTTTCTTTTTATCCATTCACGACATTTACTGGTTTTGTGTTCTTCTGTCTTATGATAAGAACAATAATATTTTCCTTCACTTTATTTTGGAGTGCCTCCTACAAGGGGATTGGAATTATGCCATTCCACCTTCCGATCTTGTTTCAAGGTTTTCTTCGCATTAAACATCTCATTCATATCGATGAATTTGTCGACTCTGGAATAAAAATCACCCAAGCTTTCATATTCACTTAAGATAATCTTCTATAGAAAAGGGGATGGTGCCAATAATCCCGACTGCACAACTATTATTTTTTCTCTGTTTTTTGCCCATTTTACTCTAAGCGACTCGGTATGAACAATTGAATCCCTTGGTTTTTGTCTTATCCTGGTTAAATCTTAAATGCTGATTACTAAGTATTTCCGCGCATGGAATTGTATGCTAAAAGCGGTGGAACATTGTTTCCAAGTTGTGATGACTAGGCCATGCTAATGTCTGCACCATTTCATTGCGTCTTTATGGAGAGTCATTGGGAAGATTTTGCACCACAGTGTTTCAGGAACGATATATACATCAATGTAACTCTCAAAGATAGTGAGATGCTCTTCGGGTTCTATAGTCCCATCATATATGCGCTATGGTACTTCTATACCAAATGGAACTTCAATCATCATTATCTCTGTTAGGGTTGTTAATGGATGCAAATAGATGTGATATGGAAGAATCCGCATCCGGATCTGAAAACTAAAATCTGCATCCAATATACGCGGATATCAAACAGTTAACATCCGTAACCGTATTCCAAGAACTTTTTTTTTGATCTTCGAAAATATCCGCATCAGAAAACAGAATGCGGATATTTTCGGATATCAGAAAAATATCCAAATATCCGCTTCCGAAATTGAACAAAAATTTTTCTATACTAAAATCTATGAACTAAAAACATCACATTTTAAATATTTCTTTTCTAAAATAAAGTTAGCACCTAATCTACGATACCTCATCAGTTTTCCAAAATGAATGAAAGAATCGATGTGTGTAGTAGGTTAGGGTTTGTTCTATGTTCTCTCTAAAATTTTCTTTACTATAATGAACAGGTGATATAAATAAGTTATGATTTAATATGGTTGTATACTTAACATAATAATAATTATTAACATACCTACTTTCGGATCAGACGGATAACTTTCGGATACAGATACACTCATATCCGCATCAGCTTCCAAAATTCTTTTTCTGATATCATATTTCCACATCTACTTTTCGGATGTTGGATAATATCCGTATTTTCCGATATGGATTCAGACCGATTTTGGTTTTTGCGGGTATCCATTGACAAGCCCAATCTCTTTAAAGAATGGGGCTCCGGATAACTTCCCATCTTCTAGCCACATGAGGCTTTTGCTTTCTGCTGAAATGGCTACTTCTGTTAATTCTTGATTGTTTATTCATGAAACTCGACTGCATTGTAGATTTGGTGAAGATATAATTTGGCTATCAAACCCTCGGGGTTCCATTGTTTTTGATTCTGCTTTATGTGGTTCCATTTCAAGGGACCTTCATACTAAATCTTCTTTAATGAATTTTCTAATGGCATCAATCTATAAAGCCAAGTGCAATTTTTCTAACTCATTACTTGCTCCTTTCGTTAAGGTTGAAGATCCTTTGTTTTTTAGTTTTGCAAAATTGAAGTTGGAAGGTATGCTATTCTCTAAAGCAGGTGATGTGCTGAAATCATATTGACAGTTCTTTCTTGGTCTAACCATCTTTGTAACACCCCATGATTTTAAATAATAAATTATAGAATACTTATTTCAAATTTGAGAATTAGGGGAAAAGGGTTACGCCGTTGCGTCCGTCTCGGAATTCTTCTTGAGATAGAATCCGAGTTTGCATAAAACGGACACCGTATGAAGGAGATATGGACGAACGAAGTTGGGCAGAAAAACCGAAAACAGACCAGAATGCACTGGCGCACTTGCGAAGTGATCCAGTACAAAAATGCACTGGCGCACCTGCCAAGTGCGCCCATGTCGGGCTAAAAACCTCCATATGGAGTGTTTTGATCTGAATAGTGAGTCATTGTTGAGTCATTAGGGCTAAGGTGTTATTGTATCTTGGCTGGATTGTCTTGATTGTTTCTAGGGTTAATTTGACAGCTCTAAATTAATTAAAATTCTATATAAGCAACCTAACTCTCAATCTACAATCACACTAATTCATACCAAGAGCCGCCATTCCGTCAATGGAGAACTTAGAGTAGCCGCCGTTCTCTTTCAATTCAAAAGCACGATAGAAGCAAGAATCAAAATCAAATCTAAATTAGAATAACAATTAGTCTACATCAAAGGCGAGCAATTCAGTTTCAGAATACAGATCCCAGAAAAACTAGACCGTTCTTGTGTTTGTGAGTATAATTTCTTTCACAAAATAATTAGTTAATTTAATTGTGATAAGTTATAATTAGGATTATGAGAATGTGACTTTGAATCATGTGATGTTATCATTGATAGTTTTGTTATTGTGGATCTATTTCATATGTTCAATTGTACATGTTTAACTTGATTCATCTTATGCAAGTTTGGGATGTTAAATCATATGTATATGAATCTTATGCAAGTTTGGGATGTTAAATCATATGATAAATTATGAATTTTATGCAAGTCTGTAAGTGGATTATAAACAAGTTCGTATGTGAATCATGTAGATACATATGCTAGTTTACATGCAAAACATGTGACATTGATTTACATGTTTAGATCCATATGCAAGTTCACACCTTTATGTTTAGATCCATATGCAAGTTCACACCCTTATGTTTAGATCTATATTTAGATCCATGGCAGTACATAGTTATGCAAATTTATGTTGAATATGCCTATTGCCTATGCTAGTTTTGTATGTGAATCATATGCTAGTTTGAATGAAATTCATATGCAAGTTATGGAAAACCATATTCATATATGCAAGTTCACATCTTTATGTTTAGATCTATATTTAGATCCATGATAGTTTATGTAACTTTGTGCATTGCCTATGCAAGTTATTGGCTATGTACATTTATGTCATGATTCTTAGATCTATTTTATGTGTTATGCGAGTTATGGTGTTGCTTTTCTTTTTATACGTTAGGCTATTGCGAGTCTAACCTATGTCGTATCGAAACGTACGAATAGCGTGGGGACAATGGGAAAATATTGAATATACGTAATTGTGAATTGGCATAAAATGGCCTTAAAAGGCATATAATTAATTTGAGACATTAATTGGTATAAATTATATACCTGAAATTATGGACATAATTTAGGTGACAATTATGGACATAAATAAATTTGGAATTTATTGACAAATTTGAATAGGGGTATTAATCCAATTTGGGGTTAAATAATTATGTAATAATTAACTACCTAAGACACGAAGTTAGACTCGTTTGTGGTGTAAGACTGCCCGGACCCGCCCGGCAAATCCAGCAACCACAAACGGTAGTCTAATGTGAGAGGTCAAAGGCATGAATTAAATGCATAACAATTGTAAAGACACGAGGTTAGGATCGTTTGCGGTATAAGACTGCCCGGACCCGCCTGGCAAATCCACCAACCGCAAACGGTAGTCTAATGTGGGAGGTCTTTACAAGGTTACGGTTCTAATGAATTAAGTAACACTTAACCAGATAAACATGTGGTGGGACATGGGGGTTAAGTGGGTGGCCTTGTGTAGCATGTGAAATACGATTAGAAACACTTAACCAAGTTGAAACATGTAAGAAGACATGAATAAGAGTGGGATTAAGTGAGAAATCTTAGTAGGGACCAAGCATAGGTGGAAAGCTTGTGACAGGCATGGGGGCCCTTTTCAAACCAGTAACCCATTAAGTATCTTTGTGAGCTCAACCCAAGTCGAGGACGGGACA
The DNA here is from genome assembly GCA_030737875.1 of Allium sativum. NCBI lineage: Eukaryota > Viridiplantae > Streptophyta > Magnoliopsida > Asparagales > Amaryllidaceae > Allium > Allium sativum. The sequence continues at coordinate 522,465,815 of CM060923.1, read as the reverse complement.
CGCTTACTAGGCTTGATTGTAAGAGGTCAAAACAGGTTAGCGGTGGCAACGTAAGTCCAATGGGGTCATGTGCGTGCATGGGCCCGGGATGGTAGGTAAGACGTTTTTGCATTGTGTAGATATAAGCCGTGCATTTCTAGTGGTACCGGGTTGCCACTTTGGGGAGTGATACACCCCACTGTGGGACCAACACGGGTATCTACGAGTTAGGGAGCTGATCACATGAGGGTAGTGGGTACAACTAGTGGATATAGGGGTAGATGGCACCTATGAAGGCAGCTAGGGGTACATGAAATTACCATTATCATTATTATGTTCTGTAGGCGGGATCAACTTTTAGGGTGACTAGTAGTGATGCAGTATTGTAATTATCCTATAGTGATTAGGAACAAGATTAACGCCAGAATATTCCTCTTGTTTGCTTTGTCATGCCCGCTTGTTTCATGGTCATACCTTGTTTTACCAGTTTATGCCTTATCCTAGTTACTTTAATAATTATATTGTTAAAGTTATTATACTCGCCAGACTTTATATCTGACCACCCTTGTTTTCGCCTCCTTTCTTCCTTTCCCCCCAAGTTCACTGGGTGGGACTAGTACTAGTGGAGCTTGATCTTGGATCTCTTTCTCTCTCTTTTGAAAGTGCCTGGATTGCTGAAAGTAAAGTTCAACTCATCTATTTTATGGCAACTTTTGTTGGGGTTATGGTTTTTACTTTATGTATCCGTCTTGTTATATTCAGTTCTATACACTAATAATACTCCATGAAAGTTAATGCATTCCCTTTGAGAGGGACATTAATGGACGTGTGGTGTTACACGTGGTATCAGAGCTGAAGGTTACCAGAACAGTTATGAATTTTGAAAAACTGTTTTTCAAAAGCATTTTGTAAAGAAATACTTTCAAAATATTGTTTTAAGGAAAGTATTTTCAAGAGAAAAGTTTGTTTTAAAAACATAACCCCCAAGAGCAAAATATCTTTCCTTCGATTCTCCATTTTGAATCTCTTCCTTTATCTTTTTCAGCATGTCTGGGGAACTTGAGATACCCGAGGGCATACCGAAACCAGGCTAATTTAGAAGGTATCTGGAGGCTACGACCACTGCCACAGGCCCAGCAAATGTTCCTCCTCCCCCAGCTGCAGTCGCTCCTCCTCCCCCACCTCACGTTGATACTTTTTCAAAGATATGCAAAGATTTTCAGTAAATGGGCGGGAAAACTTTTCACGGATCACAGATGTTTGTTGAAACTCAAAATTGGCTGAAGGAGGTGGAAGATTTGTTTGGTATCTTCGAGGTGGAAGATGGAAGGAAGGTCCAATTGGCTGCTTGGTTAATGAAGGACGAAGCCTCATTTTGGTGGGAGGTCACGAATAGAGAGCATCCAGTGGAGACACGGATGTATTTCAGGTGTAGGTTCGAGATGAAATTTCTCTCACGAGCAGAAGAGAATTTATATATGGAGAGGTTCTTAGCATTGAAGCAAGGAAATTTGTCAGTAAAGGAGTACGCCAACAAGTTCAATCAGTTGGCGAGATTTGGCTTAGACTTGGTAAACACACCTGAGACGAAGGCCTAGTGGTTCGTTAAAGGTTTGAATGAGCCGCTACATGGTTTGGCTATGACCCACATTCCGATGGGGGCTACCTTTGAGAGGTTGGTTGATATGGCACTTATGCATGAAGAAGAGAAAGGTGCTAATGCTAATAAGGCACCGGAGAAGAAAGGGGATCAAAAACAGCAAAAAAAGAAAGGTGGGAAGAACAATAATAGCAAGGGAAAGAAAAGTGCTTTAATTGTGGAACACTAGGCCATCTAAGCAAGGACTGTAGGAAGAAGAAGAAGACTGGCTGTTTCCACTGTGGAGAGGCATGACCTCTAGTTAAAGACTGCCCAAGGAAACAGGGGCAAGGGAAAAGAATAGGGTCCACTTCTGGAGGGCACCTTCAGGCTCTCATGGCACTAGGACAAGAGAGAGGTAGAAACATTTCTGTTGAAAGTTTAGCTTCCTGTTTGATCATCCTGTTCGTACTTTGTTTGACTCTGGCACTTCACACTCGTTTGTATCTGCTTCGTTAGTCGAAACACTGCACCTAAATACTAGTCTAGTTACGGATCCCATAGTAGTCTCAAATCCTATTGGTGGTTTGGCTCACCTTTCAATGATTTGTCAGGATTTGAGAGTGTCTATCTTGGGCGTTGGGTTTGAATGCAACGGCTTCGTTCTTGGCTTCATGGGCTACGGCTTGATTCTAGGCATGGATTGGCTAGCTAGATACGGTGCCATCCTAGATTGTAAAAGAAGGGTAGTTAGATTGTTGACTTGTTATGGAAAGATCCTCGATATTTCTTGTGACCTTAGAGGTCCAGTAATGCTTAGCTACCTAGAATTCCTTGACGCATCCAATGATGATTTGAAATCTGTTCTTGTGGTCCGTGAATATAGTGACATCTTCGATGAGGTTCGAGGTTTACCCCCGAGGCGCGAGATAGACTTTCAAATATACCTAGTAGATAATGCAAAGCTAGTTGCATTACCAGTGCGTCACATGACTCCGAGAGGGAGGAGAGAACTCAGTAACCAAGTGAAAGAATTGCTTGAGAAGGGGTTCATAAGAAGAATTATTTCGGAGTGGGGTGCTCCTGTCGTTTTTGCTATGGAAGCTGATGTTTCACTTAGATTGTGCGTGGACTATAGAGAGCTGAATAAGCTAACAAAGAAGAACAGACACCCATTGCCGAGAATAGATGATTTATTCAATCAGTTGGTGGGTGCTTCAGTTTTCTCGCAATTGGATTTGGCTACAGGGTTTCATTAGCTAAGGGTGGTTGAAGACAGCATAGACAAGACTGCATTTAGAACTCCTGACGGTTTCTTCGAGTGGTTCATCATGCCTTTTGATTTGACGAATGCACCAGAATAATTTGTTGACTTAATGAGTAGGGTGTTTAGGGAGTTTCTAAACAAGTTTGTGGTAGTCTTTGTGGAAGAAATCCTGATTTTCTCTAAAAATGAAGAAGAGCATGCCCTACATCTTAGGGAAGTCTTAGAGACCCTACGGGCGCATCAACTTAAAGCTAAGTTCTCCAAGTACCATTTTTGGAGAAAAGAAGTGAGGTTCTTAGGACGTGTGGTCTCTAAGGAAGGGATAGCTGTGGATCCCGCAAAGGTGGTGGCAATCCAAGATTGGAAAACTCCTAAGAATGCAACAAAAGTAAGAAGCTTTTTAGGGCTGGCTGGGTATTATAGGATGTTCATTAAGGACTTCGCGAAGATATCAGCCCCACTCACTCAATTAACGAAGAAGAATTTGACTTTTTCTTGGGATGTTGACTGTGATGATGCTTTCCAACGTCTGAAGAGGGCTTTAACGACAAGTCCAGTTTTAGTTTAGCCAGATGGGAGTAAGCCATTCACAGTATATACTGACGCTTGCGGGATAGGGCTTGGCGCAGTTTTAATGCAAGAGGGAAGGGTGATATGCTATGTTGGAAGGCTGTTGAAAGCCCACGAAAAATTTTACCCTACCCATGACTTAGAGCTGGCTGCCATAGTTTTTGCGCTTACGTCATGGTGTCGTTTTTTGCTTGGCCAGAGGTTTGAGTTGTATACAGACCATGAGTCGCTAAAATAATTATTCTCTCAAAAAGGCCTAAACTTGAGGCAACAGAGGTGGATGGAGTTTTTGACATACTACGGTTTTGAGATCGCATATACCTCTGGCAAGGGTAATGTTGTAGCTGACGCCTTAAGTAGAAAGAAGTTGACTTTAAGTCCTTTGTTCGTAGAGCGGATGAGTTTGTAGTATATATCTATCTTTGACTTCAGACCCTCTGTCAATTATGTACCCAGATTGTTTGCATCATTAGATGTGCAACCTACACTTTTCGGTCGACTTGGAGAGGCACAATGAAATGACCCACAGTTGGTTGAGATAGTAGGCAAGCTTATAGAAGGGGAGTCTTCGAGTCATCTTAATAGATATGCTATAGATGAGAGAGGCTGGCTGCTTAGAGATGGGAGACTTTGAGAACCACAAGACGAGAGTTTGAAGAAGGCAATTCTTGAAGACTCACATCGCTCTAAGATGACCATTGTAACACCCCACCTCCGCTAGGGTCACTCACAAAGGGAATGCACTAGGTTTGGTGAAGCATTATCGAGGTAAACATGCACAGAAATATTACAATACAGAACATATATAAAACATCGGAAGTAAAGCAAATTTCATTACCTTATAAAATAGTAAGGTCAAAAGCCTTTTACATCAGAATACATCAAAACCTGTCTTGCAATAGTAAAGAAGCATAAACCATTTCATAAATTATTCCCCAAGTAAAACAGTAAGTTAGTAATAGCCAAGAAAAGTCCAAGCCATGCATGATGACCTTCAAGCAGAGGAAGTCCGAACTAAATAACAGTGTTTCCTCCCTGAAAACCTGGGGGGGGGGGGGGGGGGAACGGAAGACAAAGAGGCGAAACAAAACGGGGTCAGTCATAAAGACTGGTAAGTCCTATCTACTTCCAGCATAAAAACAGGTAAAGGTAACATGACATGCATAAACCGAAAATAAACATAAGGATGACGACAAGATAGATAAGCTAAGCCAAGATAACCGGATGAGCTACTGTAGCAAGATAAACTAAGGTATCATAATAAACTACGGTGTTAAGAGAAATCAAGGTATCACATCGTCAGGTTTCTATCAAGTATACTATCCCAAGGTATCTATCATGTATAACATCCCACAGTATCTGTCATGTATAACATCCCAAAGTATCTATGATGTATAACATCCTAAGGTATTTATCATGTATATTTGCTCTGCACCTCTCGTACTAGTATCCCAACCCGCGTCATGTGTTAACTATGAATGTCTCTTGCCCAATGTCGTGTAATGGTCCATGTCAACCTAGCATATGTTGGTTTTTCCAACTCGTATGTTTCTTTCCATGTATAAGTTCAGTCCTTTGCCATAGGCCGTACGGGCTTTCCCATGTAAATCTATACCTCCTTAACGTAGTACCATTTTATCCTTGAAGTTGTTATGGACTGCTACCTCTGATCTGGTTATGTTTTCTTACCCTGAACTATCGCGTGTTCACTTAGGTTTTATGCCACCTAGGACCACTAGGGATTATGCCACCTAATGAACGTTTCCGTGTCTCTGTTTGGGTTCAAGCCATCTAGGGCCACTAGGGATTATGCCACCCGTCAACCACGCCCTTTATCCCACGTATGTATTGTGAATCGTTTTCCATGTCTAGACGCACATGTATCTCAATGTGCCATCCGAGTACCGTGCCAGGGCAAATCGAGAAATACAGAACTCGGTAGGGAGCTTTAAGTCGTCTGCCGAATGCAGATATCAAGGTCTGTTTTTATATTCGTGGCTATGGTCCCACGTGACCCCTCTCTCGACTACTGAAAGGCAATCCAAGAAAAATCATGTATGAGAACTACATCCCAGCCCCACTATGCCCCACTTTCCTATTGGCCAACCTCACCCATGACTCGATAGCAAGAACATGGTCTGTTGGGAGTTCTCTGCCTTTCCGTTCGTACACGATTGACTAAAGATGGTAGGTAGTCAGCGACGTGCTATCCAGGGCAAAAACAAGTATCGTCGACTCCACGCTAATCCATCCCAGTCCTTAGGTCGCTCGCATAGCAACCAAGGCATACCCTTGGCTCTTCTACCGCAGACCTTAACCTCTGTGAGGCCAGGTTTCATGGACCATCTGCCACCTCACAGAGGGATACCAAGAGTACCCTCACGTCCCCCGAAGCTACCGCTTCGTCACCCAGTTCGCTGGAGCTTTTTATCCAAGTCAGATAAGTTGTTCCTCCTCGTATACTAAGCGATGACCTACCGTATCAGGTTACTCATATATTTATGAACTAGTCCCATGTCCTTGGCTAAGAATTATTACTTAGTTATTCTTAACTAAGGTTTACCACTTAGCTTCTTTTCCCGTTATCCTTGGTTAACTACGATTTTCTACCTAGTTCCTCTAACTAGGGTTTTGTCTATTGGGTTAAGTGTTATTATTCAAGCCCATGACTTAACCCACCTATCAACCATGTCATATTCGGCTAAGTGTTCAAGTTCAAGGCTTAGCCCCACAACTCGTATGTCAAGTTGGTTAAGTATTTGTTTGTCTTAACCCTGTCAGATTATCGTGTTAGATTGATTAAGCATAGATTATCTTAATTCCATCAGATTGTCGAGTCGGATTGGTTAAGTATGGGTTAGCTTAACCCCATCCACTAATCATATTACAATAGTTAAGTATATTTAAAAAGGCCTTGTGACTTAACCCTATCAGGTCCGTATATTAGATTGGTTAAGTATAGGTTACTTAACCTCATCAAATCATCATGTATAATTGGTGAAGTATAAGTTACTTAACCCCATTAAATTATCATGTTAAGTTGGTTAAGTATTAGTTACTTAACCTCATTGAATTACCAAGTTTAGATCGGTTAAGTGTTTAACTTAATCCCATCGAATTACCGTGTTTAAATTAGTTAAGTGTAGGTTACTTAACCCCATCTAATTACCGTGTTTAGATTAGTTAAGTCTAAGTTACTTAACCCCATCTAATTACCGTGTTTAGAGTAGTTAAGTCTAAGTTACTTAACCCCATCTAATTACCAAGTCGGATTAGTTAAGTGTAAATTACTTAACTCCATCCCCTAATTGTCTTATATGGTTAAGTGTCATTAAGAAATCAAGTCCGGTTTAACTTAACCTACCCATTCGTGTCATATCGGTTAAGTGTCATTAGTCAAAATTACTTAACCTTTTCATGTGGCATTAATTAGATTAATGCACCCCAACCTCTCACATTAGACTTTGTTGTGGTTACTAGTTAAGCCGGGCGGGTCCGGGTAGCTTTACACCACATCCTAGTCTAACCTCGGGTTTTAAGTGCTATATGACCAACTACTCACATTGGGTCCTATTGTTTGTAGCCACTAGTTAAGCCGGGCGGGTCCGGGTAGATTTATGCTACAAACTCAACCCAACCTCGAGTTGGCCACTTTCATGTTTGGTCTAGTGTCATGTTACACTTACAACCCATACGTGTCTAGTTTCAAGTCCCATGTTTACCCCACATGTCATGCCCACGTTTAGGTGTATCATGAGTGTCGTATTTTCATGAAATCCCATGTCAAATTATCATGTCATAATCACGCTCGTCTAACCTACCCCAAATTGTGTTTCCGACCCAAGTAAAAGCGAGTCAACATAGTAAGGATACTATGCTACATATTGGCCTCAAAACATGCACGATGCCAAAAAGGGATTGGTCACAAACATGCATAGTATCATAAGGGAATTTGGCAACAAACATGCATAGTATCATAAGGGAATTTGGCCACAAACATGCATAGTATCATAAGGGAATTTGGCCACAAACATGCATAGTATCATAAGGGAATTTGGCCACAAACATGCATAGTATCATAAGGGAATTTGGCCATAAATATGCATGATAACATAAGGGGTTTGGGTTCATTTACATGCATAAGCCCCAAAGTCAAGTCTTTGCCAATGTTTCACAAGTCAAATGGTTCCCAAAGGTTCATGCTAACATTCCATAGATAAAGATTCAAACTTGCAAGATAAACTAGGTGAAACATAACATGAGTGCCATGATCAAGTCGCTAAAACTTAGCCCAAGGTCATAGATCATAGAAAAGGGGAAAAATTAGGTTCACATAGGCTAGCATACTTATGTTTCATCGCATTTTATTCCATGTCACATTAGAACCACCGTTATAATCTACAAGTAGCTAGAACTTACATAGCGAGGCTTAGGGAAGGATCACGCATCGTCTTGACGAAGAAATGTGGCTCCTTTGTGGAAGAATCGTCATGAAATTTGCGTAGCAACATTGATCTACCCTCGATTTGTCTTAGGAAGCTTGCACCTTTTGATTTGAACCCGATTTGAATGCATAGTCTCTAGGAATTGGAGATGGAGGCCATGATCGCTTGGCATTTGGGCGGCACTTCGTGGCATGAGGGATTTGTGAGGGTTTAGGGTAGGCCTAGGGGTATTTTTATAGAGATTAGGAGTTGTTTAGGCCCTTAGATTAATCCTAGGATAGATCTGAGCCTTTAAAATCCGTCACAAGCCTCCAAACATGTCCTGAGGAACAAGTCAGGTGCACCCAGGCCAATCTGGCCGACCACCCAAGTCGACAGGGGTGTCGACTGGGCAGTCGGCACCACCTGGGGTGTGATGACTCCCAAGTCGACTCCCCAATCGACTTGGGGGTGGCGGGAATTTTTCCCGCCTGTTCTGCTTGGCTGAATTTGAATTCTGAATTCAAATTTGAACTGTTTTTGAACTTGAAATTTTCTGAAAACTTTGACGGGCCATAACTTGGTCATACGGACTCCGATTTTCGAAAACTCGGACTCTATTTCGCGTATTTTTCCGAGACGAACACAATGGCATAGCCCGTTCCCATTGATTCAGATTTTATCATTAAATTATGCCTTGATTCTTGTCTTAGCATGTTGTAAAAAATCCGGTTTGTTACAACCATACATCCCGGTGGTGACAAGATATATAGGGGTACGAAGCGAGTTTTCTTTTAGGCCGGAGTGAAGACGGACGTGGCTGAGTTTGTTTCTAGATGCTTAGTGTGCCAGCAAGTCAAGGAAGAGCAAAAGAAGCCCGGAGGTTTGCTCGACCCCTTAGAGATTCCGCTGTGGAAATGGGAAAGTATATCCATGGATTTTGTAGATGGGTTACCAAGATCAAGGAAGGGTACGGGGATTTGGCTAATTGTAGACAGACTTACCAAAAATGCCCATTTTATTCCCGCTAAAAGTAGGAGGACCGCTGCATGGTTAGCCTCTGTTTACATTCGAGAGATAGTTCGTCTGCACGGCATACCCTCTAGCATTATGAGCGATAGAGATCCCATTTTCACAAGCGAATTTTGGAATAGCTTACAAGAGCCGGTTGTAACACAATTGTGCTTAAGTATTTCTTATCACCCTTAGACGGACGGCCAGACCGAGAGAGTAAATCGGATTCTAGAAGACCTTCTGAGGCTTTGCATCCTAGACTTTGGAGGAACATGGGAAGAACATCTTCCATTAGTGGAGTTCGCTTATAATAACAGCTTTCAGGCTAGCATTGGCATGGCACCTTTTGAGGCTGTTTATGGACGACCGTGCCGATCACCACTTGTTGGTGGGAATCCACAGACAAGGTTTTGCTCGGACCTAACATGATTAGGGAGACTTCGAAGAAAATAGAACTGATTCGACGACGAATGAAGACGGTGCAGGACCGATAGAAGTCAAATGCTGATAAGAGACAAACCGATCTTGAGTTCAATATTGGGGACATCGTTTTTATTAAGGTGTCACCATTGAGAAACGTAGTCCGTTTTGGATCAGTAGGGAAGTTGGCACCGAGGTTCGTAGGACCCTTTCCAATTACAGAGAGGATAGGGCAGATGGCATATGGTGTAAAGTTACTAGAGAAGCTCAGTGGTGTTCATGACGTGTTTCACGTTTCGCATTTGCATAAGTGTATACACGATACGGCAGAAGTGGTGGCGCCGAGCACGCTCGAAGAAGTGGAAGTAGAGTGCAATGCCACGGATAGACGAGCTCCTACACGCATTCTCAGATCGTAGGTCAAAAAGCTACGCAACAAAGAGGTCACGTTGGTCAAGGCGCAATGGGGAGATGATCAAGGAGACGCGACTTGGGAGACGGAAGACAAGATGCGTATGTTGTACCCTTTCCTTTTTGAGGGTATGTTTTTATTTTCTCCTTTTTCTACCGCTTTGTTGATACTTGTCCTATCTTTTAGTATTATCTTTGTGATGACATCTTCGATCTTTAGGAAGAACCCTATGGTTGCAAACATGTGTTTGAGACATGTTATGTTTGGTGAATGCAAATGGATGCAAGTGGTTGCTAGTGGCTGCTCGTGGATGCATGTACACACACATTAGGCACTAGATCGGCTCAGTCACCTTCATATTGCATATAAATGTGTGTGCATATCTAATTTATGGATGTTTAATGGTTGTGCTATCATATGGACACTGCACTTTGATGAATGGTTGTGCATGCATGTAGAAATAATATGCATCGTTGGGATTCTTTCTCATACATAATGGACGCATGACACAATCATGATTTGCAATAAGGAGGTCAACTGAATCAGTAGACCGCCTGATTTTGCATTAGATAAAGAACATATACACGCACCTTTTGCATATGTCCATATAACATTAGAAATCTTGTAAGGACAATGGATGCCTGTGTTTGATGGTTGAGTAGATGGATGATTGGATGTTAGGATATGCATTCTTCTTAACTTGAAGATATCGAGGGCGAAATCCTTTAAGGAGGGGAGAATGTAACACCCCATGATTTTAAATATTAAAATTACAAAATAATTAATTTCAAATATTATAATTAGGGGAAACGGGTTACGCCATTGCGTTCGTCTCGGAATTCTGCTTGAGATAGAGTCTGAGTTTGCGTAAAACGGACACCGTATGAAGGAGATATGGACGAACGAAGTTGGGCAGAAAAACCGGAAACAGACCAGAATGCACTGGCGCACTTGTGAAGTGCGCCAGTACAAAAATGCACTAGTGCACCTGCCAAGTGCGCCCATGTCGGGCTAAAAAACTATACAGATTTCTGGAGTGTTCTAATCCGAACAGTGAGTCATTGCTGAGTCATTTGGGTTGAGGTGTTATTCTATCTTGACAAGATGGTCTTGATTGCTTCTAGGGTTAATCTGACAGCTCTAAATTAATTAAAATTCCATATAAGAAACCTAACTCTTGTTTGCGAACAAATTATACAATTGTAAACAACTGTAAAATTCGTTCGTCTTTCCTAAACAACAAGGATCGTTGCAGAGGGTGTCGAACTCTGGGACCAAATTATTTTATTAATAAATCCAATCAAGTTATTCCAAGATTTTGATTGGTTGAAAACAAAGAAAATAGCAGAAATTAAATAAAAGAGAGTTTTAACAATAAGTGAAAGCAATTAGGGGATAATGACATAGATCAGATTCATAATCATCAATAGCCAAAAGATTAACCAGATCTAATACATGTTTCTGTCACAAACATGAATCAACGATAATAAGTTTTTAGAAACAAATATGTAAATAACGACAAGCATAGCCTATGCAGGAGCTCAGCTCTACAACCATAGGCTATCAGGACAGATTCACTATTTTATTTCTAAAACCCTAAATATTAAATCTAAATCTGATAATTGTTAGATCGAACTCGAATATACCCTGTGAAGGAGCACAGCTCTTAAACGACACAGGGTATGAAGGTTCAGATGTAACCCTTAGTTCAAATCTAGATCTACATACATGAAGTTCTAATCTTTTGGCTATGTGATTCATATTGAATCATAACTATCACCGTCATCACCCCCTAATCAAAGGGGATTAGCTAGACATAGCTAAAGAAGAAGAAAAACCGAAATTAAATAACATGAACATAAATAAAACTTAAACTAAATAGAACAGAGGAAGAAGAGTTTTATTCCAAGAGAAAGATTACAGAATAAAACTAAGTGTGTTTTTACATGAATGAGATACAAGGTATTTATAGCTGATATGACAAAGACAACTAGGCTAGTTACACAATGTGGGACTAAAGATTTAGCTCAAATAACACATAAGCCAGTGTGAACAGGGTTGTAGAGTAAGAGGCCTTGTAAGTGAGCCAGTGTGAACGCGTACAGTGCATGAATGAGAAGCCTTGCAAAGGAGCTAATGTGAACGCAACATGAGTCTTTAGTGAGCCAAATCTACACAACTGAATTCTATTTGCAACCATTCTTCAAGCTTTAAACTCTTCAAGCTTTAGTAATTTTAACTTCACTCTTTTTCAGCAAATTCTTCATGCTTTATTCATCAAATGCTCTAAACCAAGATTCTTGTCAACAATCTGAAAACACAGCTATAAATACACAATATCAATTATTTAAAAGATAAAATAAGATAAATATGCGGATAAAATATACACATTTACGTGTATATCAAATACCCCCACACTTAATTTTTTATTCGTCCTCGAATAAACTAAACTAAGATATGTCACACTTTCGTAGGAAACACGATTGCATTTTGCGTATGCAACAAGCCGTTAAACCTCTGGGTGTCCCCAGTAGGACGAGTGTTGTCTCGTGAGGGTTTTCAGCGGATACTACCCACAAAATCCAAAGCGTCTTATGTACGTAGATTAATCAAACAATATATTTAAGGTCTTTCACATTCCAAGGATTTCACCTAACTTCAATAATAACGGTTTAGCCCCAAATTGTCTATCCCATAATTAGTGCAAAAATGAACAAAATTTTTCAAGCTGAATCGTAATTCCTTGATAACACTGTAATTGTCTTGAAGGTTAAGAGCGTTGTGTCAACCAAAGTTCTACACATCGACAATGTGCACCCAATCATTTCTTTATTCAATTTTTTTTTTTGAATAATTTTGCACCAATGTAACTGTAATGTATTGGATATGAGTTATGCATAGATGAAGGAAAAATTTTGTAAGTTCTAAAAATATTCTAGATAAGAGGGCAAGTGTATTAGTTGAACTTCAGGCTACAAAAGATAAAGTAATACTAAGGCACATATGAACATTTTTATTTCCTTTCATCTCGTCTACTACAATCCTCACTTCCAAGTACAGTAGAATGGATGTGGATGGAATGGAAAATGGATGCTTTATAGTCAAGAATGATGAATGACTATTTTATTCAAAGAGACACTCTCTTTATTCCATTTTTTTTCTTTTCTTTCTTACTTCTTTTTTTTTTTTTTTTTTTGAACAGAGGAATGATGAATGGAGATGGAATGATGCCGTACATTATTTCATTTGATTCCTCCTCTACTACCAACACTTCATGAAAGGAAAGTTTTTTGCCCTAGTTACTCTACTTCTATAACCTTAATTCAACACACAAGTCTGGATTGATGTTATACAAAAAGCTGAAAGGAATGATAAGCAAAGTTCCGTAAGATAGATAACCCATATAAAATAAGATGTGGTATATGGTTATCCTACCTTAAAACAAGTACGAAGTGGGTGGTGTAATATTGGTATAAAAAGTGACATTTTTGACCTTTAAACAAAGGTTCTTGAGTATACCAATATAAGATAAACTTGTCGAAACATGGATGCAAATCGACTAAAACTTGGGTTTGAATAATGTGGGGTATCGAAGAAGAACGCTACAATGAGTCATTTCTCCTTAATTAGGCCAAGTGGATTTTAGAACTTACAAGTGTGAAAATTTGAGTGAGAAAAATATTATGCATGAAAACGAACTCAGAAAATCCAACAAATGTAGGTGCAAAATCATTTTTATTTCTTGATTTTTTTTTGATTATTTTTACTTGCACATTCTAACATGTATAACAAAGGTTGACACGCTTACTCCAGAACACGACTAACATCTGCATAGTCTCAAGCTAGCATCTTAAAAAGACACATTATGACTCAATGAATAAATAATGTTCATTGTCATCACCCAACAATTCAACTTATCAAACAAGAACCAAGGTGTTATTTATGAATTTTAAGTTAATCCTTGTTCAATGAATGACCTACTTCATAAAATTTGATTGCTGATGTAATGTAAACTCCCCCCAAACTTGAGTGTGACTGTGTCCCCGCAGTCGTTAATCAGACATATCTTAGTGAAAGGGAAATAAAATAAGAGGGTCAGCACGACTTACCGGATGCATGTGCAGAAAATACGCAGTCATCGAATAGATGAACAGGTCCACAATGGACCAATGGATCAACCTCATTAAGCTTATGAGACACAGCTGAAGCACAGAAAACCAAATCATAAAGGATTGTATATTACGTGACAGATTTGGAAATACAAATTTTGTTTTTTTCAAAAGTTTGAGTTGCTAGTTTCAAAAGCTTGAGCTTACAATTGATCCTGAAATCGAATTGAATTTTTATAGCAACAAAAGATAGGTCATCGGGCTGGGGTTCAACAAAAGTTTCAAAAACAAAGTTTGACTTGTTCAGATGATGTATAAATTGAGAGACATGTGCATCGTTCTCACCCCCACACTTGTTTTGAGAAATATTGTTCGGTTTTTCTTTAATATTTGAAATTTTATTAACTAAAGGTTCATTCGTAAACCTAAAGTCAAAACCGAACAAATGAATTTTCAGTAAATTTCGAAATCGTGTTTTCTCAAAAATAGTGTCATTCCAGAAAGAGTTCATATACTGCATAAATTTATCATTGAAAAACAAGTGATCATAGTGAGGTTCAGTTGAAACGATCAAGTCGCAAGGAGTTTCAACAGTTTCAGAAAAATTGTTATTGTTCTTGAGATCACATTCAGCAGTTTTGTTGTTTTCAACCACAAGAATTTCAAAGTTTTCAAATTTTTCATTTTCAGTTTCAGACCCAACAACATTATCGTCAATCAGTTCAAGAAGTTTTCGCTCATCAAAGTCGTCCTCACCTAAACAGTTGTTAAACAACTTCATCATTTTTGTCATGTTGGCAATCTAAAGTTGCTAAATTTTCAAAATTTTCAGAATTTGAGAGAGGAAGATCAAATTGAAGATTGACGTCTTTGTTTTCAAGAGAATTTAAATTCAAATCAATCGCAGAGCTTTCAACAACTTCATTGAGATTTTCATCGATTTCAAAAGTTGTCAGTTGAAAATCATTAATTCTGGGCAAAGGTGGATTATCGTTCGATTCATCACACATTTGGATTTTATTTTGTTTCTCACGAAACTTCAAGTAGTCATTAATTTCATTCGTTTGCTCAACAAAATCAAATTTATAGTTATTTACACGAGAGTTTTCAGTTTGAAATTGTTGAGAACAAAAGTTTTCTGTAGCACCATAATTGAAATTATTCCCATTGCCAAAATCATTTGAAAAGTGATTTACATTTTCATTTCGAATTTGAAATTCATTTTGGAGTTCAAAATTGAATTGACAAGGGTTATAATTAGAATCATTTGTATTTGGAGGTGAAATCGAATTTTGGTTATTTTGAAAGCTTTCACTTGAATTGTTGCACATGTATAAATTACACAATTCATTTATTTCTTCATTTTGTTGTATGCTCATTTCAAGTAAAAATTCAACATGTGTTTCAAGAATAGAGGGTTGATCATCATTTCGAAAATTTGATGATGTACAATCGGGATTATCCTGAAAATTTTGAAAAGTTGGTGGTGTGCAGTCCAAATTACTTGTACAATAGTTGTTATTAAAATATCTATATGAATTTGGTGTAAAAGTATACGGATTATATTGATTTTCACAACTACCGTAAAGTCCGTAGGAATAAGGGAATTGAGACATTTTCAAGAAAGCTCTTTTAAAAAAATATGTTAAAATTAACAACTTCGGATTATATGAATACAAGTCTAGGCCAGGTCCGGACAGGGGTTATCAGTGTGCCACGAATCACCGTAGAAACACAACTGAAGGTTTAAGAACCTGTTTGAGTTCAAGACTCTACCGTTCCTTAGACAACTCAGAGAGTATCAATCCTAATTGTCAATTTAACGAATATTTTGTCCTATGAGCTTTTGGGGAATCCTCGGTTCGATTTCAAAAATAAACTTTTCAATTAATCCCACGTTCGTTTTAAAATTTTAAACCACACATCAACAGGCAAAATATTCAGTCACAGAATGAACAGTCTCAGAACCGTCACAGAACAGGAAATTGCAGAAATATTTTGTTTTTTTACAAGCAAGCCAATCGCCTGCAGAAGATTTTTACAAGCGATTTCTATATACTTTTCTTTGCAGCAGCAATCCCTGTAGAGTTAGAAAATACTCACTTTGATCGGCAGTCCGTCCAGTGCAGTTGAGTCGCGCTAGCGCGTTCACACCCCACTTGGTGTGCAACCGCTCGAACACTGAATAGTCCGCTGCTTTTTATTGTTGTCGCTTCTTATTATTTGCTTGACTGCGCTGCGGTATGGGTTCGGGCTCCTATTTTTTTAAGGCCTTTTTAAATTGCCGCTGTACCTGTTTTCGAAAAATTTCCTCCTATCCTTTTTTTTAAAGAGAGAAAAGAAAATTGAAAATTAAGTAAAAAAATAGGACCTAGGAAAATTAAGTTAAAAAGAGACTTTTTTTATATAAGAAAAGCTAAAACCAATCAAAGGCAAAGAGGATCAAAACACAAAACAAACAACCAACAAATATAATAAAACAAGAAAACAAAACGTTAAAACAAACGAACAAGTTGACTCAGCCCGTTTCAACGCAGGCCAAGCCCAAACCCATTCCTTAAAATACTATCCAAACTCTAATGAAGTGCCTACAATTTGCCAAACTCTAATAAAATACCTGTTTTCAAAAGCAAAAAATCTGAATCGTCAAAAAAAAATCCTCAAAACTGAAACCGAAATCGTCAACAGCAAACCCACAAGTTTGCGATCTCGTGGATTTGGGCTTGGCTGTCGCGATAGGATTCAGATGGGGTTTCTTGTTTGCGACTTGGGTTTGGATTGTAATCAGCGGATCTGGGGTTCTCGACTGGGGGAGGAGTTCGCGCGGTTGTGAGAGTTTCGGCTAGTCTGAGGAGGATTGAGGGTGGCAGCTGACTGGTTTTCGGATGGCTGGGGGCAGCGGTTTGGCTTGGTATCGAGAGGAGTTCACACGGTTTTGGTATGAATTGTGGATTTGCGAAGTGACGATGATGTCTTAAAATTTCCGTGTGTTGTGATGGCAATAGGAGAAGGGGAGTTGAGGTTATGAGCGGCTGCGCGAGCGTTGTTGACTGTTATGGTGATGGAGGCGTTTGAATTGGTCGGTGAGAAAGAGGCGTTGATTGGTGGACCGGGATGGTGTAAAAGTTTGCTGATGTTGAGGCTCGCGTAGGAGTTTGTGATGAGGCAGAAACTGAATTGGGAACTGGTATGGAAATCTTGTGGTGATATGGAGGATGGAAGAGCAGTGTTGTAGGGGGTTGGTTGGTCAAGAATGAGTGGATGGTGACTTTTGCTGTAGGTAGTTAAGGGCTTACTGAAGTAGAATGGACGATGCTTGTGGGTGGATGCTTGTGAAAAGGATCCCTGGCAATGGCGCCAAAATTTGTTTGCGAACAAATTATACAATTGTAAACAACTGTAAAATTCGTTCGTCTTTCCTAAACAACAAGGATCGTTGTAGAGGGTGTCGAACTCTGGGACCAAATTATTTTATTAATAAATCCAATCAAGTTATTCCAAGATTTTGATTGGTTGAAAACAAAGAAAATAGCAGAAATTAAATAAAAGAGAGTTTGAAAGCAATTAGGGGATAATGACATAGATCAGATTCATAATCATCAATAGCCAAAAGATTAACCAGATCTAATACATGTTTCTGTCACAAACATGAATCAACGATAATAGGTTTTTAGAAACAAATATGTAAATAACGACAAGCATAGACTATGCAGGAGCTCAGCTCTACAACCATAGGCTATCAGGACAGATTCACTATTTTATTTCTAAAACCCTAAATATTAAATCTAAATCTGATAAGTGTTAGATCGAACTCGAATATACCCTGTGAAGGAGCACAGCTCTTAAACGACACAAGGTATGAAGGTTCAGATGTAACCCTTAGTTCAAATCTAGATCTACATACATGAAGTTCTAATCTTTTGGCTATGTGATTCATATTGAATCATAACTATCAGCGTCATCACCCCCTAATCAAAGGGGATTAGCTAGACATAGATAAAGAAGAAGAAAAACAGAAATTAAATAACATGAACATAAATAAAACTAAAACTAAATAGAACAGAGGAAGAAGAGTTTTATTCCAAGAGAAAGATTACAGAATAAAACTAAGTGTGTTTTTACATGAATGAGATGCAAGGTATTTATAGCTGATATGACAAAGACAACTAGGCTAGTTACACAATGTGGGACTAAAGATTTAGCCCAAATAACACATAAGCCAGTGTGAACAGGGTTGTAGAGTAAGAGGCCTTGTAAGTGAGCCAGTGTGAACGCGTACAGTGCATGAATGAGAAGCCTTGCAAAGGAGCTAATGTGAACGCAACATGAGTCTTTAGTGAGCCAAATCTACACAACTGAATTCTATTTGCAACCATTCTTCAAGCTTTAAACTCTTCAAGCTTTAGTAATTTTAACTTCACTCTTTTTTAGCAAATTCTTCATGCTTTATTCATCAAATGCTCTAAACCATGATTCTTATCAACAATCTGAAAACACAGCTATAAATACACAATATCAATTATTTAAAAGATAAAATAAGATAAATATGCGGATAAAATATACACATTTACGTGTATATCAACTCTCAATCAAAAATCACACTAATTCATACCAAGAGCCGGCATGCCGTCAATGGTGAACTTAAAGTAGCCGCAGTTCTCTTTCAACTCAAAAGCAATATAAAAGCAAGAATCAAAATCAAATCTAAATCTAAATTAGAATAACAATTAGTCTACATCAAAGGCGAGCAACTCAGTTTCAGAATATAGATCCCAGAAAAACAAGATCATTCTTTTGTTTGTGAGTATAATTTCTTTCACGAAATAATTAGTTAATTTAATTGTGATAAGTTATAATTGGGATTATGAGAATGTGACTTTGAATTATGTGATGTTATCGTTGATAGTTTTGTTATTGTGGATCTATTTCGTATATTCAATTGTACAGGTTTAACTTGATTCATCTTATGCAAGTTTGGGATGTTAAATCATATGTATATGAATCTTATGCAAGTTTGGGATGTTAAATCATATGATAGTTTATGAATTTTATGCAAGTCTGTAAGTGGATTATAAATAAGTTCATATGTGAATCATATAGATAAATATGCTAGTTTATATGCAAAACATGTGACATTGATTTACATGTTTAGATCCATATGCAAGTTCACACCTTTATGTTTAGATCCATATGCACGTTCACACCCTTATGTTTAGATCTATATTTGGATCCATAGCAGTACATAGCCATGCAAATTTATGTTCTATATGCCCATTGCCTATGCTAGTTTTGTATGTGAATCATATGCTAGTTTGAATGAAATTCATATGCAAGTTATAGGAAAACCATATTCATATATGCAAGTTCACATCTTTATGTTTAGATCTATATTTAGATCCATGATAGTTTATGTAACTTTGTGTATTGCCTATGCAAGTTATTGGCTATGTAAACTTATGTCATGATTCTTAGATCTATTTTATGTGTTGTGCAAGTTGTGGTGTTGCTTTTCTTTTTATAAGTTAGACTATTGTGAGTCTAACATATGTCATATCAAAATGTACGAATAGCGTGGGACAATGGGAAAATATTGAATATACATAATTGTGAATTGGCATAATATGGTCTTAAGAGGCATATAATTAATTTGAGATATTAATTTGTATAAATTATATACCTGAAATTATGGACATAATTTAGGTGACAATTATGGACATAAATAAATTTGGAATTTATTGACAAATTTGAATAGGGATATTAATCCAATTTGGGGTTAAATAATTATTTGATAATTAACCGCCTAAGACATGAGGTTAGACTTGTTTGTGGTGTAAGACTGCCCGGACCCGCCAGACAAATCCAGCAACCACAAATGGTAGTCTAATGTGAGAGGTCAAAGGCACGAATTAAATGCGTAACAATTGTAAAGACACGAGGTTAGGCTCGTTTTTGATATAAGACTGCTCGGACCCGGCCGGCAAATCCACCAACCGCAAACAGTTGTCTAATGTGGGAGGTTTTGACAAGGTTACGGTTCTAATGAATAAAGTAACACTTAACCAGATAAACATGTGGTGGGATATGGGGGTTGAGTGGGTGGCCTTGGGTGGCATGTGAAATACGATTAGAAACACTTAACCAAGTTGAAACATGTAAGAAGACATGTATAATAGTGGGGTTAAGTGGGAAATCGTAGTAGGGACTAAGCATAGGTGGAAAGCTTGAGAGAGGCATGGGGGCCCTTTTCAAACCAGTAACCCAATAAGTATCTTTGTGAGCTCGACCCAAGTCGAGGACGGGACACACTTACTGGGTTTGATTGTAAGAGGTCAAAATGGGTTAGCGGTGGCAACGCAAGTCCAACAGGGTCATGTGCGTGCGTGGGCCCGGGCTGGTAGGTAAGACGTTGTTGCATCGTGTAGATATAAGCCGTGCATTTCTTGTTGTATCAGGTTGCCACTTTGGGGAGTGATACACCCCACTGTGGGACCAGCATGGATATCTATGAGTTAGGGAGCCGATCACATTGGGGTAGTGGGTACAACTAGTGGAGATAGGGGAAGGCGACACCTATGAAGGCAACTAGGCGTACACGAAACTACCATTATCATTATTATGTTCTGTAGGCGGGATCAACTTTTAGTGTGACTAGTTGTGGTGCAGAATAGTAATTATCCTATAGTGATTAGGAATGAGATTAACGCCAGAATATTCCTCTTGTTTGCTTTGTCGTGCCCACTTATTTCACGGTGATACCTTGTTTTACCAGTTTATGCCTTATCCTAGTTACTTTAATAATTATATCGTTAAAGTTATTACACGCGCTAGACTTTATGTTTGACTGCCTTGCTTTCGCCTCTTTTCTTCCTTTCCCCCCCAAGGTTCTCAGGGTGGGACTAGTACTAGTGGAGCTTGATCTTGGATCACTTTCTCTCTCTCTTTTGGAAGTGCTTGGACTGCTGAAAGTAAAGTTTGGCTCATCTCTTTTATAGCCACTTATGTTGGGGTTATGCTTTTTTACTTTATGTACTCTGAAAACAATTTGTCAAGAAGGATATTAAATGTACTTGGTTTATGAAGTTGTTGTAATCGAACTATTTCTCCACTGCAATAAAAGTTGTTTTAAAATTTTCAAGTACCAATATATGTGTCTATCTTGTTATATTCTGTTCTATACGCTAATAATACTCCATGAAAGTTAATGCATTACCTTTGAGAGTGACATTAGTGGACGTGGGGTATTACAATCTTAAACTTATTTTGAGAGTATTTGTTTATGATGAAATGAGAAAGAAGGATGGAAATTTAAAATGAGGACAAAGGTAGGAATAGGGACGGAGGTTCAGGCCCTCCTTCTTGCGCCAAAATGTTAACGATATATTTCATCAACAGCGAAATATGGGGTTATTGTTAAGGATGCAAAATGTAGATCTTAAGGAAAAATTAACATTAGAGGGGGAGTGGGGTTGAATTGTTCTTATGAGGAATTTATATAAATCTTAAACTAACTTGAATTACCATATGAATCACACATTAATAATCACACCAGAAATGATCAAAAACACGAAAACAATCACAGACACAGAAATAAGAATATATAAAATGCAGAAAAGGAAAGAACACACCAGATTTTATACTGTTTCGGGTTATTTATAGGTCCATTCAAAAGCAACGCTGGATTGCATAGAGTTTTATTATTATTAATATCTAAGTACAACACCCTTGATTTCATGGCTACAAGGTTAACATCGATTCCAACAACCTTGATTTCACGGCTACAAAGTTAACACTGTTCCCTTTCATTGATTTCAGGGCTACAGGGAACACACCCTTTCCTAAACAATTCCCAAACAATTACAACAACCCTAGAACTCTTCAGTAATACTTCAAATAGATAATAGTTGACAAAGATTGACAAGAGAAGAGGAATGATATAAATTTTGTTGAAATCAGCAGAGTATAAGTGTAGAAATCAAGAAATTTATGTATTTTTATGGTGGTAAGTAAAGGGGGTGAAGAAGGAGAAGTTGTTAAAAATTATAAATTGGACCTTGTTTATGTGTCCCAAAGGTTGCAACGTTTCTGAAACATTTCAAACAGTGAAAAGACACTTCCTTTGAAATTTAAAAATATGACAGTTATATGCCGAGATGTCCATAAATATATGTCGGCACATGTATGTCAATTTTGAATTTTAAACCATTTTCAGGTGTTTAAACTAATAAATATTCTGGAAATTCCTGATATAAAAACGAGTGTTTAAAATAGACATTCTAAAGGGTAAAAACATAGTAATATATATATATATATATATATAAACATATTTATAAAGTTATATGATTGTAAAACTATAAAACTATATATATATTATAAACATATTATTATAAAACTTTATAAAACTATAATATATGTATATATATTTGAAATTATAATAATCTAAAATCATTTAGAAAAGTAGTTTTGAAATAACTTGAAATCAGATTTTGAATTTAGAAAAACAAAATTAGAAATTTGAAAACAGAATTTGAAAATGGACTGCTATTTAGAGTCTTACATATAAACTTGACTCAATATTATATATTCTTGAGCTCTTTTGAATCTTGATATCTTGATAGCCATGAGTCTTAAATATCCTCTGAATCCTGAATCTCTTGGAACTCTAAAACTATACAGTCTTCAATATTTAAATCTTGTATACGAATCTTTCACATATATATGTACATATATATTCTAGATAAAGATGTTTGCATATATTTTATAATCAATTAATAATGATAATTGAAATAAGGTTGTTGTGATCAAAACCCCATTCTCCAACAATCTCCCCCTTTTTGTTGATGACATCCTTGATTTATAAAATATTTATACCTGTTAGTACTTGTTGAATTGATGCTTCGAATACTCCCCCTTTCACTATGGATCTTACTAACTCCCGCTTAATCTAAGCCTAACTATAACCCTATTTTATATTTTCTCCCCCTTTTCATCAACAAAAAGAATCTGTAACAATACTCCCGCTAAATTTACTAATCTAATTGCTTTCCACATATATATTTCTTTTTCATAATTCTGATAAAACATATGATTCGCCCTAAATTTATGCCTTTATTATTCTAATTCTAACCAGAAAGAGTATAAGCAATTCAAGTATTTCAGTCAGTATTTACAAGTATTTCAATCCAATCATATACAAGTTTTAAACCCATCCAAATAAAGCTACATTTTCAAGAAAATTCAAACAAATTCAAACAAAACAAAACAATTAATCAAATCATACCAACCAATTCAAAAAAATTCAAATATCTCTTGGAACTTTCACCCATCCGTCTCCTCCAAAGATTGGATCCATCTTGATGACTTCCCAATCTTCATCTTCTTTGGTGAGTGGTGCTTTAGCGAGGTAGTTGTCTTCGTCTCTGAAAAGAGAATAGATTTACCAACTAATGGCATCAAAGTGCTTCTCTTGATGTTCAAGCATCTTCATTTGACTCAACTCGAGATGACGCTGGTTAAAAAGTATTATACATAAGATATTTTTGAATAAATTGAGTGTTTCTTCAAGATTCTCACTAAAATTGTGAATAGGATTTTCCATAATTTGATATTATAGTAAAGGAATGATTGGAGAAGGAAGAGAGAGTTTTGAATAAGTTTTTCTAGAAGAAAGAGGTATTTATAGGGTTTGGATTTCATTTAAAATGAAGTGACACTAGCTCATCATTGAAAATGTAAATTTTGAATAAATTTGAATTTCTGGCAGTTTTATGTCGACATGTCATTTTGCACATGTTGACATACCCTAGTCAAATTTTGGGTATTTGATTTTCTACACAATTTTAAGTTATATATTTAGTTCTAATGTGTTTTACATTAAATAAAAGATTGATTTGACAGAAATAAACATCATTCATTGCTACTTGAAAGCAAATACATTCAACTAATACAAGGTACTAAATACGAGATTCGAAAGCAAATACAAGAAAATCGAAAGATAACATAAACTAAATAAGATTCTATTTCAGTGGATGATGAGGAGGAAGATGATATTAAAAATTTTATTCCTATTTTGCCAAAGAACTTAGACATTTAGGTAAAGAATCTACTTGATCTTCTTTTGGCTGTTGATTAATTTAACTTGGTTTTGAACTAGTGTTTCTTTGATTATGGTTCTATTATTTGTGAGACATTCTACACTTTCTAAAGAGGAATCTTCTTCTTCGTCAACTTCCATTGGATTTTCCTTTTGTTGCATTCTAGCTTGTTTATCCTCAAATGTTTCATAAGGTGTAAAAACTATTCGATTTTGCATAAGATTTATATTTTCCAAATTAAACACTTTTCTTGACACACTTCTTCTTCTTTGAGATCCACTCCAAAATACGTAAAATTACGAGCAAGATAAACTCCATGATAAAGTGTGTTTTCCTTGATGGACATCTCTTCAGGCTTAATATTTTTTAATATCACATTGGCCTAATTAATACCATAAACACCAAAAAAAGAAAAAAAGGCTTCTTTGACTTTGAGGGTAGGGTTTTTGAAATTTCCAGAACAAGGTGTGAGAGTATGTTGAAGGAGGAGGTTGACGATTCCTATTTTTGGACAAAAAAGCGATTTTTAAAATCCATATTTTCGTCGCTTTCAAAAACATGATGATAAGTTTCCACATTCGTTTCATCAATTTCAAATTCCAAAAAATCCAAGGTCATACAATTTAAAATTGTACCCAAAATTTAACAATCCAAAATGATTTGAATGCCCTTTATGCTACTCCATACTTGATTCTTATCTCCTTCGTAAAAGAACCAATTCAAATTCGCATAAAACGTTTTGGCAAGATTCGGGTAACATACTTCATTGTTATCTCGAGCGTAAATCAAACTTAGAACTTCATTTTGGTGCAAAAGAGAACAAAGATCATAAGAAGGAAAATGTTCAAAGATAGCAAATGCTCCCATGTTCACTTTTCCATTTTCCATATAGTCAACATAGGCTTGAATGGCTTCCTTATCATTGTAGATATGACCCTTGAGAGTTTCGGTCAATCTCATGGTTTTTGGTGTGCTAGAGGAAGCCATTAGAGATATGTTTTAAAGAGAATAAAATGAAGATAGTTGTTTTGAAATTTGAATGAGAGGTAGAGAGAATAAAATTGAATAGATAAATAAATAGAGATTGAATGGGCACAACTTTTCTGAAAATAAGAACACCTTTTGAGACCTTTGGAGTTGGTGAAAAGATAAAGGGAAGTTTGAAAGTTCAATCTCTTGAAATTCAAAATTTGAATTTCATATACTGGCAAATATGTCGACATACCGATTTGGGTATGTCGACATATATGTTGGTTTTCAAAAGATATGTTGATTTTTGACTTTGTTCTATATTAACGTTTTATATTTAAGGTTTATTATTTCCTGAAATAATATTAATCCTAACAATAGTTAAAAAAATATTTATTATTATTATTATTATTATCATTATTTTTATTTCAAAATTCAAATTTGAATTTTAAAGTTCAAGTTTGAATTTTGTAATTTGAATTTCGTATTCAAACAATGCAAACAAACAAAATATCCATTCTTCCACTTCAACCAAAAAATTAAAAATTAGTTAAGGTGCACCTGGTTTCTAGATTCATTTCTTCGACATTTTCTAAATTCTGAATCGCTATGAAACACATATTTGAATATCTAGTTTCTGACTCTTCATCACTTGATGTCGAATCCGAATCATCTAAAGTTGCTGCATATGCCCTTTTTCTCTTCTCTGATGAATTACTATTGTCTGTTTATTGATTTGATTTATCTGGATATGGAAACATTCTTTTTATATGACCCAGTTTGTTGTAGTTTTAACATCTATCATTATTTCTTCCCAAACTTCCTTGATTATTTCTCTGAATATTATTTCTCCTTTTATATCTTAGAAATTTAATGAAATTCCTGGTCATTAATGCAATTTCTTCATCATCTTCACTTCTTGGTTCAGAACCAGTTGTTGTTGCTTTGAATGCTATGTGGACATATTTTCCTTTCTTTTCTATAATTGACCTTCAAATGACATCAGATTCCCAAGTAACTCCTCAATCTTCAATTCACTAACTTTATTGGCTTCTTTATTTGCTAGTATTTTCTGATCCCATTCTGGAGTCAATGAACTAAATATTTTTTAACTTGGCCTTCTTCTGAATAAGTTTTTCCCAGAGCCATTAATGAATGCACGATTTCCTAGAATCTGCAACACATATGAGAGACATATTCATCCTCATTCATTTTAAACAACTCAAATTGATTGATTAGCATTGATATCTTTGTCAATTCAACTTTATTGGTTCCTTCATGAGTAACTTGCAATGTTCTCCATATTTCATAAGTTGATTTACAAACTGACACTATTAAATTCATTTCTTTCTAATGAACAGAATAACATATTCATGGCCTTAGAATTACTTTGTAAAGCAGCCTTTTGATCATTTGTCTATTATTCAAAATTAGTAGTGGGTTCGACAAATTTAGTCTTTTTGATATTCCATGTGTCTAATCTTACTGATTATAAATATATTTTCATTCTACATGCCCAGTAAGAATAATTAATGCCATTAAATAGTGGTGGGCTAATAGTGGACTGACCTTCTGCAAGAGAAATATTATTTCTAGTGTTAGCTTCCATTTAATTTTTCCAAAATTCAAATTATGAAATTTTGAAAACCTACGCTCTGATACCAATTGTTAAGAATGCAAAATGCGGGTCTAAAGGCAGAATTAACACTAGGAAGGGGGTGAATAGTGTTTATGAGGAATTTGTAGAAATCTTAAGCTAACATGAATTACTATATGAATCACAAAATGATAATCATAGCAGTAATGATCACAAACACAGAAATAATCACAGATACAGAAATAAGTAAATATAAAATGCAGAAAAGGAATGAACACACCGGATTTTATACTGGTTCAGTATTCTCCTACGTCTAGTCCCACGTAATGCCGGATTGCACAGAGTTTTATTATTATCAATATCCAAGTACAACACCCTTGATTTCACGGCTACAAGGTTAACACCGATTCTGCTACCCTTGATTTCACGACTACAAGGTTAACACCACTCCTTTCCCTTGATTTTAGGGCTACAAGGAACACACACTTCCCAAATAATTCCCAAACAATTACAATAGCCCTAGAAATCTTCAATAGAAATTCAAACAGATAGTTGTCGATAGAGATTGGGAAGAGAAAAAGTATGATATAAATTTTGTTGAAAACGACAGAGTATAGGTGTAGAAATCAAGAAATTTATATATTTTAATGGTGGTAAGTAAATGGGTGATGGAATAGAAGAAGTAGTTAAAAATTTAAAATTGATCCCTATTTATAGTGTCCTAAAAGTTGCAATGTTTCTGAAATGTTTCAAATAGTGAAAAGACACTTCCTTTGAAATTTAAAAATATGACGGTTACATGTTTACATGTCATAAATGAATGTCGACATATATATGTTGATTTTGAATTTTAAACTAACATATATTCTGGAAATTTCTGAAATAAAAACTAGTGTTTAAAATTGATTTTATAAAATGTAAAAACAAATAAAAACATCGTAATATATTTTATAAACATATTTATAAAGTAATTGATTTTAAAACTATATACTTACTATAAAACTTTATTATACTATACTATATATATATATTTGAAATCATAATAATATGAAATCATTTGGAAAATTAGATTTGAAATAACTTGAAATCAAAATTTGAATTTTGAAAATAGAATTTGAAAAATGGAATTTGAAAATTGGAGTGCTATTTAGAGTCTTACATATAAACTGAACTCAGTTAATATATTTTCTTGAGCTCTTTGAAATCTTGATATCTTGATACTCATGACTCTTCAATCTCCTCTGAATCCTAACTCTCTTGGAACTCTAACACAGTTCAGTCTTCAGTATTTAAATCTTGTATACAAATCCTGCATATATATATTCTAGGTAAGGATGTTAACATATATTTTATAATCAATTAATAGTGATAAGTGAAATAATGTTGTTATCATCAAAACTCCATTCTCCCACAAAATGTTTGTGGAAGTAGGGTAATCTAATCCTTTTAAGCTTGATTGAATTCAACGCTCCTTAGGTATCAAGACCCATAGTCCAAAGATTAGTTACCCTTCCTTCAAGAGGTGAGTATCGGGCGTACAAACTTAACAACCAACAGTTACCATCAGAAGGAATTTCCCATTCAAAGAGTGTTTCAGAGGCACGGACAATCCCGTATCGCGATCGGGTCAATGTGAAAAATGATCGGTTCCACCATGTGGTAGGTGGGCAGGGCGGGCGGCTACCCAAACTCGTTGAAAGTTAATATGGTGGGTTCTGGGGTTCTTAAAAACCTTGATCTTGGCTTCCAAACCGGCGAATGCAAGTATAGGTATTTTTAGATCAACGCGCATTTTGGAGTCTTAATAGTTGGGCGGCTGCCGAGTCTCGGTAGAAAGTTACTATGGTGATTTCCAGGGTGCTCCAACCCTTGATCTCGGCTTCCGAACTGGTGAAGCCAAGAGCATGAATTCCCGATCAACGCGCATTTCGGAGGCTCAGATGGATTGAAAGACGCATAAACTTGACAGAAAGTTACTATAATTGCTTTCGAGGTGCTCCGTACCTTCGATCTTATCTTTTGAATTGGCTAAGCCAAGTGCAGGGATTTCTCGATCGACATGCATTTTGAAGGGCCGGACGGTTTCAGATCGCGACCGTCTTAACAAGAAAAATTATTGGCTCCCCTCGTGGGATGGGTGGGTGAGGCAGGCAGTGCATACAAGGACCGAGAATGAATTCACCGCCATGTGGAAGATTGGAGATTACTAGCGATTCCGACTTCATGTAGGTAGGCTACAACTTGATATCCGTACTAAGGACGTGTTTTTTTAATTAGCCCTCCGAAACGTGCGTTTCGAAGGACAAGACTGTTGGGTGATTACCCACACTTTATAGAAAGTTACAATGGTGTCTTTCGAGGCACTACGAACCCTCAATCTCGACTTTTGTACTGGAAAAGTGCACTCCTGGAATTTCCAAATCAACGCTCGTTATGGAGGCCCGAACGTTTTGGCGTCTACCCAAACTAGGTAGAAATTAACTACGGCGGTTTGCTAGCCACTCTGAACCATCGGTCTCAACATCCGAATTCACAAAGCCGAGCGTAGGAATTTCCCGATCAACGCGAGTTTCAGCGGCTTGGACGGTTCCGTATCAGGACCAGGCCAATGGGAGAAACGATCTCTGCCCCTCATGGGGTAGGTGGGTAAGGCGGCAGTTGCCCAAACTTGGTAGAAAATTACTATGGTGGGTTCTGGGGCACTTCGAACCATCGACATCAGCTTCCAAACCGGTGAATGGGAGTATTGGAATTTCCCGATCAACCCGTATTATGGAGTCCTCGATGGTTGGGTGGCTGCCTAATCTTAGAAGAAAGTAACTATGGTGGCTTCCGGGGCGCTCCAAACCCTCGATCTCGGCTTCCGAATTT
Source organism: Allium sativum (assembly GCA_030737875.1). Lineage (NCBI taxonomy): Eukaryota > Viridiplantae > Streptophyta > Magnoliopsida > Asparagales > Amaryllidaceae > Allium > Allium sativum. Next base: position 522,436,513 of record CM060923.1, on the reverse strand, counting down.
GCAAAGTTGAGCTTATAAATTGCTGATCAATGCTCATTTTAGAGGCTTATATGGATGGACCACTGCCTAAACTCGACAAAAAGTTACTTTGGCGGCTTTCGAGGCACTCCGAACCCTCAATCTTATCTTTTTAGTTGGCAAAACCGAATGCAAGGACTTCACAATCGATGCATGTTTTGGAGGCCTAGATGGTTCCGTATTGTGACCGTCCTAATTGGAAAACGTTCGACTCCCCATGTGGAGTTGGTGGGTAGGGCAGGCAGTGTGCTTAAGTCCCCTGAATAGATTCACTGCCGTATGGAAGATCGGAGATTACTAGCAATTCCAGCTTCATGTAGGAAAGCTGTAGACTACAATTTAAACTGGGGACGTGTTTTTAGAGTTAGCACACAGAAACATGTGTTTTAAATAACAGGGTTGTTGGGCAATTTCACAAAATCTGTAGAAAGTTACCATTGTGGCTTCTGAGGTGCTTTGAACCCTCGCTCTCAACTTTCGAATTAGCAAAGCGGACTCTTGGAATTTCCAAATCAATGCTCGTTTTGGAGGCATGGGGCATTTTGGCATCTACACAAACTAGGAAAAATTTACTATGGTGGTTTCCTAGCTGCTCCGAACCATCGATCTCAGCTTTCGAATTTGCGAAGCCAAGTGTTGGAATTTCTCGATCAATGCGCGTTTTGGAGGCTCAGACGTTTCTGTATCGGGACCGGGCCAATGGAAAAACCATTGGCTGTCCCCTATGGGGAAGATGGGTGGGGCCAGTGGCTGCCCAAACTCGGTAGAAATTTACTATGGTGGTTCCGGGGTGCTCCGAACCCTCGATCTCGGCTTCCGAACTGGCGAATGCGAGTATAGTAATTTCCTAATCAACGCGCGTTTCGAAGTCCCCGACGGTTGGGCGATTGCACAATCTTGACAGAGAGTTCCTATGGTAGCTTCCAAGGAACTCCAAAGCCTCGATCTCGGATTTTGAACTGGCAAAGCCGAGCATATGAATTCCCAATAAATGCGTGTTCCCGAGGCTCGGACGGATGGACAACTGCCTAAACTCTACAGAAAGTTACCATGGTGCCTTCTGGGCTCTTTGAACCCTCCATCATATCTTTGGAATTGGCAAAGCCAAGTGCAGGGATTTCCCGCCGACGCATATTTCGGACGCCCGGACGGTTCCAGATCGCGTCCGACCCAACCAGAAAACGATCGGCTACTTCCGTAGGGCTGGTGGGCCGGGTAGTGTGTATAAGGCCCGGGAATAAATTCAACGCCACATGGAAGGTCGGTGATTACTAGGGATTTCGGCTTCCTGTAGCTAAGTTGTTGCCTGCAATCCAAACGGAGGATGGGCTTTTGGAGTTAGCTCATTGAAACATGCAATTTCGAAGGACAGGACTATTAGGTGATTACTCACACTTTGTAGAAAGTTACCATGGTGGCTTCCGAGGCGCTCCGAACCCTCGATCTCGGCTTTCGTATTAGCAAGATGGACTCTTGGAATTTCTAGATAACCGCTCGTTTCTGATGCCCGGACGGTTTATCATTTTACCAAACTGGGTAGAAATTTGCAATGGTGGTTTCCTAGCCACTCCGAACCACCAATCTTAACTTTCGAATTTGCAAAGTCGAGTTTATGAATTTCCCGATCCCGCATCGCGACAGGGCCAATGGGAAAACCAATCGCTACACCCCATAAAGTAGGTGGGTGCGGGAGGCGGCTGCCCAAACTTGGTAGAAAGTTAATATTGTGGGTTCTGAGGCACTCCGAACAACCAATCTTGGCTTTCGAACTAGCGAATGCGAGTATTGGAATTTCCTGATAAACGCGTGTTTCAAAGTCCCCGACGGTTGGGCAGCTGCCCAATCTCTTCAGAAAGTTACAATGGTTGCTTCCAGGGCGCTCTAAACCCTCGATCTCGGCTTCCGAACTAGCGAAGATGAGTGCATAAATTCCCAATCAATGCACATTTTAGTGGCTCAAATAGATGTACCGCTTCCTAAATTCAACACAAAGTTACTATGGCGGCTTTCGGGGCACTCCGAGCCCTCGATCTTATCTTTTGGATTGGCAAAGCCGAGTGCAAGGATTTCCCGATCGATGCGTGTTTCGGAGGTCCAGACGGTTCCTACGAAGACCAACCTAACGAGAAAAATTATCGACTGCCCCTTAAGGGGTAGGTGGGTACGGCGGGCCGCCACCCAAACTCGATAGAAAGTTACTATTGTGGGTTTTGGGCGCTCCGAACACATGATCTCAACTTCTGAACTTGCAAATGCACGTATTGGAATTTCCCGATAAACGAGCATTTTGGTGTACCCGACATTTGTGCGGCTGCCCAATCTCAGCAGAGAGTTTCTATGGTGGTTTTTAGGGCGCTCCGAACCCTCGACCTCGGCTTCCAAACTGGCAAAGCTGAGTGCATGAATTCCCGATACATGCAAGTTTTGGTGGCCCAAACGGATGGACAACTGCCTAAACTCAACAGAATGTTACTATAGTGGCTGAGGGTGCTCTCCGAACCCTCGATCTTATCTTTTGAATTGACAAAGCCGAGTGTAGAGATTTCTCGATCAACACCATTTTGGAGGCCCAGACGGTTTTGGATCGCGACTAACGCAAGTAGAAAATCAATCGGCTCCCCCTATGGGTTGGGTGGGTAAGGCGAGTGGCTGCCCAAACTTGGTAAAAAGTTACCATGGTGGGTTCTGGGGTACTCCAAACATAGATCTTGGCTTCTGAACAGGTGAATGCAAGTATTGGAATTTCACGAATAACGCCATTTCAGGGTCTCCAACGGTTAGGCGGCTGGCCAATCTCGGTAGAACGTTATTATTGTGGCTACCGTGGCACTCCGAACCCTCGACCTTGGCTTCCGAACTGGCAAAATTGGGTGCATAAATTCCCAATGAATGCGCATTTCAGAGGCTCAAACGGTTGTACCGCTGCCTAAACTCGACATAAATTTAGTATGGCGACTTTCGGAGCACTACGAACCCTCCATCTTACCTTTTGAGTAGGAGAAACTGAGTGTAAGGATTTCCCGATCGACGCGTGTTTTGGAGGCCCAGACGGTTCCATATTGCAACCACCCCAATTGGAAAAACGATCAACTCCCCACGTGGAGTTGGCAAGCAGGGAAGGCACGGTGTATAAGGATCGAGAATGAATTCACAGCCATATGGAAGATCGGAGATTACTAGCAATTCCGGCTTCATGTAGGTAAGTTGCAGCATGCAATCTGAACTGAGGACGTATTTTTGGAGTTTGCTCACTGAAACACGCATTTTGAAGGACAGGACTGTTAGACGATTTCTCGCACTCTGCGGAAAGTTACCATTGTGGATTCTTAGGTGCTTCGAACCCTCGATCTCGGCTTTTGAATTGGCAAAGTAGACTCATGGAATTTCCAAATCAATGCTCACTTCGGAGGCATGGACAGCTCGGCATCTACCCAAACTAGGTAGAAATTTACTATGGTGGTTTCCGTGCTTCTCTGAACCATCGATCTTGGCTTCCAAATTTGCGAAGCCAAGTGTTGGAATTTCCCGGTCAACGCGTGTTATGGAGGCGTGGACGGTTTCGTATCGAGATCGTGCCAACGGAAAAAACGATCGCCTGTCCCCCTTGGGGTAGTTGGGTAGGGCGGGCGGCTTCCCAAACTCAGTAGAAAGTTACTATAGGGGGTTCCGGGAAGCCCCGAACCCTCATTCCCGGCTTCCAAACCAGCGAATGCGAGTACAGGAATCCGAACCCTCGTTCCCTGCTTCGGACTCTTATTTTAGAGGCCGGGACGACTCTAGATCACGACTGGCCCAATTGGAAAAACGATCGGCTCCTTTCATAGGGATGGTGGGCGGGTAGTGTGTATAAGGCCTGAGAATGAATTCACCGCCATATGGAAGATCAGAGATTACTTGTGATTCCGGCATCATTAAGGTAAGCTTCCGCATGCAATCCGAATGGAGGGTATTCTTTTCGATTTAGCTCACTGAAACGTGCATTTCGAAGGACAGGACTATTGGGCGACTACCCACACTCTACATAAAGTTATTGTAATGGTTTCCGAGAAGCTCGGAACTCTCTAACTCGGCTTTCGAATTGGCAAAGAGGACTCCTGGAATTTCCAGATAATCGCTCGTTTCTGAGGCCCGGACGGTTGTGTCTTTCCAAAATAGGTAGAAATTTACAATGGAGGTTTCCTAGCCACTCCGAACCATCGATCTCGGCTTCCGAATTTGCAAAGCCGAGTGTAGGAATTTCCCAATCAACACGTGTTTCAGAGGCTTAGGCGGTTTGGTTTCGCGACCGGGCCAATGTGAAAATGATCGACTGCCCCCATGGGTAGGTGGGTGGGTGAGCAATTGCCCCAACTCAGTAGAAAGTGTCAATGGTGTGTTCCGGGGCACTTCGAATACTCGATCTCATCTTCCGAACTAGCGACTGCGAGTATAGGAATTTCACGATCAACGTGCATTTCATAGTCCCTGACAGCTGCAAAATTTTGGTAGAGAGTCACTATGGTGGCTTCTGGGGTGCTCCAAATCCTCAATCTTGACTCCCGAACTGGTGAAGCCGAGCGCATGAATTCCTTATCATTGCGCATTTCAGAGGCTCAGATAGATGGACAACTACATAAACTAACCGAAAATTTACTATTATAGCTTTCGGGGAACTCCGATCCCTCAATCGTACCTTTTGAATTGGAAAAGCCAAGTGCAGGGTTTTCCATATGAGAACGTGTTTCGGAGGTGAGGATGGTTCCGTATCATGACTGGGCCAATGGGGAAAAAAACCACTTCCCCCTATGGGGTAGGTGAGTGAGGCGGGCGACAGCCCAAACTCGGTAGAAAGTTACTATGGTGGTTTCTGGGGCCGTCAGAAACATCAATCGCGACTTCCAAACTGGCGAATGCATGTATTGGAATTTTTGAATCAACGCGCGTTTCGGGGTCCCCATCGGTTGGGCAGCTGCCCAATCTCGACAAAAAGTTACTGTGGTGGCTTCCGGGGAGCTCTAATCCATCGATCTTGGCTCCCAAACTGGAGAAGCTGAGCGCATAAATTCCCAATCAATGCAAATCTCAGAGGCAAAGACGGGTAGTCCATTGCCTAAACTCGACACAAAATTAATACGATGGCTTTTTGGGTGCTCCGAACCCTTGATATTTTCTTTTGAACTGGTGAAACCGAGTGCAAGGATTTCCCGATCGACACGTGCTTCGGCGGCCCAGACGGTTCAGCATCGCGGCCGGCCCGACTGGAAAAATGATCGACTTCCCCCATGAGGTTGGTGGGTGGGGAGGCAGTGTGTACAAGGCCCGAGAATGAATTAACCGACGTATGGAAGATCAGAGGTTACTAGAAATTCCGGCTTCAACTAGGTAAACTGCTGCCTGTAATCCGAACTTAGGACGGTTTTCTGGAGTTAACTCACTGAAACGCGCGTTACGAAGGATAAGACCGTTGGAGATTTCCTACACTCTACAGAAAGTTACCATTGTGCCTTTCGAGGCGCTACGAACCCTCGATCTCGGCTTTCAAATTAGTAAAGCGGACGCTTGGAATTTCCAGATCAACGCTCGTATCAGAGACACTGACTGTTTGGCATCTACCCAAATTATGTACAAATTTACTCTGGTGGCTTCTTAGCTGCTCCAAACCATCGATCTGGGCTTTCGAATTTGCAAAGCCAAGTAGAGGAATTTTCCAATCAATGCACGTTTCGGATTCCATGTCTTGATCGGGCCAACGAGAAAAATGATCGGCTGCCGCCTATGTAGGTGGGTGGGGCAGGCGGTTGCCCATGCTCGGAAGAAAGTTTCTATGGTGGGTTCCGGGGAGTTCTGAAACTTCGATATCGACTTTCAAGCTGACGAATGAGAGTATAGGTATTTGCCGATCAATGCACGTTTCTGAGTCCTCAAGGGTTGGGCGCTGCCGCCCAATCTCGGTAGAGAGTTACTATGGTGGCTTCCGGGGTGCTCCAAACCCTCGATCTCGTCTTCCGAACTGGCAAAGCCGAGCATATGAATTCCCGATAAATGCGCATTTCGGAGGCTCATACTAGTGGAAAACTACCTAAACTCGACAGAAAGTTACTATGGTGGCTTTCTCGGCTCTCCGAACCCTTCATCTTATCTTTTGAATTAGCAAAGACGGGAGTAGGTATTTTCCGATCGACCCGCATTTCAGAGGCCCAAATGGTTCTGGATCGCGACCAACCTAATTTGAAGCATGATCGGCTCCCCTCATGGGGTTGTTGGGTGGGGCGGGCAGTGTGCAAAAGGCCCGAGAATGAATTCACCGTCATATTTCTTATCGGAGATTATCAGCGATTCCAGTTTCTTGTTGGTAAGGTGCAGCGTGCATTCCGAACTATTGGGAGATTAACCAAACTCTATAGAAAGTTGCTATGGTGGCTTCTAAGGCGCTTCTAACCCTCGATCTTGGCTTTCGAATTGGTAAAGAGGACTCCTGGAATTTTAAGATCGACGCTTGTTTTGGAGGCCCGAACGGTTTGGCGTTTACCCAAACTAGGTAGAATTTACCTTTGGTGGTTTCCAAGCCGCCCCAAACCATCGATCTTGGCTTTCGAATCTGCAAAGCCGAGTGTAGGAATTTCCTAATCAATGCACGTTTTGAAAGCACGAGCGGTTCTATATCCCAACGCGGCCAAAAGAAAAAATGATCGCTTCCCCACTATGGGGTAGGTGGGTGAGGCGGGCGGGTGCCCAAACTCGGTAGAAACTTGCTATGGTGGGTTTTGGGGCACTCCGAGTCATCGATCTCGGATTCCAAACTGGAGAATGCGAGTATTGGAATTTCCTAATCAACACGTGTGTCGGAGTCCCTGACGGTTAAGCTGCTTCCTAATCTCGATCGAAAACTATTTTGGTGTCTTCCGAGATGCTCCAAAACCGTCGATCTCGGCTTTCGAACTAGCGAAGCTGCATTTATATTTCCGATCAGTGCGCATTATGGAGGCTAAAAATGGATGGATCACTGCCTAAACTCGACAGAAAGTTACTATAGAGGTGTTCAGGGCGCTCCGATCCCTCGATCTTATCCTTTGAATTGGCGAAGCCAAGTGTAGGGATTTGCCGATCGATGCGCGTTTCGGAGGCCTAGACAGTTCTAGATCGCACCGGCCCAACGGAAAAACGATCGAATCCCCCCGTGAGGTGAGTGGTGGAACGAGCAGTGTGTACAAGGCCTTAGAATGAATTCACCGCCGTATGGCAGATCGAAGATTACTAGCAATTCCGACTTCATATAGGTAAGCTACAGCCTGTAATCCGAACCAAGGACGGATTTTTGGAGTCAGCGCATTGAAACATGCATTTCGAAATATAGGACAATTGGACGATTTCCCACACTCTAAAGAAAGTTACTGTTGTGGCTTCCGAGGTGCTCCGAACCCTTGATCCGGCCTTTTGAATTAGCAAAGCGGACTCCTGTAATTTCCGGATCAACGCTCGTTTCAGAGGCATGAATGGTTTGGCGTCTACCCAAACTAGGTAGAAAATTATTATAGTGGTTTCCTAGCTGCTCCGAACCATCAATTTTGGCTTTCGAATGTGCAAATCAAATGTACGAATTTCCCGATCAACGACCGTTTTGGAGGCTCAAACGGTTCTGTATCACGACTGGGCCAAGGTGAAAATGATCGGTTGCCTCCATGGGGTAGGTGGGTGGGGGCGGTGCCCAAACTCGGTAGAAAGTTTCTATGGTGGGTTCCAAGGCGCTTTGAACCCTCAATCTCGTCTTTCGAACCAGCGTATGCGAGTATAGGAATTTCCCCATCAACGCGGGTTTCAGAGTCCTCGACAGTTGGGCGGCTGCCCAATCTCGGTAGAGAGTTACTGTGGTGGCTTTTGGGGAGCTATAAACCCTCATTCTCAGCTTTCGAACTGGCGAAGCCGAACGCATGAATTCCCAATAAATGCTCGCTTCGGAGGCTCGGACGGATAGACTACTGCCTAAACTCGATAGAAATTTCTGTGGTGGCTTTCGGGGCTCTACGAACCCACAGTCTTATCTTTTTAATTGGAAAAGATGATTGTTGGGATTTCACGATCGATGCGCGATTTTGGGGCTGGGGCGGCTCTGGTTCGCGACCAACCCAACTGGAAGAACGATCGTTTCCACCCATGGGGTGGGCGGGTCGGGCGGGTAATGCGTACAAGGCCCAAGAATGAATTCACCGCCATATGACAGATCAAAAATTACTAGGGATTCCGGCTTCAAGTAGGTATGCTACAGCCTGTAATTCAAATCGAGGACGTGTTTTTGGAGTTAGCTCACAGAAACACGCGTTTTGAAGGACAGGACTACTCGGCGATTTCCTGCACGCTAAAGAAATTAACCACTGTGGCTTCCGCGGAGCATCGAACTCATGATCACGGCTTTCGAATTGGCAAAACGGACACCAGATGTTTCCAGATTAACACTCGTTTCAGAGGCACAAATGGATTGGCGCCTGCCCAAACTAGATAGAAATTTATTATGGTAGTTTCCTAGCTTCTCCGAATCATCAATCTCGGCTTCCTAATTTTTGAAGCCAAGCGTATGAATTTCTTGATCTACGTGCGTTTCGGAGTCTCGGATGGTTTTTTATCGCGATTGGGACAACGTGAAAATGATCGGGTGCCCCATCAGGCAGGTAGGCGGGGTAGGTGGTGCCCAAAATCGGTAGAAAGTTACTGTGGTGGGTTCCGGGGCACTTCGAACCCTCGATCCCGCCTTTCGAACTAGCGAATGCGAGTATAAGAATTTCTTGATTAACACGCATTTTAGAGTCCCTAACGTTCGTGCAGTTGCCCAATCTCGATATTAATTTACTATGGTGGCTTCCGGGGCACTTCAAACCCTCGATTTCGGCTTCCAAACAGGCAAAGATGAGCACATGAATTCCGGATAAATGCACGTTTCGGAGGCTAGAACAGATAGATAACTTCCTAAACTCTGTAGAAAGTTACTATCGTGGCTTTCAAGGCTCTCCGAACCCTCGATCTTATCTTTTGAATTGGCAAAGCCGAGTGTAGGGATTTACCAATCGACGCACATTCCGTAGGCTTAGGCGATTGCGGATCACGACCGACCCAACTGGAAAAACGATCGCCTTCCCCCATGGGGTGGGTGGGTGGGGCAGGCACTGTGTACAGGGACCGAGAATGAATTCACCGCCGTATGGAAGATCGGAGATTACTAGTGATTATATCTTCATGTAGGTAAGTTGCGGCCTGTAATTCGAATCGAGGATGGGTTTTTTGGAGTAAGCTCACTGAAATGCGTGTTTTAAAGGACAGGACTATCGGGCGATTTCCAGTACTCCACATGAAGTTTCTGTTTTGGCTTACGAGGCGCTCCGAACCCTCGATCTCGGATTTCGAATTGGCAAAGCGGACTCTTGGAATTTCCAGATCATTGCTTGTTTCGGAGGCACAGACGGTTTGGTGTCTAACCAAACTAGGTAAAAATTTACTATGGTGGCTTCCTAGCTGCTCCCAAACATCAGTCTCGGCTTCCGAAGTATGTAAAGCGAAGTGCGCGAATTTCCCGATCAAAGCGCGTTTCAGAGGCTCAGTCAATACCATATCGCGATAGGGCCAACGTGAAAATGATCAACTGCCCCCATGGGGCAGGCGGGTGGGGCGAGCGGTGCCCAAACTCGATAGAGAGGTACAATGGTGGGTTCTGAGGAGCTACAAAACCTCGATCCCGCGATTTGAACTAGCGAATGCAAGTATAGGTATTTCCTGATCAACGCGCGTTTCAGATAAAAGCAAGTTCCAGAGGCTCATATAGATAGACAACTTCCTAAACTCGACAGAAAGTTACTACAATGACCCGTATATTTTTGCGATATGTAATTAACTTATTTAATTATATAAGTAGTGGTTTAGAATTCAAATCGTAATTGAATTAAATAATGGTGAATATTTAATTAAAATAATAAATTAAGTAATATATATTTAATTCTAAAATAATCAGAATTGGCTGAAATGGCGATATGGGGTGAACTGGATCATTTGTGATATTTAATTCCGTTTAGAATTGAATTAGAATAACGAATATATTATTTGAATGACAGTTTGAATGTATAATTATAATATAATAAAAATAAAGCTCGAAATGGCGCGGTGGTTCGCTGTTTGGCGATTTGAACTTTAACTGAATGTACAGGGTCCGTTTTAACTTGAATTCCTGTTAAACAAGAAACATATGGAGCTGGTGAAGTATATCTTTCTAGTGGAAGAGAAAAATCAGGATTTCATTGTGTAGATTTTGATTTATGTCCAAATCAAATTTTAGAAAAGTCGCTATGGAATTCCTTTATAATTTATAACGATATATATATAAGGAATTTCATTATAAATCGAATATCGATTTAATCAGGATTTGAAATATCGGGTTAGAAATCCATATAGGATTATTCTTGAGCTGTAGGGTATTCTAGTGTGAATATATACGATAATATTTATTTTTAAATATTAAATTTAATTATATTTATATATTTAAATAGGTTATTTAGAGCTATAAAAATAGCCAGATTTGCAAACGACCTCAGAATTCGACGAAACTAATTTTGTTGGATCTGCAAGGGTAAATTATTTCTAGATGTTAAGTTTTGTGATTTTTAGAGTTAGTATATGGCCGTACCAATTTTTAATGTGAAATACAATCGATATTTTGATGGTTAAAAGTACGCTGCGTGAGCAAACAAAGTCGGAATTCGACGAAACAAGTTTCGATGGGACCGTAATGTCGAACTCTAGCAACATGTCCATTTTCGTGATTTTTGGATATCGTGTGTGTTCATAGGGATTTTTAGAGTGCAGAACAAATAAATGAATAAAAAAATAAATTATCTCCAACCTTTGTGAAGCCTAGAATTTGCCACATACTCATTTCTTTCCGACCACACAAAAGTTTACTCCCGTTATATAAGCCCTTTTTGAGCTGCTGTGTTCTTGTTTACAGGAAAACCAAAATTTGTTAATTAGAAATTCAAAGAAAATCAAAAGAAAATCCAAAAAATCAAATGATATTATCTTTGAGTTGTTGAAAGGTTTATCTCGGTGCTGTGATGTATTTTAGCAGACTCGACGTTCAGTTAGGATGCTACCATTTTTCCGCCATGAATTAGGGTTGCTCGATTCACAAATGGGGAGTTGAAATCGATGGAAATGATATTGTTTTTGAGTTCCTGGATCAATTTAGCACCTGTTTGCCAATTCTGGTGGGTTACGATGCTGTTTGGCTTCGATGATGTTTGTCAATAGTGAACACGGCTGTTTGAACGCGATTTGATCTGTGCAACCGAGATGGAAGTGTTGGTATTGGGATTGGTGTACTAGAGATGAGGAGTTCGATGGTGTCTTTAGTTCGGAGAACGATGGAATGTTGAAGGAGTATTTGGTGTTGGAAATGTCAAGGGTGGAGGAGCATTTCTGAGGAGCTCACGACATTTTGTTTGGGGAAGAAAGATAAAGGGATGAGCGGGCCTGGTTCAATGAAATAAGGGGATGGGCCAACTGAAAAATTGTTAAGCCCAATAAAGTTTATTAAGTTTAAAGTTTATTTAATATAAAAGTGTATTAAACTTCGTAATATCGTATCTTCTACATACGATATCAGATTGACGATCCTTAAGTTGTGTTGGGACCGTATGGACGAGAGCTTCACAATGGAGCTGACTGGAAGTGGATTGGGGCTCGTATGAATGTATGGAAGAATAAATTGTTTGATTCAAGTCAAACAAACATCTTATCGTTCTTTAACGATGAACTGCCAATGTGAGTTAAACTCACCAACTCTGAACAGTTCTATTTTTCTAACATATATTCAGAACTGATAAATGATGACTGATTGCTGTGTGTTAACTATTTGGTTGAATTGTTTGTGTATTGGTTTAAATCATAGATATCGATATATATATAAATCGTTAATCTAATATTGATTCTGTTTATCAGAATATTTTATATTCATATTGATTAACATCTGTGATGCAGGGAAACAGGTTGGAGGAATCCAACTGGATTCCTCAACATTTATTTTACTGTTTTTCATATATTGTGATGTATGATGTGTTATATAATCTGTTATGGATTATGTGTATTAGAATGATATTGATCCCTGTTATTCGATATTTTAAATATCATAAAAAGACCCTGGGATGTAAAAAGAATTATTTCAATGTATATTGAAATAAAGAGATTTTATAAAATCAATAGATTTTATAAAAGGAAATATTTCGAAAGTAAATAAAAGGAAAATGTTTATAAGACGAATAGAGTTTTATAAATGGGAAAAATGTTGATAAAATAAATAGGAGATTATAACGGAGAATATTTATTTAGAAAATAAATAGGAGATTATAAAGGAGAATATTTGTTTAGTAAATAAATAGGAAATTTTAAAGGAGAATATTTATTTAGAAAATAAATAGGATAAAGGAATATTTATTTAGGAAATGAATAGTGTTAATCGATTATAGTAAACAGAGTAAATCGATTAGAGTACAACATACATAATTATGCGGGATGAGATTCCATTTAGCACGACTACTAGCGTAATTCATAGGGCTGCAGATAGCCTACGGCGGTCGGATGTTTCCTGAGGGAATCAGGCATAACCATTGTGATCGCTGCGATCTAGAGTTAAGCGAATGGAGTTAAATCGAATATAGTTTTTCAAGATAGAGTTAAAATAGACATAGTTATTCGAATTAGAGTTAATCAATAAGAATTAATCGAATATTAGTTATTCGAATCAGAGTTAATCAAATAGAGTTAATCGAATAGAGGTAAAGAAATAGAGTTAAAAAAGATTAGAAACTGACAAGAAATTAGTTAAGTTGAATAGTTTTCCGAGTATCGATCTGATATTGGTTTCGGCCTTCGGGGTTTATACTTAGAGAGTTATTCTCTTACTAGTTTATAGTTAGGGACTGATAGTTGTGGAAGGATAGTCGTACGTAAATAAGCTGTGGAAATGTTTTCCAATGTTAATAACATATATTTTCTAAATATAGAAAATAAGGAAATATGAGTATATACATATATACGTATATGATGATTGATCGATATAATTTCCATTTGGAAATACTATTGTTGTTTGCACATATATTTTTCTTTGATAGTTAACTCACCGACTATCAAAGTTTTTGACCATTTTAACGTTGTTAATTTGGAGAGACCAGTTGGATTATTATCCAAAGAACCACTCCGTATTGGTATAAGCGTAGCGAATCAAGTACGTTGAATATATTGTAGACGGAATAAAGTGCAAGGGATGTTGTATAAATCTTAGATAACAATTGCTTAAGACGGATGTACTGAATAGTGCCTTCGGTTTGTCCAGTCCCAAGACAAACTGTATGGATGAAGGTCTGACTCAGTATATCTGATAGATTGCGTAAGTTGATCTCTTCAAATGTATTCACATTTGGTGGCAGAGGAATTCGTTTCTCTTATCTGTATACCCGTGTTATTTTTGGATAAATCAATTTGTGATTTGGCGGGTACGACGATGTGACATTCAAAGTGAATGGAGATGTGGCATGTAAAAGATAAGCGTAGCTTCTAGCCTCACAGCTGGTAAATTACATAAATCGGACAAGCAACATGGCTATGTAGGTCGCACCTATTAGGGTGTATAATCACATGATCTAGAGTTTCATTTACTTCAATAAATCTATTGTAGATGCTGTCCCATTCGGGAAACGGTTGCTGATCCCAACCGTTGGTGATATACATTCGATACACTAAAGTGGAATGAGTGGTCGATCATGTGTGGCCGGGTTGCAAGATGTTCCTGTTGAACCCAGTGTATACCTCTCTAGAGGTACACTAGCGAAAGGTTGTTCCTGTAACACCCCGAATTTCAATTAACACTAATGGTTAGTAATTAAAGTATAATTAATCTCAGATATGAGAATCAAGGGAAACGGGCTGCGTCATTGTGTTCGTCTCGGAAAAATACGTAGAATAGAGTCCGAAATTTTGTAAATCGGAGTCCGTATGGCCCAGTTATGGCCCAATGAAGTTGGCAGAAAATTCAAGTTAAAAACAGATTTAAAAATTCAAAACCAGATTTCGAAATTGGAGCCAGCGGGGGCCAGGCGGGAAACTTCCCGCCCAAGCCATGTCGACAGGGCTGTCGACAGGCCTGTCGACTGGGGAGTCGACTGCCCTGTCGACTTGCCTGTCGACAGGGGTGTCGACACAGGGTGTCGGCCCTGTTGATCTGGGTGCACCAGATCTGGTTTTTGGGTTAGTCTTGGGCTGTGTTCTAGAGATTTCCGAAATCTAAGGGTCTTAATCTAATCTAGGGTTAATCTAAGGGCCTAAAACACTCACCTAATCTATAAATACACCCTAAACCTACCTTAATCCATACTAAAAATAGAATTGAGGGCTACATGCCGCCAAATTAAATCTTAGAAGGAGCCTCCACTAATTTGTGAAGAGGGTTGCAAGCTAATCACTCTCTAATCAACCTCTAATCCATTCTAAGCATCTTAATCTTCTTCATTTGGAGTGCAAATTTGCTAGTTGTGAGTTTCTATCACTTTAATGATCAATTGCTAAACTAAGTAGATGAGATATGATGAGATCATATGGTTTTATATGTGGATTAATGGGTTTTAAGTCATATGATATGATGTTAGTTTGCTAATCTATGTTTAATGTTAACCCTATGTTTATGCAAGCTAAGTATGTGGGTTTATGCAAGTTAAGTGATGGGTTTCATGCATGCTAAGTATTTGATTTTATGCATGCTAAGTATTTGATTTTATGCATGCTAAGTATTTGATTTTATGCATGTTAAGTGTTTGGTTTTATGCATACATTATGACATGCAAGTTGTCTCTTTTTATGACATGCATAATGCAAGTTTTGTGCTTTGTGATCATATGTTAATATGCAAGTTACATGTATGTTAATATGCAAGTTACATGTATGATAACTATGCAAGTTGTATGTTTCTTCATATGCAAGTTTATAAGTTCATATGTAAGTTTATGAGATCATATGCAAGTTTATAAGTTCATATGCAAGTTTATGAGATCATATGCAAGTTTATAAGTTCATACGCAAGTTTATGAGTTCATATGCAAGTCATGTAATATGTTATGCAAGTTCATATGCAAGTTATGTGACATATTATATGCAAGTCATGTATTTGTTAATATGCAAGTTATGTGACATGTTATACAAGTTAATATGCAAGTTATGTGACATGTTATACAAGATTATATGCAAGTTATGTGACATGTTATGCAAGTTAATATGCAAGTTATGTGACATGTTATACTAGATTATATGCAAGTTATGTGACATGTTATGCAAGTTCATATGCAAGTTATGTGTTTGTTAATATGCAAGATGGCACCTTTGAAACATGTTCATACATATGCAAGTTGACACCTTTTATATGTGTTATGTCATGAGAACGAAATTACGTGGGAACGATGGGGTTAATTCAATGCATAAGTTAATAAGATTGTGTGAAATTAATATAATTATGCATAACATAAAATAAATGAACATAGTATGGGAATTTGCCTATTAAGTTAGGTGTACCCATACTATGTGTTGGGAATTTGCCTATTAAGTTAGGTGTACCCACACTTTGGAGTTGGGAATTTGCCTATTAAGTTAGGTGTACCCATATTCCTAAAATAAACATGATAATTAACACAAATTATGGGGGTGATTAATTAGGAGTAATTAATCGATTAAGACACGAGGTTGGACCCGTTTGTAGTGTAAGACTGGCCGGAGTTTACCGGCTTAACCAGGCATCTACAAATGGCGGTCCAATGTGAGGGGTCTTAATCATAAATTAAATACGTAACAAGGGTAAATGACACGAGGTTGGACCCGTTTGTAGTGTAAGACCGCCCGGAACTTACCGGCTTAACCAGGCATCTACAAATAACGGTCCAATGTGAGGGGTCCTTTACACGGTTACGGTGTTAATCAATTAAGAAACACTTAACCAGATAATCATGTAGTGGGGCATGGGGGTTAAGTGGGTACCTTGGGTGGTATGTGGAAATTGCTAGTGATTGCCAATAGAAAATATGATTAAATACTTAACCAAGATGAAACATGTAATTAAACATGATTAAAGGGTTAAGTGGGAAACACTAGTGTGTGGGCCAAGCTTAGGGGGATGGCTTGTGCTGGGGGCCCATTTCAACCAATATCCCAAACGTATCTTAGTGGGCTCGACTCTAGTCGAGTGACGGGACACGCATATTGGGCTTGACTATAAGAGGCCAAAATGGGTTAGCGGTGGCAACGCATGACCAACGGGTTTCATATGCGTGTGTGGACCCGGGCTGGTAAATAAGACGTTGTTGCATCGTGTAGATATAAGCCGTGCACCGTTAATTTTATCAGGTTGCCACGTTGGGGAATGGTACACCCCACGGTGGGGCCAGCACAGGTATCTACGTTAGGGAGCCGATCGAATGGGGAGTAGTGTGTACACCCAGTGGATTGTAGGGCCCCGTGGCGTCTACTTAGTCACCTAGGGGTACGCGAGAACTATTAAGTTAATTTTATAAGTCCATGGGTGGGATCAACCTTTAAGTTAGGAACGACTGGTGTGGTGCAATTTAGTAATTTACCTTTGGAAGGGTAGATGCGTCTTTATCTTTTATCTTAGTTTAGTTGACTGCTTAGTGTAGCCATTCATCCGCATTAGTTACCATATATCAGTTTATGTCTTCCCTGGTTACTTTAACGATTGTATTGTTAAAGTTATAGGACTCGCTCAGACTTATGTCTGACCCCGTTGTTTTTATCTTTTTCCCAAACCTCAGGTCCTACGGTGGATCCTAGCACTAGTGGAGCTTGATCGGATTGCTGTTCCACTCTTTAGGAGCTTGGATAGATGTAAAGCTCCAGTTACCCAGTTATCTTTTCTTTTGTCATGGCTATTGTATGAGAGTGGGATTATGTACTTCTTTATTTTGATGGATATTGTACTTGACTTTTATTGTGGTTTTATGATGTAACCAGACATGTTTTACTTCCGCTGTTATGAGATGATGTTTTAAATTTCAAGTACTATTTATATCTGTCTTGTTGTAATTTTTCTGTTCTATATTCACTAAAATACTCCACCGATGCTATGGCATTCCCTTAGTGAGTGATCATAGCGGGAGTGGGGTGTTACACGTGGTATCAGAGCTTAAGGTTACCGGAACAGATAAATTTTTGAGAAAAATACATTTTTTTTAGAATAGTAAAGGTATTATTTTTGGAAAAAGTATTTTCAAAAACATGTCTTTTAAGAGAAAAGTTTTTGAAAAAGAAAAGCATAATCCCCAATAGCCATATCTTTATCTTTCGGAATCTCCTTTTTGAATCTTTCCTCTTTCGTTTCAGCATGGCTGAAGATCTTAACATCCCGGAGGGCTTAGTTATACCACTATGGTATAGGAGGTTACAAGAGGCTAGGGCCGCGGCTGCGGGCCCAGCCAATGCTACTACACCAGAGGCAACCGCTCCTCCTCCTCAGCCTCGAGTGGATAATTTTGCTAAGATTTGCAAGGAGTTCAAGGCTATAGGAGGAAAACCTTTTCTAGGTTCAGAGACTTTCGTAGAGGCTAGAGATTGGCTTAAGGAAGTGGAAGAGTTGCTAGATATCTTTGAAGCGGAAGAGGGAAAGAAAGTCAAGTTGGCGGCTTGGTTAATGAAGGGAGAGGCCTCATTCTGGTGGGAGGTCACTAATGGAGAACGCCCTGTTGACTCTTGGCCAGATTTCAAGCAAAGGTTTGGGGCTAAGTTTCTCTCAAGGGCGGAAGAGAATCTGTTTATGGAGAAGTTCTTGAATTTGAAGCAAGGGAATCTCACGGTGAAAGAATATGTCAACAAATTTAATCAATTAGCAAGGTTTGGCATAGAGTTGGTGAATACACCGGAGAAGAAGGCTTTGAGGTTCGTTAGAGGCTTGAACGAACCATTGCAAGGAATAGCTATGACTCACATTCCTATGGGGGCCACCTTTGAGAAGCTTGTCTACATGGCACTTATGCATGAGGATGATAAGAGTTCTAAGGCACCAGAGAAGAAGGGGGATCAGAAGAAACCGCAACAACAACAACAAGGCAAGGGTGGAAAAGGCAATGGTGACAAGGGGAAGAAGAAGAAGAAGTGCTTCAATTGTGGGACCCCAGGCCACCTCAGTAAGGATTGTCGCAAAAAGAAGAAGACCGGTTGCTTTCATTGTGGTGAAGCAGGACATCTTGTGAAGGACTGCCTAAAGAAGGGGCAGAAGACGAGGTCTACCTCAGGAGGTCAGGTGCAAGCTCTTATGGCACCAGCTCAGGCAGGGGGGCAAGTTCAGGCTCTCTCAGTTCCACCGATTCAGCAGAGAGGTAGAACTATTTCCGTTGAAAGTCTGGTTTTTCTGTTTGATCATCCAGTTCGTACTTTGTTTGACTCTGGCGCATCGCATTCTTTTATCTCATCATCGTTAGTTGAGTCACTGCACTTAGACACCAGTCTAGTTGATGATCCCTTGGTTGTTTCAAACCCAATTAGGGGCTCCATATATCTGTCTATGATATGTTTGGGTTCGAAGATTTCTATACTTAGCGTTGAGTTTGGATGTGATGCTTTTGTATTGGGCTTCACGGGCTATGGGTTGATTTTGGGCATGGACTGGTTATCCAGTAATGGTGCCGTTCTTGATTGTGAAAGGAGAGTTGTCAGGCTTATGACCCGCTTGGGTAATACTCTCGAGATCTCTTGTAATCCCATGGAATCTGTTATGCTAAGTTATCTTGAATCGCTCGATGCTTCGGTCGAGAGTTTGCGTTCTGTCAGAGTGGTCCGGGAATATCCGGATGTGTTTGAAGAGGTGAAGGGTTTGCCTCCGAAGCGGGAGATAGATTTCCGAATTTATTTGGTGGATAATGCCAAACCAGTGTCTTTGCCAGTGCGCCACATGGCTCCTCGTGAGAGAAGAGAACTTCATAAGCAAGTAGGGGAGTTGCTTGAGAAGGGGTTCATAAGGCGAAGTATATCGGAGTGGGGAGCTCCAGTAGTGTTTGCCACGAAGGCGGATGGATCCCTCGGACATTGTGTGGATTATAGAGAACTTAATAAGCTCACAAAGAAGAATAGACACCCATTACCGAGGATAGATGATCTCTTTGATCAGTTGGTTGGCGCCTCAGTGTTTTCGCAGATGGACTTAGCTACAGGGTTTCATCAGTTAAGAGTGGCGGAGGACAGTATAGAGAAGACTGCTTTTCGGACTCCGGATGGTTTTTATGAGTGGCTTGTGATGCCATTTGGGTTGACAAACGCCCCTGCATACTTTGTTGATCTGATGAGTAGAGTGTTCAGAGAGTATCTGAATAAGTTTGTAGTAGTCTTTGTGGATGACATCTTGGTCTTTTCCAAGAGTGAAGAAGAGCATGCCTTACATCTCAGAGAAGTGTTGGAGACTCTTCGAGCACATAGTCTTAAAGCTAAATTCTCTAAATGTCATTTTTGGAGAAGAGAAGTGCGATTCTTAGGGCATATGGTCTCTAAGGAAGGGATAGCTGTGGATCCCGCAAAGATAGTATCTATCCAGGATTGGAAAGTTCCTAGAAATGCTACCGAAGTAAGAAGTTTCTTGGGGTTGGCAGGATATTATAGGAAGTTCATCAAAGACTTCGCGAAGATATCAGCCCCTTTAACCCGCTTGACGAAGAAGAATCTGGTTTTCTCATGGGACGTAGATTGTGATGATGCTTTCCGACGGTTAAAGAGAGCTTTGACCACCGCTCCAGTTCTAGTGCTTCCAGATGGGAGTAAGCCGTTTGTTGTTTATACCGATGCTTGTGGGACAGGATTAGGCGTAGTCTTTATGCAGGAGGGAAGGGTAATAGCCTATGGAGGGAGGCAATTGAGAGTGCATGAGAAGAATTACCCTACCCATGATCTAGAGTTGGCCGCGATTGTTTTCGCACTTAAGTCTTGGCGCCATTATCTTCTTGGTGAGAGATACGAGTTGTTCACTGACCATAAATCATTGAAGTACTTATTCTCTCAGAAGGATTTAAACTTAATACAGCAAAGGTGGATGGAGTTCTTAGCATCCTATGATTTCGAGATAGCGTATACCCCTGGCAAGGGTAATGTAGTGGCGGACGCCTTGAGCAGAAAAAGGCTATCTTTGAGTCCATTGTTCGTGGAACGGCGAAGCTTGGAGTTTCTTTCTTTGTTCGACTTCAGACCTTCCGTTGACTTTGTACCTGGTTTGTTGGCATCCTTGGAGGTTAGACCTACTCTTTTGGGACGGATTGGCGAGGCTCAGCGAGACGACCCACAGTTGGTTGAGTTGGTAGAGAAGCTTATAAGGGGGGAGTCGTCCAGCCATTTGGGCAGATACACCATAGATGATAGGGGATGGTTGCATAGAGACGGTAGACTTTGTGTACCGCAAGATGAGGGTTTGAAGAAGGCTATTTTGGATGATGCACATCGTTCAAGAATGACTACTCATCCCGGTGGAGACAAAATGTACCAAGATATGAAGAGAGTTTTCTTCTGGACCGGTATGAAGAAAGATGTGGCCGAGTATGTGGCTAGATGCTTAGTGTGCCAACAAGTTAAAGCGGGGCAAAGAAAACCCGGTGGGTTGCTACACCCATTGGAAGTTCCGCAATGGAAGTGGGATAGTGTCTCGATGGATTTCATCGATGGGTTACCAAGATCGAGGAAGGGCAACACGGGAATTTGGGTTGTGGTAGACAGACTTACCAAGAGTGCCCATTTTATACCCGTGAAGAGTAAGAGGACTGCTCCATGGCTTGCTTCAGTCTATGTTAGAGAGATTGTTAGATTGCATGGCGTACCATCCAACATTGTGAGTGATCGAGATCCTATCTTCACTAGTGAGTTTTGGAGAAGTTTGCAAGAGGCGGTAGGGACTCAGTTGTGTTTGAGCACCGCATATCATCCTCAGACGGACGGTCAGACCGAGAGGGTGAACCGTATCTTAGAAGATCTCTTGAGGCTTTGTATCTTGGATTTTGGAGGTACATGGGAAGAACATCTTCCTTTGGTGGAGTTCGCATACAATAACAGCTTTCAGTCTAGTATTGGCATGGCACCTTTCGAAGCTCTTTATGGAAGGCCTTGTCGATCTCCTACATGTTGGTGGGAATCTACGGATAAGATCTTGCTTGGGCCAGATATGGTTAGAGAGACTTCAGAGAAGATTGATTTGATTCGAAGAAGGATGAGAGCAGGGCAAGATAGACAGAAATCTTATGCGGATCGGAGAAGGACGGATCTTGAGTTTGAGGTTGGGGACATGGTTTTTGTCAAAGTATCTCCGTTGAGAAATGTTGTTCGCTTTGGGTCCGTTGGGAAGTTAGCACCGAGGTTTGTTGGGCCGTTTCCTATTAAGGAAAGGATTGGACGGATGGCATATAGGGTGGAGTTGCCCGACAGACTTAGTGGTGTTCATGATGTATTCCATGTATCACATCTGAGGAAGTGCTTACATGAGACCGCAGAGGTGGTAGAGCCGAGCTTGCTTAGAGATGTAGAGGTAGAGCGTGATGCGACGATTCGACGAGCTCCTACTCGCATCCTTGGGTCAGAAACTAGGAAGTTGAGGAACAGAGAAGTTCAGCTAGTTAAAGTGCAATGGGGAGATGACGAAAGCAATGCTACTTGGGAGACGGAAGCGAAGATGCGTTCTTTGTATCCATTTCTTTTTGAGAGTATGTCTTTTAACTTCTCCTTTATCGCTTGTCTAGTACTTATCTTATCT
The DNA here is from genome assembly GCA_030737875.1 of Allium sativum. Lineage (NCBI taxonomy): Eukaryota > Viridiplantae > Streptophyta > Magnoliopsida > Asparagales > Amaryllidaceae > Allium > Allium sativum. The sequence goes on along the minus strand of CM060923.1, from coordinate 522,414,714 downwards.
TTAGTATATCCTCTCGCTAGTACCTATGACCTTTAGATAGGGTAAAACCTATGTTTGAAACATGTGTTTGAAAATGTTATGGTTGATGGATGCATGTGGATGCAATTGTTTGCTGGTGGTTGCTCGTGGATGCATATACACACACATTTGGCACTAGATCGGCTCAGTCACTTCATGTTGCATATCGCATAAATGGATGTGGTAGTTAAATTGATGGATGTATCATGGCTGTGTTATCATGTGATGATGCATTTTTGTGTATGGTTGAGCACGCATATAGAAATTGTATGTGTCAATAGGGTTTCGCATACATATTGGATGCATGGCACTATCATGGTTTGCATTAAGGAGGTCGACTGAATCAGTAGACCGCCTGATTTTGCATTAGTATACAGACATATACACACACTTTCTGCATATGTTCATACATCATTAGAAGTTTCTAAGGATAATGGTTGCTTGTGGTTGATGGTTTAGTAGATGGTTGTTTGGTTGGTAGGATACGTTCTTCTTGACATAGAGATTTCGAGGACGAAATCCTTTAAGTAGGGGAGAATGTAACACCCCGAATTTCAATTAACACTAATGGTTAGTAATTAAAGTATAATTAATCTCAGATATGAGAATCAGGGGAAACGGGCTGGGTCATTGCGTTCGTCTCGGAAAAATACGCAGAATAGAGTCCGAAATTTTGTAAATCGGAGTCCGTATGGCCCAGTTATGACCCAATGAAGTTGGCAGAAAATTCAAGTTAAAAACAGATTTAAAAATTCAAAACCAGATTTCGAAACTGGAGCCAGCGGGGGCCAGGCGGGAAACTTCCCGCCCTAGCCATGTCGACAGGGCTGTCGACAGGCCTGTCGACTGCGGAGTCGACTGCCCTGTCGACTTGCCTATCGACAGGGGTGTCGACTCAGGGTGTCGGCCCTGTTGATCTGGGTGCACCAGATCTGGTTTTTGGGTTAGTCTTGGGCTGTGTTCTAGAGATTTCCGAAATCTAAGGGTCCTAATCTATTCTAGGGTTAATCTAAGGGCCTAAAACACTCACCTAATCTATAAATACACCCTAAACCTACCCTAATCCATACTAAAAATAGAATTGAGGGCTACATGCCGCCAAATTAAATCTTAGAAGGAGCCTCCACTAATTTGTGAAGAGGGTTGCAAGCTAATCACTCTCTAATCAACCTCTAATCCATTCTAAGCATCTTAATCTTCTTCATTTGGAGTGCAAATTTGCTAGTTGTGAGTTTCTATCACTTTAATGATCAATTGCTAAACTAAGTAGATGAGATATGATGAGATCATATGGTTTTATATGTGGATTAATGGGTTTTAAGTCATATGATATGATGTTAGTTTGCTAATCTATGTTTAATGTTAACCCTAAGTTTATGCAAGCTAAGTATGTGGGTTTATGCAAGTTAAGTGATGGGTTTCATGCATGCTAAGTATTTGATTTTATGCATGCTAAGTATTTGATTTTATGCATGTTAAGTGTTTGGTTTTATGCATACATTATGACATGCAAGTTGTCTCTTTTTATGACATGCATAATGCAAGTTTTGTGCTTTGTGATCATATGTTAATATGCAAGTTACATGTATGTTAATATGCAAGTTACATGTATGATAACTATGCAAGTTGTATGTTTCTTCATACGCAAGTTTATAAGTTCATATGCAAGTTTATGAGATCATATGCAAGTTTATAAGTTCATATGCAAGTTTATGAGATCATATGCAAGTTTATAAGTTCATATGCAAGTTTATGAGTTCATATGCAAGTCATGTAATATGTTATGCAAGTTCATATGCAAGTTATGTGACATATTATATGCAAGTCATGTATTTGTTAATATGCAAGTTATGTGACATGTTATACAAGTTAATATGCAAGTTATGTGACATGTTATACAAGATTATATGCAAGTTATGTGACATGTTATGCAAGTTAATATGCAAGTTATGTGACATGTTATACAAGATTATATGCAAGTTATGTGACATGTTATGCAAGTTCATATGCAAGTTATGTGTTTGTTAATATGCAAGATGGCACCTTTGAAACATGTTCATACATATGCAAGTTGACACCTTTTATATGTGTTATGTCATGAGAACGAAATTACGTGGGAACGATGGGGTTAATTCAATGCATAAGTTAATAAGATTGTGTGAAATTAATATAATTATGCATAACATAAAATAAATGAACATAGTATGGGAATTTGCCTATTAAGTTAGGTGTACCCATACTATGTGTTGGGAATTTGCCTATTAAGTTAGGTGTACCCACACTTTGGAGTTGGGAATTTGCCTATTAAGTTAGGTGTACCCATATTCCTAAAATAAACATGATAATTAACACAAATTATGGGGGTGATTAATTAGGAGTAATTAATCGATTAAGACACGAGGTTGGACCCGTTTGTAGTGTAAGACTGCCCGGAGTTTACCGGCTTAACCAGGCATCTACAAATGGCGGTCCAATGTGAGGGGTCTTAATCATAAATTAAATACGTATCAAGGGTAAATGACACGAGGTTGGACCCGTTTGTAGTGTAAGACTGCCCGGAACTTACCGGCTTAACCAGGCATCTACAAATAACGGTCCAATGTGAGGGGTCCTTTACACGGTTACGGTGTTAATCAATTAAGAAACACTTAACCAGATAATCATGTGGTGGGGCATGGGGGTTAAGTGGGTACCTTGGGTGGTATGTGGAAATTGCTAGTGGTTGCCAATAGAAAATATGATTAAATACTTAACCAAGATGAAACATGTAATTAAACATGATTAAAGGGTTAAGTGGGAAACACTAGTGTGTGGGCCAAGCTTAGGGGGATGGCTTGTGCTGGGGGCCCATTTCAACCAATATCCCAAACGTATCTTAGTGGGCTCGACTCTAGTCGAGTGACGGGACACGCATATTGGGCTTGACTATAAGAGGCCAAAATGGGTTAGCGGTGGCAACACATGACCAACGGGTTTCATATGCGTGTGTGGACCCGGGCTGGTAAATAAGACGTTGTTGCATCGTGTAGATATAAGCCGTGCACCGTTAATTTTATCAGGTTGCCACGTTGGGGAATGGTACACCCCACGGTGGGGCCAGCACGGGTATCTACGTTAGGGAGCCGATCGAATGGGGAGTAGTGTGTACACCTAGTGGATTGTAGGGCCCCGTGGCGTCTACTTAGTCACCTAGGGGTACGCGAGAACTATTAAGTTAATTTTATAAGTCCATGGGTGGGATCAACCTTTAAGTTAGGAACGACTGGTGTGGTGCAGTTTAGTAATTTACCTTTGGAAGGGTAGATGCGTCTTTATCTTTTATCTTAGTTTAGTTGACTGCTTAGTGTAGCCATTCATCCCCATTAGTTACCATATATCAGTTTATGTCTTCTCTGGTTACTTTAACGATTGTATTGTTAAAGTTATAGAACTCGCTCAGACTTATGTCTGACCCCGTTGTTTTTATCTTTTTCCCAACCCTCTGGTCCTACGGTGGATCCTAGCACTAGTGGAGCTTGATTGGATTGCTGTTCCAGTCTTTAGGAGCTTGGATAGATGTAAAGCTCCAGTTACCCAGTTATCTTTTCTTTTGTCATGGCTATTGTATAAGAGTGGGATTATGTACTTCTTTATTTTGATGGATATTGTACTTGACTTTTATTGTGGTTTTATGATGTAACCAGACATGTTTTACTTCCGCTGTTATGAGATGATGTTTTAAATTTCAAGTACTATTTATATCTGTCTTGTTGTAATTTTTCTGTTCTATATTCACTAAAATACTCCACCGATGCTATGGCATTCCCTTAGTGAGTGATCATAGCGGGAGTGGGGTGTTACACGTGGTATCAGAGCTTAAGGTTACCGGAACAGATAAATTTTTGAGAAAAATACAATTTTTTTTAGAATAGTAAAGGTATTATTTTTGGAAAAAGTATTTTCAAAAACATGTCTTTTAAGAGAAAAGTTTTTGAAAAAGAAAAGCATAATCCCCAATAGCCATATCTTTATCTTTCGGAATCTCCTTTTTGAATCTTTCCTCTTTCGTTTCAGCATGGCTGAAGATCTTAACATCCCGGAGGGCTTAGTTATACCACTATGTTATAGGAGGTTACAAGAGGCTAGGGCCGCGGCTGCGGGCCCAGCCAATGCTACTACACCAGAGGCAACCGCTCCTCCTCCTCAGCCTCGAGTGGATAATTTTGCTAAGATTTGCAAGGAGTTCAAGGCTATAGGCGGAAAACCTTTTCTAGGTTCAGAGACTTTCGTAGAGGCTAGAGATTGGCTTAAGGAAGTGGAAGAGTTGCTAGATATCTTTGAAGCGGAAGAGGGAAAGAAAGTCAAGTTGGCGGCTTGGTTAATGAAGGGAGAGGCCTCATTCTGGTGGGAGGTCACTAATGGAGAACGCCCTGTTGACTCTTGGGCAGATTTCAAGCAAAGGTTTGGGGCTAAGTTTCTCTCAAGGGCGGAAGAGAATCTGTTTATGGAGAAGTTCTTGAATTTGAAGCAAGGGAATCTCACGGTGAAAGAATATGTCAACAAATTTAATCAATTAGCAAGGTTTGGCATAGAGTTGGTGAATACACCGGAGAAGAAGGCTTTGAGGTTCGTTAGAGGCTTGAACGAACCATTGCAAGGAATAGCTATGACTCACATTCCTATGGGGGCCACCTTTGAGAAGCTTGTCTACATGGCACTTATGCATGAGGATGATAAGAGTTCTAAGGCACCAGAGAAGAAGGGGGATCAGAAGAAACTGCAACAACAACAACAAGGCAAGGGTGGAAAAGGCAATGGTGACAAGGGGAAGAAGAAGAAGTGCTTCAATTGTGGGACCCCAGGCCACCTCAGTAAGGATTGTCGCAAAAAGAAGAAGACCAGTTGCTTTCATTATGGTGAAGCAGGACATCTTGTGAAGGACTGCCTAAAGAAGGGGCAGAAGACGAGGTCTACCTCAGGAGGTCAGGTGCAAGCTCTTATGGCACCAGCTCAGGCAGGGGGCAAGTTCAGGCTCTCTCAGTTCCACCGATTCAGCAGAGAGGTAGAACTATTTCCGTTGAAAGTCTGGTTTTTCTGTTTGATCATCCAGTTCGTACTTTGTTTGACTCTGGCGCATCGCATTCTTTTATCTCATCATCGTTAGTTGAGTCACTGCACTTAGACACCAGTCTAGTTGATGATCCCTTGGTTGTTTCAAACCCAATTAGGGGCTCCATATATCTGTCTATGATATGTTTGGGTTTGAAGATTTCTATACTTAGCGTTGAGTTTGGATGTGATGCTTTTGTATTGGGCTTCACGGGCTATGGGTTGATTTTGGGCATGGACTGGTTATCCAGTAATGGTGCCGTTCTTGATTGTGAAAGGCGAGTTGTCAGGCTTATGACCCGCTTGGGTAATACTCCCGAGATCTCTTGTAATCCCATGGAATCTGTTATGCTAAGTTATCTTGAATCGCTCGATGCTTCGGTCGAGAGTTTGCGTTCTGTCAGAGTGGTCCGGGAATATCCGGATGTGTTTGAAGAGGTGAAGGGTTTGCCTCTGAAGCGGGAGATAGATTTCCGAATTTATTTGGTGGATAATGCCAAACCAGTGTCTTTGCCAGTGCGCCACATGGCTCCTCGTGAGAGAAGAGAACTTCATAAGCAAGTAGGGGAGTTGCTTGAGAAGGGGTTCATAAGGCGAAGTATATCGGAGTGGGGAGCTCCAGTAGTGTTTGCCACGAAGGCGGATGGGTCCTTCAGACTTTGTGTGGATTATAGAGAATTTAATAAGCTCACGAAGAAGAATAGACACCCATTACCGAGGATAGATGATCTCTTTGATCAGTTGGTTGGCGCCTCAGTGTTTTCGCAGATGGACTTAGCTACAGGGTTTCATCAGTTAAGAGTGGCGGAGGACAATATAGAGAAGACTGCTTTCCGGACTCCGGATGGTTTTTATGAGTGGCTTGTGATGCCATTTGGGTTGACAAACGCCCCTGCATATTTTGTTGATCTGATGAGTAGAGTGTTCAGAGAGTATCTGAATAAGTTTGTAGTAGTCTTTGTGGATGACATCTTGGTCTTTTCCAAGAGTGAAGAAGAGCATGCCTTATATCTCAGAGAAGTGTTGGAGACTCTTCGAGCACATAGTCTTAAAGCTAAATTCTCTAAATGTCATTTTTGGAGAAGAGAAGTGCGATTCTTAGGGCATGTGGTCTCTAAGGAAGGGATAGTCGTGGATCCCGCAAAGATAGTATCTATCCAGGATTGGAAAGATCCTAGAAATGCTACCGAAGTAAGAAGTTTCTTGGGGTTGGCAGGATATTATAGGAAGTTCATCAAAGACTTCACGAAGATATCAGCCCCGTTAACCCGCTTGACGAAGAAGAATCTGGTTTTCTCATGGGACGTAGATTGTGATGATGCTTTCCGACGGTTAAAGAGAGCTTTGACCACCGCTCCAGTTCTAGTGCTTCCAGATGGGAGTAAGCCGTTTGTTGTTTATACCGATGCTTGTGGGACAGGATTAGGCGCAGTCTTGATGCAGGAGGGAAGGGTAATAGCCTATGGAGGGAGGCAATTGAGAGTGCATGAGAAGAATTACCCTACCCATGATCTAGAGTTGGCCGCGATTGTTTTCGCACTTAAGTCTTGGCGCCATTATCTTCTCGGTGAGAGATTCGAGTTGTTCACTGACCATAAATCATTGAAGTACTTATTCTCTCAGAAGGATTTAAACTTAATACAGCAAAGGTGGATGGAGTTCTTAGCATCCTATGATTTCGAGATAGCGTATACCCCTGGCAAGGGTAACGTAGTGGCGGACGCCTTGAGCAGAAAAAGGCTATCTTTGAGTCCATTGTTCGTGGAACGGCGAAGCTTGGAGTTTCTTTCTTTGTTCGACTTCAGACCTTCTGTTGACTTTGTACCTGGTTTGTTGGCATCCTTGGAGGTTAGACCTACTCTTTTGGGACGGATTGGCGAGGCTCAGCGAGACGACCCACAGTTGGTTGAGTTGGTAGAGAAGCTTATAAGGGGGGAGTCGTCCAGCCATTTGGGCAGATACACCATAGATGATAGGGGATGGTTGCATAGAGACGGTAGACTTTGTGTACCGCAAGATGAGGGTTTGAAGAAGGCTATTTTGGATGATGCACATCGTTCAAGAATGACTATTCATCCCGGTGGAGACAAAATGTACCAAGATATGAAGAGAGTTTTCTTCTGGACCGGTATGAAGAAAGATGTGGCCGAGTATGTGGCTAGATGCTTAGTGTGCCAACAAGTTAAAGCGGAGCAAAGAAAACCCGGTGGGTTGCTACACCCATTGGAAGTTCCGCAATGGAAGTGGGATAGTGTCTCGATGGATTTCATCGATGGGTTACCAAGATCTAGGAAGGGCAACACGGGAATTTGGGTTGTGGTAGACAGACTTACCAAGAGTGCCCATTTTATACCCGTGAAGAGTAAGAGGACTGCTCCATGGCTTGCTTCAGTCTATGTTAGAGAGATTGTTAGATTGCATGGCGTACCATCCAACATTGTGAGTGATCGAGATCCTATCTTCACTAGTGAGTTTTGGAGAAGTTTGCAAGAGGCGGTAGGGACTCAGTTGTGTTTGAGCACCGCATATCATCCTCAGACGGACGGTCAGACCGAGAGGGTGAACCGTATCTTAGAAGATCTCTTGAGGCTTTGTATCTTGGATTTTGGAGGTACATGGGAAGAACATCTTCCTTTGGTGGAGTTCGCATACAATAACAGCTTTCAGTCTAGTATTGGCATGGCACCTTTCGAAGCTCTTTATGGAAGGCCTTGTCGATCTCCTACATGTTGGTGGGAATCTACGGATAAGATCTTGCTTGGGCCAGATATGGTTAGAGAGACTTCAGAGAAGATTGATTTGATTCGAAGAAGGATGAGAGCAGGGCAAGATAGACAGAAATCTTATGCGGATCGGAGAAGGACGGATCTTGAGTTTGAGGTTGGGGACATGGTTTTTGTCAAAGTATCTCCGTTGAGAAATGTTGTTCGCTTTGGGTCCGTTGGGAAGTTAGCACCGAGGTTTGTTGGGCCGTTTCCTATTAAGGAAAGGATTGGACGGATGGCATATAGGGTGGAGTTGCCCGACAGACTTAGTGGTGTTCATGATGTATTCCATGTATCACATCTGAGGAAGTGCTTACATGAGACCGCAGAGGTGGTAGAGCCGAGCTTGCTTAGAGATGTAGAGGTAGAGCGTGATGCGACGATTCGACGAGCTCCTACTCGCATCCTTGGGTCAGAAACTAGGAAGTTGAGGAACAGAGAAGTTCAGCTAGTTAAAGTGCAATGGGGAGATGACGAAAGCAATGCTACTTGGGAGACGGAAGCGAAGATGCGTTCTTTGTATCCATTTCTTTTTGAGAGTATGTCTTTTAACTTCTCCTTTATCGCTTGTCTAGTACTTATCTTATCTTTAGTATATCCTCTCGCTAGTACCTATGACCTTTAGATAGGGTAAAACCTATGTTTGAAACATGTGTTTGAAACATGTTATGGTTGATGGATGCATGTGGATGCAATTGTTTGCTAGTGGTTGCTCGTGGATGCATATACACGCACATTTGGCACTAGATTGGCTCAGTCACTTCATGTTGCATATCGCATAAATGGATGTGGTAGTTAAATTGATGGATGTATCATGGCTGTGTTATCATGTGATGATGCATTTTTGTGTATGGTTGAGCACGCATATAGAAATTGTATGTGTCAATAGGGTTTCGCATACATATTGGATGCATGGCACTATCATGGTTTGCATTAAGGAGGTCGACTGAATCAGTAGACCGCCTGATTTTGCATTAGTATACAGACATATACACACACTTTCTACATATGTTCATACATCATTAGAAGTTTCTAAGGATAATGGTTGCTTGTGGTTGATGGTTTAGTAGATGGTTGTTTGGTTGGTAGGATACGTTCTTCTTGACATAGATATTTCGAGGACGAAATCCTTTAAGTAGGGGAGAATGTAACACCCCGAATTTCAATTAACACTAATGGTTAGTAATTAAAGTATAATTAATCTCAGATATGAGAATCAGGGGAAACGGGCTGCGTCATTGCGTTCGTCTCGGAAAAATACGCAGAATAGAGTCCGAAATTTTGTAAATCGGAGTCCGTATGGCCCAGTTATGGCCCAATGAAGTTGGCAGAAAATTCAAGTTAAAAACAGATTTAAAAATTCAAAACCAGATTTCGAAACTGGAGCCAGCGGGTGCCAGGCGGGAAACTACCCGCCCTAGCCATGTCGACAGGGCTGTCGACAGGCCTGTCGACTGCGGAGTCGACTGCCCTGTCGACTTGCCTGTCGACAGGGGTGTCGACACAGGGTGTCGGCCCTGTTGATCTGGGTGCACCAGATCTGGTTTTTGGGTTAGTCTTGGGCTGTGTTCTAGAGATTTCCGAAATCTAAGGGTCCTAATCTATTCTAGGTTTAATCTAAGGGCCTAAAACACTCACCTAATCTATAAATACACCCTAAACTACCCTAATCCATACTAAAAATAGAATTGAGGGCTACATGCCGCCAAATTAAATCTTAGAAGGAGCCTCCACTAATTTGTGAAGAGGGTTGCAAGCTAATCACTCTCTAATCAACCTCTAATCCATTCTAAGCATCTTAATCTTCTTCATTTTGAGTGCAAATTTGCTAGTTGTGAGTTTCTATCACTTTAATGATCAATTGCTAAACTAAGTAGATGAGATATGATGAGATCATATGGTTTTATATGTGGATTAATGGGTTTTAAGTCATATGATATGATGTTAGTTTGCTAATCTATGTTTAATGTTAACCCTATGTTTATGCAAGCTAAGTATGTGGGTTTATGCAAGTTAAGTGATGGGTTTCATGCATGCTAAGTATTTGATTTTATGCATGCTAAGTATTTGATTTTATGCATGTTAAGTGTTTGGTTTTATGCATACATTATGACATGCAAGTTGTCTCTTTTTATGACATGCATAATGCAAGTTTTGTGCTTTGTGATCATATGTTAATATGCAAGTTACATGTATGTTAATATGCAAGTTACATGTATGATAACTATGCAAGTTGTATGTTTCTTCATATGCAAGTTTATAAGTTCATATGCATGTTTATGAGATCATATGCAAGTTTATAAGTTCATATGCAAGTTTATGAGATCATATGCAAGTTTATAAGTTCATATGCAAGTTTATGAGTTCATATGCAAGTCATGTAATATGTTATGCAAGTTCATATGCAAGTTATGTGACATATTATATGCAAGTCATGTATTTGTTAATATGCAAGTTATGTGACATGTTATACAAGTTAATATGCAAGTTATGTGACATGTTATGCAAGTTAATATGCAAGTTATGTGACATGTTATACAAGATTATATGCAAGTTATGTGACATGTTAAGCAAGTTCATATGCAAGTTATGTGTTTGTGAATATGCAAGATGGCACCTTTGAAACATGTTCATACATATGCAAGTTGACACCTTTTATATGTGTTATGTCATGAGAACGAAATTACGTGGGAACGATGGGGTTAATTCAATGCATAAGTTAATAAGATTGTGTGAAATTAATATAATTATGCATAACATAAAATAAATGAACATAGTATGGGAATTTGCCTATTAAGTTAGGTGTACCCATACTATGTGTTGGGAATTTGCCTATTAAGTTAGGTGTACCCACACTTTGGAGTTGGGAATTTGCCTATTAAGTTAGGTGTACCCATATTCCTAAAATAAACATGATAATTAACACAAATTATGGGGGTGATTAATTAGGAGTAATTAATCGATTAAGACACGAGGTTGGACCCGTTTGTAGTGTAAGACTGGCCGGAGTTTACCGGCTTAACCAGGCATCTACAAATGGCGGTCCAATGTGAGGGGTCTTAATCATAAATTAAATACGTAACAAGGGTAAATGACACGAGGTTGGACCCGTTTGTAGTGTAAGACTGCCCGGAACTTACCGGCTTAACCAGGCATCTACAAATAACGGTCCAATGTGAGGGGTCCTATACACGGTTACGGTGTTAATCAATTAAGAAACACTTAACCAGATAATCATGTAGTGGGGCATGGGGGTTAAGTGGGTACCTTGGGTGGTATGTGGAAATTGCTAGTGGTTGCCAATAGAAAATATGATTAAATACTTAACCAAGATGAAACATGTAATTAAACATGATTAAAGGGTTAAGTGGGAAACACTAGTGTGTGGGCCAAGCTTAGGGGGATGGCTTGTGCTGGGGGCCCATTTCAACCAATATCCCAAACGTATCTTAGTGGGCTCGACTCTAGTCGAGTGACGGGACACGCATATTGGGCTTGACTATAAGAGGCCAAAATGGGTTAGCGGTGGCAACGCATGACCAACGGGTTTCATATGCGTGTGTGGACCCGGGCTGGTAAATAAGACGTTGTTGCATCGTGTAGATATAAGCCGTGCACCGTTAATTTTATCAGGTTGCCACGTTGGGGAATGGTACACCCCACGGTGGGGCCAGCACGGGTATCTACGTTAGGGAGCCGATCGAATGGGGAGTAGTGTGTACACCTAGTGGATTGTAGGGCCCTGTGGCGTCTACTTAGTCACCTAGGGGTACGCGAGAACTATTAAGTTAATTTTATAAGTCCATGGGTGGGATCAACCTTTAAGTTAGGAACGACTGGTGTGGTGCAGTTTAGTAATTTACCTTTGGAAGGGTAGATGCGTCTTTATCTTTTATCTTAGTTTAGTTGACTGCTTAGTGTAGCCATTCATCCCCATTAGTTACCGTATATCAGTTTATGTCTTCTCTGGTTACTTTAACGATTGTATTGTTAAAGTTATAGGACTCGCTCAGACTTATGTCTGACCCCGTTTTTTTTATCTTTTTCCCAACCCTCAGGTCCTACGGTGGATCCTAGCACTAGTGGAGCTTGATCGGATTGCTGTTCCAGTCTTTAGGAGCTTGGATAGATGTAAAGCTCCAGTTACCCAGTTATCTTTTCTTTTGTCATGGCTATTGTATGAGAGTGGGATTATGTACTTCTTTATTTTGATGGATATTGTACTTGACTTTTATTGTGGTTTTATGATGTAACCAGACATGTTTTACTTCCGCTGTTATGAGATGATGTTTTAAATTTCAAGTACTATTTATATCTGTCTTGTTGTAATTTTTCTGTTCTATATTCACTAAAAAACTCCATCGATGCTATGGCATTCCCTTAGTGAGTGATCATAGCGGGAGTGGGGTGTTACAGTTCCATACCTTGTCATAGTCGGAAATCCATTGCCCAATACGTGCTTGCGGTTTTGATTGTATACTATATATGTAGAACGTGAGATGAAAGCGTTTCTGCTAGATGATGATTATATTGTGGTTGATAGACATTATTATTTTATCAAAAGGTTTTTGATATAAAGATAATTTGGATTCTCATAAGGGAATAACCCGTTCTGTTATACGGCGTGGTCTTATGAGATATCGTTTACTTGTTCAAACCGTTTTACTCATACAAGTCCCATAACTGACCCGAAGTTTATTTTGTTTTGTTTTCTCTAAACTCTTGGGTGCCCATTTTTTTATGGGCAACCAAGTAGTCAGGAATTTACAGATATACTGGAAGAGCTTGGAGCAGGAGGCTCATGATTATATAGCTATGTTTATTTCCACTGTGTTGTAAGTGTTGTACTCTGATAATGTTGTTGTATACATATACTGATTTTATTTCAAGGATATGTTAACTATTATATGTTATTCGTTCCGCTGTGAGGTTCGTGTTACTCTGATGTTGTGTTGTTCTTCTTATTCTATTCTAAGTTTCTATCTTATCTATGCTCACCCTCTAATTTCTTTCATTAACCATTCAGTTATTTTCGATGTTTGGTTAGTCATCATTGAGTTTATGGTGATAACCAAAGTCAACAAAGTCCGGGTCTTTACAGTTGGTATCAAAGCCAGGTTAAGTGAATTACCTTGGCTCTGTGGCGTAACTCAGTAGAGATGGGGTTAGTAATACCCTAGATTGAGTTAAGTGTATATATACGAGTGAACGTATTTGTTATTTGTTATAAATGGATTTATATTGAGTAGATTTGTTGGTTGAGTTGTTTATGGATTCTGGTCGATGGTGGAGCACCACAATATCGATAGGGGTTTCTAAAACACTAGAATACGATGGATCGACAGGATACGTTTTGAAAAAGGGTAAATGAAAATAATTTTACCCAAATTATATTTTTGATATAAAGGAATTATATTGAAATGATTATAATATATTGGATATATTGGTTGTTATTATAATCGAGTAAGATTATAAAAAAATGAAATGGTTACGTATATAACCAAATAATATTCGTATAAGTGTTACGAAATGAATTAAATCTGAATTTGAATCAGAATTGAAATCAAAACCCTAAAAATTTGGAATAGAATTTGTAAATAGACTTAGATTAAATATACGTAAATTTTAAGATCCTGGGAGATTTTAAATTGTATTCCAAGCATTTGTGAATAATAAATGGATTTCAAAATAAATGTGTTTAGACATGGTTTTGAAAGTGATATAGTATTGAACTCACTTCGATAACTGGAAAATAACTCTGATGATGACTGCGCAGCATAATCAGTGTTCATTTTCATGTTTGTAAGTGACGGATTACTACCAAAAATATTGATTTCGAATTGTTTTGGGAAAATGAGTTGTTTTGAATCCTGAAAAGGAAAGTTTGATTTTCGATATGGTAAGCTGTTTAGAATTCCCAGGGAAATATTGTTTGAATTAAAACCAAATTGAATTTGAAAATAAAGATAATTGATTAGTGGAATTAACAAGTTAACGAAACATGGGGTGGAACTTAACTCGGTCAACTATATAGATTGGTGAGTTAAGAATTTGGAATCGAGAATGGAACTTTGATTTGAATTTGAATTCGGCTTGGATAAGCGAATGGTTGTGTTGGAGGTAAAAGTGATTTGAGATTGATTGTGATGCCCTTGGTATATGTTGAATTAACAGCAGAGGGAAAGGATATATTGATATGCCCGACAAAAAGGTACAAGTTTATATTTCTACTGGATATAAGATTTATGAGCCGAATTGGCAAGCCGCTTGGCTGTTTGATTTTCTTTTGGGTTGGAGATGGCCCAGAGAGGGAGTTGGAGTTTGACCCATTGACCAGTACAAAGGAGGTGCTGGCGAATTTTTTCGAAAAGTTAAGGCATTAGAAAATTTCCAGAATTTTTGAAAATTTTCGTTGATAAGGATTAATTAATATTTTAATTAAAATTAAATTGGTTCAGTTAAAACTAAAGTTAAGAAGTGAACAAATAAGTTCTAATTGGTCGATAGGTTTTGTTTTCTACTTTAGCAATTTCGAGGACGAAATTATTTTAAGTAGGGAAGAATGTAATGACACGTATATTTTTGCAATATATAATTAACTTATTTAATTATATAAGTAGTGGTTTAGAATTCAAACGGTCGTTGAATTAAATAATGGTGAATATTTAATTAAAATAATAAATTAAATAATATACATTTAATTCTGAAATAATCAGAATTGGCTGAAATGGCGATATGTGGTGAACTAGATCATCTGTGATATTTAATTCAGTTTATAATTGAATTTGATTAACGAATATATTATTTGAATGACAGTTTGAACGTATAATTATAATATAATTAAAATCGAGCTCGAAATGGCGCGGTAGTTCGCTATTTGGCGTTTTGAACTTCAACTGAATGTACAGGGTCCGTTTTAAATCGGATTTCTATGAAATAAGAAACGTATGGAGATGGTGAAGTATATCTTTCTAGTGTAAGAGAAAAATAGGGATTTCATTGTGTAGATTTTGATTTATGTCCAAATCTAATTTTAGAAAAGTCGCTATGGAATTCTTTTATAATTTATAACGATATATATATATATATATATATATATATAAGGAATTTCATTATAAATCGAATATCGATTTAATCAGGATTTGAAATATCGAGTTAGAAATCCATATAGGATTATTCTTGAGTTGTAGGGTATTCTAGTGTGAATATATACGATAATAATTATTTTTAAATATTAAATTTAATTATATTTAAATATATTTATATATTTAAATAGGTTATTTAGAGCTTTAAAAATTGCCATTTGCAAACGACCTCAGAATTCGACGAAACCAATTTTGTTGGATCCGCAAGCGTAAAATATTGCTAGATGTTAAGTTTCGTGATTTTTAGAGTTAGTATGTCGCCGTACCGATTTTTAATGTGAAATACAGTCGATATTTTGACGGTTAAAAATATGCTGTGTGAGCAATCAAAGTCGGAATTCGGCGAAACCAGTTTCGTTGGGACCGTAATGTCGAACTCTAGCAACATGACCATTTTCGTGATTTTTGGTTATCGTGTGTGTTCGTACGGATTTTTAGAGTGTAGAACAAGTAAATGAATACAAAAATAAATTATCTCAAACCTTTCTGAAGCCTAGAATTTGCCACGTTCTCGTTTCTTTCCAACCACACAAAAGTTTAATCCCGTTATATAAGCCCTTTTAGCTGCTGTGTTCTTGTTTACAGGAAAACCAAATTTTGTTAATAAGAAATTCAAAGAAAATCAAAAGAAAAACCTAAAAATCAAATGATATTATCTTTGAGTTGTTGAAAGGTTTAGCTCGGCGCTGTCATGTATTTCAGCAGACTCGACGTTCAGTTAGGATGCTACCATTTTTGCGCCATGAATTAGTGTTGCTCGATTCACGAATGGGGAGTTGAAATCGATGGAAATGGTATTGTTTTTGAGTTCTTGGATCAATTTAGCACCTGTCTGCCAATTCTGGCGGGTTACGATGCTGTTTGGCGTTGATGATGTTTGTCAACAGTGAACACGGCTGTTCGAACGCGATTTGCTCCGTGCAACAGAGATGGAAGTGATGGTATTGGGATTGGTGTACTAGAGATGAGGAGTTCAATGGTGTCTTTAGTTCAGAGAACGATGGAATGTTGAAGGAGTATTTGGCGCTGGAAATGTCGAGGGTGAAGGAGCATTTCTGAGGAGCTCACGGCATTTTGTTTGGGGAAGAAAGGTAAAGGGATGAGCGGGCCTGGGTTTAGTGAAGTAAGGGGATGAGCCGACTGAAAAATGGTTAAGCCCAATAAAGTTTATTAAGTTTAAAGTTTATTTAGTATAAAAGTGTATTAAACTTCGTAATATCGTATCTTCTACGTACGATATCAGATTGACGAACCGTAAGTTGCGTTGGGACCGTATGGACGAGAGCTTCACAATGAAGCTGACTGAAAGTGGATTGGGGCTCATTTAAATTTATGGCAGAATAAATTGTTTGATTCAAATCAAACAAACTGTTTATCGTTCTTTAACGATGAACTGCCAATGTGAGTATAACTCACCAACTCTGAACAGTTCTATTTTTATAATGTACATTTAGAACTGATAAATGATGACTGATTGTTGTGTGTTAACTGTGTGGTTGAATTTTTTGTGTATTGGTTGAAATCATAGATATCGATATATATATAAATCGTTAATCGAATATTGATTCTATTTATCAGAATATTTTATATTCGTATTGGTTAACATCTGTGATGCAGGGAAACAGGTTGGAGGAATCCGACTGGATTCCCCAACATTTATTTTTACTATTTTTCATATATTGTGATATATGATGTGTTATATAATCTATTATGGATTATATGTGTTAGAATGATATTGATCCTTGTTATTCGATATTTTAAATATCATAAAAAGACCTTGGGATGTAAAAAGAATTATTTCAATGTATATTGAAACAAAGGGATTTTATAAAATCAACAGATTTTTTAAAAGGAAATATTTCGAAAGTAAATAAAAGGAAAATGTTTATAAGACGAATAGAGTTCTATAAAAGGGAAAAATGTTGATAAAATAAATAGGAAATTATAACGGAGAATATTTATTTAGAAAATAAATTTGAGATTATAAAGGAGAATATTTATTTAGAAAATAAATAGGAGATTATAAAGGAGAATATTTATTTAGAAAATAAATAGGATAAAGGAATATTTATTTAGGAAATGAATAGAGTTAATCCATTATAGTAATCCAAACAGAGTAAAACGATTAGAGTAAAACATACATAGTTATTCAGGATGAGATTCCATTTAGCACGACTGGTAGCGTAATTTGCAGGGCTGTAGATAGCCTACGGCGGTCGGATGTTTCCTGAGGGAATCAAGCGTAACCATTGTGATCGCTGCGATCTAGAGTTAAGCGAATGGAGTTAAATCGAATATAGTTATTCAAGATAGTGTTAAAACAGACATAGTTATTCGAATTAGAGTTAATCAATAAGAATTAATCGAATATTAGTTATTCGAATTAGAGTTAATCAAATAGAGTTAATCGAATAGAGGTTAAGAAATAGAGTTAAACAAGATCAGAAACTGACTAGAAATTAGTCAAGTTGAATAGTTTTCTGAGTATCGATCTGATGTTGGTTTCGACCTTCGGGGTTTATACTTAGATAATTGTTCTCTTACTAGTTTATAGTTAGGGACTGATAGTTGTGGAAGGATAGTGATACGTAAATAAGCTATGGAAATGTTTTCCAATGTTAATAACGTATATTTTCCAAATATAGAAAATAAGGAAATATGAGTGTATACATATATACATATATGATGGTTGATCGATATAATTTCCATTTGGAAATACTATCGTTGTTTACACACGTATTTTTCTTTGATAGTTAACTCACCGACTATCGATGTTTTTGACCATTTTAACGTTGTTAATATGGAGAGACCGGTTTGATTATTATCCAAAGAACCACTTCGTATTGGCATAAGCATAGTGAATCAAGTATGCTGAATATATTGAAGATGAAGTAAAGTGCAAGGGCTGTTGTATAAATCTTAGATAAAAATTGCCTATGATGGATGTACTGAATAGTGCCTTCGGTTTGTCCAGTCCCAGGACAACTTGTATGGACGAAGGTCTGACAGAGTATATCTGATAGATTGCGTAAGTTGATCTCTTCAAATGTATTCACGTTTGGTGGCAGAGGAATTCGTTTCTCTTAGCTGTATACCCGTTTTATTTTTGGATAAATCAATTTGTGATTTGGCGGGTAGGACGATGTGACATTCAAAGTGAATGGAGATGTGGCATTTAAAAGATAAGCGTAGCTTCTAGCCTCACAGCTGGTAAATTACATAAATTGGGCAGGCAGCATGGCTATGTAGGTCGCACCTATTACGGTGTATAATCACCAGATCTAGAGTTTCATTTACTTCTAAAAATCTATTATTGATGCTGTCCCATTCGGGAAATGGTTGCTGATCCCAACCGTTGGTGATATTCATTCGATACACTCAAGCGAAATGAGTGGTTGGTCATGTGTGGCCGGGTTGCAAGATGTTCTTGTTGAACCCAGTGTTTTCCTATCTAGAGGTACAATAGCGAAAGGTGGTTCCATACCTTGTCATAGCTGGAAATCCATTGCCCAAAACGTGCTTGTGGTTTTGATTGTATACTATATATGTAGAACGTGAGATGAAAGCGTTTCTGCTAGAGGTTGATTATGTTGTGGTTGATAGACATTATTATAATATCAAAAGGTTTTTGATATAAAGATAATTTGGATTCTCATAAGGGAAAAACCCATTCCGTCATACGGCGTGGTCTTATGAGATATCGTTTACTTGTTCAAACTGTTTTAAACTGTTTTACTCATACCAGTCCCATGACTGACCCTGATTTTATTTTGTTTTGTTTTCCCTAAACTCTTGGGTGCCCAGTTTTTTGTGGGCATCAAATAGTCAGGAATTTAAAGATATACTCGAAGAGCTTGGAGCAGGAGGCTCAGGATTATATAGCTATAGTTATTTCTGCTATGTTGTAAGTGTTGTACTCTGATAATGTTGTTGTATACATATACTAATTTTATTTCAAGGATATGTTATCTATTATATGTTATTCGTTCCACTGTGAGGTTCATGTTACTCTGATGTTGTGTTGTTCTTCTTCTTCTATTCTAAGTTTCTGTCTTATCTATTCTCGCCCTCTAATTTCTTTCATTAACCATTCGGTTATTTTCGATGTTTGGTTAGTCATCATTGAGTTTGTGGCGATAACCAAAGTCAACAAAATACGGGACGTTACAGTTACTATGGTGGCTTTCGGGGCTCTTTGAACCCTCGATCTTATCTTTTGAATCGGCAAAGCCAAGTTTAGAGATTTCCAGATCGATGCACATTTTAGAGGGCTGGACGCCTCCAGATCGCGACTGACCCAACAGGAAATACGATCGGCTCCCCCATGGAGTGGGTGGGTGGGATAACCGCTGTTTACAAGGCCCATAAATGATTTAACCACCATATGGTAGATCGAAGATTACTAGCGATTCTTGCTACATGTAGGTAAGATATAACCTGTAATCTGAACCGAGGACGAGTTTTTTGGGTTAGCACACCGAAACGTGCGTTTCGAAGGACATGACTATTATGAGATTTCCCGCAATCTACAAGAAGTTATCATTGTGGCTTCCAAGGCGCTTCGAAACCTAAATCTTGGCTTTTGAATTGACAAGGAAGACTCTTGGAATTTCCAAATCAAAGCTCGTTTCAGAGGCACAGACAGTGTGGCATCTAA
The DNA here is from genome assembly GCA_030737875.1 of Allium sativum. Taxonomy (NCBI): domain Eukaryota; kingdom Viridiplantae; phylum Streptophyta; class Magnoliopsida; order Asparagales; family Amaryllidaceae; genus Allium; species Allium sativum. The sequence continues at coordinate 522,395,041 of CM060923.1, read as the reverse complement.
CCAAACTAGGTAGAAATTTACTGTGGTGGTTTCCTAGCTACTCCAAACCATCAATCTCGGCTTCCGAATTTGCGAAGCCAAGTGTACGAATTTCCCAATCAGTGGGTGTTTCGGAGGCTTAAACAGTTCCGTGTCGCGACCGGGCCAACGTGAAAACGGTCGATTGCCCCCATAGGGTAGGTGAATGGGGTGGGTGGTGCCCAAACTCGGTAGGAAATTACTATGGTAGAATCCAGAGCGCTTCGAACCCTCGATCCCGTCTTTCGAACTGGCGAATGCGAGTATAGGAATTTCCCATTCGACGCGCGATACGAAGTCCTCGACAATTGGGCGACTGCCAAATCTCGGCAGAGAATTACTATGGTGGCTTTTGGGGTGCTCCAAACTCTCGATCTCGACTTCCGAACTGTCGAAGCCGAGAACATGATTTCCCGATAAATGCGCGTTTCAGAGGCTCGGACAGATATACAACTGTCTAAACTCGACAGCATGTTACTATGGTGGCTTTTGGGGCTTTCCGAGCCCTCGATCTTATATTTTGAATTGGCGAAGCCGATTGCAAGGATTTCCCGATTGATACGCATTTTGGAGGCCTAAACGGTTTTGGATCACGACCGGTCCAACAAAAAAATGAACGACTCCCCTTCGTGGGATGGGTGGGTGGGGCGAGTAGTGTGTACAAGGCCCGAGAATGAATTCACCGCCGTATGGCAGATCAGAGATTACTAGCGATTCTGACTTCATGTAGGTAAGCTAAAGACGTTAATGCGAACCAAGGATCGGTTTTTGGAGTTAGCTCACTGAAACGCACGTTTCGAAGGATAGGATTGTTGGGTTATTTCCCGAAATCTACAGAAAGATAACATTGTGGCTCCCAAGGCGCTCTGAACTCTCGATCTCGTCTTTCAAATTAGCAAAGCAGATTCCTTGAATTTCCAGATCTACGCTTGTTTTGGGGGCATGGACGACTTGCTTCTAACCAAACTAGGTAAAAATTCACTATAGTGGTTTCCTAGCTGCTCCGAACCATCAATCTCGACTTCCGAATTTGAGAAGCCAAGTGAACGAATTCCCCAATCAACGCGAGTTTTGGAAGCTCAGAATGTTCTGTATCACGACCGGGCCAACGTGAAAACGATCAGCTGCCCCCATGGGGTCGGTGGGTAGGGCCGGCGGTGGCCGAACATAGTAGAAATTTTGGTGGGTTCGAAGGCGCTTCGAACCATTGATACCATCTTTCGAATTGGTGAATGCGAGTATAGGAATTTCCCAATCAATGCGCGTTACAGAGTCCCTGATGGTTAGGCGGCTACCCAATCTTGGTAGAGAGTTACTATGGTGGCTTCCGGAGCGCTCCCAACCCTCAATCTCAACTTCCGAATGGGCAAAGCCGAGAGCAAGAATTCTTGATAATTTCGAGTTTAAAAGTTACTATGATGGCTTTCGGGGCTCTCCAAACCCTCGGTCTCATCTTTTGAATCGACAAAGCAAAGTGCAGGGATTTCTCGATCAACGCGCGTTTTGGAGGCTCAGAAGGTCCTTATCATGACCGGGCCAATGTGAAAATGATCGACTGCCCCAATAAGGCAGGTTGGTGCGGAAGTGCCCAAACTCGGTAGAAACTTACTGGGGTGCATCCTAGGGCGCTTCGAACCCTCGATCTCGTCTTTCGAACAAGTGAATGTAAGTATAGGAATTTCCCGATCAACGCACGTTTCAGAGTCCTCGAGTGTTACTATGGTGGTTTTCGGGGCGCTCAAAACCCTTAATCTCGGCTTTCGAATTGGCGAAGTCAAGCACATGAATTCCCGATAATTGCGCGTGTCGGAGGCTCGGTCGAATAGACAAATGCCTAAATTCGACAGAAAGTTACTATGGTGGCTTTCGAGGATTTCCGAACCCACGATCTCATCTTTTGAATTGGCAAAGCTAAGTGTAGGGATTCCCCGATCGTTGCATGTTTCGGAGGCCCGGACAGTTCTAGATCGCGATCGGCCCAGTTGGAAATACGATCGGCTCCCCCACGGGGTGGGCGCTTGGATGGGGCGGGCATTGTGTACAAGGCCCGAGAATGAAATCTCCACCACTTAGCAGATCGGTGCTTACTAGAGATTCCGGCTGCATGTAGGTAAGCTACAGCTTGTAATCGGAACTGATGATGGGTTTATGGAGTTAGCTCGCTGAAACACGCATTTCGAAGGATAGGACTTTTGGGTGGTTTGCCGCACACTTTAAAAAGTTGCCGTGGTGACTTCCGAGGCACTCCGAACCATTGATCTCGGCTTTTGAATTGGCATACCAGGCTCCTGGAATTTCCAGATCAATGCTCGTTTCGGAGGCATCGAGGGTTTGGCATCTAACGAAACTCGGTAGAAATTTACTATGGTGGTTTCCTAGCTGCTCCGAACCTTCAATATCGGATTTCAAATTTGCGACGCTAAGTGTACAAATTTCCAAATAAATGCATGGTTTGGAGGCTCTAACGGTTCTGTATCGCGATCGAGAAAATGTGAGAACGATCGGCTGCTCCCATGGGGCAATTGGGTGGGGCAGGCGGTGCCCAAACTCGATAGAAAGTTACTATTGTGCATTCCGGGACACTTCAAACCCTCGATACCGTTTTTCGAATGGGAGAATGCGAGTATAGTAATATCCCAATCAACACGCATTTCAGGGTCCTCAACGGTTGGGCAGCTGCACTATCTCGGCAGAGAGTTATCCTGGTTGCTTCTGGGGCATTCCAAACTCTTGATCTTAGTCCATGAATTCCCGATAAATGCGCGTTTCGAAGGATCGGATGGATAGAAAACTGCCTAAACTCAACAGAAAGTTAATATGGTGGTTTTCAGGGCATATTGAATTCTTGATATTATCTTTTGAATTGGCAAAGTCGAGTGTAGGGATTTCCCAATCGACGCGCGTTTCGAAGGCACGGACGGTTCCGCATCCTGACCGACCCAACTGGAAAAACGATCGACTCCCCTTCATGGGGTGGGTGGGTGGGGCAAGCAGTGTGTACAAGGCCCGAAGATGAATTCACCACCGTATGGCAGATTAGAGATTACTAGCGATTCTAGCTTCGTGTAGGTAAGCTAAATCCGGTAATCCAAATCGAGGATCGGTTTTTGGAGTTAGCTCGCTGAAACGCACGTTTTGAAGGGTAGGTTTGTTGGGTGATTTCCCGCACTATACATAAAATTATCGTTATGGCTCCCGAGGCACTCCGAACTCTCGATCTCGGCTTTCAAATTGGCAAAGAGAATTCCTATAATTTCCAGATCTAAGCTCGTTTCGGAGGCACGGACGGTTTGCGTCTAACCAAACTAGATAAAAATTTACTATAGTGCTTTCTTGGCTTCTCCGAACCATCAATCTTGGCTTTCAAATTTGCAAAGCCAAGTGTACGAATTTCCAGATCAACGTGAGGTTTGGAGGCTCAGATGGTTCCGTATCGCGACGGGCCAACATGAAAATGATTGGCTGCCCCTAGGGGACAGGTGGGTGAGGCGGGCGGTGCCCGAACTTGGTAGAAAGTTAGTATGGTGGGTTCCGTGGTGCTTCAAACCCTCGATCCCGTCTTTCGAAGTGGCGAATGCAAGTATAGGAATTTCCCAATCATTGCGCGTTTCGGAGTCCCAAATGGTCGGGTTGCTGCCCAATCTCCGTAGAGAGTTACTATGGTGGCTTCAGGGGTGCTCCCAACCATCAATCTTGGCATCCGAACTGGTGAAGCCAAGCACAAGAATTCCCGATAAATGCGCGTTTTGTAGGCTCAAACAGATAGACAACTGCCTAAACTCAACAGAAAGTTAATATGATGGCTTTCGGGGCAATCCAAACCAACGATCTTATATTTTGAATGAGCAAAGCAAAGTGCAGGGATTTATGGATCAACATGCGTTATGGAGGCTCGGACGGTCCATATCGTGATCGGGCCTATGTGAAAACGATCGACTGCCCCAATAAGGCAGCTGGGTGGGGAAGTGCGCAAATTCGGTAGAAAGTTACTATGGTGGGTTACAGGGAGCTTCGAACCCTCGATTTATACTTTCAAACAAGTGAATGCGAGCACAGTAATTTCTCGATCAACACGCGTTCCAGAGTCCTAGAGTGTTACTATGGTGGCTTTCGTGGCGCTCCAAACCCTTGATCTCGGCTTTCGAATTGGCGAGGCCGAGCACATGAATTCCCGATAATTGCACGTTTTAGAGGCTCAATCGGATAGAGAACTGCCTAAACTCGATAGAAAGTTACTATGGTGGCTTTCGGGGATTTCCAATCCCTCGATCATACCTTTTGAAATGAAAATCCGAGTGTAGGGATTCCCTAATCGATGCGTGTTTCATAGGCCTGGACAGTTCCAGATCGCAATCGGCCCAACTGGAAAAACGATCAGCTCCCCGATGGGGTAGGCGGGTGGATGGGGCGGGCACTGTGTACAAGGCCCGAGAATGAATTCACCGCCATTAAATAGATAGGTGATTACTAGCGATTTTGGCTTCTGTAGGTAAGCTACAACCTATAATCGGAACCGAGGATGGGTTTATGGAATTAGCTCACCAAAGCGCGTGTTTCGAAGGATATGACTTTTGAGCGATTTCCTGCAAATACAGAAAGTTGCCGTTGTGGCTTTTGAGGCGCTCCGAACTCTCGATCTCTGCTTTTGAATTGGCAAACCGGACTCTTGGAATTTCCATTTTAACACTTGTTTCGAAGGCACAAATGGTTTGCCGTCTTACGAAACTAGGTAGAAATTTACTGTTGTCGTTTCCAAGCTGCTCCAAACTATCAATCTCGACTTCCGAATTTGCAAAGCCAAGTTTATGAATTTCCAGATCAGCGCATGGTTTGGAGGCTCAAACAGTTCTGTATCGCGATCGGGAAAATGCAAAACCGATCGGCTGCCCCTATAGGGCAAGTGGATGGGGCGGGCGGTGCCCACACTCGATAGAAAGTTACTATTGTGGGTTCCGAAACGCTTCGAACCCTCGATACTGTTTTTCGAACTGGCAAATGTGAGTATAGGAATTTCCCGATCAATGTGCATATCAGAGTCCTCGATAGTTGGCAGCTGCCTATCTCGGCAGAGAGTTACTATGCTGGCTTTTGGGGCTTTCCAAACCCTCGATCCCAGCTTCCAAATTGGCCTAGCCGAGCACATGAATTCCCGATAAATGCGCGTTTCAGAGGATCAGACAGATAGACAACTGCCTAAACTCAAAAGAACATTACTATGGTGGCTTTTGGAGCTCTCCGAATTCTTGATCTTAGCTTTTGAATTGGCAAAGCGGAGTGCAGGGATTTCGCGATCGATGCGCATTTCGGAGACCCGGACGGTTCCGCATTGCGACCGGCCCAACTGGAAAACCGATCGGCTTCCCCCATGGGGTAGTTGGCTGGGACAAGCAGTGTGTATAAGGCCTGAGAATGAATTCACCGCCATCAGAGATTATTAGTGATATCAGCTTTATGTAGGTAAGTTAGAACTTATAATCGGAACCGAGGATGGGTATTTGGAGTTAGCTCCCTGAAACGTATGTTTGGAAGGACCGGATTGTCGGGCGATTTCCCGCACTTAATAGAAAGTTATCACTATGGCTTCAGAGGTGCGCCGAATCCTCGATCTCGGCTTTCGAAGGTACAAAGCGGACTTTTGGAATTTCAAGATCAACGATCATTTAAAAGGCACAGACGGTTTGGCCTCTAACCAAACTAGGTAAAAATTTACTATGGTAGTTTCCTAGTTGCTCCGAATCATCAACCTCGACATCCGGATTTGCGACACCAAGTGTACGAATTTCCGGGTCAACGTGTGTTTTGGAGGCTTAGACGGTACTTATCATGTTCAGGTCAACGCGAAAACGATCATCTTCCCTCTTAGGGCAAATGCTTGGGGCGGTGCCCAAACACGGTAGAAAGTTACTATGGTCAGTTCTGGGGAGCTTCGAACCCTCGATCTCGCTTTTCAAACATGCGAATGCGAGTATAAGAATTTCCCGATCAATGCGTGTTTCAGAGTCCTCGACGGTTGGGCGCTGCCCAATCTCGGTAGAGTGTTACTATGGTGGCTTCTGAGGCGCTCCAAACCCTCGATCTCGGCTTACGAACAAGCAAGCCGAGAACATGAATTCCCAATAAATGCGCGTTTCAGAGGCTCGTACGAATAAACAACTGTTTGAACTCGATATCAAGTTATTATTGTGGCTTTCGGGGCTCTCCGAATCCTCGATCTTATCTTTTGAATTGACAAAGCCGAGCGTAGGGATTTCCCGATCGACTCGCATTTCGGAGGCCTAAATGGTTTCAAATCGCGACAGGCCTATTAGAAAAACGATCGACTCTCCTTGTGGGGTGGGTGGGTGGGGTAGTTTGTACAAGGTTCGAGAATGAATTCACCGTCTGATAGAAGATCGAAGATTACTAGCGATTCCGGCTTCATGTAGGTAAGCTACAGCCTGTAATCCGAACCGAGGACCGGTTTTTGGAGTAAGTTCACTGAAATGCGCGTTTGGAAGGATAGGACTATTGGGCGATTTCCAGCACTCTACAGAAAGTTTCTATTGTGGTTCCGAGGCGCTCCGAACTCTCGATATGGGCTTTCGAATTGGCAAAGCGGACTCTTGGAATTTTCAGATTATTGCTCGTTTCGGAGGCACAAACAGTTTGGCATCTAACAAAACTAGGTAGAAATTTTCTGTGATGGTTTTCTCACCCTCCGAACCATCAATCTCCTGCGAAGCCAAGTGTATGAATTTCCCGACCAACATGCATTTTGGAGGCTCGGACGGTTCCGTATCGCAACCGGGCTAACGTGAAAACAATCGGTTACCCCCATGGCCAGGTGGGTAGGCGGACGGTGAGCAAACTAGGTAGAAAGTTACAATCCCACCTTTTGAACTGGCAAATGCGATTATGGGAATTTCCAGTTCAACCCGCGTTTCGGGGTCCCCGACGGTTGGGCGTCTACCTAATCTCGATAGAGAGTTACTATGGTGACCTCTGAGGCACTCCAAACCCTCGATCTAGGCTTCCGAACTAGCGAAGCTGAGCGCATGAATTTCGGATAAACGAGCACTTCGGAGGCTCGAAAAGATAGAAAACTTCCTAAATTGGACGGAAAGTGACTATGGTGGCTTTCGGGGCTCTCCGATCCCTCGATCTTATCTTTTGAATTGGCAAAGCCTAGTGCGGGGATTTCCCGATCGACGCGCGTTTCGGAGGCCCAGATGGTTTCGGATCGCGACTGAGCTAATGGAAAAATGACTGACTCCACTTGTGGGGTGGGCGGGTCTGGTGAGCAGTGTGTACAAGGCCCGAGAATTAGTTCACCGCCGTATGGCAGATCGAAGATTTCTATCGATTCTGGCTTAATGTAGGTAAGCTACTGCTTGTAATCTGAACCGAGGACCGGGTTTTGGAGTTAGCTCACTGAAACACGCGTTTCAAAGGACAGAACTGTTGGGTGATTTCCCGCATTCTACAGAAAGTTACCGTTGTGGCTTCTGAGGCACTCCGAACCCTCGATCTCGGCTTTTGTATTGGGAAAGCGAACTGCTGGAATTTCCGAAATAACGCTCGTTTCGGAGGCATAGACAGTTTGGTGTCTAACCAAACTTGGTAGAAATTTACTATGTTTGTTACCTAGCTACCCCGAACCATTAATCTCATCTTCCGAATTTGCGAAGCCAAGCATAAGAATTTCCTGATCAACGTGCGTTTTGGAGGCTCGGACGGTTCCGTATCGCAATCGGGCTAATGGGAAAATGATCGGCTACGCACTTGGGGCAGGCGGGTGGGGCGGGCGGTGGCTAAACTCGGTAGAAAGTTAATATAGTGGGTTCCCAGGTGCTTTGAACCCTCGATCCCGTCTTTCGAACTGGAGAATTTGAGCATAGGAATTTCCCATCAACGTGCTTTGGAATTGGCAAAGTGGACTCCTGGAATTTCCAGATGAACGCTCGTTTCATAGCCATGGACGGTTTGGCGCCCAACCAAACTAGGTAGAAATTTACTATGGTGGCTTCCTAGCTGCTCCGAACCATCAATCTCGGCTTCTGAATTTGCGAAGCCAATTGTACGAATTTCTCCATCAACATGTGGTTTGTAGGCTCGGAAGGTTCTGTATCGCGATCGGGAAAACGTGAAAATGATCGGGTGCCCTTATATGGTAGGTGAGTAGCGCGGTGCCCAAATTCAATAGAAATTTACTATGGTGGGTTCCGGTTGCTTCAAATCCTTGATCTCATTTTTCTAACAAGCGAATGCGAGTATAGGAATTCCCCGATCAACGCGCTTTTCGGAGTCCTCGATGATTGGGCAGTTGTCCAATCTCGATTGAGAGTTACTATGGTGCCTTTTAGGGAGCTCCAAACCATCCATCTCTGCTTTGAACTGGCAAAGCTGAGCACATGAATTCCGGACAAATGCACGTTTCGGAGGCTTAGACGGATATACAACTGCCAAAACTCGATAGAAATTTACTATTTTGGCTTTTGGGGTTCTCCGAACCCTAGATCTTATCTTTTGAATTGGCTAAGTCGAGTGTACGGATTCCACGATCGATGTGCATTTCAGAGGCCTAAACAGTTCTGGATCGTGGCCAGCCCAACGGAAAAATGGTCGACTCCTCCCATGGGGTGGGCAGGTAGGTGAGGCGGGAAATGTGTACAAGGCCCGAAAATGAATTCGCCGTCGTATGGAAGATCGGAGATTACTAGCAATTCTAGCTTCATGTACGTATGCTACAGCCTGTAATCCGAATCGAGGATTGGTTCTTGGAGTTACCTCGCTGAAATGCGCGTTTCGATGGACAGGACCGTTGGGTGATATCCCGCACTCTACAGAAATTTACCTTAGTGGATTCCGAGGTGCTCCAAACCCTCAATCTCGGCTTTCAAATTGGAAAAGCAAACTCGTGGAATTTCCAAATCAACGCTTGTTTCGGAGGCACAGACGGTTTGGTGTGTAACCAAACAAGGTAGAAATTTACTATGGTGCTTTTCTAGCTACTCCAAACCATCAATCACGGCTTTCGAAGTTGTGAAGCCTAGTGTACGAAATTCCTAATCAACGCGCGTTTTGGAAGCTCGGATAGTTCCGTATCGCGATCGGGACAACGCGAAAATGATTGGCTGCCCTCATGGTGCAGGTAGGTGGGGGCGGGCATTGCCCTTACTCGGTAGAAAGTTACTATGGTGGGTTCTGGGGCACTTCGAACCCTCGATCTTGTCTTTCGAAATGACAAATGTGAGTATATGTATTTACTGATCAATGAGCATTTTGGAGTCCTCGACGGTTGGGTGGTTGCCCAATCATAGGAGAGAGTTACTATGGTGGCTTCAGGGGTGCTCCAAACCCTCTATCTCGGATTCTGATCAGGCAAAGATGAGCGCATGTATTCTCTATAAATGCGTGTTTTGGAGTCTTGGACGGATAGAGGACTGCCTAAACTCGACAGAAAATTACCATGGTGGCTTTTGGGGCTCTACGAACCATAGATCTTATCTTTTGAATTGGCAAAGCCGAGTGCATAGATTTCCCGATCGATGCGCATTTCAGAGGCCCAAACGGTTCCAGATCACGACATTACCAATGGGAAAACGATCGTCTCCCCCTCTTGGGTTGGGTGGGTGGGGCGAGCAATGTGTACAAGTCCCAAGAATGAATTCACCGTCGCATCGTAGATAGGAGATTACTGGCGATTCTAGCTTCATGTTGCTAAGATTCCAACTCAATGGAAAAACGATGGACTCCCCCTCGTTTCGAAGGTCAGGTGTGTTGGGCAATTTCCCGCAATCTTTAGAAACTTACCATTGTGGCTTCCGAGGAGTTCCAACCCTCGATCTCGGCTTTCGAATTGGCAAAGCAGACTCCTGGAATTTCCAAATTAACGCTTGTTTTTGAGGCACATACGGTTTGGCGTCTAACCAAACTAGGTAAAAATTTAATATGGTGGTTTCCTAGCTGCTCCGAACCACCAATCTCGGCTTCCGAATTTGCTAAGCCCAGTGAACGAATTTCCCGATCAACGTGCATTTCAGAGGCTCGGACAGTTCCCTATTGTGACTTGGACAACGTGAAAATGATTGGCAGCCTGTATGGTGTAGGTTGGTGGGTAGGGCGGTGCCCAAACTCAAAAGAAAGTTACTATGGTCGGCTCCAGGGTGCTTCGAACCCTCGATCCCGTCTTTCGAACTGATGAATGTGAGTATAGGAATTTACTGATCAATGCGCATTTCAGGATCCATAATGGTTGGGCTGCTGCCCAATCTCGGTAGAGAGTTACTATGGTGGCTTTTGGGGCGCTCTAAACCCTCGATCTCGGCTTCCGAACTGGCGAAGCCGAGCGCACAAATTGTCGATAAATGTGCATTTTGGAGGTTCGAATTGGTAGAAAAATTCCTAAAGTCGAAAGAAAGTTAATATGGTGGCTTTTGAGGCTCATCAAATGTGATGCCCCACCCCAGACCAGCCGACATTTCCCTAAATGCGCTGTGCCAATTACCGACTAACACGGGGCGGTCGCCAAATGAAAAGAAACAAGATGATGAATCATCAAAGAACCTATAGTATATCTCACATTGCATGGAATAAAATATAATAGTAACATAGCTTGACATAAAACAGGCGAGACAATGCAAAAGCTAAAAACTAAACCATCATAGCAGCGGAATCCAAATATACAGCTTATGATCCAAATCATCATTATTATAACTTCAAAATACTGTCTCTAAAGAAAAATAGAGAAGGCACGCTACTAATGACCAAAGCAATGACAAACAACAAAACAGGGAGAATATATGCAAAATAATACATGGAAGCCTCCTGCTCGTCTCCGGATAGCAACTCGTACATAATCACCTGACCTGTCTCTAGTCTGCTCATATAGGAGCACCCAGAGTAATAAGAAGAGACATAAAATTCTAGGTCGGACAAAAATCTAGTATGAGCGATAAAAACAAAGTAAAACAATAACAGGTATAAATAGTCATACTTGAACCTGGACCTGCAACCAAAGAGTTAGCACGACAAGATGTACAGTACTGTAGGGTAACACTAGCATAAAGTGCGAAAATGGGAGTGTGCATGACACGGTGATAACAAGCATCAAACATAGCAATAACCCTCACATTTCTCACTCAGTGCATAAAACATACGATATCCACCACTTTGATCACCCAATACTTTGCTGCGATCACTCTGCCCTTGGGCGTAATAATGACCCCATTGCACTGATCCACAACCAGTAATCCACAACCACTAATCCTTTGCTATGTCCACTTTCCCCTTTGGAGTCATGACGACTCCACTGCACTGGCTCATAGCCTTGCTACGATCACTTTCCCTTGGTAGGCTTAACGGTCCCATTGCGCTGATCCATAGCCGCTAATCCATCTCTCAGTGGTGAGCCAAAGCTATAGATATCTACAACCCCTTTACACACGTCCCGCAGCAAATTCCAATCATGAAGTTAATTCGTTGGTTCCCATCTGGATCCTAAGTTCTAACTTCCTATTTGGACTACCTTTGCAACTCGGGTTTTAGTCTCCTCCCTAGGTTCTGATCGTAGCCCCAGGCTTCCATTCATGTCCATACTTCAGTTCATATAAGCACGATTCGTGACTCGTATGGTGGAGCGTTTCGTGGGTGGTGCTCGAATCCGGTTCGTGGCTTGCCCTCAACTCCGGCTCGAGGGATGATCCGGTTCGTGATCTCCAGGTGGTAGTGTCAATCGATGGTTCGCTCGTGGCACTGGTTCGTGGCACACTTATGAATCCGGTTCGTGACTTCATTTCCTAATGGTGACTCGACACATGACTGACGGTTCGTGACCCTCAAAATGAAGCGACTTGTGGTCCTCAAAGTGGAGGAGCTCGTGGTTGAGCACGACTGTGATCGGGTTGCTAGGTGCATCACGAGTGGGGTTGGCTTGCGTAGGCGCTTGACGATCGCGGGGTCTGACCAATTTCTGCAACATTTCTAGCAAGCTATTTATGCCATATGACGACATTTTTAACCATTCTAACTCCACTTAGCAATCACAAAGCATACCATAGAGTAATAGCAACATGTATAATCAACCATAAACACCAAAATAACAATTTAACATGTCAATATGGATCAAATATACCCAAAACCCATATTTTCTCTTTAATCATATTTAACTAAATCTAGCATTAGAATTAGTAAACTTAACCCAAATTAATCCAAATTTTAACAGAGGCATAAAATAAATTTTTAGAATTTCTACATATTTTTCCATATTTTTATCATGAATAATTTTGTTAATTAACACTAATCACCCCTAACTAGCCATAATTAGTGTAAAACATGCTAATCACTCACCTTAGCCACAAATAAATCTCATATCAAAAAATATCTCTGATTGGGGTTGAATCTCCATGCAACATAGTAGCTTTTTCTCGATTTCTATGCTAATCCACTTTAATTTGTTGTTGATTTGGCTAATATGTGATTAGAAAGTGATTAAGGATGAATTTAGAAGGTAGAGGCCATTGCTTGGTTTCAAGGGATGTAAATGGAAGCTAGAAAAATGATAAAAACTGATTTTTCGAACCCTATCAGCCTTCCCATAGCCCTAATCCTGAAATGTGTTATGGGCCCATACGCTAATTATCTTAATAAGGCCTGGTTAAGCTGTTTTTCACCTTCCAACCCTTATTTCAGCCATATTTCCCAAACGGTAAGTTAGTTTGATTAATGTAACCACTCAACGGAAAGGTAAACCATCATCCGAATCCAATGGAAGTGGATTCAGGTCAAAACTCCTTACCAATTAAAAGTTATAGGTGAAACAAGATTCGCCAGGGGAAAACGATCTTTAAAATTCGACAAAAATCGTGAACATGGGAAATAACCCCAATAGTCATTCCCCAAAGTTACATGACCATACGACTTCATACAAAAAGAAATAAATATTCAGTGATCCTTCGATATGCAAAATGCGAGTCGTTACATTCCCCCTTCCCCTTAAGAAATTTCGCCCCTGAAATTCCTTAGCCAAAACATACAAAGGTGCTCCGCATGCTTATCAGCCATTTACAAACAATCAAACATACATAATAGCACAACAAGTCCATCCTAGTATGTAGAATAACTAAATCACAATTAAAACCTTACCAGGAAAAGAGTCCTGTATACAACTTCTTTATGTTCTCTTCTGTTTTCCAAGTACGGTCGTTCTCATTATCACCCCACTGGACCTTCACTAATTTCACCGTCTTCCTCCGAAGTGGCTTCGTATCGCACTCGATAATACGAATCGGCCTGCGGTTCCAAACCGCCTCGGGATCTACCTCTATATCGTCTAACTGATCTGATGAAATAGTCATACTAGGGTTGTCCATGAACTTCCTTAGCTAGGAAACATGAAATACATCGTGAACTCCCTCCATATTGTCAGGCAACTTAACTTTATATGCCAAATTCTCAACTTGCTCGGGAACTGGAAATGGGCCAACAAACCTGGGTGCCAACTTGCCTCTCCTCCCAAATCAAATCACATTCTTTAGCGGAGAAATCTTGACAAATACCAAGTCTTCGACGGAAAATTTCAACTCTCTTCGTCTCTTATCAGCATAACTCTTCTGCCTATCTTGGGAAGCCTTCATTCGCTGTTGAATAACCTTTATCTAATGCAACACCCCACCTCCGTTAAGGTCACTCACAAAGGGAATGCCTTAACTTTGGTGGAGCATTTTAGTAAACAGAACAGAAACTTACAAGACAGATATAAAAATAATACTTGAAAAACTTTATAACTTTATTGCAGCGGACAGAAATCAGTTTGGTTACAACTTTACCAAAAACTCAAGTACATATATATCAGCCTTATTCAAAAGCCATCAGAGTACAAAACTTTAAAATCATAATCCCTACCAAAGATGCCAGAAAAAGACAAGCCATACTTAAAGCACTTCAAGCACTCCAAGCAGGAAGAAAGATCCGGATCAAGCTAGTGCATTCCCTCCTTGAAAACCTGGGGGGGGGGGGGGGGAACGTAAGAAAAGAGGAGAAACAACAAGGGTCAGACATAAAGTTTGGCAAGTCCAGCGATTTTCAGTTATGGACAGATAATAATAACATGACATGAAAATAAAACTGGATGAGAGATAACTGTAACAGGTGTAGCAGATATAATAGAAGAACAGAATGATATAAGCTATTTCTTTAAACTTCTCTGCACTAATACTAGTATAACAGGATTAGGTGTCAACCCAAAACAGAAACAGGAACAGAATAATTTCCAAAGAAGAGAATGCTGGTAACGGGCCTTTACCACCCCAACAGAAACAGACAGAAACAGAATGCTAATAATGGGCCTTTACCACCCGAACAGAAACAGACAGAAACAGAATGCTGATAATGGGCCTTTACCACCCGAACAGAAACAGACAGAATCAGAATGCTGATAATGGGCCTTTACCACCCGAACAGAAACAGATAGAAACAGATTAATCCCTATGGAAACATAATGTAGAATTATGTGTACACTAGTAAATGGGCCTTTACCACCCGAACAGATGGTACCACGCAGAAACAGACAGGTGTTACCACCCAACAGAAAAAGACGGTACCAACTGGAACAGACAAAACTAATTGTACCCTAAAACCCTATCCCGAGCGATCGGCTCCCTAATACATAAATACCCTTTGTCGGCCCCACTGTAGGGTGTATCACTCCCTAAAGTGACAACCAATTGGCACAGACCTATTTACAGATGTCACGGCGTCTTTCATCCTCAGAGGCAGACCCGGATCCATGCACGCACATGACCCGGTTAGAACGCACCATCAACACCCCTTGCCATTATCAGAATGAACCGCTTATAATTAGTTCAGTAAGCGTGCCCGGACCCAACCTACTGTTGGGTCAAAGTTTTGATACCAGAAAGGGTTACTGACTAATATGGGTCCCAAACAACAGATGACACAAGTAATTCCCTTCCTATCCTTGTGTCCCCAGACTAACAGATTTCAGATTAACTTGTTTACAAGTTCAGACATACAGAATTCAGATCAACTAGTTCACAGACAAGTTTTTAGACTAACGGATCAGATATACAGATTTAACAGACTTTCCGATTAACCAGTTACAGATTAACAGACTTACAGATTTGTCTAACTTTGTAATTGGGCCTACAGATTCACGGAACAGATTTATTAAATTCATCAGTCTAGTGGGTTTAACCCTATACGCCCAACACGTTTTAGACATCATATTTATCTCAGATTTTCATTAATTAAATATTAATGCCTAGACCTCTCACATTAGACTGACAGTTTGCGGCTACTGGTTAGGCCGGTTGGTTCCGGGCAGATTTTTGCCGCAAACTGAGTCTAACCTCGGGTTTCAAGCATGTTATGACTAACTTCTCCCATTAGAACCTATTGTTTGCGGCCACTGGATGTGCCAGGCGGTTCCGGGCAGAATTACGTCGCAAACTCATTCTAACCTCGAGTTAGCCGTGTTTATCTTTGCGGCCAATTAATTAATAATTTACCATTTATACCCACGCCTAACATACATGTCAATTATTCATGACTATAGCCAATTCAGATTATGTCAATAACAGACTAATTATATCAACTTGACAGATATAGAAGATAACAGATTTCGCAGATTAGGCGACTTAACGGATTTAACAAATTAAGTAATTTAGCAGTTTTAGCATATAACAGATTTGGCATTTTCAGCAGACTTAGCAGATGACGGATTTGGCAGATGAACAGATCTAGCAGACTAGGAAGTAGAGCAGAACTAGCAGATTAAGCAATATAACAGAACTAGCAGATTTAGCCAATATAATAGAACTAGCAGATTAGGCAAATATAGCAGAACTAGCAAATTAGGCAAATATAACGGATTTAATCATTCCTTAAAGTTTCACAAACATATCTTGCCTAATTATAAATTTGGCCTGATTTTGCATGCCTAAATAGTTGTCATGATTCACACTATGATCGTATACCCCACGTTTGCATTGAATTTACTTGTCACAGATTATGGTCATAATTTACATGTCCCAATTTAGTTCATCTTGCCTAGTACAAAAGATTCACATATAAATTATACCAAATATAGCCATCGATTTCAATGTATGTCATATATTCAAAAATCTCCTACTTAGGTGTTATTCTCATTTAATAGTTATCAAATCTTAATGTAGACCTTCACGCCTAAGTCATATTCTCTTTTTATCCCAAATCATGAATTGTTATACAAAGAATATGCCCAACAATCTAGTTATAACAGGTCTTAATTCAAAATATACGTTATGTCCAATGTCTCAAGTCACATGTTAACATACCATAGTTCCTCTACTTCCAATTCACAGAATATGCATAGATCTAAATCTAGTTTACAACCTATGTCTTTTTTCTTAAATCAGTCACAGATTAGCCATGTCCAATTATGCCACACTCATTATTTGTCCCAAACATTTTAGTGTTCGTGCGTTAATTTCTTAGGACATTGGCGCAGGCTCGTAGTAGCCTGGCTATAGAACAGAAAGAAGAAGAGATAAAGAATAAAATAGATCAGAACAGAACATACACAAACTCAAATTCAGATTTACAATCATGTCACAATTATGATTAAAGTTTATATCGGAAAATAACTACACTTGCCTTGATTGGATTCTAAAAGAAAGATAGTTGTAGCGAAGTTAGTTGATCTTCTTTGACCGTTGTTGAAGTTTCAATCTTGAATTGAGTTGCTTAGGTTGATGTTGACTAGCTTCTAGTTTTGATTCCAGCAGAGTAGCGACGCCATTTTTATTTTTATATAGAACAGAGGCAGAGTAGAAGCAGAACAGAATTGTGTGTAGAGAAGGCTAGGTTTGGGGCTGTTTAAATAGGTTTAGGCAGATGAATCTGGACAGAAATCAGACTGGAAACATCAGAACGAACACTGGCCCAAAAATGGGCCCGGGGACTAGGTCGACACCCAGGTCGACTGCCCAGTCGACTTGGTCTGGGTGGGTCAACTGCCTAGTTGACTCCCCAGTCGACCTGGGTCTGGGCGGGAAATATCCCGCCCAGTCTGTTTTGCGTTTGAAATTCGAATTTTGAATTCGAATTCGAGCTGTTTTGAACTTTGAATATTTCTGAAACTTTGGAGGGCCATAACTTGGTCATACGGACTCCGATTCTCGCAAACTCGGACTCGTTTTCAAGAAGAATTTCGAGACGAACGCAATGGCGCAACCCGCTTTCCCTGATTCTTATTTTATATTTTAATTACACTTAGATTTGTAATTCTGAAGTTCACAGAAAATACGGGGTGTTACATTCTCCCCTCCTTAAAGGATTTCGTCCCCGAAATCTTCAAGTTAAGAAGAATGTGTCCTACCATCCAACATCCGTATACTCAACCATCAATCAATGGCGTCCATTGTCCTTAGAAACTTCTAATGTTGTATGAACATATGCAAAAGTGTGTATATGTTCCTTATCTAATGCAAAGATCAGGCGGTCCACTGATTCAGTTGACCTCCTTAATGCGAGTTATGCCAGTGCCATGAGTCCAACATGTATGCAATTTTTCCTACTTGATACATATCATTTCTATATGAGTGCACAACCATTCAGTCATATGCAACATCCATGTGCTGAGTCAATCATTTTGCATCCACAAAAATTAAAAATGCCCACACATCCATATGCAGTATGAGAGTGTTTTCGAGCCAATCTAGTGCCTAGTGTGTGTATATGCATCCATGAGCAACCACTAGCAACCACTTGCATCCACTTGCAACCATCAAACATAACATGTCTCAAACACATGTTTACACCCATTAGTTTCTACCTAAAGTTCGAAGATTCGATCGATAGGATACAGTCGAATGATGGAAGCGAGTACAGATAAAACCAAAACTTGGTTCCCATTAGACATGGTTCCTAAGTACCTGTCCCGAAGACCGAAACCAATATCAGATTGACACCTAGAGGATTACCCTCTTTAGATAATGTCGACACTGGAAATCTTAACCTTATCAGAAATATTCAGATATTTACAGATTACTGGTATAGATCAGATTACCGAATGATTCTAAGGAAACTAAGCATGATAAATCCCAGAATGTATGTGTCCTACTTGACGCCTAACACGAATATCTCTCAAACCCTAATCACAAACAGATGAGTTATAACCCTACGGATTTGGGTCTATAGCGGAATCAGAAACAATACTAGTATTAAAGTGCAGAGTATCGATTACAGAATCAAAATGCCAGAATCAGAAAGAGTTTTAACTCAACAATCAGATAAGAAACTTAAACCTTCTACTTAATTTTTATTATTTCTACCATATCTACCAGTCCCTTGAGTATTCGCCTGTCCTCCAGAAGTGGGTTCTACCCTCTGCCCTTGCCCTCGTTTCGTCGGGCAGTCCCTAGTGAAGTGTCCCATCTCACCACAGATGAAGCAAGTGCCCTTCCTTTTTCTACAGTCCTTGTTCAGATGAGTCGAGCTTCCACAAGTAAAGCACGTTTTCCCCTTCTTATCTTCAGACTTCTCATCCTTCTTTTGTATTTCCTTTTTGGGCCATGCTTTCTTATTCTGTGGTTCTTCCTTCTTTGTCTCTTTCGGGCCCTTGTCTTCCTCGTGCAGTAGTGCCATGTCCACCAATTTCTCGTAAGTCACTCCCATGGGTACATGGGTCATGGCTAGGCTGTGCAGTGGCTCGTTCAATCCTTTAACAAAGCGGAGAGCCTTTTTATGCTGAGTGTTGACAAAATCCAATCCGAACCTAGCCAGTTGGTTGAACTGGTTGATGTATTCCTTGACCGTCATACTTCCTTGCTTAAGAGATAAGAACTTTTCCAGTTGTAGACTTCGTTCAGCTTGCGAGAGCAATTTTGTCTCAAACCTTGTTCTGAAATCCATCCATGTTTCAACTGGCCTCTCGGCGTTAGTGACTTCCCACCAATAGGAAGCTTCGTCTTTGAGCAGCCATACCGCCAACTGTACCTTCTGCCTATCGTCCACCTCGAAGATAACGAATAGATCCTCAGTTTCTTTGAGCGAGTTCCTCGCTTCTATGAATGATTCAGTTCCCTTGAAATCCTTCCCACCTATGGCCCTAAAATCTCTACAGATCTTTGAGAAAGAAATTGCACGAGGAGGGGGCAGAGGAGGGGGATCATTTGCTGGACCTGCGGCGGCGGTCCTAGCCTTAAGATATTGACGAAACCAACCGGGTACATGAACACCCTCTGGTATCTTAGATGCTTGAGACATGCTGAAACGAAAAAGGAAAGATTCAATTGCAAAAAGGACTGAAGGAAAGGTATATGGATCTTGGGGATTATGTTTTTCAAAATAAGCTTTATTTTTGAAAATACTTCCTTTCAAAACCATTTTGAAAATAGTTTTCAAAAACTTTACCCAATCTGGTAACCTTCGGCTCTGATACCAAGTGTAACACCCCACCTCCGTTAAGGTCACTCACAAAGGGAATGCCTTAACTTTAGTGGAGCATTTTAGTAAACAGAATAGAAACTTACAAGACAGATATAAAAATAATACTTGAAAAACTTTATAACTTTATTGCAGCGGACAGAAATCAGTTTGGTTACAACTTTACCAAAAACTCAAGTACATATATATCAGCCTTATTCAAAAGCCATCAGAGTACAAAACTTTAAAATCATAATCCCCACCAAAGATGCCAGAAAAAGACAAGCCATACTTTAAGCACTTCAAGCACTCCAAACAGGAAGAAAGATCCGGATCAAACTAGAGTGTTCCCTCCTTGAAAACCTGGGGGGGGGGGGGAACGGAAGAAAAGAGGCGAAACAACAAGGGTCAGACATATAGTCTGGCAAGTCTAGTGATTTTCAGTTATGAACAGATAATAATAACATGACATGAAAATAAAACTGGATGAGAGATAACCGTAACAGGTGTAGCAGATATAACAGAAGAACAGAATGATATAAGCTATTTCTTTATACTTCTCTGCACTAATACTAGTATAACAGGATTAGGTGTCACTCCAAAACAGAAATAGGAACAAAATAATTTCCACAGAAGAGAATGCTAGTAACGGGCCTGTACCACCCCAACAGAAACAGACAGAAACAAAATGCTAATAATGGGCCTTTACCACCCGAACAGAAACAGATAAAAACAGAAAGCTGATAATGGGCCTTTACCACCCGAACAGAAAATACAGAAACAGATTAATCCCTATGGAAACAGAATGTAGAATTAGGTGTACACTAGTAAATGGGCCTTTACCACCCGAACAGATGGTACCACGGAGAAACAGACAGGTGTTACCACCCAACAGAAACAGACAGAACTAAGTGTACCCTAAAACCGTAACCTAAGCGATCGACTCGCTAATACATAAATACCCTGTGTCGGCCCCACAGTAGGGTGTGTCACTCCCTAAAGTGAAAACCAATTGGCACAGACCTATTTACAGATGTCATGGCGTCTTACATCCTCAGAGGCAGACTGGGATCCATGCACGCACATGACCCGGTTGGAACGCACCATCAACACCCCTCGCCATTATCAGAATGAACCGCTTATAATTAGTTCAGTAAACGTGCCCGGACCCTACCTACTGTTGGATCAAAGTTTTGATACCAGAAAGGGTTACTGACTAATATGGGTCCCAAACAACAGATGACACAAGTAATTCCCTTCCTATCCTTGTGTTCCCAGACTAACAGATTTCAGATTAACTTGTTTACAAGTTCAGACATACAGAATTCAGATCAACTAGTTCACAGACAAGTTTTCAGACTAACGGATCATATATACAGATTTAACAGACTTACCGATTAACCAGTTACAGATTAACAGACTTACAGATTTGTCTAACTTTGTAATCGGGCCTACAGATTCATGGAACAGATTTATTAAATTCATCAGTCTAGTGGGTTTATCCCTATCCATCCAACTTGTTTTAGACATCATATTTGTCTCAGATTTTCATTAATAAAATATTAATGCCCAGACCTCTCACATTAGACTGACAATTTGCGGGTACTGGTTAGGCCGGTTGGTTCTGGGCAGATTTCTGCCGCAAACTGAGTCTAACCTCGGGTTTCAAGCACGTTATGACTAACTTCTCACATTAGAACCTGTTGTTTGCGGCCACTGGATGTGCCGGGCGGTTCCGGGCAGAATTACGCCGCAAACTCGTTCTAACCACGAGTTAGCCATGTTTATCTTTGCGGCCAATTAATTATTGATTTACCATTTATACCCACGACTAATATACATGTCAATTATTCATGACTATAGCCAATTCAGATTATGTCAATAACAGACTAATTATATCAACTTGATAGATATAGCAGATAACAGATTTCGTAGATTAGGCGACTTAACGGATTTAACAGATTAAGTAATTTAGCAGATTTAGCATATTACAGTTTTGGCATTTTCTGCAGACTTAGCTGATGACAGATTTGGCAGATGAACAAATCTAGCAGACTAGGCAGTAGAGCAGAACTAGCAGATTAAGCAATATAACAGAACTAGCAGATTTTGGTAATATAACAGAACTAGCAGTTTAGGAAAATATAGCAGAACTAGCAAATTAGGCAAATATAACGGATTTAATCATTCCTTAAAGTTTCACAAACATATCTTGCCTAATTATAAATTTGGCCTAATTTTGCATGCCTAAATAGTTGTCATGATTCACACTATGATCGTATACCCCACGTTTGCATTGAATTTACTTATCACAGATTATGGTCATAATTTACATGTCCCAATTTAGTTCATCTTGCCTAGTACAAAAGATTCACATATAAATTATACCAAATATAGCCATCGATTTCAATGTATGTCATATATTCAAAAATTTCCTACTTAGGTGTTATTCACATTTAATAGTTATCAAATCTTAATATAGACCTTCACACCTAAGTCATATTCTCTTTTTATCCCTAATCATGAATTGTTATACAAACAATATTCCAAACAATCTGGTTATAACAGGTCTTAATTCAAAATATGCGTTATGTCCAATGTCTCAAGTCACATGTTAACATACCATGGTTCCTCTTCTTCCAATTCACAGAATATGCATAGATCTAAATCTAGTTTACAACCTATGTCTTTTTTCTTAAATCAGTCAAAGATTAGCCATGTCCAATTATGCCACACTCATTATTTGTCCCAAACATTTTAGCGTTCGTGCTTTAATCTCTTACGAGATTGGCGCAGGCTCGTAGTAGCCTGGCTATAGAACAGAAAGAAGAAGAGATACAAAATAAAATAGATCAGAACAGAACATACACAATCTCAAATTCAGATTTACAATCATGTCACAATTATGATTAAAGTTTATATCGAAAAATAACTGCACTTGCCTTGATTGGATTCTAAAAGAAAGATAGTTGTAGCGAAGTTAGTTGATCTTCTTTGACCGTTGTTGAAGTTTCAAGCTTGAATTGAGTTGCTTAGGTTGATGTTGATTAGCTTCTAGTTTTGATTCCAGCAAAGTAGCTACGCCATTTTTATTTTTATATAGAACAGAGGCAGAGCAGAAGCAGAAAAGAATTGTGTGTAGAGAAGGCTAGGTTTGGGGCTGTTTAAATAGGTTTAGGCAGATGAGTCCGGATAGAAATCGGACTGGAAACATCAGAACGAACACTGTCCCAAAAATGGGCTCAGGGACCAGGTCGACTGCCCAGTCGACCTGGTCTGGGGGGGTCGACTGCCCAGTCGACTCCTTAGTCGACCTGGGTCTGGGCGGGAAACTTCCTGCCCAGTCTGTTCTGCGTTAGAAATTCGAATTTTGAATTCGAATTCGAGCTATTTTGAACTCTGAATATTTCTCAAACTTTGGAGGGCCATAACTTGGTCATACGGACTCCGATTCTCGCAAACTCGGACTCGTTTTCAAGTAGAATTTCGAGAAGAACGCAATTGCGCAACCATCTTTCCCTGATTCTTATTTATATTTTAATTACACTTAGATTTGTAATTCTTAAGTTCACAGAAATTACGGGGTGTTACATCTAATCTGAAGTTTCTCTTATTACATTCGACCCAAGCACAAATTTCTCATCTGTTTCCAACCAACATGATGATGAGTTGACCGTTCTTCCATACAAAGCTTCAAATGGAGCCGTACTGATACTGGATTGGTAACTATTATTATACGCGAATTCAACCAGATGCAAATGGTCATCCCATGATCCACCAAAATCCACTATGAAAGCCCTCAAGAGATCCTCTAATACATGATTTACCCTCTCTGTTTGATCGTCGGTTTGAGGATGGTGTCAGTACTTAGATATAGTTCTGACCCTAAAGCCTCTTGTAAACTCTTCCAAAACCCACTAGTAAATAACGGGTCTCAGTCACTCATAATATTTTTAGGTATTCCATGAAATCTCACTACCCACTTCATATATAGTTCCGCTAACTTAGTTGCCGTTATATTTGACTTGGCCAGTATAAACTTTGCACTTTTTGGTCAATTGATCCACAATCAACCAAATAGCGTCTTGAACCGACCTCGTCCTCGGAAATCCATCAACTAAATCCTTTGAGACTTGTTCCCATTTCCATTCTATAATTTCCAATGGTTGTAACAAACCACTAGGCCTATTTTTCTTAGCTTTAACAAGCTGGCAATTCATGCGCTTGGATATAAAGTCCCCAACGTCTCTTTTGATCCCTTCCCGGTAGTAGGTCTACTTCATGTCTCGTTGCATTTTCTTACCACCGGAATGTATGGTCAGTTTTGAGTGATGACACTCTATAAGCACTCCATCTCTCAATCCATTAACATTAGGTACAAGTAACCTTCCATTCTTTCGAAGCCATCCATCTTGATCAAGTCCATACTTGCTCATCTCCTCACTGTCGGTGCCCATCTTTACTCTGGAGATGATTTCTAATATGTTAGGATCGTCCCTCTGACTGGAACCAATCCGCTCAATCAAAGTCGGTCCGATTGTTAGAGTAGCTAACATCTGTGGATCCAATTCTGTAATGACCCGTATTCTACACATCATAGGATCGTAGAATATTTATTTCTTTCACATACGAAGTCGTATGGTCATGTAACTTTGGGGGACGACTATTGGGGTCATTTCCCATGTTCATGATTTTTCCCGATTTTTAAATGACCATTTTACCCCTAGTTATCACTGTTTTGGCCATAACTTTTGACTGGAAAGGAATTTTGGCCTGAAACCACTCCCATTGGCTCCGGATGATTGTTTCTCTTTCCGTAGAGTGGTCACATTAGCCAAACGGACTCACCTTTTGGGAGATATGGCTGAAACAAGTTTCAGATGGTGAAAAACAGCTTAAGTGGGCTTAAGCGGGTGATTAGCAGCTAGGCCCAAGGGGAATTTCGGGTTTAGGGGGATATAGGTGCTGATTAGGGTTAGAAAACATTTCTTTAGACATTTTCCAGCCGCCACTTTCATTCCTCTTAACCTAGCCATGGCCTCCACTCTCTAAATCTCTCTAAAACACCCAAAATCGCTTCCTAATCAAGGATTAAGGCTTAGAGGCATCAAATCAAGGGGGATTAGCACAAGAACCGAGGTAGAGCTGCTGTTATACATTGGAATTCGTGCAAATCAGAGGTTCACTTCAGGTCCGAAAGTTTTATAGTGGCAAAGGTGAGTGATAGCATCATTTTGACACTAATTACAGTTAATTAAGGGTAATTAGTGAAGATTAGCGAATTTATACGTAAATAAATTCCGGAAAAATTCTTAAAATTCTAAAATAATGTTTTAAGGCTCTGTTAGAAATTTGGGTTAATTTCGATGTGTTTTGCTAATCGTATGCTTAAACATGATTAAGAGGGATTATGGGAAAATATGAAGTTCTAGTCACTTTTGATCCATCTTGATTCATTTAAATTGTTGTTTGTTGCTTGTGGTTGCTGTTATATGTTGCTACGACTCTTTGGTATGTTTTATGATTGATTAGAATAGTTAGATTGGTCGAAAACGCCGTCGTATGGCGCAAAACACTCGCTAGAAAAGCTGCAGGAAATGCTACAGAGATCCGGATCGGATCGGGTAGGGGATCGGATCGGGTAGGGATCGGATCGGACATGTCTGAACCGGATCGGGGCGTGGTATTTTCTGGGGCATGACGTGAAGAGGCGACAATGAAGGTCTGATCGGATCGGAGGGGCGTAGCGTGGGATCGGAAGGACAAGGGGGACCGAAGTGGAAGAAAGAGGAGCCTGGATACCATATTCCGAACCGAACCGAGAGCAATACACGAACCGAGCTGATGCTAACGAGACAGAGACGGAGGCACTCAAGCTATGGAGTATCCGAACTGAACCGCTTCAGAATCATCGAACCGAACCGCATGAGGGAGAGCACCGAACCGAACCGCATGAGGGAGAAGGACCCGAACCCAGAGGATGGTGGCACTCCGAACCGAACCGGGGTACGTATCCGAACCGAACCGACATGGGTGACCGGACCGAACCGGACGTGTACTTTTACTACTCCGTGATGACTCTTCTGAAGACCAACTCCAATTCGACCAAACCCGAGATGCAAAGGAAGTCCAAATGAGAAGTTAGAGCTCAGGATTCAGATGGGAATCAACGAGTTCGCTTCATGGATGGGCTTTGCTGCGGGACGCGTGCCAAGGAGTTATCGACGTCTATAGCATTGGACCACTATGGTAGGAGGTACGAAGGCGGATTCAGGGCCATTATGGCATCGGTAGAACCAAGGGCTACGACCAATGAAGTGGGTCATTGAAATGTTTGGTCATGACTCCAAGTGTTTGGCTTGGTCACAAAAGGGTTTCTACAAGTCGGGATTCGTCGTTACCTCAGTTTGTCTAGTGTTCCAAAGTGGTAGATGTCGTACGCTTTACGCACTGAGTGAGAGATGTGAGGATGGTTGCTATGGATGATTTGTTTGCTATCATTGTGACCTGCACACCCCACCCCCGTATTATTACACTATTTATTATGGCACCTTGGAGTATTGTACGGTATGTGGTACTAACTCTCTGGTTGCAGGTCCAGGTTCAGGTATGGTTTAGTATACCTGTTATTACTCTGTTTAGATGCTTATCGCTCATACCAGGCTTTATGTCTGACCCAGAGTTTTATGTCTCTTCTTATTACTCTGGGTGCTCACACGAGCGGACTAGAGACAGGTTAGCTGGTGATGCACGGGTAGATGATCCAGAGACGAGCAGGAGGCTTCCACGTACTATATACATAATATTCTCCCTGTGTTGTTGAAGATCACTGCTTGGGCATTGTTGGTGTATCTTCTACTTTAGCTTTCTTTTGTGTTAGAGACAGTAAATTTGGAAAATTGTAATAAGCTGTATATGGATTTCCGCTGCTCTGATGATTGATGTTGATTTTAGTTATCAGCTTATGCACTGTCTCGCCTGTTTTATGTCAAGTATATTATTATTATATTTTATCCCATGCGCTGTGAGATATTCTACAGGTCCCTTGATTAGTTCATTCTCTTCTTTCTTTTCTTCTGACGACCGTTCTGTGCTAGCTGGGCATGTGTACAACGCACTTTCGGAGGAAATGCAGGCTGGTGCGGGACGGGCCGTCACACTTGGTATCAGAGCTCTAGGTTGCGTAGTTAACCTAGGGAAGTTATCAGGGAGAGATAATACACGTATACGAGAGAGCGTATTTGTGATTACTTTGGTTTTTAAAAGCTATATATATATACTATTAGTAGTATAAGGATGAAGTCGTACTGCACTAGCACCACTATGGAATCGTTAATCGTTTCTTTTTTCAGATTGACGATGAGCCGAGATACTAGAGGTGCTGGTAGGTGAACCAATAATGGGAATGCTGCTGACATGAGGACGATGTTTACTGACCTCATGAGAGAGATGCTTAGAGATGTGCATAGGGCAGCTCCCAATGGTGGAAATGGTGGTGGTCCAATGGTGCAGGCGCCAAGAGTCGACTTCGCCAAGCTGAATAAGGATTATACTAGTCTTGGTGGGAAATCATTCCACGGAACGGAGTCGGCTACGGACGTTCAGGATTGGTTGGATAGTTGCGAACGTATCTTCGAGGATTTGGGTATCGAGGATGCGATGAAGAGAAAGCTAGCGTCCCGTCAGCTGCAAGGGCGGGCAATGAATTGGTGGAATGCTATAAAGGCAGCTACTCCCGAAGACCAGATTACTTGGGAGCAGTTTAAGGCTCGCTTTAGTGAGAAGTTCATTCCAGCTGCTCAGAAGTAAATGTTGTTTAAGAAGTTCTTGGAGCTCAAGCAGAATGGCAGAGCTATCTCGGAGTATATTGCTGAATTTGACACTTTGTCAAAATATGGGTTATCTCTTATTGATACTGCCGAGAAAAAGAATGAGAAATTCATAACTGGTTTGGATCAGTACTTGGGGGAAAAACTTATTAACCACATCGATGAGACGTTTGAATCGATTGTGGGGAAAGCGTTAAGATCAGAAAGTCTCTACCCTAAGTCGAAGACTGAGGTTGCATCCGCAGATGAGCCAAAACCACAAGCTAGTGGTGGAGGCAAAGGTGGTTCTCAGAATAAGAGAAAGCAGAATCAGGCTAAGGACGGCCAGAAGAAAAAGAATAAGCAAGATGTGGAGTGCTTCAGCTGTGGTAAGAAGGGCCATTATGCTAGTAATTGTCGGGCCAAGCCAGCGGATAGGAAGTGCTTCAACTGTGGCCAAATGGGACATCACAAGGACAAGTGTCCACAGCCCCCTAAGGAAAAGCAAATGGTGAACGCATACGCTCTTAATGCTATTCCTTCTTCGTCGAATGCCCCAACAGTGGCGGAGAAGGGAAAGAATGTCGTCATTCAAGGTATGCTTTCTGTTTATGATGTTCCTGTTAGGGTTTTGTTTGATACCGGAGCTTCCAGTTCTTTCATATCTAGTGACCTGGTAGATAGGTTGGGATTGGAGCCCGAGATTGTCGATAGACCTTTAGTAGTGACAAACCCGATTGGTGGTTCGACTAGCCTTAGCATGATTTGTCGCAATGTGGTCTTATCGAGTCATGGATGCATGTTTGTTTGTGATTGCTTTGTTTTGGGCTTTACTGGGTTTGGCATTATTTTGGGAGTAGATTGGCTCCAAAGATATGGGGTGGTGGTAGACTGTGAGGGCTTGTTGGTGACAGCTAGAGCGGATGATGGGCGGAGGATAGTGTTTGGTGGTCTACCCAGTAAGGGGGTATTGGCTAGTTTTCTAAACTCCCTCGACATTCCGCATAGTGAGTTTTCAGGTTTGCCCGTAGTTGGCCAGTATCCGGATGTTTTCAAAGAAGTGACCGGACTTCCACCACACCGAGAGATTGAGTTTCGTATTGATTTGGTAAAAGATGCCAGACCTATAGTGATGCCACTTCGTCGTATGGCACCAAGGGAGCAGCGAGAGCTCGAGGTGCAAGTCAGCGATCTTTTGAAGAAGGGATTTATCAGAAGGAGCGTTTCTGAATGGGGAGCACCAGTTGTGTTTGCTACCAAGGCAGATGGTTCCCTTCGGTTGTGTGTAGACTACCGCGAGTTGAATAAAGTGACGAGGAAGAACAAGTATCCTCTACCGCGGATAGATGATTTGTTTGATCAGTTGAGTGGCGCGAGAGTATTTTCTCAGTTGGATCTCGCGACAGGTTTTCATCAGCTTAGAGTGGAAGCTGAGAGTATAGCTAAAACGGCATTTCGGACGCCGTCTGGGTTTTATGAGTGGTTGGTCATGCCATTCGGGCTGACCAATGCCCCAGCATATTTTGTGGATCTTATGAATAGGGTATTCAGAGATCAGTTGAATAAGTTTGTCCTTGTGTTCGTTGATGATATTTTGGTCTATTCGAAGACAGAGGAAGAACACAAGGAACATTTAAGAGTAGCGATGGAGGTGTTGAGAAAACACCAATTGAAAGCAAAGTTTTCTAAGTTTCACTTCTGGAAAAGGGAAGTGAGGTTCTTGGGCCATGTTGTATCAGAGAATGGTATTGCCGTGGACCCAGCGAAGGTGGCTACGGTACAAGATTGGCCTACGCCCAAGAATGTAGCAGATGTAAGAAGTTTATTGGGATTAGCGGGATATTATCGTAAGTTTATCCAAGGCTTCTCCAAGATAGCAGCACCGTTGACTCAGTTGACAAAGAAGAATCAAGCTTTTGTCTGGGATGAAAGGTGCGAGAATGCATTCAAGAGTCTAAAGGACAAGTTGACAAGGGCACCAGTGTTAGTCATTCCTAAGGGGGATGAAGAGATGACTGTATACACGGATGCCTGTGGTACCGGACTGGGTGCTGTATTGATGCAAGGCGGTAGGGTTGTAGCTTACGCAAGTCGGCAGTTGAAACCGCACGAGAGAAGATACCCGACCCATGATTTAGAATTGGCAGCAATCGTGTTCGCGTTAAAGATGTGGAGACACTATCTCTTGGGAGAAAGATTTGAGCTGTTTACAGACCATAAGTCGTTAAAGTATCTCTTCTCTCAGAAGGATTTAAATCTCCGTCAGCAGAGATGGTTAGAGTTCTTAGCTTCCTATGATTTTGACATCGCATACACACCGGGAAAGGGCAATGCGGTGGCTGATGCATTGAGTAGAAGACATGCCAGCTTAGGGGCTATGTTCCTTGAATGGAAGCAACTGGAGTTTATTGCGGGGTTTGATTTCAGACCAAAGTGCGAATTGGATCCAGAAATGTTAGCAAGTTTGACGATCAGACCCACTTTGATTGAGCGGATCGGCTCTAGTCAGAGGGATGATCCTAACCTATTGGAAATCATCTCCAAGTTAGAGATGGGTATCGATGAGGAGATGAACAAGTATGGGCTTGATCGAGATGGATGGCTTAGAAAGAATGGAAAGCTTGTTGTACCCAATGTCAATGGATTGAGGGATGAAGTGCTTAGAGAATGTCATCACTCAAAGCTAACTATACACCCCGGTGGTAACAAGATGTATCGAGATATGAAGCAGACTTACTACTGGGAAGGGATGAAAAGGGATGTTGGGAAGTTTATATCCAAGTGCATGAATTGCCAGCTAGTTAAAGCCGAGCAAAAGAAGCCTAGTGGATTGCTACAGCCATTAGAAATTCCTGAATGGAAATGGGAGCAAGTCTCGATGGATTTCATCGATGGTTTACCAAGGACTAGATCGGGATATGACAACATTTGGGTAATTGTAGATCGACTGACTAAAAGTGCAAGGTTTATACCAGTCAAATCGACTAGAACGGCAGCTAAGTTAGCAGAATTGTATATGAAGTGGATAGTGAGATTCCATGGAGTACCTAAAAGCATTGTGAGTGACCGAGACCCGTTGTTCACTAGTGGGTTTTGGAAGAGCTTACAAGAAGCTCTAGGGTCAGAGTTACATCTTAGTACCGCATATCATCCTCAGACCGACGGTCAGACGGAGAGGGTGAATCGTATTTTGGAAGATCTCTTGAGAGCATGTATATTGGATTTTGGTGGATCATGGGATGACCATTTGCATCTAGTAGAGTTTGCATTAATAATAGCTACCAATCCAGTATCGGTATGGCTCCATATGAAGCTTTGTACGGAAGACCGTGCAACTCACCATCATGTTGGATAGAGACTGGCGAGAAGTTTGTGCTTGGACCAGATGTGGTGAGAGAAACGTCGAATAAGATTAAGATCATTCAGCAACGAATGAAAGCTGCTCAAGATAGGCAGAAGAGCTATGCTGATAAGAGGAGAAGAGACTTGAAATTCTCCGTTGGCGACTTGGTGTTTGTCAAGATTTCTCCGTTGAAGAGCGTAATACGATTTGGAAGGAGAGGCAAGTTGGCACCAAGATTTGTTGGCCCATTCCCTGTTCTTGAACTGGTCGGGAATTTGGCATATAGAATTGACTTACCAGAGAAGATGGCGGGAGTTCATAACGTATTTCATGTTTCC
Organism: Allium sativum; assembly: GCA_030737875.1. Classification (NCBI taxonomy): domain Eukaryota; kingdom Viridiplantae; phylum Streptophyta; class Magnoliopsida; order Asparagales; family Amaryllidaceae; genus Allium; species Allium sativum. The sequence continues at coordinate 522,364,130 of CM060923.1, read as the reverse complement.
CAACTAAGGAAGTTCGTTCACGACTCAGATATGACTATTTCACCTGATCAGTTAGAGGACTTCGAAGTAGAACCCGAGGCGGTTGGGAACCGCAAGCCGGTCCGTATTGTCGAGCACGACATGAAGCAACTTCGAAGGAAGGCGGTGAAGTTAGTCAAGATTCAGTGGGGCGAGGACGAGAATGATTGTACTTGGGAGACAGAGGAGAACATTAGGAAGGCACACCCAGAACTCTTTGCCTGGTAAGATTTTGATTTCGATTTAGTTTTCCGCATGCTAGGATAGGCTTGCTTGCTTGTTTTGCATGTTTGATTGTTGTATGTAGTTGGTAGGCATGCGGGATCCTTTGTATGTTTTGGGTTAAGGAATTTCGGGGGCGAAATTTCTTAAGGGGGGGAGAGTGTAACGACCCGTATTCTACACATCATAGGATCGTAGAATATTTATTTCTTTCACATACGAAGTCGTATGGTCATGTAACTTTGGGGACGACTATTGGGGTCATTTCCCATGTTCATGATTTTTCCCGATTTTTAAATGACCATTTTACCCCTAGTTATCACTGTTTTGGCCATAACTTTTGACTGGAAAGGAATTTTGACCTGAAACCACTCCCATTGGCTCCGGATGATGGTTTCTCTTTCCGTAGAGTGGTCACATTAGCCAAACGGACTCACCGTTTGGGAGATATGGCTGAAACAAGTTTCAGATGGTGAAAAACAGCTTAAGTGGGCTTAAGCGGGTGATTAGCAGCTAGGCCCAAGGGGAATTTCGGGTTTAGGGGGATATAGGTGCTGATTAGGGTTAGAAAACATTTCTTTAGACATTTTCCAGCCACCACTTTCATTCCTCTTAACCTAGCCATGGCCTCCACTCTCTAAATCTCTCTAAAACACCCAAAATCGCTTCCTAATCAAGGATTAAGGCTTAGAGGCATCAAATCAAGGGGGATTAGCACAAGAACCGAGGTAGAGCTGCTGTTATACATTGGAATTCGTGCAAATCAGAGGTTCACTTCAGGTCCGAAAGTTTTATAGTGGCAAAGGTGAGTGATAGCATCATTTTGACACTAATTACAGTTAATTAAGGGTAATTAGTGAAGATTAGCGAATTTATACGTAAATAAATTCTGGAAAAATTCTTAAAATTCTAAAATAATGTTTTAAGGCTCTGTTAGAAATTTGGGTTAATTTCGATGTGTTTTGCTAATCGTATGCTTAAACATGATTAAGAGGGATTATGGGAAAATATGAAGTTCTAGTCACTTTTGATCCATCTTGATTCATTTAAATTGTTGTTTGTTGCTTGTGGTTGCTGTTATATGTTGCTACGACTCTTTGTTATGTTTTATGATTGATTAGAATAGTTAGATTGGTCGAAAACGCCGTCGTATGGCGCAAAACACTCGCTAGAAAAGCTGCAGGAAATGCTACAGAGATCCGGATCGGATCGGGTGGGGGATCGGATCGGGTAGGGATCGGATCGGACATGTCTGAACCGGATCGGGGCGTGGTATTTTCTGGGGCATGACGTGAAGAGGCGACAATGAAGGTCTGATCGGATCGGAGGGGCGTAGCGTGGGATCGAAAGGACAAGGGGGACCGAAGTGGAAGAAAGAGGAGCCTGGATACCATATTCCGAACCGAACCGAGAGCAATACACGAATCGAGCTGATGCTGATGAGACAGAGACGGAGGCACTCAAGCTATGGAGTATCCGAACCGAACCGCTTCAGAATCACCGAATCGAACCGCATGAGGGAGAGCACCGAACCGAACCGCATGAGGGAGAAGGACCCGAACCCAGAGGATGGTGGCACTCCGAACCGAACCGGGGTACGTATCCGAACCGAACCGAGCATGGGTGACCGGACCGAACCGGACGTGTACTTTTACTACTCCGTGATGACTCTTCTGAAGACCAACTCCAATTCGACCAAACCCGAGATGCAAAGGAAGTCCAAATGAGAAGTTAGAGCTCAGGATTCAGATGGGAATCAACGAGTTCGCTTCATGGATGGGCTTTGCTGCGGGACGCGTGCCAAGGAGTTATCGACGTCTATAGCTTTGAACCACTATGGTAGGAGGTACGAAGGCGGATTCAGGGCCATTATGGCATTGGTAGAACCAAGGGCTACGACCAATGAAGTGGGTCATTGAAATGTTTGGTCATGACTCCAAGTGTTTGGCTTGGTCACAGCAGGGTTTCTACAAGTCGGGATTCGTCGTTACCTCAGTTTGTCTAGTTTTCCAAAGTGGTAGATGTCGTACGCTTTACGCACTGAGTGAGAGATGTGAGGATGGTTGCTATGGATGATTTGTTTGCTATCATTGTGACCTGCACACCCCACCCCCGTATTCTTACACTATTTATTATGGCACCTTGGAGTATTGTACGGTATGTGGTACTAACTCTCTGGTTGCAGGTCCAGGTTCAGGTATGGTTTAGTATACCTGTTATTACTCTGTTTAGATGCTTGTCGCTCATACCAGGCTTTATGTCTGACCCAGAGTTTTATGTCTCTTCTTATTACTCTGGGTGCTCACACGAGCAGACTAGAGACAGGTTAGCTGGTGATGCACGAGTAGATGATCCGGAGACGAGCAGGAGGCTTCCACGTACTATATACATAATATTCTCCCTGTGTTGTTGAAGATCACTGCTTGGGCATTGTTGGTGTATCTTCTACTTTAGCTTTCTTTTGTGTTAGAGACAGTAAATTTGGAAAATTGTAATAAGCTGTATATGGATTTCCGCTGCTCTGATGATTGATGTTGATTTTAGTTATCAGCTTATGCACTGTCTCGCCTGTTTTATGTCAAGTATATTATTATTATATTTTATCCCATGCGCTGTGAGACATTCTACAGGTCCCTTGATTAGTTCATTCTCTTCTTTCTTTTCTTCTGACGACCGTTCTGTGCTAGCTGGGCATGTGTACAGCGCACTTTCGGAGGAAATGCAGGCTGGTGCGGGACGGGCCGTCACAAATTCACATTTAGGTATTAAGCCATATGCTGCGATATATTCCAGTTGCTTCCATTCTAAAAACAAAACCCCTAAACTGGCATGTCTCCTTCTCAAGGCACCAGCTACCGCATTGCCTTTCCCAAGTGTGTATGCGATATCAAATTCATATGAAGCCAAGAACTCTGACCATCTCTGCTGACGACGATTTAAATCCTTTCGGGAGAAAAGGTACTTCAACGACTTGTGATCGGTTAACAACTCAAATCTTTCTCCCAAGAGATAATGTCTTTACATCTTCAATGCGAACACGATCACTAACAATTCCCAATCATGGGTTGGATATCTTTTCTCATGTGGTTTCAGTTGTCGACTAACATAAGCTACAACCTACCTCCTTGCATCAATACAACACCTAGTCCGGTACCACAAGCATCCGTGTATACCATTATCTCTTCGTTCCCTTTAGGAATAACTGACACTGGTGCACTCATAAACTTCTTCTTCAGAACCTTAAATGCATTCTTGTACCTTTCGTCCCAGATGAAATCTTGATTCTTCTTGGTCAACTGAGTTAAAGATGCTGATATCTTGGAGAATCTTGGATGAACTTATGATAATATCCAGCTAATCCAAAGAAACTTCTTACATCTGTTGCATTCCTGGGTGTAGACCAGTCTTGTACCGTAGCCACTTTAGCAGGATCCATGACAATACCATTTTCTTAAAATTTATGGCCCCAGAATCTCACTTCCCTCCTCTAGAAGTGAACTTTAGAAAACTTCGCTTTCAATTGGTGTTTTATCAACACCCCCATCACTATCCTCAAATGTTCCTTCTGTTCTTCCTTTGTCCTCGAGTAGACCAAGATATCATCCATGAACACAAGAACAAACTTATTCAACTTATCCCTGAATACCCTATTAATAAGATTCACAAGATATGCTAGTGCATTGGCCAACCCGAATGGCATAACCAACCACTCATAAAATCCATACAACATCCTTAATGCCGTTTCAGGAATACTCTGAGCTGCCACTCGGAGCTGATGAAATCCTGTCGCGATATCCAATTGGGAGAACGCTCTCGTGCCACTTAACTGATCAAACAAATCATCTATCCGCGGAAGAGGATACATATTCTTCCTCGTCACCTTATTCAACTTGTGGGAGTCCACACAAAAACGAAGGGAACCATCTTCCTTCATAGCAAATACAGCTGGTGCCCCCACTCGGAAACACTTCTTCTAACAAATCCCTTCTTCAAAAGATCGCTCACTTGCACCCCGCGCTCTCGCTACTCACTTGGGGAAATAAGACGAAGAGGCATCACTATAGGTCTGGCATCCTTCACTAAATCAATCCGAAACTCGATCTCTCGGTGTGGTGGAAGTCCGATCACTTCCTTGAAGATGTTTGGATACTGGCCAACAACAAGCACATTTGACAACTCATCATGCAGGATGTCGAGGGAATTTAGAAAACTAGCCATCAGCACATCACTAGATAGGCTACCAAACAGTACCCTCCGCCTATCATCCACCCTATTGTTCACCGAAGACACCTCACTACCCACCACCACCCCATATCTTTGGAGCCAGTCGACTCCCAAAATAATGCCGAACCCAGTAAATCCCAAATCAAAGCAATCACAAGCAGACATACATCCATGACTCGATAAGACCACATTACGACAAATCATACTAAGGCTAGTCGAACCACCTATTGGGTTAGTCACAACTAAAGGTGTATCGACTATCTCGGGTTCCAATTCCAACCTATCAACTAGGTCACTAGATATGAAGGAATGGGAAGCCCCGGTATCAAACAACACTCGAACAAGAACATCATAAACAGAAAGCATAGCTTGAGTCACGATATTCTTTCCCTTCTACGCCGCGGTTTGGGCATTCGATGAAGAAGGGACAACATTGATAGCATATTCTTTCACGATATGCTTCTCTTAGGAGGTTGTAGACATTTATCCTTAAGATGTCCCACTTGGCCATAGTTGAAGCACTTCCTATCCGCTGGCTTGGCTCTATAATCTTTGGCATAGTGGCCCTTCTTGCCACAACTAAAGAACTCGATATCTTTCTTGTCTTTCTTTGGCCATCCTTGGTCTGGTTTTGCTTCCTCTTATTCTGAGAATTATTCTTGCCTCCACCGCATGCCTGCAGCTTAGGTCCCTTTGTAGATGTAACAACGACCTTAGTCTTGGGTTTAGGATAAAGGCTCTCTGATCTCAATGCTTTCCCAACAACCGATTCAAAAGTCTCATCAATATGGTTTATAAACCTTTCCCCCAACTACTTATCTAAGCCAGTAGTGAGCTTCTCCTTCTTCTTCTCGGTAGTATCGATAAGAGGTATTCCATACTTCGATAAGGTATCAAATTCAGCAATATACTCCGAGACTGCCCTACCATTCTGATTAAGGTCCAGAAATTTCCTAAACAATTCTGACTTCTGAGCAGCTGAGATAACTTATCACTGAAATGAGTCTTAAACAGATTCCAAGTAACTTGATTCGTTGGATTAGCTGCCTTAATAGCATTCCACCAATTCATAGTCCGTCCTTGAAGTTAATGTGATGCTAGTTTTCACTTCATCGCATACTCGATACCTAAATCCTCGAAGATGTGTTCGCAGCTATCAAGCCAATCCTGAACTTCCGTAGCCGATTCCGTTCTGGGGAACGACTTCCCACCAATACTAGTGTAATCCTTGCCGAGTTTGGAGAAATCGGCTCTAGGCACCTGCGCTTTTGCACCACAACCGTTATCAGCATTAGGAACTGCCCCCTGAACATCCCTAAGCATCTCTCTCATGAAGGTAAACATCGTCCTCATATTAGGATCATTCCTATTATAGGCCCTTGAACCCATACTCCCTATATATCGGCTCATCGTTCAGTCTGTAAAGAGAAAACGATAAACCATCTCCTTAGTGGTGACAGTGTGGTGTGACTTCGTCCTTAGCTATACCAGTAGTGTGTATGTATATATAGCTTTTGAAAACCAAAATATCACAAATACACGCTCTCATATACGTATACTATCTCTCTCTGATGTCTTCCCCTAGGTTGACTATGCAACCTAGAGCTCTGATACCAAATGAGACGGCACGCCACGGACCAGCCGGCATTTCCCCGAAAATGTGCTGTCCAATGCCCGACTAGCACGGGACGGTCATCAAAAAAAAGAAACAAGATAATGAATCATCAAAGAACCTGTAGTATATCTCACAGCGCCTGAAATAAAATATAATAGTAACATAGCTTGACATAAAACAGGCGAGACAATGCAAAAGCTAAAAACTAAACCATCGTAGCAGCGAAATCCAAATATATAGCTTATGATCCAAACCATCATTATTACAACTTCAAAATTCTATCTCTAAAGCAAAATAGAAAAGGTACACTACTAATGCCCAAAGCAGTGACAACCAACAAAACATGGAGAATATATGTAAAATAATACGTGGAAGCGTCCTGCTCGTCTCCGGACAACAACTCATACATAATCACCTAACCTGCCTCTAGTCTACTCGTTTAGGAGCACCTAGAGTAATAAGAAGAGATGTAAAACTCTGGGTCAGACAAAAGTCTGGTATGAGTAGCAGCAAAGTAAAACAATAACAGTTATGAATAGTCATACCTGAACCGATACCTGCAACTAAAGAGTTAGCACGACAAGATATAAAGTACTCTAGAGTAACACTAACTTAAAGTGTGAAAATGGGACTGTGCATGACATGTTGATAGCAAACATCAAACATAGCAATCATTCACACATTTCTCACTCAGTGCATAAAGCATACGATATCCATATCTTTGATCACCCAATACTTTGATGCTTTCACTCTGCCCTTGGACGTCATAATGACCCCATTGCACTGATCCACAACGACTAATCCTTTGCTATGTCCACTTTGCCCTTTTGGAGTCATGAAGACTCCACTGCACTGGCTCGTAACCTTCCAACGATCACTTGCCTTTGGGAGTCTTAACGGTCCCATTGCGCTGATCCATTGCCGCCGATCCGTCTTTTAGTGTGAGCCAAAGCTATAGATATCGACAACCCCTTAGCACACGTCCTGCAGCAAAGTCCTATCATTAAGCTAACTCGTTGGTTCGCATCTGGATCCTGAGTTCTAACTTCCTATTTGGACTACCTTTGCATCTTTGGTTTTGGTCTCCCCCTAGGTTTAGTTCGTAGCTCTAAGCATCCATTCATGTCCATACTTTAGTTCTGATATGCACGGTTAGTGACTCGTATGGTGGACCGGTTCATGGCTGGTGCTCCAATCTGCTTCATGGCTCGCCCTCAACTCTGGCTCGAGGGATGCTCCAGTTAGTGATCTCCTGGTGGTAGCGTCAGTCCATGGTTCGCTCGTGGCACCGGTTCGTGGCACACATATGGATCCGGTGCGTGACTTCATTTCCTAATAGTGACCTGACTCGTGATTGACGGCTCGTGACCCTCAAAATGAAGCAGTTCGTGGCCTTCAAAGTGAAATTACTCGTGGGTGAGCACGGGTGAAATCGGGACACTAGGTGCATCACGAGTGGGGTCGGCTCGCATGGGTGCTTCACGATCAGGGGGGGGGTCTAACCAATTTCTGCAACTTTTTTAGCAAGCTATTTACACCATACGACAGTGTTTTCGACCATTCTAACTCCACTAACAAATCACAAATCATACCATACAGTAATAGCAACATGTATACTCAACCACAAACCCAAAATAACAATTTAACATGACAATATGGATCAAACATACCTAAAACCCATATTTTTTCCTTAATCAAATTTGACTAAATCTACCATTAGCATTAGTTAACTTAACCCAAATTGGACCAAATTTCTAATAGAGGCATAAAATACTTTTTAAAATTCCAACATATTTTTCCAGATTTTTGTCATACATAATTTCGTTAATTAACACTAATCACCCCTAACTAGCCGTAATTAGTGTAAAACATGCTAATCACTCACCTTAGCCATAAATAAATCTCAGATATGAAAATATCTCTAGTTAGGGTCGAATCTCTATGCAACACAGTAGCTCTATCTCGATTTCTATGATGATCCGCTTTAATCTAATGTTGATTTGACTAATACGTGATTAGAAAGTGATTAAGGATGAATTTAGAAGGTGGAGGCCATTGCTAGGTTTTAAGAAATGTAAAAGGCAGTTGGAAAAATGACAAAAACTGATTTTCCAATCCCTATCCGCCTTCCCATAACCCTAATCCCAAAATGGGTTATGGGCCCATATGCTTATTACCCTAATTGGGCCCGGTTAAGTTGTTTTTCGCCTTCTAACCATTATTTAAACCATATCTCCCAAACGTTAAGTCCGTTTGACTAATGTGACCACTCTACGGAAAGGTAAACCATCATCTGAATCCAGTAGAAGTGGTTTCAGATCAAAATTCTATACCAATTAAAAGTTATAGGCAAAAATATAGTTGCTAGGGGAAAAATGGTCATTTAAAATTCGGCAAAAATCATGAACATGAGAAATGACCCCAATAGTTTCCCCAAAGTTACACAACCATACGACTTCATACGGAAAAAGAAATAAATATTCTGTGATCCTCCGAAACGTATAATGTGGGTCGTTACATCGAACTCTCGATCTTATGTTTTAAATTGACAAAGTCGAGTGTAGGGATTTCCCGATCGACGCTCTTTTTGGAGGACTAGACGGTTCTAGATCGCGACCGGCTCAACTGGAAAAATGATCGACTCTCCCCACGATGTGGGTGGATGGGGCGGGCACTGTGTATAAGGACCAAGAATGAATTCACTGGCGTATGGAAGATCGGAGATTACAAGCGATTCTGGCTTTATGTAGGTAAGTTATAGCCTGCAATCCGAGCCGAGGACGGGTTCTTGGAGTTGGCTCACTGAAACTTGCGTTTTGAAGGACATGACTACATGGAAATTTCCCGAACTATACAGAAAGTTAACGTTGTGGCTTCCGAGGTGCTCTGAACCCTCGATCTCAGCTTTCAAATTGGAAAACCGGACTCCCGGAATTTCTAGATTAACGCTCGTTTCGGTGGTTTGGCGTCTAACCAAACTAGGTAGAAATTTACTGTGGTGGTTTCCTAGCTGATGCAAACCATCAATCTCGGCTTCCAAATTTGCAAAGCCAAGTGCTCGAATTTCCCAATCAATGCTCGTTTCGGAGGCTGGGATCGCAACCGGGCCAATGTGAAAACGCATGGTTGCCCCATGGGGCAGGCAGGTCGGGCAGGCGATGCCCCAACTAGGCAAAAAGTTACTATGATGGGTTCTAGGGTACTTCAAACCCTCGATCCAGTCTTTCAAATTTGTTAATGTGAGTACAGGAATTTCCCGATCAATGCGCGTTTCGGAGTCACCGACGGTTTCGAGGCTGCCCAATCTCGGCAGAGAATTACTGTGGTGGCTTCCGGGGGGATCCAAACCCTCGATCTCAACTTTCGAACTGGCGAAGACGAGCACATGAATTCCTGATAAATGCGCGTTATGGAGGCTTGGAAGGATAAACAGCTGCCTAAACTCGATAGAAAGTTACTATGGTGGCTTTCAGGGATCTTCGAACCCTCGATCTTATCTTTTAAATTGGCAAAGCCAGCTGCGGGGATTTCCCGATCGGCACGCGTTTCGGAGGCCCGAACGGTTCCAGATCGTGAATGACCCGACTGGAAAAACGATCGGCTCCTTGGTGGGTGGGGCAGGCACTGTGTATATGGCCCGAGAATGAATTCACATCCGTACGATATATCGGAGATTACTAGTGATTTTGCCTTCACGTAGGTATGCTACAACCTGTAATTCGAACCGAGGATGGTTTTTGGGGTTACCTAACTGTAATACACATTTCTAAGGACAGGACTAGTGGGCTATATCCCACACCTTACATAAAGTTATAGTGGTGGCTTGCGAGGAGCTCCGAACCCGCGATCTCGGCATTTGAATTTGCAAAGTGCACTCCAGAAATTTCCAAATCATTGCTCGCTTCGGAGGCCCGGACGGTTTGGTGTCTAACCAAACTAGGTAGAAACTTACTATGGTGGTTTCCTAGTTGCTTGGAACCATCAATCTGGACTTCCAAATTTGCGAAGAAAAGTTTATGAATTTCCCAGTCAACATACGTTTCGAGGCTTGGACTGTTCCGTATCTCGACCAGGCCAACATAAAAATGATTGGCTGCACTCATGGGGTAGGTGGGTGGTGCGGGCGGTTCCCAAACTCGTTTGAAAGTTGGTATGATGAGTTCCGGGGCGCTTCGAACCCTCGATCCCGTCTTTTGAATTAGCGAATGCGAGTACAAGAATTTCCCGATCAATGCGTGTTTCGTAGTCCCTGACAGTTGGGCGGCTGCCCAATCTCGGCAGAAAGTTACTATGGTTGCTTCCGGGGTGATCCAAACCCTCGATCTTGGCTTCCAAATAGGTGAAGATGAGCGCATGAATTCACAATAGATGCAAGTTACGGAGGCACATATGGATAGACAACTGCCTAAACTTGACAAAAAGTTTCTATGGTGGCTTTCAGTGCTCTCCGAACCCTCGATCTTATCTTTTGAATTGGCAAAGCCGAGTGTAGGGATTTCCCGATCGATGCGTCTTCCGGAGACCAGGACGATTCCGGATCGTGACCATCCCAATTGGAAAAACGATCAGCTCCCCCATAGGGTGGGTGGGTGGGGTAGGCATTGTCTACAAGCCCCAAGAATGAATTCACAGCCGTATGGTAGATTAGAGATTACTAGCGATTCCGGCTTCATGTAGGCAAGCTGCAGCCTGTAATCTGAATCGAGGATGGTTTTTTGGAGTTAGCTCACTGAAGCGCATGTTTCGAAGGACAAGACTGTTGGGCTATATACCATAACCTATAGAAAGTTACAGTGGTTAATTTCGAGGAGCTCCGAACCCTCGATCTCGGCTTTCAAATTGGCAAAGCAGACTCCTGGAATTTCCAAATCAACACTCGTTACGGAGGCACAGATTGTTTTCCTTCTAACCAAACTAGGTAGAAACTTACTACGGTGGTTTCCTAGTTGCGCCAAATCATCAATCTCGGATTTTGAATTTGCGATGCCAAGTGTATGAATTTCCTAATCAACGCACATTTCGGAGGCTCGAACGGTTCCGTATCACGATCTGGCCAATGTGAAAACGATCGGCTGCTCCCATGGGGCGGGCGGTGCCCAAACTCGATAGAAAGTTACTATGGTGCGTTCCAGGGCGCTTCGAACCTTCAATCATGTCTTTCGAACCATAGAATGAAAGTAAAGGAATTCCCTAATCAATGTGCGTCTCGGAGTCCCCGACAATTGGGCTGTTGCCAAATCTCGTTAGAGAATTACCATGATGGCATCCGGGCGCTCCAAACCCCCGATCTCTGCTTTCGAACTGGCGAAGCCGAGCGTAAGAATTCCTGATAAATGCATGTTTCAGAGGCTCAAATGGATAGAAAACTACCTAAACTCGACAAAAGATACTATGGTGGCTTTTAGGGCTCTTCGAAACCTTAATCTTATCTTTTGAATTAGCGAAGACGTGTGCAGGGATTTCCCAATCGACGTGCATTTCGGCGGCCAGGACGATTTCGGATTACAACTGAAAAACGATAGGCTCAACCCCATTGGGTGGGTGGGTGGGTATACACTATGTATACGGCCCGAGAATGAATTCACCGCCATATGGTAGATCTGAGATTACTCACGATTTAACAACATGTAGGTAAGCTACAGCCTGTAATATGAACCGTGGATGGGTTTTTGAGTTAGCTCACTGGAACGCAAGTTTCGAAGGACATGACCATTGGGCGATATCCTGCACTCAACAAAAAGTCACCATTGTGGCTTCAAGGCGTTCTGAACCCTCAATCCCGGCTTTCGAATCGGCAAAGTGGACTCCTGGAATTTCTAGATCAACGCTCATTACGGAGGCACAGGCGGTTTGGCATATAACCAAACTAGGTAGAAATTAACTATGGTTGTTTCCTAGCTGCTCCGAACCATCAATCTCGACCTCCGAATTTGCGAAGCCAAGTGTACGAATTTCCGAATCAACGTGCATTTCGGAGGCTTGGACGGTTACATATCGCGACTGGGCCAACGTGAAAATGATCAGCTGTCCCCATGGGGCAGGTGGGCGGAGCGGGCGATGCCCTAACTCGGTAGAAAGTTACTATGATGGGTTCCAGAGCACTATGAATCCTCAATCCATTCTTTCGAACTGGCAAATGCGAGTACTGGAACTTCCCGATCAATGCGAGTTTCAAAGTACTCGATGGTTGGGCGACTGCCCGGTCTCGGTAGAGAGTTACTATGGTGGCTTTCAGGGCACTACAAACCCTCGAGCTCGACTTCCAAACAGGCGAAGCCGAGCACATGAATTCCCAATAAATGCACGTTTCGGAGGCTCAGATGAATAGAATACTGCCTAAACTTAACAAAAGTTACCATGATTTCTTTCTAGGCTCTCCGAACCCTCGATATTATCTTTTGAATTGGCAAAGCTGCGTGCAGCGATTTCTCGATCGATGCTCCTTTCGGAGGCTCGGAAGATTCCGAATCGAGACCGGCCCAACTGGAAAAACGATCGGCTCCCCTATGTGGTTGGTGGGTGGGGCAGGCACTATGTACAAGGCCAGAGAATGAATTCACCGCCATATGGAAGATCGGAGATTACAAGCGATTCCAGCTTCATGCAGGTAAGCTATAGCCTGTTATCCGAACCGAGGATGGGTTTTTGGAGTTAGCTCACTGAAACACGCATTTCGTAGGACTGGACTATTGGGATATATCCCACACTCTACAGAAAGTCACCATTACGGCTCCAAGGTGCTCTGAACTCCTGATCTCTTCTTTTGAATTGGCAAAGCGGACACCTGGAATTTCCAAATAAACGCTCGTTTCGGAGGCACAGATGGTTTGGCGTCTAACTGAACTTGGTAGAAATTTACTATGGTGGTTTCCTAGTTTCCCCGAACCATCAATCAGATTCTAAATTTGCGAAGCCAAGTGTACGAATGTCAAGATCAACACGCGTTTCAGAGGCTCGAACGGTTCCGTATCGTGACCAAGCCAACATGGAAATGGTCAGCTACCCCCGTAGGGCAGGTGGGTGGGGCGGGCAATGTCCAAACCCGGTAGAAAGTTACTATGGTGGGTTTTGGGGCTCTTCGAACCCTAGATCCTGTCTTTACAACTAGCGAATATGAGTGTAGGAATTTCCAGATCAACGCGCCTTTCTGAGTACCCGACGGTTAGGTAACTGCTCAATCTGGATAGAGAGTTACTATGGTGGCTTCCGGGGAACTCCAAACCCTCGATCTCGGCTTCCGAACCGCCAAAGCCGAGCGCATGATAAATGTGCGTTTCGGAGGCTCGCATGGGTATACAACTGCCTAAACTCGTAAAAAGTTACTATGGTGGATTTCGAGGTTTTCCGAACACTCAATCTTATCTTTTGAGTTTGGTAAAGCCGAGTGCAGGGATTTCTGGATCAATGCGCATTTCGGAGGCCTGGACGATACCAGATCACGACCGACCCAACTTGAAAAATGATCGGCTCCTTTCATGGGATAGGTGAGTGGGACAGACACAATGTGCAAGGCCCGAGAATGAATTCACCTCCGTATGGTAGATCGGAGATTACTAGCGATTCCTGCTTCATGTAGGTAAGCAACAGGTTGTAAACTGAATCGTGGAACTTTTTTTGAGTTAGCTCGCAGAAGCACAAGTTTCGAAGGACAGGACTATTCAGTGATATCCCGCATTCTACAAAAAGTCACCGTTTTTGCTTCTGAGGAACTCCGAACCCTCGATCTCGACTTTCGAATTGGCAAAGCGGACTCCTGGAATTTCTAGATCTACATTCATTTCAGAGGAACAGATAGTTTGGCATCTAACCTAATTAGGTAGAAATTTACTACGGTGGTTTCCTAGCTTCCCTGAGCCATCAATCCCAGCTTTCGAACTTGCGAAGCCAAATGTACGAATTTCCCAAACAATGCGCGTTTCGGAGGCACGGGCGGTTCCGCATCGTGACCGAGCCAACGTGAAAATGATCAGCTGCCACCATGGGGCAGGTGGGTGGGGCGGGCGGTGCCTAAACTTGGTAGAAAGTTACTATTGTGGATTCTGGGGCACTTTGAACCCTCGATCCCTTATTTTGAACTGGCAAATGTGTATAGGAATATCCCGATCAACGCGCGATTCGGAGTCCCCGACGGTTGGGTGGACGCCTAATCTCAGCAGAGAGTTACTATGTTGGCTTCCGGGGCGCTCCAAACCCTCGATCTCGGCTTTTGTACGGGCGAAGCCGAGCGCATGAATTCCCGATAAATGCGTGTTTTGGAAGCTCGAACAGATAGGCAACTGCCTAAAATCGACAGAATGTTACTATCATGGATTTCCAGGCTCTCCGCACCCTCGATCTTATCTTTTGAATTTGCAAAGCCGAGTGCAGGGATTTCCCGATCGACGCGCGTTTCGAAAGCTCGGACGGTTTCGGATCGCGACCGGCCCAACTAAAAAAATGGTTGGCTCCCCCATGGGGTGGGTCGATGGGGCAGGCACTGTGTACAAGGCCGAAGAATGAATTCACCGGCATACGGCAAATCAGAGATTACTAGCGATTTTGGCTTCATGTAGGTAAGCTACAGCCTGAAATCCGAGTTGAGGATGGGTTTTTGAGTTAGCTCACTGAAACACGCGTTTCGAAGGATATGACTTTTGTGCGATTTCTCACACTCTACAGAAAGTTACCATTGTTGCTTCCGAGGTGCTCTGAACCGTTGGTCCCAGCTTTCGAATTGGCAAAGCGCACTCCTGGAATTCCAGTTCGGAGGCACAAATGGTTTGTCGTCTGACCAAACTAGGAGGAAATTTAATATAGTGGTTTCCTCGCTTGTTTAAAACATCAATCTTGGCTTTCGAATTTGCGAAATCAAGTGTACGAATTTTTGGATCAATGCACGTTACAGAGTCTCGAACGGTTCTGTATCGTGATCGGGCCAATGTGAAAATGATCGACTTCCCACATGGGGCAGGTGGGTGGCGCGGTGGTGCCCAAACTCGGTAGAAAATTAATATGGTGGGTTCCGGAGCACTTCGAACTCACGATCCCATATATCGAACTGGTGAATCCAAGTATAGGAATTTCCCGATCAATGCGTGTTTCAGAATCCTCGACGATTGGGCGACTACTCAATCTCGGTAGAGAGTTACTATGGTGGCTTCCGAGGTGCTCCATACTCTCGGTCTCAGCTTTCGAACTAGCGAAGCCGAGCACATGAATTCCCGTTAAATGCGCGTTTTGGAGGCATAGATGAATAGAAAACTGCCTAAACATGATAGAAAGTTATTATAGTGGCTTTCGGGGCTCTCCAACCCTCGATCTTATCTTTTGAATGGGCAAATTCGAGTGCAGGGATTTTCCGATCGACTTGGGTTTCAAAGGCAAGGCCTGGACTGTTCCAGATCGCAACCGGCCAAACTGGAAAAATGATTGGCTTCCTCCATGGGCTGTGTGGGTGGGGCAGGCACTATGTACAAGGAACGGGAATGAATGCACCGTCGTATGACAGATCATAGATTACTACCGATCCTGGCTTCATGTAGTTAAGCTATAACCTTTAATCCAAACCGAGGTGGGTTTTTGGATTTAGCTCATTGAAACATGCGTTTTGAAGGAAACGACTGTTGAGCGATATCCCGCACTCAACAGAATGTTACCATTGTTGCTTCTGAGGCGCTCCTAACCTTCAATCTTGGCTTTCAAATAGGCCAAGCGGACTCTAGGTATTTCCAAATCAATGCTCATTTACGAGGCACGGATGGTTTGACATCTAACCAAATTTGGTAGAAATTTACTATGGTGGTTTCCTAGCTGCTCCGAGCCATCAATCTCGGCTTTCGAATTTGCAAATCAAGGTGTACGAATTTCCTGATCAACGCCCGTTTCAGAGGCTTGGACGGTTATCACAGACCGGGCCAACATGAAAGCGATCGGCTGCCCCCAAGGGGCAGGTGGGCGAGCGGTGCCCAAATACGGTAGAAAGTTACTATGGTGGGTTCTATGACGCTTCGAACCCTTGATCCCGTCTTTTGAACGGTTGAATACGAGTATAGGATTTTCTAAATCAACGTTCGTTTTAGAGTCCCTGATGGTTGGATAGTTGCCCAATCTAGGCAAAGAGTTACTATGGTGGCTTCGGGCGCGATCCAAACCCTCGATCTCGGCTTCCGAACTGGCGAAGCCGAGCTTATTCCTTCTCGATTAATCCGTGTTTCACAGGCTCAAATGGATATGAAACTGCATAAACTCGACATAAACTTACTATGTGGCTTTCGGGGCTCTCCGAACCCCCGATCTTATCTTTTGAATCGGCAAAGATGAGTGTAGGGATTTCACCATCAACGTAGGTTTCAATGGAACGGACGATTCCGGATCACGACTAACCCAATTAGAAAAAAAAATCGGCTTCCCCCATGGGTTGGCCGGGTGGGGCAGGCACTATGTACAATGCCCGAGGAAGAATTCACCACCGTATGGCAGATCAGAGATTACTTGTGATTCCGGCTTCATGTAAGTAAGCTACAGCCTTTAATCTGAACCAAGGATGGGTTGTTGGAGTTAGCTCACTGAAACATGCATTTTGAATGATAGAACTGTTGGTCTATATCCCGCACTCTACATAAGTTCATCGTTGTGGGTTCCGAGGCGATCTGAACCCTCGATCTCGACTTTTAAATTGGCAAAGCGGACTCTTGGAATTTTCAGATCAATGGTCCTTTCATAGGCATAAACTGATTGGCATCTAACCAAATTTGGTAGAAATTTACTATGGTTTTTTCCTGGTTTCTCTGAACCATCAATTTGGGCTGCCAAATTTGCGAAGCGAAGTGTATGAATTTCCTGATTAATGCGCGTTTCGGAGGCTCGGACCGTTCTGTATCGCGACTAGGCCAACATGAAAATGATCGGCTGCCGCAATAGGGCATGTGGGTGGGGCGGCGCTTAAACTCTGTTGAAAGTTACTATGATGGGTTACGGGGAGCTTCGAACCCTCAATCCAGTCTTTCAAACTTGTGAATGCGAGTATAGGAATTTCCCGTTCAACGCTCGTTTCGGAGTCCCCGGTGGTTGGGTGGCTGCCAAATCTTGGGAGAGAGTTACTATGGTGGCTTTCGGGACACTCCAAACCCTCGATCTCGGCTTCCAAACTAGCAAAGCCAAGCACTTGAATTCCGGATAAATGTGCATTTCAGAGGCTCGGATGGATAGACAGGTGCCTAAACCTCATAAAAGTTACTATTGTGGCTTACGGGGCTCTCTGAACCATCAACTTTGTCTTTTGAATTGGCAAAGCTGAGTGTAGGGATTTCCCATTCGATACACGTTTCGGGGGCCCGGAAGGTTTCGTATCGCAACCAGCCTAACTGGAAAAAACTATTGGCTCTTGGGGGGGTAGGTGGGGCATATCGGAGATTACTAGCGATTCCGACTTGTGGAAAATTAGAGATTACTAGCGAGAAAGCATTTACTGCCATGTGGAAGATCGGAGATTACTAGCGATTCCGGCTTCATGTCAGTAAGCTACAGCCTATAATCCGAACTGAGGATGGGTTTTTGGAGTTTACTTACTGAAACGCATGTTTCGAAGGACAGGATTGTTTGGCGATATCACACCCTCTATAGAAAGTTACCTATGTGGCTTCCTAGGCGCTTCAAACCCTTGATCTCAGCTTTCGAATTGGCAAATCGGACTCTTGAAATTTCCAAATCAACGCTCGTTTTGGAGGCATGGACGGATTGATGTTTAACCAAATTTGGTAGAAATTTACTATGGTGGTTTCCTAGCTAACCCGAACCCTCAATCTCGACTTTTGAATTTGCGAAGCAAGGCATACAAATTTCCCAATCAATTCGCATTTCGGAGGCTCGGACCATTCCATATCGTGCGACCTAGTGAATGTGAAAGTGATCGGCTGCCCCCATAGTGCAGGCGGGTTGGGCGGGCGGTGCCCAAACTCGGTCCAAAGTTACTATGGTGGGTCCCGGAGCATTTCGAACACTTATCTTGTCTTTTGAACGGGCGAATGCGAGTATAAGAATTTCCCGTTCAACGCGGGTTTCGGAGTCCCCGACGGTTCGGCAGTTGGCCAATCTCGGCAGAGAGTTACTATGGTGGCTTTTGGGGCAATCCAAACCATCGATCTCAGCTTCCGAACCGGCGGAGCCAAGTGCATGACTTCCTGATAAATGCTTATTTCAGAGGCTCGAATGGATATGCAACTTCTTAAACTCGAAAAAAACTTACTATGGTGACTTTGGGTGTTCTCCAAACCCTCGATCTTAAATTTTGAATTGGCAAAGACGAGTGCAGGTTTTTCACAATCGACGTGGGTTTCGGAGGCACGGACAGTTCCCGATCGCGACTAGCCCAATTGGAAATACGAATGGCTTCGCCCATGTGGTGGGAGTTGTGGCAGACCTTGTGTACAAGGCCTGAGAAAGAATTTACCACCATATGGAAGATCATAGAATATTAGCAATTCCGGTTTCATCTAGGTAAGCTGCATCCTTTAGTCCAAACCGAGGATGGGTTTTTGGAGGTAGCTCACTGAAACGAGCGTTTCGAATGACAGGACTGTTGGGCGATTTGCTGCACTCTACATAAAGCCACTGTTGTGGCTTCTGAGGTGGTCCAAACCCTCGATCTCTGTTTTCGAATTGACAAAGCGGACTCTTGGAATTTCCAGATCAACCCTCGTTTCGGAGGCATAGACGGTTCGGCATCTAACTAAAATAAGTAGAAATTTACTATGGTGGTTTCCAAGCCACTCCGAACCATCAATCCCAGCTTCCGAATTTGCAAAGCCAAGCGTACGAGTTTCCCGAACAACATGCGTTTCGGAGGCTCGGACGGTTCTGTACCGCGACTGGCCAATGTAAAAATAATCGGCAACGCACATGGGGCCGGTGGGTGGGGCGATGCCCAAATTTGGTAGAAAGTTACTATGGTGGGTTATGGGGCCTTTCGAACCCTAAATCCCGTCTTTCGAACTGGCGAATGCGAGGATTGGAATTTCCCATCAAACGCGCCTTTTGTAGTCCCCGACGGTTGGTAGGCTACCTAATCTCGGGAGAGAATTACTATGGTGAGTTTCGGGCACTCCAAGCCCTCGGCTTCCAAACTGGTGAAGCCGACCGCATGAATTCCCGATAAATGCATATTTCAGAGGATCAAACGGATAGACAACTGCCTAAACTCGACAAAATTTACTATGGTGTCTTTTCGGGATCTCCGAACCCTCGATCTTATCTTCTAAATTAGCAAAGCTGAGTGTAGGGATTTCCCATTCGACGTGCGTTCCAAAGGCCCGGATGGTTCCGGATCGTGACCGGTTTAACTTCAAAAACTATCGGATCTTGGAGTGTGGGTGTGGAAGATCGGAGATTAATAGCGATAATGGCTTATGGAAGAACGGAGATTACTAGCGAGAAAGAATTCATCGCCGTATGGTAGATCGGAGATTACTACCGATTTTGGCTTCATGTAGGTAAGCTACAGCATGTAATCCGAATTAAGGATGGGTTTTTGAAGTTAGCTCACTGGAATGTGCGTTTCGAAGAATAAGACTATTGGGTGATATCCCTTCTGTACAAAAAGTTACCGTTGTGGCTTCCCAGGCACTCCGAACCCTCGATCTTGACTTTCGAATTGGCAAAGTGGACTCCTGGAATTTCCAAATCAACATAGTTTCGAAGGCACGGACATTTTTTCATCTAACCAAACTAGGTTGAAATTCACCATGGTAGTTTCCTAGCTGCTTTGAACCATCAATCTCGGCTTCCGAATATGGGAAGCAAAGTGTACGAATTTCGCGATCAACGCGCATTTCAGATGCTCGGACAGTTCCGTATCCGACCGGGCCAATGTGAAAACGATTGGCTATCGCCATGTGATAGGTGGGTAGGGGAGGCGGTACCCAAACTCGAGAGAAAGTTACTATGGAGAGTTCCGGGGCACTTCAAAACCTCGATCCCGTCTTTCGAACCGGCGAACGCAAGTGTAGGAATTTCTCGATCAATGCGCATTTCGGAGTCTCCGACGGTTAGCGGCTGCAAAATCTCAGTAGCGAGTGACTACGGTTGCATGCGGGGCGCTCCAAACCCTCGATCTTGGCTTCTGAACTGGTGAATACAAGCCTATAAATTCCCGATAAATGTGCGTTTCGGCGGCTTGGACGGATAGATAATTGCTTAAACTCGACAAAAAGTTAATATGGTGGCTTTTGGGGCTCTTCGAACACTCGATCTTATCTTTTGAATTGGCATAGCCAAGTGTAGGGATTTCTCTATCGACGCGCGTTTCGGAGGTCCAAACGGTTCCATATCGCGACCGGCCCAACTTGAAAAAAGATCAGCTCCCCCCATGGGGCAGGTGGGTGGGGGAAGGCATTATTTACAAGGCCCGAGAATGAACTCACCACCGTATGGAAGATCGGAGATTACTAGCAATTCCGGCATCATGTAGATAAGCTACAGCCTATAATCCGAACTGAGGATGGATTTTTGAAGTTAGCTCACTGAAACGCGCGTTTCGAATGACCGGACTATTGGGCGATATCCCGCACTCTCCATAAAGTCACAATTATGGATTCCGAGGCACACTTGTAAATAGCCCTGTGTCTATTTAAAACTAGCCAATTAAGAATTCTCAGATGATGTACTAGCAGCGTATCAAAGATGCAATCATCGATTCTCCCAATAGACCACAATTAACGCGAGCAAACATATTAACCCTCGATCTTGGTTTTTGAATTGGCAAAGCAGACTCATGGAATTTCTAGATCAACGCTCGTTTTAGAGGCATGGATGGTTTAGCATCTAACCAAACTAGGTAGAAATTTAATGTGGTGGTTCCCTAGCTGCTTCGAACCATCAATCTCGGCTTTCGAATTTGCGATGTCACATGTATGAATTTCCCGACTAACGCACGTTATGGAGGATTAGATGGTTCCATATGCGACCGGGCCAATGTGAAAACTGTCATCTGCCCCAATAGGGCAGGTGGGTAGGGCGAGCGGTGCCCAAAATCGGTAGAAAGTTACTATGGTGGGTTCTGGGTGGATCCGAACCCTCGGTCCTGTCTTTCGAACTAGCGAATGTGAGTGTAGAAATTTCCCGATCAACGCGCGTTTCTGGGTCCCCGACGGTTGGGCAGATTCCCAATCTCGGCAGAGAGTAACTATGGTGGCTTCCGAGCCATTGCAAACCCTTGATCTCGGCTCCCAATATGGCGAAGCCGAGCACATGAATTCCCAATAAATGCGCGTTTTAGAGGAACAGACAGATAGATAACTGCCTAAAGTCGATAAAAAGTTACTATGGTGGCTTTTGGTGCTCTGCGAACACTCGATCTTGCATTTTGAAATGGCAAAGCCGAGTGTAGGGATTTCCCGATCGACGCTCGTCATGGAGGCCCATATGGTTCCGAATCATGACCGGCCCAACGTGAAAAATGATTGGCTCCTCCCATGGGGTGGGTGGGTGAGGCAATCACTGTATACAAGGCCCGAGAATGAATTCACCACCGTATGGGAGATCGAAGATTACTAGCGATTCCGGGTTCATGTAGGTAAGCTACAACCTTTAATCGAAACCGAGGATGGGTTTTTTTAGTTAGCTCAATGAATTGCGCGTTTCGAAGGACAGGACTGTTGGGTGGCATCTCGCACTCTACATAGAGTCACAGTTGTGGCTTCTGAGGAGCACCGAACCCTCGATCTCAGCTGTCGAATTGGCGAAGCAGATTCCTAGAATTTCCAGATCAGCGTTCGTTTCGGAGGAACAGACGGTTCTGTGTCTAGCCAAACTAGGTAGAAATTTACTATGGTGGTTCCCTAACAGCTCTGAACCATCAATCCTTACTTCCAAATTTACGAAGCCAAGTGTACGAATTTCCCGATAAACGCGTTTTACGAAGGCTCGGATGGTTCCGTATTGTGACTGGGCCAATGTGAAAATGTTCAACTACCCTTTGGGGTAGGTGGGTGGGGTAGGCGGTGCCCAAACTCGGTAGAAAGTTACTATGGTGTGTTTTGGGGTGCTTCAAACCCTTAATCTTGTCTTTCGAACTAGCGAACGCGAGTATAGAATTTCTCGATCAATGCGCGTTCCGAAGTCCCCGACGGTTGGGTGGCTGCCCAGTCTCAGGAGAGAGTTACTATGGTGGCTTTTGGGACACTCCAAACCCTCGATCTCGGCTTCCAAACTGGCGAAGCCGAGCGCATGAATTCACTACAAATGTGTTTCAAAGGATCAGATGTATAGAAACCTACTTAAACTCGACAAAAGTTACTATGGTGTTTTTCGGGGTTCTCCGAACACTCGATCTTATCTTTTGAATTGGCAAAGCCGAGAGTAGAGATTTCCCGTTCGACGCGCGTTACGGAGGCCCGGATGGTTCCGGATCGCGATGGCATAACTTGAAAAACTATTGGATCTTAAGGGGTGGGTGGGGAAGATCGAAGATTACCTGTGATTCTGGCTTATGGCAGATTGGAGATTACTAGCAAGAAAGAATTAACCGTAGTATGGCAGATCGGAGATTACTAGCGATTCCGGCTTCATTTAGGTTAGCTACAGTGTTTAATTCAAACAGAGGATGGGTTTTTGGAGTTGGCACACTGAAACGCGCGTTTCGATGGACAGGACTGTTGGGCGATATCCCGCCTCTACAAAATGTTTCCGTTGTGGCTTCCCAGGCGCATCAAACCCTCGATCTCGGCTTTTGAATTGGTAAATCGAACTCCTGGAATTTCCAAATCAATTCTTGTTTCGGAGGCATAGACGGTTGGACATCAAACCAAACTTTGTAAAAATTTATTATGGTTGTTTCCTAGCTGCTCCGAACCATCAATCTTGGCATCCGAATTTGCGAAGAAAAGTGTAAGAATTTCGCAATCAACGTGTGTTTCGATGGCTCGAACGGTTCTGTATCTTGACCGGGCTTATATGAAAATAATTAGGTGCACCCATCAGTTAGGTGGGTGGGGAAGGCGGTGCCCAAACTCAGTAGAAAGTTACTACGGTGGGTTCTGGGGAGTTTCGAACCCTTGATCCCGTCTTTCGAACTGGCGAATGCGAGTATAGGAAGTTCTCGATCAACGCGAGTTTCGGAGTCCCCGACGGTTAGCGGCTGCTAAATCTCGGTAGAGAGTTACTGTGGTTGCTTCTGGGGCGCTCCAAACCCTCGATCTCGGCTTCCAAACTATTGCAGCCGAGCGTATGAATTCCCGATAAATGTTCATTTCGGAGGCTCGGACAGATAGACAACTACCTGAACTTGACAAAAAGTTAATATGGTGGCTTTCGGGGCTCCCCGAACACTCAATCTTGTCTTTTGAATTGGCAAAGCCAAGTGTAGGGATGAACGACGCACTTTACGGAGGTCCAGACGATTCCGGATCGCGACCGGCCCAATTGGAACAACGATCGGCTCCCCCCGTCGGGTGGGTGAGATAGGCACTCAGTACAATGCCAGATAATGAATTCATCACTGTACGAGAAGATCAGAGACTACTAGCGATTCCTACTTCATATAGGTAAGTTACAACCTATAATCCGAACCGAGGATGGGTTTTTGGACTTAGTGCACTAAACGCGCATTACGAAGGATAGGACGGTTGGGCGATATCCCGCACTCTACATAAAGTCACCGTTATGGCTTTTGAGGCGCTCTGAACCCTCAATATCGGCTTTCGAACTGGCAAAGAAGACTCCTGGAATTTCCAAATCAACGCTCGTTTTAGAGGCATGGACAGTTTGGCATCTAACCAAATTAGGTAGAAATTTACTATGGTGGTTAACTAGCCGCTCCGAGTCATCAATCCCGGCTTCCGAATTTACGTAGCCAAGTTCACAAATTTCTTGACCAATGCACGTTACGGAGGATCAGACGGTTCAATATGCTACCGGGCCAACGTGAAAATGATCAACTGCCCCCATGGGGTAGGTGGGTGGGGCGGGTATTGCCCAAACTCGATAGAAAGTTACTATGGTGGGTTCTAGGGGGCTTCGAACCCTTGATCCCGTCTTTCAAACTAGCAAATGCAAGTATAGGAATTTCCCGATCAACGCGCATTTCGGAGTCCCCGACGATTGTGCGGATGCCTAATCTCGACAGAGAGTTACTATGGTGGCTTCTAGGGCGCTCCAAACCCTCGATCTCAGCTTTAGAAGTGGCAAAGTTGAGTGCATGAATTCCTGATAAATGCACGTTTCGGAGGCTAGGACAGATAGATAACTGACTAAACTCGACAGAAATTTACTATGGTGGCTGTCGGGGCTCTCCGAACACTCGATCTT
Source organism: Allium sativum (assembly GCA_030737875.1). Lineage (NCBI taxonomy): Eukaryota > Viridiplantae > Streptophyta > Magnoliopsida > Asparagales > Amaryllidaceae > Allium > Allium sativum. The sequence continues at coordinate 522,339,772 of CM060923.1, read as the reverse complement.
ATATTTTTAATAGGCAAAGCCAAGTGTAGGATATCTCGATCGACGTGCGTTACAGAGGCCCAAATGGTTCCGGATCGCGACCGACCCAACTGGAAAAATGATCGGCTTCCCCCATGGGGTGTGTTAGTGGGGCTATCATTGTGTACAAGGCTTAAGAATGAATTCACCACCGTATGGCATATCAACGATTACTAGCGATTCCGGCTTCATGTAGGTAAGCTTGAACCTTACTAAGGATGGGTTTTTGGAGTTAGTCCACTGAAACCCGCATTTCGAAAGACATGACTGTTGGGCGATATCCCGCACTCTACATAAAGTCACCGTTGTGGCTTTCGAGGAGCTACTATTGCTCATACCTGTTATTGTTCGGTTTTAATGCTATCGCTCATACCAGACTTTTGTCTGACCCAGAGTTTTATGACTATTCTTATTACTCTGGGTGCTCCTAGATGAGCAAACTAGAGACTGCTTATGTGGTATGCACGAGTAGCTGTCCAGAGACGTGCAGGAGGCTTCAACGTACTATTTAAGTATATTCTTCCTGTCTTGTTGTAGTTCATGACTTTGGGCATTAGTAGTGTACCTTCTCTATTTTGCTTAAGAGATAGTATTTTGAAGTTGTAATAACGGTTTGGATCATTTGCAATATTTTAGATTCTGCTGCTATAATGGTTTAGTTTTCAGCTTATGCACTGTCTCACCTGTTTTAAGTCAAGTTATGTTATTATTATATTTTCTTCCATGCGCTATGAGATATACTATAGGTTATTTGATGATTCAACGTTTCAAACCCTTTTCTTTTGATGACCGTCCCGTGATAGTCGGGCATTAGCACAACGCATTTGGGGATATGTTGGCTAGTCCGGGACGGACCGTCACATGAACCTTTCGTTCTTCTTCTCGATAGTATCAACAAGAGATAATCCATATTTTGCTAAAGTATCGAGTTCAACAATATATTCTGAGACTTCCCTACCATTCTTCTTAAGCTCCAAAAATTTCCTAAACAATTCTGATTTCTGAGTAGTTGGAATAAACTTATCACCGAATTGGGTCTTAAATTGATTCCAAATAACTTTATCCATAGGAGTGGCCGCTTTGATAGCATTCCACCAATTCTTGCTCATCCTTGAAGTTGATGCGATGCTAGCTTTCTCCTCATCATATCATCGATCCCTAAATCCTCGAAGATGTGCTCGCAACTATCAAGCTAGTCCCGAACCTCTGTAGCTGACTCCGTTCCGTGGAACGGCTTCCCACCAAGTCTAATATAATCCTTGCAGAGCTTGGCGAAATCGGTTCTAGGCGCCTGCGCTACCGCACCACCACCATTAGCAGCATTAAGAACTACTCCCTGAACATCCCTAAGAATCTCTAACATGAAGGTAGTAAACATCATCCTCATATCAGGGATATTCCTATCATTGGCTCCTCAACACGTACTCCTCGTATTTTGGCTCATCATTCAATCTGCATAAAGAAAATGAGTAACCATCACCTTAGTGGGCTAGTGCCGTGTAACTTCATCCTTAGATATACTAATATTATATATATATAGTTTTTGAAAATCAAAATATCACAAATACACACTCTCATATACATATACTACCTCTACCTGATGTCTTAGCTAGATTAAACTTCGCAACCTAGGTTCTGATGCCAAGTGTGACGACCCACCCCGAACCAGCCGGCATTTCCCCGAAATGCACTATGCCAATGCCCGACTAGCACGGGATAGTCGTCAAAGAAAAAAGGTTTTGAAAGATGAATCACCGAGAACCTGTAGTATATCTCACAGCGCATGGAATAAAACAGAATAATAACATAACTTGATATAAAATAGGCGTGACTATGCATAAGCTGAAATTAACCATAACCATCAGAGTAGCGGAATCCAAAATACAACTTGTGATCTAAGCCATTATTACAAGTTCTAAAGGACGATCTCAAAAAGGAAATAAAAGAGGTACACCACTAATTCCAAAAGCAGTGACCGACATCAACACTGGGAGAATGTATGTAGTACGTGGAAGCCTCTAGCTCGTCTCCGGACAGCTACTCGTGTGTAACCAGCTAACCTTTCTCTAGTCTGCTCATTTAGGAGAACCCAGAGTAATAAGAAGAGACATAAAACTCTGGGTCAGACAGAAGTTTGGCATGAGCGATAGCAGCAAAATAAAACAATAACAGGTACAAATAATCATTCTTGAACCTACAACCAAAGAGTTAGCATAACAAGATTTACAGTACTCTAAGGTAATACTAACATATAGTGTAAAAATGGCAGTGTGTGTGTCATGGTGATAGAAAACATCAAACATAGCAGCCATCCTCACGCTGGTCTTTTAATGTGTAAAGCACACGATATCCACCGCTTTGATCACCAAATCTATTGGGGTCATGACGGCAACTCTGTACAACTATTGCTATGACCACACTTCCCTGTTCTATAATCAATAACCCTACCCAGTCCACACATCACTGGCTATAAGTTTAGGGTGAATCAGTCCACACTTCCCTGTCTTTGGTTTGTCAACATGCCCTCTCTCTTCAATGGTGCCCAAAGTTATAGGTGTCGATAACCCCTTTGCACACGTCCCGCTGCAAAGCCCAACTCTAGAAGTTAGCACATCGGTTCCCATTTGGATCGTAAGTAATAACTTCTCATTTGGACTTCCTTTGCATTTCGGGTTTTTATTGAATTGCTGTTAATCTTTAGAAGAGTTCACAATTGTCGTCGTGTGGAAGAAGTTTGAATTTGTTTGGTTTGGAGTCATCATCTTGGTTTGGGTCGTTGTTGTGGTCCTCATCATGTTGAGCTCATGACCCCCCTATTCGTGACCCCCTCCTAGGCTCATGATGCACCCCTGGCTTGTGACCCCTCCTCAGATCGTGACACGCCCTCGTCTCGTGACCCCACCCCGGGCTCGTCAGTCCTCAAATTGGAGAGGTTCAGACCATCATTTTGGAGCGGTCCGTGACCATCATCTTGGAGCGGTTTGTGACCATTATCTTGGAGCGGTTTGTGACCATGATCTTGGAGCGGTTCATGAGACATACCTCCTTCAGGAACCGAAGTCCACCTAGGCGGTTTGTAAGGCATACCCCCTTCAGGAACGGATTTTCTGCCGTTTTTCCAACAACCTAATTTCGCCAAACGATGGCGTTTCGAACCATTCTAACCTTACTATGATGTCACAAAACATACCAAACAACAGTAGCAACATATAGAATAATTCAAAAACATTAAAATATCAACCATATGAGTTATTGTGGATCAAACGTACACAAACCATGATTTTCCCCTTAATCTCCATAACCATGTTTTAACTATAGAATTAGCAAACTTAATCCAAATTAACCCAAATTTTCACTAGTGATATAAAATAATATTTTAGAATTTCTACATACTTTTTCAGTATGATGCATAATTTCGCTAATTATCACTGGTCACCCCTAATTAGCCGTAATTAGTGTATAAAAGTGCAAATCACTCAGCTTAGCCACAAACGAAATCTTAGATCTAAAACTTTACTATTATGGCTTGGATCTCTATGTATTGCAACAGCTCCAACCCTGATTTGGAGCTAATTTGACTTGATTTGGTGTAGTTTTTTTAATTAATGGTTAAAAAGTGATTAGGAAGAGATTAGAATAAGATTCAGAAGATAAAGGCCATTGTTAGGGTTCGAGGAAGGTCAGCGGTGTCTAGTAAAATGGAAGGGAATGTTTCTCCAAACCCTTTCAGCCCTCCCATAACCCTAATCCCGAAATGGGTTATGGGATTAGCCGCTAATCACCCCGTTAAGTCCAATTATGTTGTTTTTCATCTTCCAAACCTTATTTCATCCATATCTCCCAAAAGGTAAGTCCGTTTGGTTAGTGTGGCCACTCTACGGAAAGGTAAACCATCATCCGAATCCAATGGAAGCGTTTTCCGGTCAAAACTCCTTGTCAATCAAAAGTTATAGGCGAAACAAGATTCGCCAAGGCCAAACTGGTCATTTAAAATTCGGCAAAAATCTTGATCACGGGAAATGACCCCAATAGTCGTTTCTCAAATTTACACGACCATACAACTTTGCACGAAAATAAAATAAATATTCAATGATCCTTCAATGGGTAGAATGCGGGTCGCTACGGTTGGGCGGCTTCCCAATCTCGGCAGAGAGTTACTTTTGTTGCTTCCTGGACGCTCCAAACCCTCGATCTCGACATTCAAACCTATGAAGCTGAGCACATGAATTCCCAATAAATGTGCGTTTCGTAAGTTCGGATGGATAGAAAACTGCCTAAACTCCACAGGAAGTTACTATAGTGGCTTTTGGGGCTCTCAGAACCCTCAATCTTATCTTTTGAATTGGCAAAGCCGAGTGTATGGATTTCACCATCGATGCTCGTTTAGGAGGTCCGGGCCATTCCGGATCGCGACCAGCGCAACTGAAAAAACAATCGGCTCCCTCCATGGGGTGAATGGGGCAGGCACAGTGTACAAGGACAGATAATGAATTCAACGTTGTATGGAAGATCGGAGATTACTAGCGATTCCGACTTCATGTAGGTAAGCTATAGCCTGCAATCCGAACCTAGGAAGGGTTTTTGGGGTTAGCTCACTGAAACGTGCGTTTCGAAGGACTGGAATTTTGGGTGATACCACGCACTCTACATGAAGTTACCATTGTGGCTTCCGGGGCGCTCCGAACCCTCGATCTTGGCTTTCGAATTAGCAAAGAGGATTCCTGGAAATTCCAAATCAATGCTCGTTTCAGAGGCACAAACGGTTTGGCCTCTAACCAAGCTAGGTAAAAATTTACTATGGTGGTTTCCTAGCTGGTCCGAACCATCAATCTTGGCTTCTGAATTTGCGAAGCCAGGTGTACAAATTTCCCAATCAACGCGCCTTTCGAAGGCTCGGAAGGTTCCGTATCACAAATGGGCCAGCGTGAAAAAGATCGGGTGCCCCCATGGTGCAGGTTGGTGTGTGGGCGGTGTCCAAACTCGGTAGAAAGTTACAATGGTGGGTTCTGGTGTGATTCAAACCCTTGATCCCATCTTTCGAACTAATGAGTGCAAGTATAGTTATTTCACAATCATCGCGCATTTCAGAATCCTCGACGGTTTGGTGGCTGCCCAATCTTGGTAGTGAGTTAATATGGTGGCTTCCCGGGCTCTCCAAACCCTCGTTCTCGGCTTCTTGACGGTTTGGTGGCTGCCCAATCTCGGTAGTGAGTTAATATGGTGGCTTCCCGGGCTCTCCAAACCGTCGTTCTCAGCTTCCGAACTAGCGTAGCAAAGCACAAGAATTTCCGATAAATGCGCGTTTCGGGGACTCAAACAGAAAGATTACTGCCTAAACGCGACTCTAAGTTATTATGGTGGCTTCAAGGGCTCTCTGATCCATCGATCTTATCTTTTGAATCAGCAAATCCAAGAGCAAGGATTTCCCGATCGACGCTCGTTTGGGAGGCCCGGAAGGGTCTGGATCGCGACCGGCCCAACTGGAAAAACAACAGGCTCCCCCATGGGGTGGGCGGGTGGGGTAGGCATCGTGTACAAGGCCCGAGGATGGATTCACCGCCGTATGGAAGATCAGAGATTACTAGCGATTCTGGCTTCATGCAGGTAAGCTACAACCAGTAATCCGAGCTGAGGATGGGTTTTTAGAGTTAGCTCTCTGAAATGCGCATTTTGAAGGATAGAACTATCGGGCGATATCCCGCACTCTACAGAAAGTTACCATTGTGGCTTCCGAGGCGCTCCGAACCTTCCATCTTGGCTTTCAAGTTGGCAAAGTGGACTCCTAGAATTTCCAAATCAACGCTCGTTTCGAAGGCATGATGGTTTGGCGTCAAGCCGAACTAGATAGAAATTTACTATCACAGTTTCCTAGCTTCTCCGAACCAATAATTTCGGCTTCCAAATTTGCAAAGCCAAGTCTACGAATTTCCCGATCAACGCGCATTTTGGAGGCTCAAACAGGTCCATTTCGCGAACTTGCACACGCGAAAACGATTGGCTGCCCCCACGAGGCAGGTGGGTGGGGCGGGTAGTTTCCAAACTCAATTGAAAGTTACTGTAGTGGGTTTTAGGATGCTTAGAACCCTCGATTCCTTCTTCCAAGCTAGCGAATATGAGTATAGGAATTTCGCGATCAACGCGCCTTTCAGAGTCCCTTACAGTTGGGCGGCTACCCAAACTCGGCAGAGAGTTACTACGGTGGCTTCTAAGGCACTCAAAACTCTTCATCTCGGCTGCCGAAGTAGTGAAGCCAAGCACATGAATTCCTGATAATTGCGTATTTCAGATGCTCTGATGGATAGACAACGGCCTAAACTCGACATAAAGTTACTATGGTGGCTTTTGGGGATCTCTGAACCCACGATCTTATCTTTTGCTCGACATAAAGTTACTTTGGTGGCTTTTGGGGATCTCTGAACCCACGATCTTATCTTTTGAATTGGGAAAGCCGAGTGTAGGGATTTCCTGATTGATGCTCGTTTTAGAGACCCAGACGGTTCCAGATCGCGATCGACCCAGATGGAGAAACGATCGACTCCCGTAGTGGGGTGGCAAAGGCAGGCACTGTGTATAAGGCCCGAGAATGAATTCAGCACCTTATGGAAGATTGGATATTACTAGCGATTCCAACTTCATGTAGGTAAGGTACATACTGTAATTTGAACCGAGGATGGGCTTTTGGAGTTAACTCACTGAAACGCGCATTTTGAAGGACATGACTGTTGGTGGATATTTTGCACCCTATAGAAAGTTACCATTTTGGCTTCTGTGGCGCTCCGAACCCTCATTCTTGACTTTCGAATTGGCAAAGCAGACTCTTGGAGTTTCCAAATTAATGCTTGTTTCGGAGGCACGAACGGTTTGGCAACTTACCAAACTCGGTAGAAATTAACTATGGTGGTTTCTTTGCTACACCGAATCTTGGCTTCTGAATTTGCAAAGCTAAGTGTACGAATTTCCCGATCAATGCGCATTTTGGAGGCTCAGATGGTTCCGTATCGCGACCGGGCCTATGTGAAAACGATCGACTATCCCCATGAGGTAGGTGAGTGGGGTGGGCCATGCCCAAACTCGGTAGAAAGTTACTATGGCGGGTTCTCGGACGCTTCGAACCCTTGATCCCATCTTCCAAACTAGCAAATGAAAGTATAGGAATTTCCCAATTAATGCGCATTTCGGATTCTCAAATAGTTGGACGACTGCCCAATATCGACAGAGAGTTACTATGGTGGCTTCTGGGGGGCTCCAAACCCTCGATCTCGACTTTCGAACTAGATAAGCCGAGCACGTGAATACCCGATAAATGCATGTTTTGTAACACCCCACCTCCGCTAGGGTCACTCAAAAAGGGAATGCACTAGGTTTGGTGAAGCATTATCGAGGTAAACATGCACAAAAATTGTAACACCCCGTATGTTGAAAAACTTGCTATAATATAAAACAGGGCAGAATTAAATTTTAAAATCTGAATCAGGGGAAACGGGCTATGCCATTGCATTAGTCTCGGAAAAATACGTGAAATAGAGTCCAAGTTTTCGAAAATCGGAGTCCGTATGACCCAGTTAGGGCCCGAAGAAGTTTTCAGAAAATTCAAAATAGATTTAAAATAATCAAACTTCACATTTCAGAAGAGGCGGGAAAATTCCGGCCAGACAGAGGGTGTCGACCCTAGGGTCAACATAGGTGTCGACCCCCCCTAGGGGTCGACTTAGGGGTCGACCCCCCTGTCGGTCTGTGTGACCAGGGTGCACTGATTTGGGATTTGGGCTATGGTTGGTGGCTAGTGACGAGATCTGACGGCTCTAAACTGATTTAGGGTTAATCTAATGGCCTAAAACACTTAACTAATCTATAAATACACCCTAATACTACCCTAATTCATACTAAAATTGGAGACAACGTCGTTATGCTGTCAAAATGAAACTAGAAGGAGCCACCAACAAATTAAAGAGGAAGATAGCTTCTCAAATCAACTTCTAATCAACTCTAGCAACTTAGTCCTCTTCATAGGAGTGCTAATCAACAAGTTGTGAGTACTATAGCCTTAATGACCAATTGTTGAAATGATTATGATAGGATATAATGAGGTTATGGCTATGAATGTGGATTAATGCAAGTTATGTTATCATATGCTATGTGTTCATGATGTTATGCAAGTTATGCAAGTCATATGCTATATGTTCATGATGTTATGCAAGTTATATGCTACATGATCATGGTGTTATGCAAGTTATGCAAGTTATATGCTACATGATCATGATGTTATGCAAGTTATGCAAGTCATATGCTACATGTTCATGATGTTATGCAAGTTTTGCAAGTTATATGCTATATGATCATGATGTTATGCAAGTTATGCAAGTGTTAGGCCATGTGTTCATGATGCTAGTTATGCAAATTGCTATGATAAACATTCATCCATTATGACACCAGGTTATGCAAGTTTGGTGTTTGATTATATGCAAGTTCATACATGATATGTTATGCAAGTTTGGTGTTTGATTATATGCAAGTTCATATATGACATGTTATGCAAGTTTGGTGTTTGATTATATGCAAGTAACATGCGCAAGTTTACATCTTTTGATGATATGCATACATATGCAAGTTAACCCCTTTGTATGTCATACATACATATGCAAGTTTACCCCTTTGTATGACATAAGTAACTTATGCAAGTTAACCTCTTTATGACATATGTGATTCATGCAAGTTTGGGTTGATTATTTATGCTAGTTGGGTTTGATGCTATATGCATGTTGACACCTTTAAAACCCATGTTGATGCTAATGTTATGCAAGTTGAACCTATTGTTTTGGTGATGAATTTTCCGTTTTAAGTATGTCATGTTAGCGAATTACGTGGGGAACGATGGGGTTAATATTCATGTTAATAAAATGGTGTGAAGTTGGTATGATTATGCATACCATAAAGTAGATGGACATAATTGAGTCAATTATGTACATCGTTAAATTTGTAATTAATTAGGGATAATTAATACAAATTATGGGGGTGATTAATTAGGTGTAATTAATATACTAAGACACGAGGTTGGACCCTTTTGTAACATAAGACTACCCGGAACCGACCGGCAAATCCAGCGGCTACAAATGATTGGCCCAATGTGAGAGGTCTTAGGCATAAACTAAATACGTGACATGTGTAAAGACACGAGGTTAGACTCGGTTATGGCGTAAGGCTGCCCAGACCCGATCGGCAAATCCAGCTGCCATAAAAGATAGTCTAATGTGAGAGTTCTTTACAAAGGTTACGTTCTTAATCAATTAAGAAACACTTAACCATATAAGCATGTAGTGGGGCATGAGGGGTTAAGTGGGTGCCTTGGGTGGCATGTGGAAATCAAGTAAGTGCCTTGGGTGGCATGTGGAAATCTAGTGGGTTGCCTTGGGTGGCAATAGAAAATACGATTAGAATACTTAACCAAGTGGAAACATGCAATTAAACATGATTAAAGGGTCAAGTGGGATGCACTAGAAAAAGGGACAAGCTTAGGTGGGTAGCTTGTGGGGGCCCATTTCAACCAGTAACCCATATGTATCTTATTGGGATCGACCCATGTCGAGGACGGGACATGCGTACCGGGCTTGACTATAAGAGTCCAAAACGGGTTAGCGGTGACAACGCAAGTCCAACGGGTTTCATGTGCGTGTGTGGACCCGGGCTGGTAGGTAAGACGTTGTTGCATCGTGTAGGTATAAGCCGTGCACCATTGGTTGTATCGGGTTGCCACTTTGGGGAGTGATACACCCCACTGTGGGGACAGCACGGGTATCTACGGTAGGGAGCCGATCACTTGGGGAGTAGTGGGTACACCTAGTGGAGATAGAGGCAGACGGCACCTATGTAGTCAGCTAGGGGTACACGAAACTACTAGTTAAATTTTCTAAGTCCTTGGGTGGGATCAACCTTTAAGTAGGAATGACTGGTGTGGTGCAGTGTAGTAATTACCCTTGGGTGGGTAGATGCGTCTTTATGGTTATCTTAGTTCATCCTATGTCTAGTTGGCTGCTTAGTGTAGTCATTTATCCCCAGTCATCACCGTACCAAGTTTATATCGTACCCTAATTACTTTAATGATTGTATTGTTAAAGTTATAGGGCTCACTTAGACTTATGTCTGACCCCGTTGTTTTTATCTTTTTTCCCAACCCTCAGGTTCTCAGAGTGGGCCTAGCACTAGTGGGCTTTGATCAGATTGCTTTATCTATCTTTTGGAGCTTGGACCGTGATGTAAAGCCCAGCTTATCTTTTCTATTATGGCTATTAGTTATGTAGTAGGATTATGTACTTATGTTTTATCAGGATGGATATTTAGTACTTGACTCTTGTTTTAGTTGGTTTTGATATGTAACCAAACATGTTTATCTTCTGCTGCAATGAAATGATGTTTTAGATTTCAAGTATTATTTATATCTGTTGTAACACCCCGCCTCCGCTAGGGTCACTCACAAAGGAATGCACTAGCTTTAGAGGGGCATTATTGGTAAACATGCACAGAAATATCACAAGACAGAACATATAAAATAGCGGAAGTAAAATCGAACTTTCATAAACATTTATAATTAAGGTTTAAAGCCTTTTACATCAGAGTACATCAAAACCTGTCTTGCAATAGTAAAGAAGCATAAAGACTTTTTCATAAATTATTCCCCAAATAAAGATAGTAAAGTAGCCATAGCCAAGAAAAGTCCAAGCCATCCATGATGACCTTCAAGCAGAAGAAGTCCAAACTAAACAGCAGTATTTCCTCCCTGTAACCTGGGGGGAAACGGAAGAAAAGAGGCGAAACAAAACGGGTCAGTCAAAAAGACTGAGTAAGCCCTATCTACTATTAGTATAAAAACTAGTAAAGTTAACTGACATGAGAAGCTGAGATGAACATAAGCATGATAACAAGACAGATAAGCTAAATCAAAATAACAGGATGAACTACTGAACTTAGGTGAACTAAGGTGTCATGATAAATTATGATGTCAAGATAAAACAAGGTATCACATCGTCAGGTTTCTATCAAGTATAATATCCTTAGATATCTATCACGTATAACGTCCCATGGTATCTATCCTGTACATCTGCTCTGCACCTACCGTACTAGTACCCCAATTGTATTACGTGTTATCCGTGAATGACCCTTACTCAAAAGCCGTGTAATGGTCCATGTCAACCTAATATGCCGCATATATAGGTTACTCAACTCATATGTTTCTTTCCATGTATAAGTTCAGTCCTTTGCCGTAGGCTGTACGGGCTTTCCCATGTAAACGGTTTATCCTTGAAGTTGTTTTGGACTGCAACCCTTGAACTAGTTGTGTTTCCTTACCATGAACTATCGCGCGTCCACTTAGGATTTATGCCACCTAGGACCGCTAGGGATTATGCTACCTAATGAACGTTTCCGTGTCTCGGTTTGGGTTTTGGACACCTAGGACCACTAGGGATTACGCCACCCGTCAACCGCGCCCTTGATCCCACGTATGTATCGTGAATCGTTTTCCATGTCTAGATGCACATGTTCCCCAATGTGCCATCCGAGTTCCGTGCCAGGGCAAATCAAGAAATACGGAACTCGGTCGGGAGCTTTAAATCGTCTGCCGATGCAGATATCAAGGTCTGTTTTTGTACCCGTGGCTATAGTCCCACGTGACCCCTCCCTCAACTACTGAAAGGCAATCCAAGAAAAATCATGTATAAGAACCACTCCCCGGCCCCACTATAGCCCACTTTCCTACGGGCCAACCTCACCCATGACTCGATAGCAAGCACATGGTCTGTTGGGGGTTCCCTGCCTTTCCGCACGTACACGATTGACTAAAGATGGTAGATAGTCGGCGATGTGCTATCCAGGGCAAAAAGAAGAATCGTCGACTCCACGCTAATCCATCCCAGTCTTTAGGTTGCTCGCATAGCAACCAAGGCATACTCTTGGTCCTTCTAACGCAGACCTTAACCTGTCATGGGCCTAGTATAATTACCTGGCAGCCCCCAGAGGGATCCCAAGAATATCCTCATGTCCCCCGAAGCTTCCACTTCGGCACCCAGTGCGCTGGAGCTTTTATCCAAGTCAGATAACTTGCTCCCCCTCGTATACTAAGCGATGACCTACCGTATCAGGTTACTCATCGTTTTGAGAATTAGTCCTATGTCCTTAGCTAAGAATTATTACTTAGTTACCCTTAACTAAGGTTTACCACTTAGCATCCTTTCCCGTTATCCTTGATTAACCACGGTTTTCTACCTAGTTCTTCTAGCTAGGGTTTGTCTATTGGGTTAAGTGTTATCATTCAAGTCCATGACTTAACCCACCCACGAATCACGTCAAAGATTGGCTAAGTATTTAAGTTCAAGACTTAGTCCCACAAGTTGGTTAAGTGTACCCAGAGGCTCATGACTTAACCCTATCAAGTCAAATTGGTCAAGTACTAGCTTACCTTAATCCTATTGGATTATCTTGCTAGATCGATTAAGCATAGATTATCTTAATCCCATCAAATTATCGAGTCGGATTGGTTAAGTATAGGTTGGCTTAACCCCATCCTCTAATCGTACTACAATGGTTAAGTATATTCTAAAAAGGTCTTGTGACTTAACCTTATCAGGTCCGCGTATTAGATTGGTTAAGTGTAAGTTACTTAACCCCATCAAATCATCATGTATAATTGGTTAAGTATAAGCTGCTTAACCCTATTAAATTATCACGTTAAGTTGGTTAAGTATTGGTTACTTAACCTCATTGAATTACCGAGTTTAAATTGGTTAAGTGTTTAACTTAACCCCATCGAATTACCGTGTTTAGATTAGTTAAGTGTGGATTACTTAACCCCATCTAATTACCGTGTCGGATTAGTTAGGTGCAAATTACTTAACCCCATCCCCTAATCATCTTGTATGGTTAAGTGTCATTAAGAAAACTTACTTAACCTTGCCAAATTATCATGTTGGATTGATTAAGTGTTGGTTAACTTAATCCCCGTCCACTAGTCGTATAAAAATGGTTAAGCGTCATTAGGCAAATCAAATCACTTAACCTACACAACCTTGTCGTGTTTTGTTAAGTATCATTAGCCTAACCAATTTACTTAACCCATTTACCCATGTCATATTTGGTTAAGAGTCATTAATCAAATTAACTTAACCCTATCATGTGGCATTAATTACTTAATGCACCCCAACCTCTCACATTAGACTTTGTTGTGGTTACTAGTTAAGCCGGTCGGTTCCGGGTAGCTTTACACCACAACTTGGTCTAACCTCGGGTTCAAGCACAACATGACCAACTTCTCACATTGGGTCCTATTGTTTGCAACTACTGGTTAGGCCGGTCGGTTCCGGGTAGTTTTACGTTGCAAACTCAACCCAACCTCGAGTTGGCCACTTTCATGTTTAGTCTAGTGTCATGTTCATAGTCAAGTTTTCAAGCAATTGGGTAGACCTAACTTAATAGGTAAATTCCCAATGGGTAGACCTAACTTAATAGGTAAATTCCCAAGCTTATGTTTTTATGCATACTTACATGTCAACTTCCATGTTATGATTCAAGTCATGTTTTCAAGTTGTATTTTCATGTCATTAGAAATTACCCATAACATAACCCAACGCTTTTAAACTCGCATATACGTTCGCAACAACTTAATGGATTAAAAGAAGAGACTTGGCAAAGGCATGAAAAAAATGGATATTAAGCCACAAGTTAATCATGGTGGCAAATGAGGCACAAATGTGTTCATTAGCTTGCATGTTACATTCTTAAGCCTCAAAATCATGCATAAACCCAAACTTGGCACATAAACGAATCATGGTGACAAAAGACATGGAATGATGACTAGAAACTCGCATGTATCATCATATAAGGGTTATGACTTCATATGCAAGTTGACATAAAGATTATGAAGGTTCTCATGTTGCATAATGCAACATTTCAACATAAAGGTTGTAGCTTTTAGCTCATAAGACCAAGATAATGACTTCATAAGCTTGCCTGACATGATAGCATGTATCATTCTCAATGATCAAACCCAAACTTGCAACATGAACATTTAACTTCATAGTTAATATCTAAGAGTAGGAAAAGGGCTTACATTGTTATGAAGGCACAAATAGAAATGCAAAACAAAGATTGTGATGAAGCCTATGCATGCCATCACCCAAAAACCCAAAGATGAACACTCCAAATCAATAAAAACCCCATCTTTATGAACAAAGATCAAAGCTTTAGCCTTGAGATCAACTTGAGAAGCTCTCATACTAACATAGAGACTCTCTAATACTCTCATGATCATGAAACCTCTCATAGAAATGAAGTGGAGGCTAGGATAGTTGAGTGGAGGCCATGAGAGTAGCAATTTTCCCATAGTTTAGTTGCATGAATGAATAATGAGGGTTTAGGATAGGTTAGGGTCTTATTTATAGATTAGGCAAGTGTTTTAGGCCATAGGATTAAACCTAGATTCAATCCAAGCCATCAAAGCATGTCTTGGGGAAGAAGTCAAGTGTAGGAACCATCTAGGGCCTTTAGATTAAAGATGAACCATGAGAACCATCCAAATTAAAAATCTGCATTTGAGCGAATCGGCCCACGGGTTGACAGCCAAACACCCTGGATTAACCCCTAGTCGACCCAGCGGGCTCGGGTCGACCTCAAAAATCGGCCGGTTCGGTTATTCCCCTCTCCCAATTCGCTGTTTTGAACATTTTTGCATATTTATTTATTTAATTTTCAATTATATATATATATATATCAATATATATATATTTCTCTGCGCAACCCATTTCACTTAATTAAGTATACTTTAATTTGGGAATTTTTCATGAAACTTCGCGAGGCCATATCTTGGTCATACGGACTCCGATTCTCGAAAACACAGACTCTATTTCGCGTATTTTTCCGAGACGAACGCAATGGCATAGCCCGTTTTACTTGATTCAGAATTTAAAATTAAATTCTGCCTTGATTCTCGTCTTAACACGTTATCGAAAAATACGGGTTGTTACATTCTCCCCACCTTTTAGGATTTCGTCCCCGAAATCTCCAAGTTAGGAAGAACATATCCTACCATCCATCATCCATCTACTCAAAACATCATCCACGAGCAACCATTGTCCTTAGATGATTTCTAATGCTGTATGAATATATGCAAGACGTGTGTGTACATGTTCCTTAGCTAATGCTAATGATCAGGCCTGAATAATATTTCTAATGCAAAATATGTATAATGCCATGAATCCAACATGTATGCAAATAGTCCTAGTCATATAGATACTATATGCATGCACAATCATTCATTCATATGCAACAACCGCATGATAATACATTCGATTTCATCCATAAACAAGTATAAATACTCGTGCATATGCAATATGAAATGTGACCGAGTCGAGCTAGTATCTAATGTGTATTCGTGCATCCACGAGCAACCACTTGCAACCATATCAATCATAACATGTTTCAAATACATGTTTACATCCATAGGGTTCTACCTAGAATTCCCTGAAACAGGGTCGAGAAGATAAACAGGACAAACTCCTT
The DNA here is from genome assembly GCA_030737875.1 of Allium sativum. Classification (NCBI taxonomy): domain Eukaryota; kingdom Viridiplantae; phylum Streptophyta; class Magnoliopsida; order Asparagales; family Amaryllidaceae; genus Allium; species Allium sativum. Next base: position 522,324,211 of record CM060923.1, on the reverse strand, counting down.
ACAGGGTTTGTAACGGAGAATAGGACCGAGAGGATGTCCACAAAAGATAGCCTACAAGTAAGCTCTACAGAAAACAGGGATCAAGGATATACTCCCAAAAAGAGATATCATGAGCGTATCTAGTCTTTGGCCATCAAAGTCGTATTTCCTTGAGCTTAATTCCATTGTGCCTTGACCGTCCTTTAACTTCGCGATTTCGTAGCTTCTTATTTCCTGTTTCCATAACATGAGCTGAAACTCATTTCTTCGTCGCCTCTCATTCCACTTGCACTTATCCTTTTCCTAAAATACTTGACGCAAACATGACTGCGTACTCATGATCTCATGCAAGCTTTCCAAAATTCACTAATGAATCTCGGACCTCGTACCACAAGGTATTCCACATAGAAGAACTTTCTCTTGAAAGTAAACAGATGCCAACCAGGTTATCAAGCGCACTTACTAAGGTGATTTTTATAACCCATTCATAAGTGAAATAAACCATCCGTCTTATCGGCGAACACCACTCGATTGGGCTTCCAATTTCCCATAAAGGCATCAAGGGATTCTAAGTAACTAACCATGACCGAACCCAAAAGGTTACACGAGAGTTCGAGGGTATTACCAAGGCTAGTCAAGAGTCTAACTACCCTCCTATCAAAACCGAGAGTGGCACCCCTTACTGGATAACCACTTCATCCCTAGAATCCATCCATAGCTTAAAAACATAAGCATTATTTCCAAACTCAACACTTGGCATAGACATTCCCAAATCCAAACAAGTCATGTATAAATGGACTGATTCTCCAATAGGACTTTGAGACAAAAATGGGATTCTCTATTACGCTAGTACTTAAGGTGCAGAGACTCAACTATCGAAGCAGACTTAAATGATACGAACAACGAAGTCCTAACGGGATGATAGAGAAGAAAAGCTAAACCTTTAACAAGATCGTTACCCTCCTTACGAGGTACTCTAGAAATGAGAGCATACTACTGCCCTCCCGATGATCTTGTCCTTGTCCCATAATACTTAACTATCCGCCCTGTTTTACCATGCCAAAGGTACTCTCTCGTCATGGGTTTCATTGTTCATCTTTCTCCCTCCTTTGAGGACTAAGCCATACCAACAAGTTGCTCATCCTTAAGCTCGTATCCTTTATCCTTCTTTCTCACGATCCTTTCTTATAACGCGGCCACTGGTCTCTCGAGAACCACCTCTATCGTATGGAAAGCACTTTCGTAGGTAGAAAAGACTAGTCGCAGTTAAAACTACTGTGACTACAGATGGAGGAAAGAAAGGAAAAGAGACTCAATTAAGGAAACAAGGATAGTGCTAATGGCCTTCGGGGAATAGCCTTTTTCTTTTAAAAGAAAATTTTCTTGACAAATGCTTCTTTATAAACGATTTTCAAATAGTTTTCAGAAGGTCTTTAAAAACTTTTGCCCAGTCTGGTAACCTTCTGCTCTGATACCACGTGTAACACCCCGCCTCCGCTAGGGTCACTCACAAAGGAATGCACTAGCTTTAGAGGGGCATTATTGGTAAACATGCACAGAAATATCACAAGACAGAACATATAAAATAGCGGAAGTAAAATCGAACTTTCATAAACATTTATAATTAAGGTCTAAAGCCTTTTACATCAGAGTACATCAAAACCTGTCTTGCAATAGTAAAGAAGCATAAAGACTTTTTCATAAATTATTCCCCAAATAAAGATAGTAAAGTAGCCATAGCCAAGAAAAGTCCAAGCCATCCATGATGACCTTCAAGCAGAAGAAGTCCAAACTAAACAGCAGTATTTCCTCCCTGTAACCTGGGGGGAAACGGAAGAAAAGAGGCGAAACAAAACGGGTCAGTCAAAAAAACTGAGTAAGCCCTATCTACTATTAGTATAAAAACTAGTAAAGTTAACTGACATGAGAAGCTGAGATGAACATAAGCATGATAACAAGATAGATAAGATAAATCAAAATAACAGGATGAACTACTGAACTTAGGTGAACTAAGGTGTCATGATAAATTACGATGTCAAGATAAAACAAGGTATCACATCGTCAGCTTTCTATCAAGTATAATATCCCAAGATATCTATCACGTATAACGTCCCATGGTATCTATCCTGTACATCTGCTCTGCACCTACCGTAATAGTACCCCAATTGTATTACGTGTTATCCGTGAATGACCCTTACTCAAAAGCCGTGTAATGGTCCATGTCAACCTAATATGCCGCATATATAGGTTACTCAACTCATATGTTTCTTTCCATGTATAAGTTCAGTCCTTTGCCGTAGGCTGTACGGGCTTTCCAATGTAAACGGTTTATCCTTGAAGTTGTTTTGGACTGCAACCCTTGATCTAGTTGTGCTTCCTTACCATGAACTATCGCGCGTCCACTTAGGATTTATGCCACCTAGGACCGCTAGGGATTATGCTACCTAATGAACGTTTCCGTGTCTCGGTTTGGGTTTTGGCCACCTAGGACTACTAGGGATTACGCCACCCGTCAACCGCGCCCTTGATCCCACGTATGTATCGCGAATCGTTTTTCATGTCTAGATGCACATGTTCCCCAATGTGCCATCCAAGTTCCGTGCCAGGGCAAATCAAGAAATACGGAACTCGGTCAGGAGCTTTAAATCGTCTACCGATGCAGATATCAAGGTCTGTTTTTGTACCCATGGCTATGGTCCCACGTGACCCCTCCCTCAACTACTGAAAGGCAATCCAAGAAAAATCATGTATAAGAACCACTCCCCGGCCCCACTATAGCCCACTTTCCTACGGGCCAACCTCACCCATGACTCGATAGCAAGCACATGGTCTGTTGGGGGTTCCCTGCCTTTCCGCACGTACACGATTGATTAAAGATGGTAGGTAGTCGGCGATGTGCTATCCAAGGCAAAAACAAGAATCGTCGACTCCACGCTAATCCATCCCAGTCTTTAGGTTGCTCGCATAGCAACCAAGGCATACTCTTGGTCCTTCTAACGCAGACCTTAACCTCTCATGGGCCTAGTATAATTACCTGGCAGCCCCAAGAGGGATCCCAAGAATATCCTCACGTCCCCCGAAGCATCCACTTCGGCACCCAGTGCGCTGGAGCTTTTATCCAAGTCAGATAACTTGCTCCCCCTCGTATACTAAGCGATGACCTACCGTATCAGGTTACTCATCGTTTTGAGAATTAGTCCTATGTCCTTAGCTAAGAATTATTACTTAGTTACCCTTAACTAAGGTTTACCACTTAGCTTCCTTTCCCGTTATCCTTGATTAACCACGGTTTTCTACCTAGTTCTTCTAGCTAGGGTTTGTCTATTGGGTTAAGTGTTATCATTCAAGTCCATGACTTAACCCGCCCACGAATCACGTCAAAGATTGGCTAAGTATTTAAGTTCAAGACTTAGTCCCACAAGTTGGTTAAGTGTACCCAGAGGCTCATGACTTAACCCTATCAAGTCAAATTGGTCAAGTACTAGCTTACCTTAATCCTATTGGATTATCTTGCTAGATCGATTAAGCATAGATTATCTTAATCCCATCAAATTATCGAGTCGGATTGGTTAAGTATAGGTTGTCTTAACCCCATCCTCTAATCGTACTACAATGGTTAAGTATATTCGAAAAAGGTCTTGTGACTTAACCTTATCAGGTCCGCGTATTAGATTGGTTAAGTGTAAGTTACTTAACCCCATCAAATCATCATGTATAATTGGTTAAGTATAAGTTGCTTAACCCTATTAGATTATCACGTTAAGTTGGTTAAGTATTGGTTACTTAACCTCATTGAATTACCGTGTTTAATTTGGTTAAGTGTTTAACTTAACCCCATCGAATTACCGTGTTTAGATTAGTTAAGTGTGGATTACTTAACCCCATCTAATTACCGTGTCGGATTAGTTAGGTGAAAATTACTTAACCTCATCCCCTAATCATCTTGTATGGTTAAGTGTCATTAAGAAAACTTACTTAACCTTGCCAAATTATTATGTTGGATTGATTAAGTGTTGGTTAACTTAATCCCCGTTCACTAGTCGTATAAAAATGGTTAAGCGTCATTAGGCAAATCAAATCACTTAACCTACCCAATCTTGTCATGTTTTGTTAAGTATCATTAGCCTAACCAATTTACTTAACCCATTTACCCATGTCATATTTGGTTAAGAGTCATTAATCAAATTAACTTAACCCTATCATGTGGCATTAATTACTTAATGCACCCCAACCTCTCACATTAGACTTTGTTGTGGTTACTAGTTAAGCCGGTCGGTTCCGGGTAGCTTTACACCACAACTTGGTCTAACCTCGGGTTCAAGCACAACATGACCAACTTCTCACATTGGGTCCTATTGTTTGCAACTACTAGTTAGGTCGGTCGGTTCCGGGTAGTTTTACGTTGCAAACTCAACCCAACCTCGAGTTGGCCACTTTCATGTTTAGTCTAGTGTCATGTTCATAGTCAAGTTTTCAAGCAATTGGGTAGACCTAACTTAATAGGTAAATTCCCAATGGGTAGACCTAACTTAATAGGTAAATTCCCAAGCTTATGTTTTTATGCATACTTACATGTCAACTTCCATGTTATGATTCAAGTTATGTTTTCAAGTTGTATTTTCATGTCATTAGAAATTACCCATAACATAACCCAACGCTTTTAAACTCGCATATACGTTCGCAACAACTTAATGGATTAAAAGAAGAGACTTGGCAAAGGCATGACAAAAATGGATATTAAGCCACAAGTTAATCATGGTGGCAAATGAGGCACAAATGTGTTCATTAGCTTGCATGTTACATTCTTAAGCCTCAAAATCATGCATAAACCCAAACTTGGCACATAAACAAATCATGGTGACAAAAGACATGGAATGATGACTAGAAACTCGCATGTATCATCATATAAGTGTTATGACTTCATATGCAAGTTGACATAAAGATTATGAAGGTTCTCATCTTGCATAATGCAACATTTCAACATAAAGGTTGTAGCTTTTAGCTCATAAGATCAAGATAATGACTTCATAAGCTTGCATGACATGATAGCATGTATCATTCTCAATGATCAAACCCAAACTTGCAACATGAACATTTAACTTCATAGTTAATATCTAAGAGTAGGAAAAGGGCTTACATTGTTATGAAGGCACAAATCGAAATGCAAAACAAAGATTGTGATGAAGCCTATGCATGCCATCACCCAAAAACCCAAAGATGAACACTCCAAATCAATAAAAACCCCATCTTTATGAACAAAGATCAAAGCTTTAGCCTTGAGATCAACTTGAGAAGCTCTCATACTAACATAGGGACTCTCTAATACTCTCATGATCACGAAACCTCTCATAGAAATGAAGTGGAGGCTAGGATAGTTGAGTGGAGGCCATGAGAGTAGCAATTTTGCCATAGTTTAGTTGCATGAATGAATAATGAGGGTTTAGGATAAGTTAGGGTCTTATTTATAGATTAGGCAAGTGTTTTAGGCCATAGGATTAAACCTAGATTCAATCCAAGCCATCAAAGCATGTCTTGGGGAAGAAGTCAAGTGTAGGAACCATCTAGGGCCTTTAGATTAAAGATGAACCATGAGAACCATCCAAATGCAAAATCTGCATTTGAGCGAATCGGCCCACGGGTTGACAGCCGAACACCCTGGATTAACCCCTAGTCGACCCAGCGGGCTCGGGTCGACCTCAAAAATCGGCCGGTTCGGTTATTCCCCTCTCCCAATTCGCTGTTTTGAACATTTTTGCATATTTATTTATTTAATTTTCAATTATATATATATATATCAATATATATATATTTCTCTGCGCAACCCATTTCACTTAATTAAGTATACTTTAATTTGGGAATTTTTCGTGAAACTTCGCGAGGCCATATCTTGGTCATTCGGACTCCGATTCTCGAAAAATCAGACTCTATTTCGCGTATTTTTCCGAGACGAACGCAATGGCATAGCCCGTTTTACTTGATTCAGAATTTAAAATTAAATTCTGCCTTGATTCTCGTCTTAACACGTTATCGAAAAATACGGGTTGTTACATCTGTCTTGTTGTAAATTTTCTATTCTATATTCACTTAAAATATTCCACCGAAGTTAAGGCATTCCCTTAGTGAGTGACCTTAGCAGGTGTGGGGTGTTACACGTGGTATCAGAGCTGAAGGTTACCGGAACAGATAAAATTTTTAGAAAACTATTTTTCTAAAAACATTTTTTGAAGACGTATTTTCAAAAACATGTCTATTAAGAGAAAAGTTTTTGAAAGAAAAGCATAATCCCCAATAGCCATATCTTTATCCTTCGAATTCTCCGTTTTGAATCTTTCCTTTTTCGTTTCAGCATGGCTGAAGATCTTAACTTTCCGGAGGGTGTAGCGATACCAGTATGGTATAGGAGATTGATGGAGGCTAGGGCCGCCACTGCGGGTCCAGCAAATGTTCCTCCACCAACAGTAGCACCCGATCTTCCTCCTCCCCCTCCTCCTCGCATGGATACTTTTGCTAAGACTTGTAAGGAATTTAAGGCTATGGGAGGGAAACCTTTTCAAGGATCAGAAACTTTTGTGGAAGCTAGAGATTGGCATAAGGAGGTGGAAGAGTTGATAGATATCTTTGAGATGGAAGAAGGAAAGAAAGTCAAGTTAGCTGCTTGGTTAATGAAGGGAGAGGCCTCATTCTGGTGGGAAGTCACTAATGGAGAGCGCCCTGTTGACTCTTGGGCGGATTTAAGGCAAAGGTTTGTGGCAAAGTTTCTCTCAAGGGCGGAGGAAAACTTGTATATGGAAAGGTTCTTGACTCTAAAGCAAGGAAACCTATCAGTGAAGGAATATGTCAACAAGTTTAATCAATTGGCAAGGTTTGGCATAGACATGGTGAATACACCGGAGAAGAAAGCTTTGAGGTTCGTTAAAGGCTTGAATGAACCGATGCATGGATTGACTATGACTCACATACCTATGGGGGCCACTTTTGAGAAGCTAGTAGACATGTCACTCATGCATGAGGAAGAGAAGGGTTCCAATGCTAATAAGGCACCCGAGAAGAAAGGAGATCAGAAGAGACCTCAACAGCAACAGCAAAACAAGGGTGGGAAAGGCAACGGTGGCAAGGGAAAGAAGAAGTGCTTCAATTGCGGGACACCAGGCCACCTAAGTAAAGATTGTTGGAAGAAGAAGAAGACAGACTGCTTCCACTATGGCGAAGTAGGGCATCTAGTGAAGGACTGCCCTAAGAAGGGGCAGAGGACGGGATCTACCTCATGGGACAGGTGCAAGCTCTTATGGCACCAGGTCAGGCAAGGGGGCAAGTTCAGGCTCTTGCGGTTCCACCGATTCAGGAAAGAGGTAGAACTATTTCCGTTGAAAGTATGGTTTTTCTGTTTGATCATCCTGTCCGTACTTTGTTTGACTCTGGCGCATCGCATTCGTTTATCTCATCATCATTAGTTGAGTCACTACACTTAGACACCAGTCTAGTAGATGATCCCTTGGTTGTTTCAAACCCAATTGGGGGCTCCACTTATTTGTCCATGATATGTTTGGGTTTGAAGATTTCTATATTTAGCGTTGAGTTTAGATGTGATGCTTTTGTTTTGGGCTTCACGGGCTATGGGTTGATTTTGGGCATGGACTGGTTATCCAGTAATGGTGCCGTTCTTGATTGTAAAAGGAGAGTTGTTAGGCTCATCACCCGCTTGGGTAACACTCTCGAGATCTCTTGTAATCCCATGGATTCTGTTATGCTAAGTTATCTTGAATCGCTTGACGCTTCGGTCGAGAGTTTGCGATCTGTTAGAGTGGTCCGGGAATACTCGGATGTGTTTGAGGAGGTGAAGGGCTTACCTCCGAAGCGGGAGATAGACTTCCGAATATATATGGTGGACAATGCTAAGCCAGTATCTTTGCCAGTGCGCCACATGGCTCCTCGTGAGAGGAGGGAACTCCATAAGCAAGTAGGGGAGTTGCTTGAGAAGGGGTTCATAAGACGAAGTATATCGGAGTGGGGTGCTCCAGTAGTTTTTGCCACGAAGGCGGATGGGTCCCTCAGACTTTGTGTAGACTATAGAGAACTCAACAAGCTCACAAAGAAGAATAGACACCCATAGCCGAGGATTGATGATCTCTTTGATCAGTTGGTTGGCGCCTCAGTGTTCTCGTAGTTGGACTTGGCCACTGGGTTTCATCAGTTGAGAGTGGCTGAGGATAGCATAGACAAGACTGCCTTTAGGACTCCGGATGGTTTCTATGAGTGGCTTGTGATGCCATTTGGTTTGACGAACGCCCCTGCATACTTTGTTGATTTGATGAGTAGGGTGTTCAGGGAGTACCTTAATAAGTTTGTGGTGGTCTTTGTGGATGATATCTTAGTCTTTTCTAAGAGTGAAGAAGAGCATGCCCTACATCTTAGGGAAGTGTTGGAGACTCTTCGAGCGCATAGCCTTAAGGCTAAATTCTCTAAATGTCACTTTTGGAGGAAGGAAGTGCGGTTCTTGGGGCACGTGGTCTCCAAGGAAGGGATAGCTGTGGATCCCACGAAGGTAGTATCCATCCAGGATTGGAAGGTTTCGAAGAATGCTACCGAGATGAGGAGTTTCTTGGGGTTGGCTGGCTACTATAGGAAGTTTATCAAGGACTTCGCGAAGATATCAGCCCCATTAACTCGCTTGACGAAGAAGAATCTAGTCTTCGCATGGGACGTAGATTGTGATGATGCGTTCCAACGGTTAAAGAGAGCATTAACCACAGCTCCAGTCTTAGTGTTGCCAGATGGGAGTAAGCCATTTTTTGTCTATACCGATGCTTGTGGGACAGGACTGGGCGCAGTCTTAATGCAAGAGGGAAGTGTAATAGCCTACGGTGGAAGGCAGTTGAGAGCGCATGAGAAAATTTACCCTACCCATGATTTAGAGTTGGCCGCTATTGTTTTTGCGCTTAAGACTTGGCGCCATTATCTTCTTGGAGAAAGGTTCGAGTTGTTCACTGACCACAAATCTTTGAAGTACTTGTTTTCTCAGAAGGATTTGAACTTGAGACAGCAAAGGTGGATGGAGTTCTTAGCATCCTATGATTTCGAGATAGCGTATACCCCTGGCAAGGGTAACGTGGTGGCAGACGCCTTAAGCAGAAAAAGGTTGTCCTTGAGTCCATTTTTCGTGGAACGACGAAGCTTGGAATTTATCTCGATGTTTGATTTCAGACCTTCCGTTGACTTTATACCCGGTTTGCTTGCATCCTTAGAGGTCAGACCTACTCTTTTGGGACGGATTGGTGAGGCACAGCGGGACGACCCACAGTTGGTTGAGTTGGTTGAGAGGCTCATAAGGGGGGAGTCGTCCAGCCATTTGAGTAGGTACACCCTAGACAATAGGGGGTGCTTGCGTAGAGACGGTAGACTTTGTGTACCGCAAGACGAGGGTTTGAGGAAGGCTATTCTTGATGATGCGCATCGTTCGAAGATGACCATTCATCCCGGTGGGGACAAGATGTACCAAGACATGAAGCGAGTTTTCTTTTGGGCCGGTATGAAGAAAGATGTGATCGTGTATGTCGCTAGATGCTTGGTGTGCCAACAAGTGAAAGAGGAGCAAAAGAAACCCGGTGGGTTGCTTCACCCATTGGAAGTTCCGCAATGGAAGTGGGATAGCGTCTCGATGGATTTTATTGATGGGTTACCGAGTTCGAGAAAGGGTAATACGGGAATTTGGGTTGTGGTAGACAGACTTACTAAGAGTGCCCATTTCATACCCGTGAAGAGCAAGAGGACTGCTCCATGGCTAGCTTCATTTTACCTTCGAGAGATAGTTCAATTGCATGGGTTACCTTCTAGCATAGTGAGTGATCGAGATCCTATCTTCACTAGCGAGTTTTGGAAGAGTTTGCAAGTGGCAGTGGGGACTAAGTTGTGTTTGAGCACTGCATATCATCCTCAGACGGACGGCCAGACCGAGAGGGTGAATCGTGTTCTAGAAGACCTTTTGAGGCTATGTATCTTAGATATTGGAGGTACATGGGAAGAGCATCTTCCATTAGTGGAGTTCGCGTATAATAACAGCTTTCAGTCTAGTATTGGTATGGCTCCTTTCGAAGCTCTTTATGGAAGGCCTTGTCGATCACCTACATGTTGGTGGGAATCTACGAATAAGATCTTGCTTGGGCCTGATATGGTTAGAGGGACTTCGGAAAAGATTGATTTGATTCGAAGAAGGATGAAAGCAGCGCAAGATAGGCAGAAATCTTACGCGTATAAGAGGAGGACGGATCTTGAGTTTGATGTTGGGGACATGGTCTTTGTTAAAGTATCTCCACTACGGAATGTTGTTAGCTTTGGATCCGTTGGGAAGTTAGCACCAAGGTTTGTAGGACCGTTTCCTATTAAGGAAAGGATTGGACGGATGGCATATAGAGTGGATTTACCCGAGAGACTTAGTGGGGTACATGACGTATTCCATGTGTCACATTTGAGGAAGTGCCTACATGAGACCGCAGAGGTGCTAGAGCTGAGCTTGCTTAGATAAGTGGAGGTAGAACGTGATGCGACTATTCGACGAGCTCCTACCCGCATCCTTGGGTCAGAGATTAGGAAGTTGAGAAACAGAGAGGTTCGACTAGTCAAAGTGCAATGGGGAGAGGATGAGAGCAATGCTACTTGGGAGACAGAAGCGAAGATGCATTCACTGTACCCATTCCTTTTTGAGTGTATGTCTTTTAACTTCTCCTTTATCGTTTGTCTAGTACTTATCTTATCTTTAGTATGTCCTTTCATTAGTATCTTTGACCTTTAGATAGGGTAAACCTATGGTTGAAACATGTGTTTGAGACATGTTATGTTTGATGGATGCGTGTGGATGCAAGTGTTTGCTAGTGGTTGCTCGTGGATGCATATACACACACTTTAGACACTAGATCGGCTCAGTCACTTCATATTGCATATAATTGTGTGTAGGTAGCTATATTAATGGATGTATAATGGTTGTGTTATCATATGGATGATGCATTATGGTGAATGATTGTGCACTCATGTAGAAATAGTATGTGTCGATAGGGTTCTTTCGCATACATATTGGATGCATGGCACTATCATGGTTTGCATTAAGGAGGTCAACTGAATCAGTAGACCGCCTGATTTTGCATTAGACGTGGAACATATACACACACTTTTTGCATATGTTCATACAGCATTAGAAACTTTAAGGACAATGGATGCCAGTGGTTGATGGTTTGAGTAGATGGTTGTTTGGATGGTAGGATACGTTCTTCTTGACTTAGAGATTTCGGGGACGAAATCCTTTAAGTAGGTGAGAAGGTAACACCCCGTATGTTGAATAACTTGCTATAATATAAAACAGGGCAGAAATAAATTTTAAAATCTGAATAATGGGAAACGGGCTATGACATTGCGTTCTTCTCGGAAAAATACACGAAATAGAGTCCGAGTTTTCGAAAATCGGAGTCCGTATGACCCAGTTAGGGCCCGAAGAAGTTTTCAGAAAATTCAAAACAGATTTAAAATATTCAAACTTCACATTTCAGAAGAGGCGAGAAAATTCCCGCCAGACAGAGGGTGTCGACCCTAGGGTCGACATGGGTGTCGACCCCCCCTTAGGGGTCGACCCATGGGTCGACCCAGGGGTCGACCCCCCCTGTCGGTCTGTGTGACCAGGGTGCACTAATTTTGGATTTGGGCTATGGTTGGTGGCTAGTGATGAGATCTGACGGCTCTAAACTGATTTAGGGTTAATCTAATGGCCTAAAACACTTAACTAATCTATAAATACACCCTAATTAGTACTAAAATTGGAGACAACGTCGTTATGCCGTCAAAATGCAACTAGAAGGAGCCACCAACAAATTAAAGAGGAAGATAGCTTCTCAAATCAACTTCTAATCAACTCTAGCAACTTAATCCTCTTCATAGGAGTGCTAATCAACAAGTTGTGAGTACTATAGCCTTAATGACCAATTGTTGAAATGATTATGATAGGATATAATGAGGTTATGGCTATGAATGTGGATCAATGCAAGTTATGTTATCATATGGTATGTGTTCATGATGTTATGCAAGTTATGCAAGTCATATGCTATATGTTCATGATGTTATGCAAGTTATGCAAGTTATATGCTACATGATCATGATGTTATGCAAGTTATGCAAGTTATATGCTACATGATCATGAAGTTATGCAAGTCATATGCTACATGTTCATGATGTTATGCAAGTTATGCAAGTTATATGCTATATGATCATGATGTTATGCAAGTTATGCAAGTGTTAGGCCATGTATTCATGATGCTAGTTATGCAAATTGCTATGATAAACATTAATCCATTATGACACCATGTTATGCAAGTTTGGTGTTTGATTATATGCATGTTCATATATGACATGTTATACAAGTTTGGTGTTTGATTATATGCAAGTAACATGTGCAAGTTTACACCTTTGTACGATATGCATACATATGCAAGTTAACCCCTTTGTATGTCATACATACATATGCAAGTTTACCCCTTTGTATGACATAAGTAACTTATGCAAGTTAACCTCTTTATGACATATGTGATTCATGCAAGTTTGGGTTGATTATTTATGCTAGTTGGGTTTGATGCTATATGCATGTTGACACCTTTAAAACCCATGTTGATGCTAATGTTATGAAAGTTGAACCCATTGTTTTGGTGATGAATCTTCCCTTTTAAGTATGTCATGTTAGCGAATTACGTGCGGAACGATGGGGTTAATATTCATGTTAATAAAATGGTGTGAAGTTGGTATGATTATGCATACTATAAAGTAGATGGACATAATTGAGTCAATTATGTACATCGTTAAATTTGTAATTAATTAGGGATAATTAATACAAATTATGGGGGTGATTAATTAGGTGTAATTAATCGACTAAGACACGAGGTTGGACCCTTTTGTAGCATTAGACTGCCCGGGACCGACCGGCAAATCCAGCGGCTACAAATGATTGGCCCAATGTGAGAGGTTTTAGGCATAAACTAAATACGTGACAAGTGTAAAGACACGAGGTTAGACTCGGTTATGGCGTAAGGCTGCCCGGACCCGACCGGCAAATCCAGCTGCCATAAAAGATAGTCTAATGTGAGAGGTCTTTACAAAGGTTACGTTCTTAATCAATTAAGAAACACTTAATTAACCAGATAAGCATGTAGTGGGGCATGAGGGGTTAAGTGGGTGCCTTGGGTGGCATGTGGAAATCAAGTAAGTGCCTTGGGTGGCATGTGGAAATCTAGTGGGTTGCCTTGGGTGGCAATAGAAAATACGATTAGAATACTTAACCAAGTGGAAACATGTAATTAAACATAATTAAAGGGTTAAGTGGGATGCACTAGAAAAAGGAACAAGGTTAGGTGGGTAGCTTGTGGGGGCCCATTTCAACCAGTAACCCATATGTATCTTATTGGGCTCGACCCATGTCGAGGACGGGACACGCGTACTGGGCTTGACTATAAGAGGCCAAAACAGGTTAGCGGTGGCAACGCAAGTCCAACGGGTTTCATGTGCGTGTGTGGACCCGGGCTGGTAGGTAAGACGTTGTTGCATCGTGTAGGTATAAGCCGTGCACCAATGGTTGTATCGGGTTGCCACTTTGGGGAGTTATACACCCCACTGTGGGGCCAGCATGGGTATCTACGGTAGGGAGCCGATCACTTGGGGAGTAGTGGGTACACCTAGTGGAGATAGGGGCAGACGGCACCTATGTAGTCAGTTAGGGTTACACGAAACTACTAGTTAAATTTTCTAAGTCCTCGGGTGGGATCAACCTTTAAGTAGGAATGACTGGTGTGGTGCAGTGTAGTAATTACCCTTGGGTGGGTAGATGCGTCTTTACGGTTATCTTAGTTCATCCTATGTCTAGTTGGCTGCTTAGTGTAGTCATTTATCCCTAGTCATCACCGTACCAAGTTTATATCATACCCTAATTACTTTAATGATTGTATTGTTAAAGTTATAGGGCTCACTCAGACTTATGTCTGACCCCGTTGTTTTTATCTTTTTTCCCAACCCTCAGGTTCTCAGAGTGGGCCAAACACTAGTGGGCTTTGATCAGATTGCTTTATCTATCTTTTGGAGCTTGGACCGTGATGTAAAGCCCAGCTTATCTTTTCTATTATGGTTATTAGTTATGTAGTGGGATTATGTACTTATGTTTTATCAGGATGGATATTTAGTACTTGACTCCTGTTTTAGTTGGTTTTGATATGTAACCAAACATGTTTATCTTCTGCTGCAATGATATGATGTTTTAGATTTCAAGTATTATTTATATCTGTCTTGTTGTAATTTTTCTGTTCTATATTCACTTAAAATACTCCACCGAAGTTAAGGCATTCCCTTAGTGAGTGACCTTAGCGGGTGTGGGGTGTTACAGAAATATTACAAGACAGAACATATATTAAACAACGGAAGTAAAGCAAATTTCATTACCTTATAAAATAGTAAGGTCAAAAGCCTTTTACATCAGAATACATCAAAACCTGTCTTGCAATAGTGAAGAAGCATAAACCATTTCATAAATTATTCCCCAAGTAAAACAGTAAGGTAGCCATAGCCAAGAAAAGTCCAAGCTATGCATGATGACCTTCAAGCAGAGGAAGTCTGAACTAAATAACAGTGTTTCCTCCCTGAAAACCTGGGGGGGGGGGGGAACGGAAGACAAAGAGGCGAAACAAAACGGGGTCAGTCATAAAGACTGGTAAGTCCTACCTACTTCCAGTATAAAAACAGGTAAAGGTAACATGACATGCATAAACTGAAAGTAAACATAAGGATGACGATAAGATAGATAAGCTAAACCAAGATAACTGGATGAGCTACTATAGCAAGATAAACTAAGGTATCATAATAAACTACGGTGTCAAGATAAATCAAGGTATCACATCGTCAGGTTTCTATCAAGTATACTATCCCAAGGTATCTATCATATATAACATTCCACAGTATCTATCATGTATAACATCCCAAGGTACTTATCATGTATATTTCCCAAGGTATTTATCATGTATATTTGCTCTGCACCTCTCGTACTAGTATCCCAACCCGCGTCATGTGTTAACTATGAATGTCCCTTGCCCAATGTCATGTAATGGTCCATGTCATCCTAGCATATGTAGGTTTTCCCAACTCGTATGTTTCTTTCCATGTATAAGTTCAGTCCTTTGCCGTAGGCCGTACGGGCTTTCCCATGTAAATCTATACCACCTGAACGTAGTACCATTTTATCCTTGAAGTTGTTTTGGACTGCTGCCTCTGATCTGGTTATGTTTCTTACCATGAACTATCACGTGTTCACTTAGGATTTATGCCACCTAAGACCACTAGGGATTATGCTACCTAATGAACGTTTCCGTGTCTCGGTTTGGGTTCAAGCCACTTAGGGCCACTAGGGATTATGCCACCCATCAACCACGCCATTTATCCCAAGTATGTATCGTGAATCGTTTTCCATGTCTAGACGCACATGTATCTCAATGTGCCATCCGAGTTCCGTGCCAGGGCAAATCGAGAAATACGGAACTCGGTCGGGAGCTTTAAGTCGTCTGCCGAATGCAGATATCAAGGTCTGTTTTTGTATTCGTGGCTATGGTCCCACGTGACCCCTCCCTCAACTATCGAAAGGCAATCCAAGTAAAATCATGCACGAGAACTATACTCCGGCCCCACTATGCCCCACTTTCCTATTGGCCAACCTCACCCATGACTCGATAGCAAGAACATGGTCTGTTGGGAGTTCTCTACCTTTCCGTTCGTACACGATTGACTAAAGATGGTAGGTAGTCGACGACGCGCTATCCAGGGAAAAAAATCAAGTATTGTCGACTCCACGCTAATCCATCCCCGTCTTTAGGTTGCTCGCACAGCAACCAAGGCATACCCTTGGCTCTTCTACCACAGAACTTAACCTCTGTGAGGCCCGGTTTCTTAGACCATCTGCCACCTCACAGAGGGATACCAAGTGTACCCTCACGTCCCCCGAAGCTACCGCTTCGTCACCCAGTTCGCTGGAGCTTTTTATCCAAGTCAGATAAGTTTCTCCTCCTCGTATACTAAGCGATGACCTACCGTATCAGGTTACTCATCTATTTATGAACTAGTCCCATGTCCTTGGCTAAGAATTATTACTTAGTTATTCTTAACTAAGGTTTACCACTTAGCTTCTTTTCCCGTTATCCTTGATTAACTACGATTTTCTACCTAGTTCCTATAACTACGGTTTTGTCTATTGGGTTAAGTGTTGTTATTCAAGCCCATGACTTAACCTGCCTACCAACCATGTCATAATCGGCTAAGTGTTCAAGTTCAAGGCTTAGCCCTACAAGTTGGTTAAGTATACCAAGAAGCTCATGACTTAACCCTATCAAGTCAAATTGGTTAAGTATTTGTTTGTCTTAACCCTATCAGATTATCGTGTTAGATTGATTAAGCATAGATTATCTTAATCCCATCAGATTATCGAGTCGGATTGGTTAAGTATGGGTTAGCTAAACCCCATCCACTAATCGTATTACTATGGTTAAGTATATTTAAAAAGGTCTTCTGACTTAACCCTATCAGGTCCGCATATTAGATTGGTTAAGTATAGGTTACTTAATCTCATCAAATCGTCATGTATAATTGGTTAAGTATAAGTTACTTAACCCCATTAAATTATCATGTGAAGTTGGTTAAGTATTAGTTACTTAACCTCATTGAATTACCAAGTTTAGATTGGTTAAGTGCTTAACTTAACCCCATCGAATTACCGTGTTTAGATTAGTTAAGTGTAGGTTACTTAACCCCATCTAATTACCGTGTTTAGATTAGTTAAGTCTAAGTTACTTAACCCCATCTAATTACCGTGTTTAGATTAGTTAAGTCTAAGTTACTTAACCCCATCTAATTAACAAGTCAGATTAGTTAAGTGTAAATTACTTAACTCCATCCCCTAATTGCCTTATATGGTTAAGTGTCATTAAGAAATCAAGTCCAATTTAACTTAACCTACCCATTCGTGTCATATCGGTTAAGTGTCATTAGTCAAAATTACTTAACCTTTTCATGTGGCATTAATTAGATTAATGCACCCCAACCTCACATTAGACTTTGTTGTGGTTACTAGTTAAGCCGGGCGGGCCCGGGTAGATTTATACCACAACCTAGTCTAACCTCGGGTTTTAAGTGCTATATGACCAACTACACACATTGGGTCCTATTGTTTGTAGCCACAAGTTAAGCCGAGCGGGTCCGGGTAGATTTATTCTACAAACTCAACCCAACCTCGAGTTTGCCACTTTCATGTTTGGTCTAGTGTCATGTTACACTTACAACCCATACGCGTCTAGTTTCAAGTCCCATCTTTACCCCACATGTCATGCCCACGTTTAGGTGTATGATGAGTGTCATATTTTCATGAAATCCCATGTCAAATTATCATGTTGTAATCACGTTCGTCTAACCTACCCCAAATCGTGTTTCCAACCCAAGTAAAAGCGAGTCAACATAGTAAGGATACTATGCTACATATTGGCCTCAAAACATGCACGATATCAAAAAGGGATTGGCCACAAACATGTATGGCATCATAAGGGGTTTGGCCTCAAAATATGCATAGCATCATAAGGGGTTTTTGGCCTCAAAATATGCATAGCATCATAAGTGGTTTTTGGCCTCAAACATGCATAATGTCACAACGGGATTAGCCACAAACATGCATAGTATCATAAGGGAATTTGGCCACAAACATGCATAGTATCATAAGGGAATTTGGCCACAAACATGCATGATAACATAAGGGGTTTGGGTTCATTTACATGCATAAGCCCCAAAGTCAAGTCTTTGCCAATGTTTCACAAGTCAAATGGTTCCCAAAGGTTCATGCTAACATTCCATAGATAAAGATCCAAACTTGCAAGATAAACTAAGTGAAACATAACATGTGTGGCATGATTAAGTCGCTAAAACTTAGCCCAAGGTCATAGATCATAGAAAAGGGGCAAAATTAGGTTCACATAGGCTAGCATACTTATGTTTCATCGCATTTTATTCCATGTCACATTAGAACCACCGTTAGAATCTACAAGCAGCTAGAACTTACATAACGAGGCTTAGGGAAGGATCATGCATCGTCTTGACGAAGAAAGGTGGCTCCTTTGTTGAAGAATCGTCATGAAACTTGCGTAGCAACGTTGATCTACCCTCGTTTTGATGTAGGAAGCTTGCACCTTTTGATTTGAACCTGATTTGAATGCATAAGCCCTTGGAGTTGGAGATGGAGGCCATGATCAAGATAGATTTTGGCAACACTTAGTTGCTAAAATGATTTTTAGTGATTTAGGTTAGGTCCTAGGGTGTTTTTATAGAGATTAGGAGTAGTTTAGGCCCTTAGATTAACCCTAGGATAGATCTGAACCCTCAAAACCCGCCACAGGCCAATAGACCATACCCAAAAGCATGTCTTGAGGAACAAGTCAGGCACACCCAGGCCAAACTGGCCGACCACCCAAGTCGACAGGCGTGTCGACTGGGCAGTCGACACCACCTGGTGTGTGTCGACTCCCAAGTTGACTTCCAAGTCGACTTGGGGGTGGCGGGAATTTTCCCCCCTCTCCTGCTTGGCTGAATTTGAATTCTGAATTCAAATTTGAACTGTTTTTGAACTTGAAATTTTCTGAAAACTTTGACGGGCCATAACAGGGTCATACGGACTCCGATTTTCGAAAACTCGGACTCTATTTCGCGTATTTTTCCGAGACGAACGCAATGGCGCAATCCGCTTCTCCTGGTTCAGATTTTATAATTAAATTCTGCCTTGATTCTTGTCTTAGCATGTTGTAAAAATCCCGGTTGTCACATGTTTCGTAGGCTCGGACGGATAGACAACTGCTTAAACCTGATAGAACGTTACCATGGTGGTATCAGGTTCTCCGAACACTCGATCTTATCTTTTGAATTATCAAAGCTGAGTGTAGGGATTTCCCGATCGACGCTAATTTCGAAGGCATGGACGTTTCTGGATCGCGACCGACCCAAATAGAAAAATGTGCAACTCCCCCATAGGGTAGGTGGGTGGGGCAGGCACTGTGTATAAGGCCAGAGATTGAATTCACTGCCATATGGCAGATCGGTGATTACTAGAAATTCTAGCCTCATGTAGGTAAGCTACAACCTATAATCCGAACGAGGAAGGGTTTTTCGGGTTAGCTCACTGAAACACACATTTTCGAAGGATAGGATTGTTCGGCAATATTCCGCAATCTCCTGAAAGTTACCGTTGTGTCTTTCGAGGTGCTCCGAACACTCGATCCCGACTTTCGAATGGGTAAAGAGGATTCCTGGAATTTCCAAATCAGTGATTGTTTCGGAGGCACAGACGGTTTGTCGTCTCACGAAACTTGGTAGGAAATAACTATTATGGTTTCCTAGCCGCTCCGAACCATCAATCTCGGCGTCCGAATTTGCAAAGCCAATTGTAACACCCCGCCTCCGCTAGGGTCACTCGCAAAAGAATGCACTAGCTTTAGAGGGGCATTATTGGTAAACATGCACAGAAATATCACAAGACAGAACATATAGAATAGCGGAAGTAAAATCAAACTTTCATAACATGAGTAAATAAGGTCTAAAGCCTTTTACATCAGAGTACATCAAAACCTGTCTTGCAATAGTAAAGAAGCATAAAGACATTTTCATAAATTATTCCCCAAGTAAAAACAGTAAAGTAGCCATAGCCAAGAAAAGTCCAAGCCATCCATGATGACCTTCAAGCAGAAGAAGTCCGAATTAGACAGCATTGTTTCCTCCCTGTAACCTGGAGGGGGGGGAAACGGAAGAAAAGAGGCGAAACAAAACGGGTCAGTCAAAAAGACTGAGTAAGTCCTATCTACTTCCAGTATAAAAACAGGTAAAGGTAACATGACATGCATAAACTGAAAGTAAACATAAGGATAACTACAAGATAGATAAACCAGGGTAGCCGGTTGAACTATTGTGGCAAAGTAAACTAAGGTATCATGATAAACTACGGTGTCATGATAAGTCAAGGTATCACATCGTCAGATTTCTATCGAGTACATTATCCCAAGGTATCCACCCCGTCTAACATCCCACGGTATCTATTATGTATATTCTTCTTAGTCCTAACATGTATATTTGCTCTGCACCTCTCGTACTAGTACCCCTACCCGCGTCATGTGTTAACCATGAATGTCCCTTGCTCAAAGTCGTGTAATGGTCCATGTCAACCTAGTATATCGCATATATAGGTTACTCAAATCATATGTTTCTTTCCATGTATATAAGTTCAGTCCTTTGCCGTACCTCGTACGGGCTTCCTCATGTCGTATTATCCTTGAATTCGTTTGGACTGTCACCCTTGTTCTAGCTAGGCTCTTCCATATGAATCATCGTTTGAACTACTAGGACTTACGCCACCTAGCACCACTAGGGATTACGCTTACCTATTGCACGCTTTCGTATTTCGGTTTGGGTTAAACCACCTAGGCCACTAGGGATTATGCTAACCCTCAACCGCGCCCTTTTTCCCACGCATTCATCGTGAATCGTTTTTCTATAACTGTATGCACATGTATCACATCGTGCCATCCGAGTCCTGTCACAGGGCAAACCAAGAAATACAGGACTCGGTCGGGAGCTTTAGATTTATCTGCCGATGCAGATACTAAGGTCTGCTTTTCTACACGTGGCTATGGTCCCATGAGACCCCTCCCTCAACTAGTGAAAGGCAACACAAGAGAAAATCTTGCATGAGAACTACACTCCGGCCAGCCCACATCCTACGGCCTACCTCACCCATAATTAGATAGCAATTATGGTCTGTTGGGTGTTCCCTGCCTTTCCGTACGTACACGCTTGACTCAAGATGGTAGATGATTGACGAACTTGCTATCTCGGGCACCTTATGTATTCGTCGACTCACTGCTATCCACCCCAGTCTTTAGGTCGCTCGCATAGCAACCAAGGCATATTCTTGGTTCTTCTACTGTAGACCTCAACCTCTCGTGAGCCTAGTATAATGACCTGGCAGCTCACAGAGGGATCACAAGAATATCCTCACGTTCCCCGAAGCCGCTGCTTCGTTACCCAGTTCGTTGGAGCCTTTATCTAAATCAGATAGCCTGCTCCTACACGCATACTTAAACGTTGACCTAACGTATCGGGTTACTAATCTATCTAAGAAATGGTCCAAATTTCCTTGACTAAGAATTATTACTTAGTTTCCCTTAACTAAGGTTTACCACTTAGCCTTATTTCCATAATCTTTGTTAATTATGGTTATTTACCTAACCCTCCGAATTAGGGTTTATCTAATGGGTTAAGTGTCACTTAAGTTCATAACTTAGCCCGTCTACAAACCATGTCAAAATTGGCTAAGTATACAAGTCCAAGACTTAACCCTACAAACCATGTGTCAAGTTGGTTAAGTATATCAAGGAATCCATGACTTAACCTCGTCTAATTATCATTTTAGATTGGTTAATTATATAATTTAACTTGACCTTGTCATCAAATCGGTCAAGCGTATTCAAGTGATTCGTGACTTAGCCTTATCATGTTTTCACGTTAGATTGGTTAAGTATAGATTAACTTAACCTCATCAAATTAACGAGTTAGATTGGTTAAGTATAGGTCACTTAACCTCATCAAATTAACGAGTTAGATTGGTTAAGTATAGGTCACTTAACCTCATCAAATCATCGTGTTAAATTAGTTAAGTGTTTAACTTAACCCCATTAAATTACCAAGTTGGATTAATTAAGTCTAGGCTAACTTAACCCCATCCGATTACCATGTTTAGATTAGTTAAGCCTAATCTTAACCCCATCCATTAACTGTATTATACGGTTAAGTGTCATTAAGAAAATTTACTTAACCTTATCACGTTATCGTGTTGGATTGATTAAGTGTTGGTTAACTTAATCCCGTCCACTAGTCGTATAAAAATGGTCAAGTGTCATTAGGCAAATCAAGTTACTTAACCTACCCAAGCTTATCATGTTTTGTTAAGTATCATTAGCCTAATCAAATTACTTAACCCATTTGTCCATATCATATTTGGTTAAGCCTCATTAATCAAATTAACTTAAACCTATTATGTGGCATTAATTTAATTAATGCACCCTCAACCTCTCACATTAGACCTTGTTGTGGTTACTAGTTAAGCTGGGCGGGTCCGGGTAGATTTACACCACAACCTAGTCTAACCTCGGGTCTTAAGCGCGACATGACCAACTTCTCACGTTGGGTCCTATTGTTTGCAACTACTAGTTAGGCCGGTCGGTTCCGGGTAGTTTTACGTTGCAAACTCAACCCAACCTCGAGTTGGCCATACTTACGTTATCTAAGTTCATCATGTTTCCAAAACATGTTACAAGTTTTCAAGCATTTGGGTAGACCTAACTTAATAGGTAAATTCCCAAAGGGTAGACCTAACTTAATAGGTAAATTCCCAAGCTCATGTTTTTATGCATACTTACATGCCAACCTCCATGTTATCTTTCAAGTCATATTTTCAAGTATAAACACATGTCATATTCAAGTTAAGATTTTGCGACATGTTCATGTTTATCTAACTACCCAAAATCGTGTTTTCCCAACGCAAGCAAAGCGAGTCAACATAGTAAAGATACTATGTCACATATTGGTCTCAAAACATGCATGATGCCAAAAAGGGCTTGGCTTCCACATGCATAACATCATAAAGGGATTGGCCATAAACATGCATAGTGTCATAAGGTAATTTGGCCACAAACATGCATATTATCAAAAAGTGTTTGGCCATAAACATGCACAACTTAAAAGAGGGGATTGGCCACGAGCATGCATAATCTCATAAAGGATTTGGCCACAAACTTGCATGTTAGCATAAGGGGTTTGGGTTCATAAACATGCATAAGCCCCCAAAATCTTGTCTTAGCCAATGTTTCACAAGTAAAGTGGTTCCTAAAGGTTCATGCTAGCATTTCATGCATAAAGATCCAAACTTGCAAGATAAACTAGGTTATGCATAGCATGAGAGGCATGATTAAGTCACTCACATGGCCTAAAATCATAAACATGAACACAAGAGGCAAGGTAAGGTTCATATAGGTTCGCATAATCATGTTTAGCCTCATTTTATCCCATGTCATTATCAAAACTACCGTTTCCATCTAAAAGTAGCTAGAACTTACATAGTTAGGCCTAGGGAAAGAAGCATGAATCATCTTGGCTAAGAAAGGTGCCTCCTTTGTTGAAGAATCGTCATGGAACTCGCATAGCAACGTTGATTTTGCCTCTCTTTGGTGTAGCAAGCTTGCATCTTTTGATTTGAACCCGATTTGAATGCATAGGCTCTAGGGATTTGAGATGGAGGCCATGAGAGTAGAAATTTGGCCATAGTTTAGTTACATGAGTGAATAATGAGGGTTTAGGATAGGTTAGGGTCTTATTTATAGATTAGGCAAGTGTATTAGGCCATAGGATTAAACCTAGATTCAATCCAAGCCATCAAAGCATGTCTTGGGGAAGAAGTCAAGTGTAGGAACCATCTAGGGCCTTTAGATTAAAGATGAACCATGAGAACCATCCAAATGCAAAATCTGCATTTGAGCGAATCGGCCCACGGGTTGACAGCCAAACACCCTGGATTAACCCCTAGTCGACCCAGCGGGCTTGGGTCGACCTCAAAAATGGGCCGGTTCGGTTATTCCCCTCTCCCAATTCGCTGTTTTGAACATTTTTGCATATTTATTTATTTAATTTTCAATTATATATATATATATCAATATATATATATTTCTCTGCGCAACCCATTTCACATAATTAAGTATACTTTAATTTGGGAATTTTTCGTGAAACTTCGCGAGGCCATATCTTGGTCATACGGACTCCGATTCTCGAAAACTCATACTCTATTTCGCGTATTTTTCCGAGACGAACGCAATGGCATAGCCCGTTTTACTTGATTCAGAATTTAAAATTAAATTCTGCCTTGATTCTCGTCTTAACACGTTATCGAAAAATACGGGTTGTTACATTCTCCCCACCTTTTAGGATTTCGTCCCCGAAATCTCCAAGTTAGGAAGAACATATCCTACCATCCATCATCCATCTACTCAAAACATCATCCACAAGCAACCATTGTCCTTAGATGATTTCTAATGCTGTATGAATATATGCAAAACGTGTGTGTACATGTTCCTTAGCTAATGCTAATGATCAGGCCTGAATAATCTTTCTAATGCAAAATATGTATAGTGTCATGAATCCAACATGTATGCAAATAGTCCTAGTCATATAGATACTATATGCGTGCACAATCATTCATTCATATGCAACAACCACATGATAATACATTCGATTTCATCCATAAACAAGTATAAATACTCGTGCATATGCAATATGAAATGTGACCTAGTCGAGCTAGTATCTAATGTGTATTCGCGCATCCATGAGCAACCACTTGCAACCACTTGCAACCATATCAATCATAACATGTTTCAAATACATGTTTACATCCATAGGGTTCTACCTAGAATTCCCTGAAACAGGGCCGAGAAGATAAACAAGACTAACTCCTTACGGGGTTTGTAACAGAAAGTAGGACCGAGAGGATGTCCACAAAAGATAACCTACAAGTAAGCTCTACAGAAACAGGGATCAAGGATATACTCCCAAAAAGAGATATCATGCGCGTATCTAGTCTTTGACCATCAAAGTAGTATTTCCTCGGGCTTACTTCCATTGTGCCTTGACCGCCCTTTAACTTCGCAATTTCGTAGCTTCTTATTTCCTGCTTCCATAACATGAGCTGAAACTCATTTCTTCGTCGCCTCTCGTTCCACTTGCACTTATCCTTTTTCTAGAATACTTGGCGCAAACATGACTGCGTACTCATGATCTCATGCAAGCTTTCCAAAATTCACTAGTGAATCTTGGATCTCGTTTATATACTATAAGGCATTCCATGTAGAAGAACTTTCTCTTGAAAGTAAACAGATGTCAATCAGGTTATCATGCGCACTTACTAGGGTGATCTCTATAACCCATGCATAAATGAAGTAAACCATCCGTCTTATTTGCGAACACCACTCGATCGGGCTTCAAATTTCCAATAAAGGCATCAAGGGATTCTAAGTAACTAGTCATGACAGAACCTCAAAAAGGTTACCCGATACTTCGAGGGCATTACCAAGGCTAGTCAAAAGGTCTAACTACCCTCCTATCAAAACCGAGAGCGGCACCCCCTACTGGATAACCACTTCATCCCTAGAATCCATCCACAGCTTATAAGCATTATTTCCAAACTCAACACTTGGCATAGACATTCCCAAATCCAAACAAGTCATGTATAAATGGACTGATTCTCCAATAGGACTTTGAGACAAAAATGGGATTCTCTATTACGTTAGTACTTAAGGTGCAGAGACTCAACTACCAAAGCGGACTTAAATGATGCGGGGATCAAAACAAAGTCTTGGCGGGATGATAGAAAAGAATAACTAGATCTTCAACAAGGATGTTATCCCCCTACTCAGGTACTCTAGTGAGGGTATACAACGATGATCTTGTCCTTGTCCCACAATACTTAACTATCCGTCCCGTTTCACCATACCAAAGATACTTTCTCGTCATGGGTTTCATTGTTCATCCTTCTCTCTCGTCCTGGGCTGAGCCATACCAACAAGTTGCTCATCCTTAAGCTCGTATCCTTTATCCTCTTCCTCACTATCCTTTCTTATAACGCGGCCACTGGTCTCTCGAGAACCACCTCCATCGTAAGGAAAACACTTTCGTAGATAGAAAAGACTAGTCGCAGTTAAAACCACTGTGACTACAGATGGAGGAAAGAAAGGAAAAGAGATTCAATTAAGGAAACAAGGATAGTGCAAATGGCCTTTGGGGAATAGCCTTTTTCTTTTAAAAGAAAATTTTCTTGAAAAATGCTTCTTTATAAACGATTTTCAAATAGTTTTCAGAAGGTCTTTAAAAACTTTTGCCCAGTCTGGTAAACCTCGCTCTGATACCAAATGTAACACCCCGCCTCCGCTAGGGTCACTCGCAAAGGAATGCACTAGCTTTAGAGGGGCATTATTGGTAAACATGCACAGAAATATCACAAGACAGAACATATAGAATAGCGGAAGTAAAATCAAACTTTCATAACATGAGTAAATAAGGTCTAAAGCCTTTTACATCAGAGTACATCAAAACCTGTCTTGCAATAGTAAAGAAGCATAAAGACATTTTCATAAATTATTCCCCAAGTAAAAACAGTAAAGTAGCCATAGCCAAGAAAAGTCCAAGCCATCCATGATGACCTTCAAGCAGAAGAAGTCCGAATTAGACAGCATTGTTTCCTCCCTGTAACCTGGAGGGGGGGGGGAAACGGAAGAAAAGAGGCAAAACAAAACGGGTCAGTCAAAAAGATTGAGTAAGTCCTATCTACTTCCAGTATAAAAACAGGTAAAGGTAACATGACATGCATAAACTGAAAGTAAACATAAGGATAACTACAAGATAGATAAACCAGGGTAGCCGGTTGAACTATTGTGGCAAAGTAAACTAAGGTATCATGATAAACTACGGTGTCATGATAAGTCAAGGTATCACATCGTCAGATTTCTATCGAGTACATTATCCCAAGGTATCCACCCCGTCTAACATCCCACGGTATCTATTATGTATATTCTTCTTAGTCCTAACATGTGTATTTGCTCTGCACCTCTCGTACTAGTACCCCTACCCGCGTCATGTGTTAACCATGAATGTCCCTTGCTCAAAGTCGTGTAATGGTCCATGTCAACCTAGTATATCGCATATATAGGTTACTCAAATCATATGTTTCTTTCCATGTATATAAGTTCAGTCCTTTGCCGTACCTCGTACGGGCTTCCTCATGTCGTATTATCCTTGAATTCGTTTGGACTGTCACCCTTGTTCTAGCTAGGCTCTTCCATATGAATCATCGTTTGAACTACTAGGACTTACGCCACCTAGCACCACTAGGGATTACGCTTACCTATTGCACGCTTTCGTATTTCGGTTTGGGTTAAACCACCTAGGCCACTAGGGATTACGCTAACCCTCAACCGCGCCCTTTTTCCCACGCATTCATCGTGAATCGTTTTTCTATAACTGTATGCACATGTATCACATCGTGCCATCCGAGTCCTGTCACAGGGCAAACCAAGAAATACAGGACTCGGTCGGGAGCTTTAGATTTATCTGCCGATGCAGATACTAAGGTCTGCTTTTCTACACGTGGCTATGGTCCCACGAGACCCCTCCCTCAACTAGTGAAAGGCAACACAAGAGAAAATCTTGCATGAGAACTACACTCCGGCCAGCCCACATCCTACGGCCTACCTCACTCATAATTAGATAGCAATTATGGTCTGTTGGGTGTTCCATGCCTTTCCGTACGTACACGCTTGACTCAAGATGGTAGATGATCGACGAACTTGCTATCTCGGGCACCTTATGTATTCGTCGACTCACTGCTATCCACCCCAGTCTTTAGGTCGCTCGCATAGCAACCAAGGCATATTCTTGGTTCTTCTACCGCAGAACTCAACCTCTCGTGAGCCTAGTATAATGACCTGGCAGCTCACAGAGGGATCCCAAGAATATCCTCACGTTCCCCGAAGCCGCTGCTTCGTTACCCAGTTCGTTGGAGCCTTTATCTAAATCAGATAGCCTGCTCCTACACGCATACTTAAACGTTGACCTAACGTATCGGGTTACTAATCTATCTAAGAAATGGTCCAAATTTCCTTGACTAAGAATTATTACTTAGTTTCCCTTAACTAAGGTTTACCACTTAGCCTTATTTCCATAATCCTTGTTAATTATGGTTATTTACCTAACCCTCCGAATTAGGGTTTATCTAATGGGTTAAGTGTCACTTAAGTTCATAACTTAGCCCGTCTACAAACCATGTCAAAATTGGCTAAGTATACAAGTCCAAGACTTAACCCTACAAACCATGTGTCAAGTTGGTTAAGTATATCAAGGAATCCATGACTTAACCTCGTCTAATTATCATTTTAGATTGGTTAATTATATAATTTAACTTGACCTTGTCATCAAATCGGTCAAGCGTATTCAAGTGATTCGTGACTTAGCCTTATCATGTTTTCACGTTAGATTGGTTAAGTATAGATTAACTTAACCTCATCAAATTAACGAGTTAGATTGGTTAAGTATAGGTCACTTAACCTCATCAAATTAACGAGTTAGATTGGTTAAGTATAGGTCACTTAACCTCATCAAATCATCGTGTTAAATTAGTTAAGTGTTTAACTTAACCCCATTAAATTACCAAGTTGGATTAATTAAGTCTAGGCTAACTTAACCCCATCCGATTACCATGTTTAGATTAGTTAAGCCTAATCTTAACCCCATCCATTAACTGTATTATACGGTTAAGTGTCATTAAGAAAATTTACTTAACCTTATCACGTTATCGTGTTGGATTGATTAAGTGTTGGTTAACTTAATCCCGTCCACTAGTCGTATAAAAATGGTCAAGTGTCATTAGGCAAATCAAGTTACTTAACCTACCCAAGCTTATCATGTTTTGTTAAGTATCATTAGCCTAATCAAATTACTTAACCCATTTGTCCATATCATATTTGGTTAAGCCTCATTAATCAAATTAACTTAACCCTATTATGTGGCATTAATTTAATTAATGCACCCTCAACCTCTCACATTAGACCTTGTTGTGGTTACTAGTTAAGCCGGGCGGGTCCGGGTAGATTTACACCACAACCTAGTCTAACCTCGGGTCTTAAGCGCGACATGACCAACTTCTCACGTTGGGTCCTATTGTTTGCAACTACTAGTTAGGCCGGTCGGTTCCGGGTAGTTTTACGTTGCAAACTCAACCCAACCTCGAGTTGGCCATACTTACATTATCTAAGTTCATCATGTTTCCAAAACATGTTACAAGTTTTCAAGCATTTGGGTAGACCTAACTTAATAGGTAAATTCCCAAAGGGTAGACCTAACTTAATAGGTAAATTCCCAAGCTCATGTTTTTATGCATACTTACATGCCAACCTCCATGTTATCTTTCAAGTCATATTTTCAAGTATAAACACATGTCATATTCAAGTTAAGATTTTGCGACATGTTCATGTTTATCTAACTACCCAAAATCGTGTTTTCCCAACGCAAGCAAAGCGAGTCAACATAGTAAGGATACTATGTCACATATTGGTCTCAAAACATACATGATGCCAAAAAGGGCTTGGCTTCCACATGCATAACATCATAAAGGGATTGGCCATAAACATGCATAGTGTCATAAGGTAATTTGGCCACAAACATGCATATTATCAAAAAGGGTTTGGCCATAAACATGCACAACTTAAAAGAGGGGATTGGCCACGAGCATGCATAATCTCATAAAGGATTTGGCCACAAACTTGCATGTTAGCATAAGGGGTTTGGGTTCATAAACATGCATAAGCCCCAAAATCTTGTCTTAGCCAATGTTTCACAAGTAAAGTGGTTCCTAAAGGTTCATGCTAGCATTTCATGCATAAAGATCCAAACTTGCAAGATAAACTAGGTTATGCATAGCATGAGAGGCATGATTAAGTCACCCACATGGCCTAAAATCATAAACATGAACACAAGAGGCAAGGTAAGGTTCATATAGGTTCGCATAATCATGTTTAGCCTCATTTTATCCCATGTCATTATCAAAACTACCGTTTCCATCTAAAAGTAGCTAGAACTTACATAGTTAGGCCTAGGGAAAGAAGCATGAATCATCTTGGCTAAGAAAGGTGCTCCTTTGTTGAAGAATCGTCATGGAACTCGCATAGCAACGTTGATTTTGCCTCTCTTTGGTGTAGCAAGCTTGCATCTTTTGATTTGAACCCGATTTGAATGCATAGGCTCTAGGGATTTGAGATGGAGGCCATGAGAGTAGAAATTTGGCCATAGTTTAGTTACATGAGTGAATAATGAGGGTTTAGGATAGGTTAGGGTCTTATTTATAGATTAGGCAAGTGTTTTAGGCCATAGGATTAAACTTAGATTCAATCCAAGCCATCAAAGCATGTCTTGGGGAAGAAGTCAAGTGTAGGAACCATCTAGGGCCTTTAGATTAAAGATGAACCATGAGAACCATCCAAATGCAAAATCTGCATTTGAGCGAATCGGCCCACGGGTTGACAGCCAAACACCCTGGATTAACCCCTAGTCGACCCAACGAGCTCGGGTCGACCTCAAAAATGGGCCGGTTCGGTTATTCCCCTCTCCCAATTCGCTGTTTTGAACATTTTTGCATATTTATTTATTTAATTTTCAAATATATATATATATATATATATATATCAATATATATATATATTTCTCTGCGCAACCCATTTCACTTAATTAAGTATACTTTAATTTGGGAATTTTTCGTGAAACTTCGCGAGGCCATATCTTGGTCATACGGACTCCGATTCTCGAAAACTCATACTCTATTTCGCGTATTTTTCCGAGACGAACGCAATGGTATAGCCCGTTTTACTTGATTCAGAATTTAAAATTAAATTCTGCCTTGATTCTCGTCTTAACACGTTATCGAAAAATACGGGTTGTCATACCAATTGTACAAATTTCCCGACCAAAGAGCATTTCGGAGGCTCAAACGGTTCAACATCGTGATCGGGCCAACGTGAAAACGGTTAGCTTCCCCCACAGGCCAAGTGGGTGGGGCGGTGCTCAAACCCAGTAAAAAGTTAATACGGTGGGTTCCGGTGTGCTTCGAACCCTCAATCTCATCATTCGAACTAGCGAATGCAAGTATAAGAATTTCTCGATCAATGTGCATTTCAGAGTCTCCGATGGTTGGGTGGCAGCCCAATATCAACAAAGGGTTATATGGTAGATTCCGAGGCGCACCAAACCCTAGATCTCAGCTTCTGAACTAGCCAAGTAGAGCACATGAATTCTCAATAAATGCACATTTCGGAGGCTCGGGCGGAAAGAAAACTTCTTAAGCCCAATTGAAAGTTACTATTGTGGATTTGGGGGCTCTCTAAACTCTCGATCATATCTTTTGAATTGCGAAAGCCTAGTGCAGGGATTTGCCAATCGACGCTCGTTTCAGAGGCCTGGACGGTTCCATATTGCGACCGACCCGACTGAAAAAATAACTGGCTCCCCACATGGGGTGGGTGGGTGGGTGGGGCATGCACTGTGTACAAGGCCCTAACATGAATTCATCGCCGTATGGAAGAATGGAGATTACTAGCTGTTCCGGCTTCATGTAGGTTAGCTACACACTGTAATACTAACTAAGGATGGGTTTTTGGAGTTAGCTCACTGGAACGCGCGTTTTGAAGGACAAGACTATTGAGTGATATCCCGCATCTACAGTAAGTTACGGTTGTGGCTTCCTACGAGATCCGAACCCTGGATCTTGGATTTTCAGTTGGCAAAGTGGACTCTTATAATTTCCAAATCAACGCTTGATTCGAAGGCACAGACTGTTTGGCATCTAAAAAAACTAGGTAGAAATTTAATATGGCAGTTTCCTAGGGCAATGACCCGCATTTTCAGCGATATAATAATTAATTTATTTAATTATTTAAAAGGTGATTAAAAGGATTTCATGGTCGTTGAATTAAAAAATAGTGAATATTTAATTAAAAAAAATTAATTAAATATAATTCTGAAATAATCATAATTGGCTGAAATGGCGATATGTTGTGAACTGGATCATCTGTGATATTTAATTCAGTTTAGAATTTGAATCAGAATAATGAATATATTATTTAAACGATAGTTTGAACGTATAATTATATTATAATTAAAATCGAGCTTGAAATGGCACTGAACGTTAGGAGTGGGGGAAGTTAATTTTTCTAGTGGAAGAGAAAAATCGGGATTTCGTCGTGTAGATTTTGAGTTATATCCAAATCAAATTTTAGAAAAGTTGCTGTGGAATTCCTCTATAATTTATAAAGGAATTATTTATATTTTAAAAAGGAATTTCAATATAAATCGAATATCGGGTTGACCCAGATTTGAAATATCTAGTTAGAAATCAATATAGGAAAATTCAAGAGCTGTATGGTATTCTTCTGTGAATATAGACGATAATATTTAATTTTAAATATTAAATTTAATTGTATTTAATTATATTTTTATATTTAAATGGGTTATTTAGGGCTTTAAAAATAGGCACTTTTGCAAACAATGTTGGAATTCGATGAAACTAATTTCGTGGGATCCGCAATGTCAAATTATTGTTAGATTCCAAGTTTCATGATTTTTAGAGTTACTGTGTGGCCAAACGGATTTTTAGAGTGAAAAACAGTCGATATTTTGACGGTTAAAAATATGTTATGTGAGGAAATATAGTCGGAATTCGACGAAACCAGTTTTGTTGGGTCTGTAATGTCTAAATCAAGTTGCATGTCCAGTTTGGTGATTTTTAAATATCGTGTGTGATCACACGGATTTTTAGAAGGCTAAAACGAATATAAAATAATAAAAGAAAATATCTAAACTAATTTAGAGGTCAAAACAAAGGCCACGCACCCCTCCTTTACGGCCACACAAGATTTCTCATTCTTGTATATAATTTCCTTTGTGCCACCACTACATTCTTTGATCACAGCTAAAAACGCAAGGAAGAAAAATCAAAATCTAAACAAAGAAAATCCTACAAATCCTATAACATATATATTTGCATTCACGGATCCATGTTCTTGGTGTAATTTTCGTTGAGTTCGACGGTTGTTGTGGGTTCGCTATTCTAAGCCAGCGGACCTAGGTTTCGACATCGCGGAATATTTAAGCCTTAATCCATGAATTGGACATCGTTTTTGGATTCTGGAGATCAAGTGACACGTTGTGGCGGAGTGGTGGGGGACTCGAAGGCGGTTGGTGACGCGGGTTCCGCTGAGTACAGCGTCGCTGCCTGGAAATCGAAACGCAGAAGAATGGTGCGAGCTTCGTTCTGTTGGGATGAAGATGAAGAGGTCGATATGAGGAGTTTAATGGCGTGATTGGTTTTGGATTTAATGGAAGAGGTAGCGTGCGGTTTGGGAAGGAAGTCGGAAAATGGTGAATAATGAGGAGCGGTCGTGACAAGCTGAACGTGGAAGAAGGAGTTTTAAAGGGGCGGGCTTAAATGGTTTGGGCCCAATTGGTTTGGTAAAGCCCAAAAATTTAATTTAATTCTAAGTAAATTCTTTTGTGAATAGTGTATTTAGTTAGAACACCATAACTTTCGCAATCGGTATCAGAATTGGACGAAACAAGATCCGTTGGGATTGTATGGACGGACACTACACGCTGGAACAGACTTGGAGTAGATTGGAGCTAGTTACAATTTATTGTAAAATAAATTGTCTGTCTGAATCAAGTGATGGTTATCGTTATTAACGATGATCGTCCAATGTGAGTAAAACTCACCAACTCTGAACAGTTATATTTTTATAATGTATTCTTAGAACTGATAATTATCTGTTGATTGTTGTTGTTGATTTGGTTGATTGAACTACTAGTTAGTTAGTTGAAATTATATATCTATATCTATAAATATATATATATATATATATATATAAACCGTTAAATATAAATATAAATATATATATATATATATTGATGTTGTTTATCAGAACAACTCATATTGAAATGAAGTTGATGTTAATTATATGATTTAACATCTGTGGATGCAGGGAACAGGTTGGAGGAATCCGACGGATTCATCAACATTTATTTTACTGGTTTTCACATAATGTGTTATATGATGTGGTATGAAATCTGTTGCTGAATTTGTGTATTTGAAATGATATCGATCATTGTTATATGGTAGGTTAAAAACCATAAGAAATACCAGAATGATAAAAGGGAATTTTCAAAACGTATATCGAAAATGAAATGTTTGTTAAATAAATAGAATTGAAAAGAATTATTTATTTGTTAAGCAAATAGAATTGAAATGGAATATTTATTTACGAAATAAATAGAAGTACAAAAGGGAATATTTATTTGTTAAACATATAAAATAGAAAGATGAATATTTGTAAAACATTTACAAATAAAATAGAAGGAGAAATATTTGTAAACCATTTACAAATAGAATTGAAAATGAATTTATTTATTTGGTAAATAAATAAAGTATAAAAGGAAATATTTATTTGTAAAATGAATATGGTAATGAAGAAAAAGAAATATTTGTTTAGAAAATAAATTGGATAATCATAAAAGGAAATAAAGGGAAAAGAATTATTTATTTAGAAAACAGAGAAAGATAATGAGGGAATTTATTGGAGAAAATAAATAGAATTATATAAAGGAAATATTTATATGAAATAAATATAGACAAATAGGAAAGGAGTTATCGATTTAGAGAAACCGAGTTAAAGTGAATCGATTAAGAGAAATCGAGTTAAAGTGAATCGATTAAGGGAAATTGAGTTAAGTGAATCGAGTTAAGAGAAATCGAGTTGAGTTAACCAGTTAGAGTTAATCAATTAGGGTTGACCAGTTAGAGTTGATCAGTTAGAGTTAACCAGTTAGAGTTAATCAATTAGGGTTGACCAGTTAGAGTTGATCAGTAAGAGTTAACCAGTTGGAGTTAATCAATTAGGGTTGACCAGTTAGAGTTGATCAGTTAGAGTTGATCAGTTAGAGTTAACCAGTTAGAGTTAGAGTTAACCAATAGAGTACTTGAATAGAGTTAATCGAATTAGAATAAATCGATTAGTGTTAGTCGAGTTAGGAGTTATTGAATATTAGTTATTTGAATCAAGTTAATAGGAATTATCGAATATTAGTTATTCGAATCAAGTTAATAGGAGTTATTGTAACACCAGACCTCCGCCAGGGTCACTCTTGCAAGTACACTAGCTTTGGAGGGGTGTTTGACAAGGTAAACATGCATGAAGATATCACACGACAGAACATATGAGTAAAACAGAGTAAAT
Source organism: Allium sativum (assembly GCA_030737875.1). NCBI lineage: Eukaryota > Viridiplantae > Streptophyta > Magnoliopsida > Asparagales > Amaryllidaceae > Allium > Allium sativum. Next base: position 522,289,277 of record CM060923.1, on the reverse strand, counting down.
AAAGCAGCGAATAAAATTACTATTTCAAAACCATAGCTAAGTTACATCAAAGTACTTAGTCATCATTTTTCCAGCTACTACAAGTCTAGAAAACATAAACTGAAAAATACATAAGTAAATTATTCCCCAAAGATAACAGTGGTGTAGCCATAGCAAAGCTCAAGTCCAAACCGTACATGAGCTGTCAGAAAAGCAAGCCAAAGATCCAAGCTAGGTGCTAGTGTTCCCACCCTGAGAACCTGGGGGGGGGGGGGGAATGGAAGAAAAGAGGCGAAAGGAAAACAGGTCAGTCATAAAGACTGGTAAGTCCTACCTACTATTAGTATAAAAACTAGTAAAATTAACTGACATGAGAAACTGAGATGAAACATAAGGATGGTAACTAAACTGGCATGGTAAATAGTTAACAAGATAGATCAAGTGTGGCATCGCATATACAAGGTTAAGTTGCACCAAGTGCACTAGTATTCTAATCCATGTCAAGTATAAACAAGAAATGATCCCTTGGCCCAATATCATGAGATGATCTAAATCAAGGTCTAACTAAACGATCTAGTCGATCGGCTCCCTATACGCCTAACTCGTCGTGTATCGGTGTCATACGGCTTAATCATGAAATGTAATTAACTGTGCAAGGTCCACCCTAGGGGGTATCCAGCCCTAAGGTGTTAATCACTGACACTAAACAAGCACGCACAGTCTAAACCTATTGGTGCCCATGTTCAACCCCGGACTCATGTGCACGACCATGTTCCGCTTGAACTTAACTGGTGCACTCATTCAGCCGTCTCTTTTTGGTCTCTTACGATCAGCCCAGTAATCGTGCCCCACCCTAGCCTAGTCCTAGGGTATCGTTGATACATCCAAAAGGGTTACTGCTGAAAAGGACCACGTAACTAGGATTTCAAATGGGTTAAGTGTGGTTAACCGTATCCTGACCATGTATCGAGTTGGTTAAGTGTGTCCAAGAAATTCATGACTTAACCCTATCAATACATCGTGTTCAACTAGTTAAGTATATTCAAGTGGTTCATGACTTAACCCTACCACGTGGTATTAATTAACTTAATGCACCCCAACCTCTCACATTAGACTTTGTTGTGGTTACTAGTTAAGCCGGGCGGGTCTGGGTAGCTTTACACCATAACCTAGTCTAACCTCGGGTTTTAAGCGCGACATGACCAACTACTCACATTGGGTCCTATTGTTTGTAGCTACTAGTTAAGCCAGGCGGTTCCGGGTAGATTTATGCTACAAACTCAACCCAACCTCGAGTTGGCCACTTTCATGTTTTCTACATGTCATGTCCACGTTCATGTTTTCAAGCATAAACACATGTCAAACTTTCATGTCATATTTTCAAGTCATGTTTTCATGTCATCTAAGTTTTCCTAACTACCCATAACGTATTCCCATCGCATGTAAATTCACATCAACACACATAGATCAAAGAGGGAACATAAGAATATGACAAGGTGGGCATAAGATGGCAAAGTCTGTCACAAGTTAAACATGGTGATATTTGAGGCAAAAGGGGATCAACATACTAGCATATGGCCTCAACATGTATGATAGCATAAAAGGTGACTTGGCCTCAAACATGACAATAACATAAAGGTGATTTGGCCTCAAACATGTCAAATAGCATAAGGGTGATTTGGCCTAAAACATGACAATAACATAAAGGTGATTTGGCCTCAAACATGTCAAATAGCATAAGGGTGATTTGGCCTCAAACATGACAATAACATAAAGGTGATTTGGCCTCAAACATGTCAAATAGCATAAGGGTGATTTGGCCTCAAACATGACAATAACATAAAGGTGATTTGGCCTCAAACATGTCAAATAGCTTAAGGGTGATTTGGCCTCAAACATGACAATAAAATAAACGTGATTTGGCCTCAAACATGTCAAATAGCCTAAGGGTGATTTGGGCTCAAACATGACAATAACAAAATGGTGATTTGGCCTCAAACATGTAAAATAGCATAAGGGTGATTTGTCCTCAAACATGTATGACTTCATACCTAGCAAATAAACTTGTGGGTAGCATGTAGTTCAACATCATATGCAAGTTAACATCAAGGTTATGAGAGGTTCTATGTTGCATTATGCATAACTACCAAGTTCTATGTTGCATTATGCATAATCACCAAATAGAGCTCATAGCTTTCTACCCAAAAATCAAGGTAAATGATACTAGGTTCATGATAGTGCCACAATCATAGATCAAAAGAGTCATAAATGGATCTATGCATACAAATATAGCCCAAGGCAAGTATTATACCCAAAAGTCCCATTTCAACTTGCTACATGATCATATTAACTTCATAGTTTAAATCTAAGAGTAGAGTGGGGCTTACAAAGCGTGGCTATGAGAACTAGAACCAAATAGAACAAGATAGAGACGTTGTAGAAGCTCTAGGAATTATGTAGCAACACAAATAGACTTGAGAATAAGTAGTTCCTTTGATTTGATGAAGAAAGATGGCTCCTTTTTGCCTTAGAATCTCTCAATATGAAGATGGAGGCCAGGATTAGGGAGCATTTTGGCATAATTTAGTTGTAGGAATGATTAATGAGGGTTTAGGGTTGGTATAAGGGTGCTTATATAGAATTTTAGGTTAGTTTAGGCCATAGGATTAACCCTAATTCAGATCTGAGCCATCAAATCATGTCACAAGCCAACAAAACAAGACCTAGGAGCCAAAATAGGTGCACTAGGCCAAACTGGCCCGATCACCCAGGTCGACAGGGGTGTCGACTGGGCAGTCGACACCAGATGGGGAAAGTCGACTCCTAAGTCGACTCCCCAGTCGACTTGGGGCTGGGCGGGAAATTTTCCCACCCAGTCTGTTTGGCTCCAGATTTGATTTTTGAACTATTTTTAAACTCTGGATTTTCTGAAAATTTCGACGGGCCATAACTGGGTCATACGGACTCCGATTTTCAAAAAATCGGACACTATTTTGCGCATTTTTCCGAGACAAACGCAATGGCACAGCCTATTTCCCTTGATTCAGATTTTAACATTTAATTCTGCCTTGATTTATGTTATAACATGTTATTCAAAATACGGGTTCTTACATTCTTCCCACCTTAAAGGATTTCATCCCCGAAATCTTCAAGTTAGGAAGAATGTATCCTACCATCCATCATCCATCTACTTAAAACATCATCCACGAGCAGTCATTGTCCTTAAAAGATTCTAAATGTTGTATAATCATATGCGAAAGGTGTGTGTATATGTACTTATCTAATGTGAAAATCAGGCGGTTACTGATTTAGTAAACCTTCTTAATGCAAAGTATGTTAGTGAAATGAGTCCATATGTATGCAAATTCCTAACATAATTCATAATCTCTACATGAGTGCACATAACATTCATCCATATGCAGCATCCACGTGATAACATAACAAGTTTCAGCCATGAATAAGTATAAGAACTCATGCATATGCAATATGAAAGTGTGTGAGCCGATCTTAGTGCCTAATGTGTATCATGCAACCACGAGTATCCACTTGCAAACACTTGCTACCACTTGCAAACATCAAGCATAACATGTTTCAAATACATGTTTCATCCAAAGGGTTTCTACCTAAGGTTCTCATGACAGGATTAACGAAGTAACCAGATAAACATGGATAACAAAAGATAGATATGCTAGCTTATAAGAAAAGAGATTGAGAATGTACCCTCAAAAAGAAATGGGTGAAGCACGCGCATCTTCTCCTCGGTTTCCCAAGTTGCGTCCTCTTCGGCTTCACTCCACTGAACCTTTACTAACTTGACTTCTCGATTCCTTAAATTCTTGATCTCCGTTCCCAAGATACGAATCGGAGCTCGCCTCAGGGTTTCCTCTTTCTCTACCTCCACGTCTTCAAGAATGCTAGGCTCAACTACCTCGGCTGACTCATGTAGGCACTTTCGGAGATGCGAGACATGAAAAACATTGTGCACTCCGGCCAGCTTCTCGGGCAATTCCGCCTTATAAGCCATCTTCCCAATCCTCTCTATGATAGGGAAGAGTCCTACGAACCTTGGGGCCAGCTTCCCAACTGCTCCAAAACGAACCACATTTCACAAAGGAGAAACCTTCACAAAGACCATATCTCCAACTTCAAACTCTAAGTCTGTCCTTCGCTTGTCTGCATAGGATTTCTGTCTTTCTTGGGACGTTTTCATCCGCCTTCGAATCAACTCAACCTTCTCGGATGTGTCCCTCATCATGTCCGGCCCAAGTATAAGCTTATCCGTCGTCTCCCACCAACATGTTGGTGACTTGCACGGCCTCCCATACAAAGCTTCGAATGGTGCCATCCCAATGCTTGCTTGGTAGCTTTTATTATAAGCAAACTCTACGAGAGGAAGGTGGTCTTCCCAAGTGCCACCAAAGTCAAGAATGCATAGCCTCAACAGATCTTCTAGTACCCTATTCACCCTTTCGGTCTGGCCATCCGTCTTTGGATGATAGGCTGTACTTAGATTCAATCGCGTACCCATCGCTTCTTGCAAACTACTCCAAAATTGGCTAGTGAAGATTGGGACACAATCGCTAACTATGCTAGAAGGAACTCCATGCAATCGCACTATCTCTCGAAGATAAACAGATGCTAGCCATGACGCGGTCGTCTTGCTCTTCACCGGAACAAAGTGAGCACTCTTCGTAAGTCTATCAACTATGACCCATATCCCATAAAGCCCAAAATTTTTGGTCAACTAAGTGGACACCTTCACCCCAACTATATATCACAAACAGACGAGTCATACTCCTTATGGGGTTTGCAACAGAACTAAGATTGAAAATAGGACCGAGAAGATATACTTAAAAGATAGCATGTGAGTAAGCTCTACAGAATAATAGGGATCAAGGATATACTCTTAAAAAGAGATATGATGTGCGTATCTAGTCTTCAATCTTCTAAGTCGCATTTTCTTGTGCTTAATCCCATCGTGCCTTGACCGTCTTTTAAATTCACAATTTCGCAGTTTCAAAATATGAGTTGGAACTCGTTTCACCGTTGCCTCTCGTTCCACTTCCCCTTATTCTTTTCCTAAAAATACTTGGCTAAAACTGCGTGCTCATGGTTTTCATGCAAGCTTTCCAAAATTCGTTAGTGAATCCTGAATCTCGTTTTCATAGTATACAGTATTCCACGCAGAAAAACTATCTCTTGAAAACTAATGCCAGTCCATGTTGCCAAATGTACTTACTAGGGTGATTTCTATAACCCATGCTTAAGCGAAATGGACATCCGCCTTAGTGGCGAACACTACTCGATTAGATTACAAATTTCCAACAAAAGTGCGAAGGGATTCTAGATAACTAATCATGACGGAACCTTGAAGGTCACACGAGATTTCGAGGGTATTACCGAGGCGAGTCATGAGCCTCACAACCCTATGCTCGAAATCAAGAATGGCTCCATAACTGGACAACCAATCCATACCCAAAATCAACCCGTATCCCATACACCCGAGAACATAAGCATCACACATGAATTCTACACTCGAGATAGAGATTTTCAAATCCACACAAATCATTGATAAATGGGCGGAACCCCCAATTGGATTTGAAACACTAATGGGATCCTCAACAAGACTAGTACTTAGTTGCAAACTTTCAACAAGACCAGAAGAAATAAAACTATGCGATGCGCCAGAATCAAATAAAGTTCGAACAGGAAAACCAGAAATGTAAACAAGGCTTTCTACAGAAATACTACCTCGATCCGGAGCTGGAGTAGTGTTGAGAGCATGCATCAGCCCTCCAGAAGGTCCTGCTCGCTGAGCCTGTCTTTGCCCCTGTCCTTGCTTCCTTGGGCAATCCTTACTGAAGTGTCCAGACTTTCCGCAATGAAAGCATTCTCCCAACTTCCTCTTCTTCTTCCTACAATCTTTGGCTATGTGTCCAGTGATCCCATAGAAGTTGCATTTCCTTATCTTCTTTGCCTTGTTGTTGTTGTTCTTGCCTCCTTTCTTGGCACTAGCCTTGACCTCCTTCTTGCCACTCTTATCTTCCTCTTGAAGTAGGGCCATACTTACCAGACTCTCGAAGGTCGCCCCCATGGGTATATGAGTCATGGCCAAACCGTGCAATGGCTCATTCAATCCTAGAGCAAAGTGTAGGGCCTTCTTCTGAGCTGTGTTAACCAAGTCTAGACCGAATTGAGCAAGTTGATTAAACTTATCCACGTATTCCCTAACGGTCTTGTCCCCTTGATTTAGTGATAGGAACCTTTCCATCTGAAGGTTCTCCTCTGTCGATGATAGAAACCTCACTCCAAACCTTCTCCTAAAGTCATCCCAAGTCTCAATTGGCCTAGTAGTGGTGGTGACCACCCACCAATATGCAGTTTCCTCTTTCAATAACCATACCGTCAACAGAACTTTCCTACGATCCTCTACATCAAAGATAGCAAAGAGGTCTTCAGTTTCCTTCAACCAGTTCCTTGCCTCAACAAAAGTCTCCGTCCCAACAAAATTCTTGCCACCCATCGCCTTAAAGTCCTTGCAAATCTTCGCGAAATCTGCTTGCGGATGTTGAGGAGGAGGAGGAACCTCGGCTGCGGAAGGAGGAGGAATGTTCGTGGGGCCGGCTTCATTCGCCCTTGCCTCCATGTACCTTCTAAACCAAATAGGTACTGGTACGCCCTCCAGAATGGAAAAATTATCGGCCATACTGAAACGAAGAAAAAGATAGATTGAGAACGAGGAAACAAAGGATAGTGCTAGTGGATTTTGGGGAATAGCCTTTTAAAATAAACTAGACTTTCTTGGAAAAATACTTCTTTATAATCGGTTTTGAAAATAGTTTTTCAAAAGTTAAGTTTTAAAAACTTTTCTTTAAAAAAACTTTTGCTCCATCTCATAAACCTTATGCTTTGATACCAAATGTAACACCCCACCTCCGCCAGGGTCACTCTTGCAGGTACACTAGCTTTGGAGGGGTGTTGGACAAGGTAAACATGCTTGAAGATATCACAAGACAGAACATATGAGTAAAACAGAGTAAATAAAGCAGCGAATAAAATTACTATTTCAAAACCATAGTCAAGTAGCATCAAAGTACTTAGTCATCATTTTTCCAGCTACTACAAGTCTAGAAAACATAAACCGAAAAATAGTGAAGTAATTTATTCCACAAAGATAACAGTGGTGTAGCCATAGTAAAGCTCAAGTCCAAACCGTACATGAGCTGCCAGAAAAGCAAGCGAAAGATCCAAGCTAGGTGCTAGTGTTCCCACCTTGAGAACCTGGGGGGGAGGGGGGGTCGGAACGGAAGAAAAGAGACGAAAGGAAAACATGTCAGTCATAAAGAATGGTAAGTCCTACCTACTATTAGTATAAAAACTAGTAAAATTAACTGGACATGAGAAACTGAGATGAAACATAAGGATGGTAAATAAACTGGCATGGTAAATAGTTAACAAGATAGATCAAGTGTGGCATCGCATATACAAGGTTAAGTTGCACCAAGTGTACTAGTATTCTAATCCATGTCAAGTATAAACAAGAGATTATCCCTTGGTCCAATATCATGAGATGACCTAAATCAAGGTCTAACAATACGATCTAGTCGGTCGGCTCCCTATAAGTCTAACTCGTCGTGTATCGGTGTCATACGGCTTAATCATGAAATGTAGTTAACTGTGCAAGGTCCACCCTAGGGTGTATCTAGCCCTAAGGTGTTAACCACTGACACAAAACAAGCACGTATAATCTAAACCTATTGGTGCTCTAACAACCCGAATTTTAACAACGTGTTAAGACAAGAATCAAGGAAGAATTAAATTATATAATTTGAATCATGATAAACGGGTTGCGCCATTGCGTTCGTCTCGGAAAAATACGCGAAATAGAGTCCGAAATTTCGTAAATCGGAGTCCGTATGACCAAATTAAGGCCCAACGAAGTTTCACGAAAATTCAAATCCGAAAACAGATTTGAAATTCAGCCCAGAAAGAGAAGGCTGGAAAATTCCCGCCAGACACACAGGGTGTCGACCCCTGGGTCGACCCCCCCCTCTAGGGGGTCGACATAGGTGTCGACCCCAGGGTCGACCCCTCCCCAGGGGGTCGACATAGGGGTCGACCCCTGGGTCGACCCCCCTGTAGAACCCCGACCTGGTGCACCTGCTTGTCTTGTTGGCTCGGTTTTGGAGGCTTGTGACGATTTTTGAGGGTTCAGATCTATCCTAGGGTTTATCCTATGGCCTAAACTACTCCTAATCTCTATAAAAAGACCCCTAAGCCTACCCTAAACCCTCACAATTCACTCATGCCACGAAGTGCTGCCCAAATGCCGAGTGATCATGGCCTCCATCTCCAATTCCTAGAGACTATGCATTCAAATCGGATTCAAATCAAAAGGTGCAAGCTTGCTACACCAAATCAAGGCCAAATCAACGTTGCTACGACTATTTCATGACCGTTCTTCTTCAAAGGAGCCACCTTTCTTCGTCGAGACGATTCATGCTAATTCGCTAAGCCACGCTATGTAAGTTCTAGCAACTTGTAGATTCTAACGGTGGTTCCAATGTGACATGGGATAAAATGAGATGAAATACAAGTATGCTAGCCTATATGAACCTTGTCATGTCTCTTTTGCTTTAACCTATGACCTTTGGTTATGCTTAGTGACTAAATCATGCTATTCATGTTATGACTAACCTAGTTTATCTTGCAAGTTTGAATCTTTATCTACGGAATGCTAGCATGAACCTTTGGGAACCATTTGACTTGTAAAACATTGGCAAAGATTGGACTTTGGGGCTTATGCATGTAAATGAACCCAAACCCCTTATGTTATCATGCATGTTTGTGGCCAAATCCCCTTATGATACTATGCATGTTTGTGGCCAAATCACCTTATGATAATATGCATGTTTGTGGCCAAACCCCCTTATGATACCATGCGTATTTGTAGCCAACCCCTTCTGTACATCGTGCATGTTTTGAGGCCATTATGTAGCATAGTATCCTTACTATGTTGACTCGCTTTTACTTGGGTTGTAAAACACGATTTGGGGTAGGATAGACGAGCGTGATTATGACATGAAAATTTGATATGGGATTTCGTGAAAATATGACACTCATGATACACCTAAATGGGGACATGACATGTGGGGTAAACATGGGACTTGAAACTAGACACGGGGGTTGTAAGTGTAATATAACACTAGACCAAACATGAAAGTGGCCAACTCGAGGTTGGGTTGAGTTTGTAGCATAAATCTACCCGGACCCGCCCGGCTTAACTAGTGGCTACAAACAATAGGATCCAATGTTTGAAGTTGGTCATGTCTCGCTTAAGACGCGAGGTTAGACTAGGTTGTGGTGTAAAACTACCCGGACCCGCCCGGCTTAACTAGTAACCACAACAAGGTCTAATGTGAGAGGTTGAGAGTGCATTAATTAAATTAATGCCACATGATAAGGTTAAGTAAATTTGACTAATGACACTTAACCGATATGACACGAATGGGTAGGTTAAGTGGGACCGGGCTTGATTTCTTAATGACACTTAACCGTACAAGACAATTAGGGGATGGGGTTAAGTTATTTACGCTTAACTAATCCGACTTGGTAATTAAATGGGGTTAAGTAATTCACACTTAACTAATCCGACTTGGTAATTAGATCGGGCTAAGTAATTTAGACTTAACTAATCTAAACACGGTAATTAGATGGGGTTAAGTAACCTATACTTAACTAATCTAAACACGGTAATTTGATGGGGTTAAGTTAAACACTTAACCAATCTAAACTTGGTAATTCAATGAGGTTAAGTAACCAATATTTAACCAATTTAACATGATAATTTAATGGGGATAAGTAACTTATACTTAACCAATTATACATGATGACTTGATGAGGTTAAGTAACCTACGCTTAACCAATCTAATATGTGGACCTGGTAGGGTTAAGTCACAAGACCTTTTAAATTAGGCTTAACCATTGTAATATGATTAGTGGATAGGGGTAAGTTAACCTATACTTAACCAATCCGACTCGATAATCTGATGGGATTAAGATAATCTATGCTTAATCAATCTAACATGATAATCTGATAGGGTTAAGACAAATAAATACTTAACCAATTTGACTTGATAGGGTTAAGTCATGAGCTTCTTGGTATACTTAACCAACTTGTAGGGCTAAACCTTGAACAGAAATACTTAGCCAATCTTGACATGATTGGTAGGCAGGCTAAGTCATGAACCTGAATAACAACACGTAACCCAATAAACAAAACCCTAGTGAGAGGAACTAGGTAGAAAATCATGGTTAATCAAGGGTAAGGGGGAAAAGAAGCTAAGTGGTAAACCTTAGTTAAGTATAACTAAGTAATAATTCTTAGCCAAGGACATGGGACTAGTTCATGAATGGATGAGTAACCCGATATGGTAGGTCATCGCTTAAACACACGAGGAGGAGCAAATTATCCGACTTGGATAAGGGCTCCAACGAATTGGGTAGCGAAGCGGTAGCTTCGGGGGACGTGAGGGTACTCTTGGTATCCCTCTGTGATGTGGCAGGTGGTCCATGAAACCCGGCCTCACAGAGGTTAAGGTCTGCGGTAGAAGAGCCAAGAGTATGCCTTGGTTGCTATGCGAGCGACCTAAAGACTGGGATGGAGTAGCGTGGAGTCGACGATACTTGATTTTGCCCTGGATAGCACGTCGCCGACTACCTTCCATCTTTTGTCAATCATGTACGAACGAAAAGGCAGAGAACTCCCAACAGACCGTGTTCTTGCTATCGAGTCATGGGTGAGGTTGGCCCATAGGAAAGTGGGGCTATAGTGGGGCCGGGATGTAGTTCTCATACATGATTTTACTTAGATTGCCTTTCAGTAGTTGAGGGAGGGGTCACGTGGGACCATAGCCACAGATACAAAAATAGACCTTGATATCTGCATCAGCAGACGACTTAAAGCTCCCGACCGAGTTCCGTATTTCTTGATTTGCCCTGGCACGGAACTCGGATGGCACATTGAGATACGTGTGCGTCTAGACATGGAAAACGATTCACGATATATACGTGGGATGAAGGGCGTGGTTGACGGGTGGCATAATCCCTAGTGGTCCTAGGTGGCCAAAACCCAAACTGAGATACAGAAACGTTCATTAGGTAGCATAATCCCTAGTGGTCCTAGGTGGCATAAATCCTAAGTAAACACGCGATAGTTCATGGTGAGAAAACATAACCAGACCAAGGGTAGACATCCAAAACAACATCAAGGATAAAATGGTACTATGTTGAGGTGGTATAGATTTACATGGGAAAGCCTGTACGGCCGACGGCAAAGGACTGGACTTATACATGGGAAGAAACATACGAGTTGGGAAACCTACATATGCTATATATTTGGTTGACATGGACCATTACATGACATTGGGCAAGGGACATTCATAGTTAACACATGACGCGGGTAGGGATACTAGTACGAGAGGTGTTGAGAAAATATACATGGTAAATACCTTGGGATGTTATACATGATAGATACCTTGGGATGTTATACATGATAGATACCGTGGGATGTTATACATGATAGATACCTTGGGATAGTATACTTGATAGAAACCGGACGATGTGATACCTTGATTTATCTTGACACGTAGTTTATCATGATACCCTAGTTTATCTTGCTACAGTAGTTCATCCAGTTATCTTGGTTGAGCTTATTTATCTTATTGTCATCCTTATGTTTACTTTCAGTTTATGCATGTCATGTTACCTTTACCTGTTTTTATGCTGGAAGTAGATAGGACTTACACGTCTTTATGACTGATCCTGTTTTCCTTCTCCTCTTTGTCTTCTGTTTCCCCCCAGGTTTCAGGGAGGAAACACTATTATCTAGTTCGGACTTCTTCTGCTTGAAGGTCATCACGCATGGCTTGGACTTTTCTTGGCTATGGCTACTTTACTGTTTTACTTGGGGAATAATTTATGAAATGGTTTTATGCTTCTTTACTATTGCAAGACAGGTTTTGATGTATTCTGATGTAAAAGGCTTTAGACCTTATTTTATAAGGTAATGAAATTTGTTTTACTTCCGTTGTTTTATATATGTTTTGTCTTGTAATATTTATGTGCATGTTTACCTTGATAATGCTTCACCAAACCTAGTGCATTCCCTTTGTGAGTGACCCTAGCGGAGGTGGGGTGTTACATTTGGTATCAGAGCAGAAGGTTACCAGACTGGGCAAAAAAATTTAAATCCTTCTAAAAACTATTTGAAAAAAAAAACCGTTTACAAAGAAGCATTTTTCAAGAAAAGTTTTGTTTTAAAAGGCTATTCCCCAAAGGCCATTAGCACTATCCTTTGATTCCTTGATTGAATCTCTTTTCCTTTCATTCCTCCATCTGTAGTCACAGTAGTTCTAACTGCGACTAATCTTTGTCTAGCCACGTAGGTGTTTTCCGTACGATGGAGGTGGTTCTTGAGAGACCTGTTGCCGTGGTACAAGGAAGGATAATAGGAGTAAGGATAAAGGACGCGAGCTTAAGGATAAGCAACTTGTTAGTACGGCTCAGTCCATCAAGGAGGACAAGGACAATGTAACACCCCACCTCCGCTAGGGTCACTCTTTCGGGGGCACTAGCTTCTGGGGGGCGTTAGAACTGGGTAAGCATGCATAATGATATATCAAGGCAGAACAGGAACATAAATATATATATGTAAAACAGAGTAAGTGAGAATAAAACAGCGGAATATCTCAAACCATCTCAAAACAAGTCTAGTACATCATAAAGTCATCTGCCAAAATAAATATGTCTAGTACAACATAAACAGAAATACTGAAATACATAGTGCTATCCCCGAAAATAAAAGTGATAAGCCATAGCGAGCTCAATATCCAGACATACATGAGCTATCCAGCGAATAAGCAAGCGATCCAAGCTAAGCACCACTGTTCCCTCCCTGAGAACCTGGGGGTGGGGGTGGGGGGGGGGAACGGAAGAAAAGAAGCGAAAGAAAACAGGTCAGTCAAAAAGACTGGTAAGCCCTACTATGATCAGTCTATAAACTAATAAAGCTAACATCATGATGGAAACTGAGATGAGTATACTGACAATAGATAAAGGTGTCATCACATAAAGAAGATTAAGCTTTGCACCATAGTGTACTAGCAAACTAACATAACAGGTATTGATCCCTCAGCCCAAACTTTGGCCCAATAGCATGAGGTGACCTCAATGCAAGGTCCAGCCCAACGGTCTAGTCGATCGGCTCCCTATAAACCTAACACGTCAAGTGTTGGTGTCCATACGGCCCACATATGGTTGTAGTCAGACTGTGCTGGGTCCACCTTTGGGTGTATCAAGCCCTCGGGTGTCAACCCCAGACACCTAAGCAATAATGCACAGTCTAAACCTAATGGTACCCGTGCCTCGAGTTTGTCCAACACCGAACTACGTGCACGTCCGTAGCCCGCCTGGACCCGCACCGCTGTACCACTCAGCCGTCGCTTTGGTCGCTTACATCAGTCCAGTAATCGTGCCCCGCCCTAGCCTAGCCTCTAGGGTTGTGAATGATACCCAACTGGGATTACTGTTGGAACAGACCACGTTGCTAGGGTTTTCTAAGAGGGTTAAGTGTGGTTTAACCCCTCACTAATCATGGATTAAATTAGTTAAGTGTAACCAACAGTTCACCACTTAACCCCATTTAATCCCTCGTATCCCCAAAATTGGTTAAGTATTAGTGGGCCATGACTTAACCCTAATTACGAGGCATTAATTTAATTGTACCTTAACCTCTCACATTAGACTTTGTTGCGGTTTCTAGTTAAGCCGGGCGGGTCCGGGTAGCTTTACACCACAACTTGGTCTAACCTCGGTTCCCAGGTACACATGACCAACTTCTCACATTGGGTCCTATTGTTTGTAGCAACTAGTTAAGCCGGTCGGTTCCGGGTAGGTTTACGCTACAAACTCAACCCAACCTCGAGTTGGCCACACATGTTTTCTAAGTGTCATGTCCACTTTATTTCAAACCATAATTACAAGTTTAACAAATACTTGGGTAGACCTAACTTAATAGGTAAATTCCCAAGGGGTAGACCTAACTTAATAGGTAAATTCCCAATCTTATATTTTTGTGTATTTTAAGTTTTACCCAAACCCCCCCCCCCCCCAACGTCATTCTATCGCTTACATATTCGTCATAACGCATAAAGGATAGAAAGAGGGAACTTGGCCCAACATACATGATAAATCTTACATATCATAATAAGCATGTATAACATGTTGGACTTGCATATCTTAGCATAGTGAACTTGCATAAACATGCATAACTTGTTGAACTTGCAAATCATGACTTAGTGAACTTGCATAAACATGCATAACTTGTTAAACTTGCAAATCATGGCATAGTGAACTTGCATAAACATGCATAACTTATCAAACATGTGTAACATAGCTTAGTGAACTCACATAAGCATGCATAACTCATTAAACATGCATAACATAGCATAGTGAACTCGCATAAGCATGCATAACTTATTAAACATGCATAACATAGCATAGTGAACTCGCATAAGCATGCATAACTTATTAAACATGCATAAATCCCAAATTTCATCACATATTAACTTTAGAGTTTCTAAAATGAAGGTAAGAGGGCTTACAAATATTATGAAGACACAAATCTACTAATAAAGATTGAGAAGCCCTTTTATGCAAGCATATAAAAACCCAAAACAAAGCTCTAATCAACAAAAATCCCAAAAACTCTAGCTTAGCAAATAAAGCTTGCAACTTGATGATGTATGCAAGCTAATGATCATTCATACAACTTAGAAAAGCTTGTATGAACATCAAAATCTTCTTAGAATTGATTTTTGAAGAGGGTGGAGGCTAGGGTTCTTAGGTGGAGGCCATTTGAGAATTCAATTTGACATAGTTTGGTTGCTAGAGTGAATAATGAGGCTTTAGGGTAGGATTAGGGGCTTATTTATAGAAGATTAGAGTGTTTTTAGCCCTAGGATTAACCCTAGGTTAGTTTAGGTCCGTCAGATTTAGGAATTCTCTAGAACCAAGCCACAAGACCAAGCCCAAATCAAAATGGTGCGCCAGGCAAAACTGCCTGGCCACCCCGTGTCGACAGGGCCGTCGACAGGGCAGTCGACCCCCTAAGACCCCTGTCGACATGCCTGTCGACATGGGGGCCTTGGCGGGAATTTTCCCGCCTGACACCAATTAGCCCTAATCCTTGTTTTTAATTTGAAATTTAAATCTGTTTTTAGCATAGAAATTTCTGAAAACTTCAATGGGCCTTAACTGGGTCATACGGACTCCGATTTTCGAAAACTCGGACTCTATTTCGCGTATTTTTCCGAGACGAACACAATGGCATAGCATGTTTCCCTTGATTCAGATTTTTGAATTAAATTCTGCCTCGATTTATGTTATAACAGGTTATTGAAAATACGGGTTGTTACATTCTCCCCTCCTTAAAGGATTTCGTCCCCGAAATCTTCAAGTTAGGAAGAACGTATCCTACCATCCAATCATCCATCTACTCAAAGCATCATCCACGAGCAATCATTGTCCTTAAAAGATTCTAAATGCTGTATGAACATATGCAAAAGTGTGTCTATATGTACTTATATAATGCAAGGATCAATGCGAAATATGTTAGTGAAATGTATCCATATGTATGCAAATCCCTAACATAATGTATAATATCTACATGCGTGCTCAATCATACATCCATATGCAACATCCATGTGATGGCATACAAATTTCATCCAAGAATAAGTATAAACACTCATGCACATGCAATATGAGGAGTGTGTGAGCCGATCTAGTGCCTAATGTGTATCATGCATCCACGAGTAACCACTTGCAAACACTTGCAACCACTTGCAACCATCAAGCATAACATGTTTCAAACACATGTTTCATCCAAAGGGTTTCTATCTAAGGTTCTCATGACAAGATTAGCACGATAACTAGATAAACATGGATAGCAAAGAGAAAGACATACTAACAAAGGAAAGAGATTGAGAGTGTACCCTCAAAAAGGAATGGATAAAGCCCACGCATCTTCTCCTCGGTTTCCCAAGTTGCGTCTTCTTCGGCTTCACCCCATTGGACCTTTACCAGCCTAACCTCTCGATTCCTTAGCTTCTTGGTCTCTGTCCCCAAGATACGAATCGGAGTTCTCCTCAAAGTTGCTTCTTTCTCTACTTCCACGTCTTCAAGAATGCTAGGTTCAACCACCTCAGCGGACTCATGTAGGCACTTTCGGAGATGCGAGACATGAAAGACATTATGCACTCCGGACAACTTCTCGGGCAATTGCACTTTATAAGCCATCTTCCCAATTCTCTCTATGATAGGGAAGGGCCCAACAAATCTCGGTGCCAACTTCCCAACAGCTCCAAATCGGACCACATTCCGCAAAGGAGAAACCTTTACGAAAACCATGTCCCCAACCTCAAACTCCAAATCGGATCTCCGCTTATCAGCATAGGATTTCTGTCGGTCTTGGGCCGCCTTCATCCGTCTTCTAATCAACTCGACCTTCTCGGATGTATCTCTAATCATGTCGGGTCCAAGTATAAGCTTATCTGTAGTCTCCCACCAACATGTAGGCGACTTGCACGGCCTCCCATATAAAGCTTCAAATGGTGCCATCCCTATGCTTGCTTGATAACTGTTATTGTATGCAAACTCAACAAGAGGAAGATGGTCTTCCCAAGCACCACCAAAATCCAGAATGCAAAGCCTCAACAAGTCCTCAAGTACCCTATTCACCCTTTCTGTTTGACCGTCTGTTTGTGGGTGATAGGCCGTACTCAGGTTCAACCTTGTGCCCATAGCCTCCTGCAAACTGTTCCAGAACTGACTAGTAAAGATGGGGTCTCGGTCACTGACTATGCTGGAAGGGACTCCATGTAGTCGTACTATCTCACGAAGATATACCGATGCTAGTCCAGATGCGGTCCTTTTGCTCTTCACTGGGATAAAATGAGCACTCTTCGTAAGTCTATCTACAATAACCCAAATGCTTGTATTCCCCTTCCTTGACCTTGGAAGCCCATCAATAAAGTCCATAGAAATACTCTCCCACTTCCATAGCGGGACCTCTAGAGGATGCAACAACCCACCGGGCTTCTTCGACTCAGCTTTTACTCTCTGACAAATAACACATCTCGAGACAAACTCGGCCACATCCTTCTTCATTCCAGGCCAGAAGAAAATGCGCTTCATATCTTTATACGTCTTATCACCGCCTGGATGTATAGTCAACTTGGAGCGATGTGCTTCCTCAAGGACTTTCCTCACCAAGTCTTCCACCATCGGAACACAAAGCCTCCCGTCTCTCCTCAGCCAACCCTTATCGTCTATAGAATATCGAGCAAGGTGACTAGATGTCTCCCCTCGAATCAGCTTATCCATGATCTCAATTATCTGAGGGTCTTCCTTCTGCGAAGCCCCAACTTGATCCAGAAGGGTAGGCCTGAGCTCTAGAGATGCCAAAGAACCGGTCATCGACTCAACTGTCAAAGAAAAATCAAAGGTTGCCAAGAACTCTAAATTCTTCATCTCAACAAATAGAGGACTTAGTGTCAACCTTTTCCTACTCAACGCATCCGCTACAACATTCCCCTTGCCAGGGGTATAGGCTATATCAAAATCATAGGAAGCCAAGAATTCCATCCATCTCTGCTGCCTCAAGTTCAGATCCTTCTGCGAAAAGAGATACTTCAAAGACTTATGATCAGTATACAGCTCAAATCTCTCTCCCAGAAGATAATGACGCCAAGCCTTGAGTGCATATACAATCACTGCCAGCTCTAGATCATGAGTGGGATAATTCTTCTCATGCACCTTAAGTTGCCTCCCACCAAAACATATAACTCTGCCCTCTTGCATCAGAACGGCGCCCAATCCCGTGCCACAAGCATCAGTGTACACGGTAAATATCTTACCACCATCGGGTAAAGCTAGAACTGGTGCTGAGGTAAGGGCTCTCTTGAGTCTTTGAAAAGCAAGCTCACAGTCCATATCCCAAGCAAAAACGAAGTTCTTCTTCGTCAACTTAGTAAGAGGAGCGGATATCTTCGCGAAGTCCTTGATGAACTTCCGGTAAAAACCCGCAAGACCCAGAAAGCTTCTCACCTCGGTTGCATTCCTTGGAGTCTTCCAATCCTGAACTGCAACCACCTTAGCGGGATCCACCGATAAGCCTTGCTTGGATACGATATGCCCAAGGAATCTAACTTCCCTTCTCCAAAAGTGGCACTTGGAGAACTTGGCCTTTAACTGGTGTGCTCTGAGCGTATCCATCACCTCTACCAGATGTCTCGCGTGCTCTTCTTCATCCTTGGAGAAGACGAGAATATCATCCACAAAGACCACGACAAACTTGTTCAAGAACTCCCGAAACACCCTACTCATCAAGTATACGAAATACGCGGGTGCATTCGTCAAACCGAACGGCATGACAAGCCATTCAAAGAATCCATCTGGAGTTCTGAATGCAGTCTTGTCTATACTATCTTCAGCCACTCTGAGCTGATGAAATCCGGTAGCAAGATCAAGCTGAGAGAAAACAGAAGCACCAACAAGCTGGTCAAAGAGATCATCGATCCTTGGTAACGGGTGTCTGTTCTTCTTAGTCAGCTTATTCAATTCTCTATAATCCACACAGAGCCGAAGAGAACCATCTGCCTTAGTAGAAAACACCACAGGCGCTCCCCATTCGGATATACTTCTTCTGATGAAGTTCTTCTCAAGCAATTCTTTCACTTGCTTGCTCAGCTCCCGTCTCTCACGCGGAGCCATATGTCGAACGGGCAAAGAAACAGGCTTAGCATTATCCACCAGATAGATGCGAAAATCAATCTCTCGTTTAGGGGGCAACCCCTTAACTTCTTCAAAAACATCTGGATAATCTCGGACCACCCTTACAGACTGAAGGGCTTCCTCTGACGAGTCGAGAGATTCAAGATAGCATAACATGACGGGATTCTTCGGATTGCATGAAATCTCTAAGGTGTTGCCAAGGCGAGTCACAAGCCTCACAACCCTATGCTCACAATCAAGAATGGCTCCATATCGGGACAGCCAATCCATGCCCAATATCAATCCGTATCCCCTGAAACCAAGAACATACGCACTACACAAGAACTCTACACTGAGTATAGAGATCCTCAGATCCTCACATATCATAGATAGATGAGCAGAACCCCCAATGGGATTCGAAACACAAACGGGATCATCCACTAAGCTAGTACTAAGGTGCAAGCTATCAACAAGATCAGATGAAATAAAGCTATGTGATGCACCAGAATCAAACAAGGTACGAACTGGAAGATCAGAAACATAAACAAGGTTCTCAACAGAAACGCTACCTCGATCGGGAACTGAAGCGGTATTGAGAGCATGAACTTGCCCTCCTGAAGGTCCAGCCTGTCCTTTCTTCTTTGGGCATTCTTTGCTGAAGTGTCCAGTCTCACCACAGGAAAAACATCCACCACTAAGCTTCCTTTTCTTCTTCCTACAATCCTTAGCAAAGTGTCCAGGCACACCACAGTAACTGCACTTCCCCTTGCCTTTGTTGTTGTAGTTCCCCTTCTTGTTCTTGCCCTGATTCCCCTGGCTGCTTTGACCACCTTGATTGCCTTTGCCTTGAGAATCAGTCTTCTTTGATTGAGTATCACTCGACTTGACTTCTTTCTTTCCATCTCCCTGAAGCAGAGCCATATTGACCAAACTCTCAAAAGTAGCCCCATGCGGAATATGTGACATCGCCAAGCCCTGCAGCGGCTCATTCAACCCTCTAGCAAATCGAAGAGCCTTCTTCTCCGGAGTGTTCACCATATCCAAACCAAAACGGGCCAGCTGATTAAACTTGTTCACATACTCCTTAACAGACATATCACCTTGCTTTAATGCAATGAACTTCTCTATCTGTAAATTTGCCTCAGCAGAAGATAGAAACTTGGCCACAAATCTAGCCCTCAAATCGGCCCAAGTCTCAACGGGCCTCGTCCCATTGGTGACCTCCCACCAATAGGCCGCTTCATCCTTCAAAAGCCATACTGTCAATAAGATCTTCCTCTCGTCATCAATCCCAAAGATAGCAAACAAATCCTCAGTGTCTTTCAGCCAATTCCTAGCTTCAACAAAAGATTACGTGCCTAGGAAATTCTTGCCTCCCATCGCCTTGAAGTCTTTACAAACCTTCGTGAACTCAACCTGAGGATGCTGAGGGGGAGAAGGAGGAAGAGGAGCCTCAGCAACAGGAGGGGGAGGAACATTAGCAACGGGAGGAGGAATATTAAATGCTGGAGGGACCATCGGAGGAGGGACATTAGCAACGGGAGGAGGAATATTAACATTAGGGGGAGGATTCTCAACTACAGGAGGAGGAGTAGGAGTAGGGTTTACGGGGCCGGCTGCCGCCCTAGCTTCTAGAAGCCTCCTATACCAGAGTGGCACATTTACTCCATCCGGGATGGCAAGATCCTCAGCCATACTGAAACGAAGGATAAAATAAGATTAGGTCAAGGGAACGAAGGATAACGCTAATGGCTTTTTGGGGAATAGCCTTTTAAAATACTAGACTTTTCTTTGGAAAATACTTTATACTTGTTTTGAAAATAGTTTTTCAAAAGTCTTTTAAAAACTTTTTGTTCTTTCTTGTAAACCATATGCTCTGATACCAAATTTGTAACACCCCACCTCCGCTAGGGTCACTCTTTCGGGGGCACTAGCTTCTGGGGGGCGTTAGAACTGGGTAAGCATGCATAATGATATATCAAGGCAGAACAGGAACATAAATATATATATGTAAAACAGAGTAAGTGAGAATAAAACAGCGGAATATCTCAAACCATCTCAAAACAAGTCTAGTACATCATAAAGTCATCTGCCAAAATAAATATGTCTAGTACAACATAAACAGAAATACTGAAATACATAGTGCTATCCCCAAAAATAAAAGTGATAAGCCATAGCGAGCTCAATATCCAGACATACATGAGCTATCCAGCGAACAAGCAAGCGATCCAAGCTAAGCACCACTGTTCCCTCCCTGAGAACCTGGGGGGGGGGGGAACGGAAGAAAAGAAGCGAAAGAAAACAGGTCAGTCAAAAAGACTGGTAAGCCCTACTACGATCAGTCTATAAACTAATAAAGCTAACATCTTGATGGAAACTGAGATGAATATACTGACAATAGATAAAGGTGTCATCGCATAAAGAAGATTAAGCTTTGCACCACAGTGTACTAGCAAACTAACATAACAGGTATTGATCCCTCAGCCCAAACTTTGGCCCAATAGCATGAGGTGACCTTAATGCAAGGTCCAGCCCAACGGTCTAGTCGATCGGCTCCCTATAAACCTAACACGTCAAGTGTTGGTGTCCATACGGCCCACATATGGTTGTAGTCAGACTGTATTGGGTCCACCTTTGGGTGTATCAAGCCCTCGGGTGTCAACCCCAGACACCTAAGCAATAATGCACAGTCTAAACCTACTGGTATCCGTGCCTCGAGTTTGTCCAACACCGAACTACGTGCACGTCCGTAGCCCGCCTGGACCCGCACCGCTGTACCACTCAGCCGTCGCTTTGGTCGCTTACATCAGTCCAGTAATCGTGCCCCGCCCAAGCCTAGCCTGTAGGGTTGTGAATGATACCCAACTGGGATTACTGCTCGAACAGACCATGTTGCTAGGGTTTTCTAAGAGGGTTATGTGTGGTTTAACCCCTCACTAATCATGGATTAAATTAGTTAAGTGTAACCAACAGTTCACCACATAACCCCATTTAATCCCTCGTATCCCCAAAATTGGTTAAGTATTAGTGGGCCATGACTTAACCCTAATTACGAGGCATTAATTTAATTGTTCCTTAACCTCTCACATTAGACTTTGTTGCGGTTACTAGTTAAGCCGGGCGGGTCCGGGTAGCTTTACACCACAACTTGGTCTAACCTCGGGTCCCAGGTACACATGACCAACTTCTCACATTGGGTCCTATTGTTTGTAGCAACTAGTTAAGCCGGTCGGTTCCGGGTAGGTTTACGCTACACACTCAACCCAACCTCGAGTTGGCAACACATGTTTTCTAAGTGTCATGTCCACTTTATTTCAAACCATAATTACAAGTTTAACAAATACTTGGGTAGACCTAACTTAATAGGTAAATTCCCAAGGGGTAGACCTAACTTAATAGGTAAATTCCCAATCTTATATTTTTGTGTATTTTAAGTTTTACCCAAACCCCCCCCCCCCCCCCCCCCCCAACGTCATTCTATCGCTTACATATTCGTCATAACGCATAAAGGATAGAAAGAGGGAACTTGGCCCAACATACATGATAAATCTTACATATCATAATAAGCATGTATAACATGTTGGACTTGCATATCTTAGCATAGTGAACTTGCATAAACATGCATAACTTGTTGAACTTGCAAATCATGACTTAGTGAACTTGCATAAACATGCATAACTTGTTAAACTTGCAAATCATGGCATAGTGAACTTGCATAAACATGCATAACTTATCAAACATGTGTAACATAGCTTAGTGAACTCACATAAGCATGCATAACTCATTAAACATGCATAACATAGCATAGTGAACTCGCATAAGCATGCATAACTTATTAAACATGCATAACATAGCATAGTGAACTCGCATAAGCATGCATAACTTATTAAACATGCATAAATCCCAACTTTCATCACATATTAACTTTAGAGTTTCTAAAATGAAGGTAAGAGGGCTTACAAATATTATGAAGACACAAATCTACTAATAAAGATTGAGAAGCCCTTTTATGCAAGCATATAAAAACCCAAAACAAAGCTCTAATCAACAAAAATCCCAAAAACTCTAGCTTAGCAAATAAAGCTTGCAACTTGATGATGTATGCAAGCTAATGATCATTCATACAACTTAGAAAAGCTTGTATGAACATCAAAATCTTCTTAGAATTGATTTTTGAAGAGGGTGGAGGCTAGGGTTCTTAGGTGGAGGTCATTTGAGAATTCAATTTGACATAGTTTGGTTGCTAGAGTGAATAATGAGGCTTTAGGGTAGGATTAGGGGCTTATTTATAGAAGATTAGAGTGTTTTTAGCCCTAGGATTAACCCTAGGTTAGTTTAGGTCCGTCAGATTTAGGAATTCTCTAGAACCAAGCCACAAGACCAAGCCCAAATCAAAATGGTGCGCCAGGCAAAACTGCCTGGCCACCCCGTGTCGACAGGGCTGTCGACAGGGCGGTCGACACCCTAAGACCCCTGTCGACATGCCTGTCGACATGGGGGCCCTGGCGGGAATTTTCCCACCTGACACCAATTAGCCCTAATCCTTGTTTTTAATTTGAAATTTAAATCTGTTTTTAGCATAGAAATTTCTGAAAACTTCAATGGGCCTTAACTGGGTCATACGGACTCCGATTTTCGAAAACTCGGACTCTATTTCGCGTGTTTTTCCGAGACGAACGCAATGGCATAGCCCGTTTCCCTTGATTCAGATTTTTGAATTAAATTCTGCCTCGATTTATGTTATAACAGGTTATTGAAAATACGGGTTGTTACAGACAAGATCATCGGAGAGGGCAATTGTACGCTCCCATTTCTAGGGTACCTAAAAGAGATGGTACAGTTTCTGGTAAAGGTTTAGTCGTTCTTTTCTATCATCCCGTCCAGACTTTGTCTTGATCATCGTATCATTTAAGTCTGCTTGGATAGTTGAGTCTCTTCACCTTAGTACTAGCATGGTAGAGGATCCCAGTTTTTGTCCCAAAAATCTGGTTGGAGTGTTGGTCCATTTCTTCATGACTTGTTTGGATTTGAGAATGACATGTCTCGGCTACGGATGGATTCTAGGGATAAAGTGGTCACCCAATAAGGGGTGCCATTCTCAGTTTTGAAAGGAGGGTAGTTAGACTCTTGACTTGCTTTGGTAATACCCTCGAAGTCTCGTGTAACCTTCTAGGTTCTGTAATGGCTAGTTACCTAGAATCTCATGATGCAGTTGTTGGTAATCCATTCGAGTAGAATTCGCCGCTAAGTCGGATGGTTCGTTTCGTTTATGCATGAGTTATGGGGATCACCCTAGTAAGTACACTTTGTAACATGGATTGACATCGGAAAACGAGATCCAGAATTCACTAGTGGATTTTGGAGAGCTTGCATGATTACGCAAATATGTTTAAGCCGAGCATACTAGAGAAAGAATAAGTGAAAGTGAAACGAGAGGCGACAGAGAAATGAGTTCCAACTCATACCCTGGAAATAGGAATCAAGGAGCTACGAAAATCATGAAGTCAAAGGTGGTCAAGGCACACTGGAATTAAGCTCAAGGAAATGCGGCCAAAACGCGCGCATCGTATCTCTTTTAAGAGTATATCGTTGATCACTGGTTTTTCCTGTAGAGCTTGCTCGCATGTTATCTTTTGGTGAATATCCTCTCGGTCCTGTTTCCGTCGCAAACCCCGTAGGGAGTTTACCTTGTTTATCTCCTCGATCCTATCGTGAGAACCTTAGGTAGAATCCTATGGATGTAAACATGTGTTTGAAACATTTTATGATTGAAATGGTTGCAAGTGGTTGCTCGTGGATGCGCGAATACACATTGGATACTAGATTGACGCGGTCACGTTTCATGTTGCACATGCACGAGTATTTATACTTGTTTATGGATGAAATTGAATGTGTTATCATGCGGATGTTGCATATGAATGAATGGTTGTGCACACATATAACATTTATATGGCTAGGACTATTTGCATACATGTTGGACTCATGGCACTAAACATATTTTGCATTAGAAAGATCATTCAGGCCTGATCATTAGCATTAGCTAAGGAGCATATGGACACACGTTTTGCATATGTTCATATGGCATTAGAAATCGTTTAAGGACAATGTTTGCCTGTGGATGATATTTTGAGTAGATGGATGATGGATGGTAGGATGCGTTCTTCCTAACTTGGAGATTTCGGGGACGAAATCCTTAAAGGAGGGGAGAATGTAACAACCCGAATTTTAACAACGTGCTAAGACAAGAATCAAGGAAGAATTAAATTATAAAATCTGAATCAGGATAAACGGGTTGGGCCATTGCGTTCGTCTCGTAAAAATACGCGAAATAGAGTCCGAAATTTCGTAAATCAGAGTCCGTATGACCCAGTTAAGGCCCAACGAAGTTTCACGAAAATTCAAATCCGAAAACAGATTTGAAATTCAGCCCGGAAAGAGAAGGCGGGAAAATTCCCGCTAGACACACAGGGTGTCGACCCCCACTCCAGGTGGTCGACATGGGTGTCGAACCCAGGGTCGACCCCTCCCTAGGGGGTCGACATAGGGGTCGACCCCTAGGTCGACCCCCCTTGTAGAACCCCGACCTGGTGCACCTGCTTGTCATGTTGGCTCGGTTTTGGAGGCTTGTGACAATTTTTGAGGGTTCAGATCTATCCTAGGGTTTATCCTACGGCCTAAACTACTCCTAATCTCTATAAAAAGACCCCTAAGCCTACCCGAAACCCTCACAATTCACTCATGCCACGAAGTGCTGCCCAAATGCCGAGTGATCATGGCCTCCATCTCCAATTCCTAGAGACTATGCATTCAAATCGGATTCAAAACAAAAGGTGCAATCTTGCTACACCAAATTGAGGCCAAATCAACGTTGCTACGACGGTTTCATGACGGTTCTTCTTCAAAGGAGCCACCTTTCTTCGTCGAGACAATTCATGCTAATTCGCTAAGCCACGCTATGTAAGTTCTAGCTACTTGTAGATTCTAACGGTGGTTCTAGTGTGACATGGGATAAAATGAGATGAAATATAAGTGTGCTAGCCTATATGAACCTTGTCATGTCTCTTTTGCTTGAACCTATGACCTTTGGCTATGCTTAATGACTAAATCATGCTATTCATGTTATGATTAACCTAGTTTATCTTGCAAGTTTGAATCTTTGTCTATGGAATGCTAACATGAACCTTTGGGAACCATTTGACTTGTGAAACATTGGCGAAGATTGGACTTTGGGGCTTATGCATGTAAATGAACCCAAACCCCTTATGTTATCATGCATGTTTGTGGCCAAATCCCCTTATGATTCTATGCATGTTTGTGGCCAAATCCCCTTATGATACTATGCATGTTTGTGGCCAAACCCCCTTATGATACCATGCATATTTGTGGCCAACCCCTTCTTGACATCGTGCATGTTTTGAGGCCATTATGTAGCATAGTATCCTTACTATATTGACTAGCTTTTACTTGGGTTGTAAAACACGATTTGGGGTAGGATAGACGAGCGTGATTATGACATGAAAATTTGATATGGGATTTCGTGAAAATATGACACTCATGATACACCTAAATGGGGACATGACATGTGGGGTAAACATGGGACTTGAAACTAGACACGGGGGTTGTAAGTGTAATATAACACTAGACCAAACATGAAAGTGGCCAACTCGAGGTTGGGTTGAGTTTGTAGCATAAATCTACCCGGACCCTCCCGGCTTAACTAGTGGCTACAAACAATAGGATCCAATGTTAGAAGTTGGTCATGTCGCGCTTAAGACCCGAGGTTAGACTAGGTTGTGGTGTAAAACTACCCGGACCCGCCCGGCTTAACTAGTAACCACAACAAGGTCTAATGTGAGAGGTTGAGAGTGCATTAATTAAATTAATGCCACATGATAAGGTTAAGAAAATTTGACTAATGACACTTAACCGATATGACACGGATGGGTAGGTTAAGTGGGACCGGGCTTGATTTCTTAATGACACTTAACCGTACAAGACAATTAGGGGATGGGGTTAAGTAATTTACGCTTAACTAATCCGACTTGGTAATTAAATGGGATTAAGTAATTCACACTTAACTAATCCGACTTGGTAATTAGATGGGGCTAAGTAATTTAGACTTAACTAATCTAAATACGGTAATTAGATGGGGTTAAGTAACCTATACTTAACTAATCTAAACACGGTAATTTGATGGGGTTAAGTTAAACACTTAACCAATCTAAACTTGGTAATTCAATGAGGTTAAGTAACCAATACTTAACCAATTTAACATGATAATTTAATGGGGATAAGTAACTTATACTTAACTAATTATACATGATGACTTGATGAGGTTAAGTAACCTACACTTAACCAATCTAATATGTGGACCTGGTAGGGTTATGTCACAAGACCTTTTAAATTAGGCTTAACCATTGTAATACGATTAGTGGATAGGGGTAAGTTAACCTATACCTATCCAATCCGACTCGATAATCTGATGGTATTAAGATAATCTATGCTTAATCAATCTAACATGATAATCTGATAGGGTTAAGACAAATAAATACTTAACCAATTTGACTTGATAGGGTTAAGTCATGAGCTTCTTGGTATACTTAACCAACTTGTAGCGCTAAACCTTGAACTTAAATACTTAGCCAATCTTGACATGATTCGTTGGCGGGCTAAGTCATGAACCTGAATAACAACACGTAACCCAATATACAAAACCCTAGTGAGAGGAACTAGGTAGAAAATCGTGGTTAATCAAGGGTAACGGGGAAAAGAAGCTAAGTGGTAAACCTTAGTTAAGTATAACTAAGTAATAATTCTTAGCCAAGGACATGGGACTAGTTCATGAATGGATGAGTAACCCGATATGGTAGGTCATCGCTTAAACACACGAGGAGGAGCAAATTATCCGACTTGGATAAGGGCTCCAACGAACTGGGTAGCGAAGCGGTAGCTTCGGGGGACGTGAGGGTACTCTTGGTAACCCTCTGTGAGGTGGCAGGTGGTCCATGAAACCCGGCCTCACAGAGGTTAAGGTCTGCGGTAGAAGAGCCAAGAGTATGCCTTGGTTGCTATGCGAGCGACCTAAAGACTGGGATGGAGTAGCGTGGAGTCGAAGATACTTGATTTTGCCCTGGATAGCACGTCGCCGACTACCTACCATCTTTAGTCAATCGTGTACGAATGGAAAGACATAGAACTCCCAACAGACCATGTTCTTGCTATCGAGTCATGGGTGAGGTTGGCCCATAGGAAAGTGGGGCTATAGTGGGGCCGGGATGTAGTTCTCATACATGATTTTACTTGGATTGCCTTTTAGTAGTTGAGGGAGTGGTCACGTGGGACCATAGCCATGGATACAAAAACAAACCTTGATATCTGTATCAGCAGACGACTTAAAGCTCCCGACCGAGTTCCGTATTTCTTGATTTGCCCTGGCACGGAACTCGGATGGCACATTGAGATACATGTGCGTCTAGACATGGAAATCGATTCACGATATATACGTGGGATGAAGGGCGTGGTTGACCGGTGGCATAATCCCTAGTGGTCCTAGGTGGCCAAAACCAAAACCGAGATACGGAAACGTTCATTAGATAGCATAATCCCTAGTGGTCCAAGGTGGCATAAATCCTAAGTAAACACGCGATAATTCATGGTGAGAAAACATAACCAGATCAAGGGTAGCAGTCCAAAACAACATCAATGATAAAATGGTACTACGTTGAGGTGGTATAGATTTACATGGGAAAGCCCGTACGGCCTACGGTAAAGGACTGGACTTATACATGGGAAGAAACATACGAGTTGGGAAACCTATATATGCTATATATTAGGTAGACATGGACCATTACATGACATTGGGCAAGGGACATTCATAGTTAACACATGATGCGGGTAGGGATACTAGTACGAGAGGTGCAGAGTAAATATACATGGTAAATACCTTGGGATGTTATACATGATAGATACCTTGGGATGTTATACATGATAGATACCGTGGGATGTTATACATGATAGATACCTTGGGATAGTATACTTGATAGAAACCGGACGATGTGATACCTTGATTTATCTTGACACGTAGTTTATCATGATACCCTAGTTTATCTTGCTACAGTAGTTCATCCAGTTATCGTGGTTGAGCTTATTTATCTTGTTGTCATCCTTATGTTTACTTTCAGATTATGCATGTCATGTTACCTTTACCTGTTTTTATGCTGGAAGTAGATAGGACATACCAGTCTTTATGACTGATCCCGTTTTCCTTCGCCACTTTGTCTTCCGTTTCCCCCCCAGGTTTCAGGGAGGAAACATTGTTATCTAGTTCGGACTTCTTCTGCTTGAAGGTCATCACGCATGGCTTGGACTTTTCTTGGCTATGGCTACTTTACTGTTTTACTTGGGGAATAATTTATGAAATGGTTTTATGCTTCTTTACTATTGCAAGACAGGTTTTGATGTATTCTGATGTAAAAGGCTTTAGACCTTATTTTATAAGGTAATGAAATTTGTTTTACTTCCGCTGTTTTATATATGTTCTGTCTTGTAATATTTCTGTGTATGTTTACCTCGATAATGCTTCACCAAACCTAGTGCATTCCCATTGTGAGTGACCCTAGCGGAGGTGGGGTGTTACAGGTGCCCATGTTCAACCCTGGACTCATGTGCACGACCATGTTCCACCTGAACTTAACTGATGCACTCATTCAGCCGTCTCTTTTTGGTCTCTTACGATCTGCCCAGTAATCGTGCTCCACCCTAGCTTAGTCCCTAGGGTATCGTTGATACATCCAAGAGGGTTATTGCTGAAAAGGACCACGTAACTAGGATTTCAAATGGGTTAAGTGTGGTTAACCCTATCCTAACCATGTATCGAGTTGGTTAAGTGTGTCCAAGAAATTCATGACTTAACCCTATCAATACATCGTGTTCAACTGGTTAAGTATATTCAAGTGGTCCATGACTTAACCCTACCATGTGGTATTAATTAACTTAATGCACCCCAACCTCTCACATTAGACTTTGTTGTGGTTACTAGTTAAGCCGGGCTGGTCCGGGTAGCTTTACACCACAACCTAGTCTACCTCGGGTTTTAAGCGCGACATGACCAACTACTCATATTGGGTCCTATTGTTTTTAGCTACTAGTTAAGCCGGGCGGTTCTGTCTAGATTTATGCTACAAACTCAACCCAACCTCGAGTTGGCCACTTTCATGTTTTCTACATGTCATGTCCACGTTCATGTTTTCAAGCATAAACACATGTCAAACTTTCATGTCATATTTTCAAGTCATGTTTTCATGTCATCTAAGTTTTCCTAACTACCCATAACGTATTCCCATCGCACGTAAATTTGCATCAACACACATAGATCAAAGAGGGAACATAAGAATATAACAAGGTGGGCATAAGATGGCAAAGTCTATCACAAGTTAAACATGGTGATATTTGAGGCAAAAGGAGTTCAACATACTAGCATATGGCCTCAACATGTATGATAGCATAAAAGGTGACTTGGCCTCAAACATGACAATAACATAAAGGTGATTTGGCCTCAAACATGTCAAATAGCATAAGGGTGATTTGGCCTCAAACATGACAATAACATAAAGGTGATTTGGCCTCAAATATATCAAATAGCATAAGGGTGACTGGGCCTCAAACATGACAATAACATAAAGGTGATTTGGCCTCAAACATGTCAAATAGCATAAGGGTGATTTGGCCTCAAACATGACAATAACATAAAGGTGATTTGGCCTCAAACATGTCAAATAGCATAAGGGTGATTTGGCCTCAAACATGACAATAACATAAAGGTGATTTGGCCTCAAACATGTCAAATAGCATAAGGGTGATTTGGGCTCAAACATGACAATAAAATAAAGGTGATTTGGCCTCAAACATGTCAAATAGCATAAGGGTGATTTGGCCTCAAATAACATAAAGGTGATTTGGCCTCAAACATGTCAAATAGCAAAAGGGTGATTTGGCCTCAAACATGTATGACTTCAAACTTAGAAAATAAACTTGTGGGTAGCATGTAGTTCAACATCATATGCAAGTTAACATGAAGGTTATGAGAGGTTCTATGTTGCATTATGCATAACTACCAAGTTCTATGTTGCATTATGCATAACCACCAAATAAAGCTCATAGCTTTCTACCCAAAAATCAAGGTAAATGATACTAGGTTCATGATAGTGCCACAATCATAGATCAAAAGAGTCATAAATGGATCTATGCATACAAATATAGCCCAAGGAAAGTATTATACCCAAAAGTCCCATTTCAACTAGCTACATGATCATATTAACTTCATAATTTAAATCTAAGAGTAGAGTGGGGCTTACAAAGCGTGGGTATGAGAACTAGAACCAAATAGAACAAGATAGAGATGTTGTAGAAGCTCTAGGAATGATGTAGCAACACAAATAGCCTTGAGAATAAGTAGCTCCTTTGATTTGATGAAGAAAGATGGCTCCTTTTTGCCTTAGAAGCTCTCAAGATGAAGATGGAGGCCACGATTAGGGAGCATTTTGGCAGAATTTAGTTGTAGGAATGATTAATGAGGGTTTAGGGTAGGTCTAAGGGTGCTTATATAGAAGTTTAGGTTAGTTTAGGCCATAGGATTAACCCTAATTCAGATCTGAGCCATCAGATCACGTCACAAGCCAACAAAACAAGACCTAGGAGTCAAAATAGGTGCACCAGGCCAAACTGGCCCGACCACCCAGGTCGACAGGGGTGTCGACTCGGCAGTCGACACCAGCTGGGGCAAGTCGACTCCCAAGTCGAATCCCCAGTCGACTTGGGGCTGGGCGGGAAATTTCCCGCCCAGTCTGTTTGGCTCCGGATTTGATTTTCGAACTGTTTTTAAACTCTGGATTTTCTGAAAACGTCGACGGGCTTTAACTGGGTCATACGAACTCCGATTTTCGAAAACTCGAACTCTATTTCGCGTATTTTTCCGAGACGAACACAATGGAATAACCCGTTTCCCTTGATTTAGATTCTAACATCTAATTCTTCCTTGATTTACGTTATAACATGTTGTTCGAAATACGGGTTGTTACAGTTATTGAATATTAGTTATTCAAATCGAATTAAAAAGGAGTTATCGATTAGTTTAATCGAAAGGAGTTAATCAAATTTAGTTATTCGAAAGGAGTTATCGATTAGTTTAATCGAAAGGAGTTAATCAAAAATAGTGAATCAAAATGGAGTTAAACAGAAATTGGAAACTAACTAGAGATTAATAAGTTGAATGGTTTCCTGAGTATTGATCTGATGTTGGTTTTGGCCTCCGGGGTCTATACTTAGGAAGTTGTTCTCTTGTTAG
Source organism: Allium sativum (assembly GCA_030737875.1). Lineage (NCBI taxonomy): Eukaryota > Viridiplantae > Streptophyta > Magnoliopsida > Asparagales > Amaryllidaceae > Allium > Allium sativum. The sequence goes on along the minus strand of CM060923.1, from coordinate 522,257,125 downwards.
TTTATAGTTATAGTCTGATAGATGTGGAAGAATAGGGATACATAATTAAGCCATGGAAATGTTTTCCAGTGTTAATAACATATATTTTCTAAACATAGAAAATGAGGATATATATATGTTTAATGGTTTGATCAATATAATTTCCATCTAGAAATAATATCGTTGTTTACACACGTGTTTTTCTTTGATAGTTAAATCACCGACTATCGAAGTTTTCGACCATTTTAACTTTGTTAATATGGAGAGACCGGTTGGATTATTATCCAAAAAACCATTCCGTATTGGCATAAGCGTTGCAAATCATATATGCCATAGATAATTGAAGACGGGGTATAGTGCAAGGGCTGTTGTATAAATCTTAGATAACAGTGCCTAAGATGGATATGCTGAATAGTGCCTCCGATTTGTCCAGTCCCAGGACAACTTGTATGGACGAAGGTCTGACATAGTATATCTGGTAGATCACGTAAGTTAATCGTTTCAAACGTATCTATGTTGGCGGTGGAACAATTCGTTTCTCTTAGCTTTATACCCGTGATATTTTTGGATAAGTCAATTTGGGATTTGGCGGGTATGACGATGTGACATTCTAAGTGAATGACGATGTGGCATGTAAAAGATATGCATAGCTTCTACCCTCACACCCGGTAAATGACAGATATTGGGCAGGCCGCATGGCTATGTAGGTTGCACCAATTAGGGTGTATAATCACCTGATCTAGAGTTTCATTTACTTCTAAAAATCTATTGTTGACGTTGTCCCATTCGGGAAACGGTTGCTGATCCCAACCGTTGGTGATATACATTCGATACACTCAAGTGAAATGAGTGGTCGGTCATGTGTGGCCGGGTTGCAAGATGTTCTTGTTGAACCAAGTGTATTCCTCTCTAGTGGTACACTAGCGAAAGGTGGTTCCATACCTTGTCGTAGTTGGAAATCCATTACCCAATACTGCTTGCGGTTTTGATTGTATACTATATATGTAGAACGTGAGATGAAAACGTTTCCGCAAGATGATTATTATATTTGTGGTTGATAGACACTATTATAATATCAATGAGTTTTGATATAAAGATATTTTGGATTCTCAGAAGGGAAAAACCCGTTCCGTTACACGGCGTGGTCTTATGAGATATCGTTGCATTGCTCAAACTCTTTTAAACTCTTTTACTCATACCAGTCCCATAACTGACCCAGAGTTTATTTTGTTTGTTTCCCTAAAATCTTGGGTGCCCAATTTTGTATTGGCAGTCAAGTAGTCAGGATTTTTCAGATATACCAGGATAACTTGGAGCTGGAGGCTTCAAGATCACGTAGCTATAGATTATTTCCACTGTGTTGTCTGTGCTGTACTTTGATAATGATGTATATTCAAGTACAGATTTATATTTCAGAGTTATATTATATCTATTATATGTTATTCGTTCCGCTGTGAGATTCGTGTTACTCTGATGTTTTGTTCTTCTTCTTCTTCTATTCTAAGTTTATATCTTATCTTTCCTCACCCTCTAATTTCTTTCATTAACTACCGGTATTTTTCGATGTTTGGTTAGTCGTCATTGAGTTTATGTCGATAACCAAAGTCATCAAAAACCGGGTAGTTACAGTTGGTATCAGGGCTTAAGTTAAGAATTACCTTGGCTCTGTGGCGTGACTCAGTAGAGGTGGGGTTAGTAATACACTAGATTGAGTGGAGTGTATATAAACGAGTGTGTATTTGTTATTTGATATAAAAAAAATGTTTTATATTGTGAAGATTTATTGGCTGAGTTGTTTATGATTTCTGGTCGATCAGTTTGATCCACTATATCGGTAGGAGTAAATAAACACTTGAATACGATGAACCGACACGGTTTGGTTTGAAACACGGTAAATGATATAATTTTACAGAAAAATATATATTGATATTATTATATAGGATGTGTTGGTTGTTATTATAATCGAATGAGATTATAAATTAAAATGGTTATATAAATAACCCATTAAAATTCATATAGGAGTAATATATGAAATAAGATGAATTAAATCTGAATAAGTCAGAGTTGGAATTAAATATAAGAAAATTTTAAGTTCCTGGGAGATTTGAAAATGTTTTTTTCAAAAGGATTGTGGAGGAGACTTTTGAAGTGATTTCAAAATGGAATGGTTTAAGAATGGGTTTTAGAAAGTAATATGGTATAGAACTCACTTCGATCGCTGGAAAATAACCCTCATGAGTGCGGCCGCATCATCAGTGTCATTTTCAGGTTCTAAGTAACGGATTACCAACAAAAGATGTTGTTTTTGAATTGTTTTGTAATAACCCGTATTTTTAATAACATGTTATAATGTAAATCAAGACAGAATTAAATTCTAAATTCTGAATCAAGGGAAACGGGCTATGCCATTGCGTTCGTCTCGGAAAAATGCACGAAATAGAGTCTGAGTTTTCGAAAATCGGATTCCGTATGACCAAGTTATGGCCCAATGAAATTTTCCGAAAATTCTAAGCCCGAAAACAGTTCAAATTCGAATTCAGAATCGAATTTCAGCCAAAACAGACTGGGTGGGAATTTTCCCGCCCAGGCAGGTTCGACATAGGTGTCGACACCAGTGTCGACACCCGTGTCGACCCCCCACCCCCAAAGGGTCGACACCCATGTCGACCCAGGGGTCGACCCCCCTGGTCGGACCAATTTTTCTGGTGCACCATTTTGGCATGTTGGGTCCTCTTTTGTTGGTTTCTGACGGGAGTTAATGGTTCAGATTCGTTTTAGGGTTAATCATATGGTCTAAACTACCCCTAATCTCTATAAAAAGACCCCTAGACCTAGCCTAAACCTTCATTAATCATTCCTACAACTAAATGCTGCCCAAATGTTCACTAATCATGGCCTCCACCTTCTTCATGAGAGCATGAGTGTCTCCAATCAATCTATGTCATAAAGGAGCCATCTTTCTTAAGTAAAAGAGCCATCTTTCTTTGTCTTTGGGGTTATTCCTTCTTGTTCTCAAGTCTTGAAGTGGAGTTTATCGTCTTTGGTTGCGGATTTGCTAGTGTGGCTTCGTCTCAATCTTATTTTATATTTATTCTAGTCTTCATAGCATTGTAAGCCCTATACTACTCTTAGATTCTAACTATAAAGTTAAATATGACATGTTGCAAGTTGAGTTGGGCCTAAGTATGATATGTGCTTTGATCCTATCATGTTATGCATAAATATATTCTATGCATGTTTGTAAAGCTATCACCTTTGCCTTATGCATAGAAAGCTATGAGCTTTGATTAGAAATGTTGCATAAAGCAACCTAGAAACTCTCATAAACCTTGTGTTATCTTGCATATGATGTTATATGCGAACCACTAGCCATCATCCTATGCCATTTATGATCATGTTTCACCTATTTGCTTAAGTTTGATATTATGCATGTTTTGAGGCCTATGATGTAATATGCAAGTTTATGAACATATTTATGCCTCATATGCCACCATGTTTAACTTGCGGCCAACCTTATTACCTTATGCCCTTTTTGTCATGTTTTGCCAAGTTCCCTCTTTTGATCTATGTTATGCGAAACGTACATGCGAGGGGAATGCGTTGGGTTTGGGTAATATTAATGGCATGAAACATGATTTTAAAATATGACATCCACATTGACTTGTGATTATGTTTGTAAACATGAATTTGGACATGACTTGTAGAAAATATGAGAGTGGCCAACTCGAGGTTGGGTTGAGTTTGTAGCATAAACCTACCCGGAACCGACCGGCTTAACTAGTGGCTACAAGCAATAGGACCCAATGTGAGTAGTTGGTCATGTCGCACTTGAAACCCGAGGTTAGACCAAGTTGTGGTGTAAAGCTACCCGGAACCGCCCGGCTTAACTAGTAACCACAACAAGGTCTAATGTGAGAGGTTGGGTGCATTAAATTAATTAATGCCACGTGACAGGTTAAGTCATGGACCATTTGAATACTTAACCAATTAAACATGATGGGTTGATAGGGTTAAGTCATGAACCTTGGGTACACTTAACCAACTTGATGGGATAGGGTTAACAACATTCAACCCGTTAGAAACCCAAGTTACGTGGTCCTTTTCACCAGTAACCCTCTTGATTGTATCATGATACCCTAGGGACTAGGCTATGGTGGGGCACGATTACTGGGTTGACATATAAGCGACCAAAACGACGGTTGAGTAGGTGCGCCGGTGTAGGTTCAGGCGGACTATGGTCGTGCACATGGTCCGGAATTGAAAAATCAGACACGGGCACCCGTAGGTTTAGACTGTGCGTGCTTGATTTGTGTCTGTGGTTGGCACCCTAGGAATTGATACACCCTAGGGTGAACCTAGCACAGTCTGACTACACTTCGAGATTGGGCTGTATGACAACGACACTTGACGAGTTAGGCTTTTAGGGAGCCGATCGACTAGACCGTGTTGTGGGACCTCGATTTAGGTCATCTCATGATGTGGGCCAGCTTTGGGCCAAGGGATCATTTCTTATTTATACTTGACAGGGATTGGAATACTAGTACACACCTGGTGCAACTTAACCCTGTATATGCGATGCCACACTTCATCTATCTTATTAACTTTTCACCATGCCAGTTATCACCCTATGTTTCATCTCTGCTTTACATGTCCAGTTAAATTTATTAGTTTTTATACTAATAGTAGATAGGACTTACCAGTCTTTTTGACAGACACGTTTTCTTTCGCCTCTTTTCTTCCGTTCCCCCCCCCCCCCCAGGTTTGCAGGGTGGGAACACTGGTACCTAGCTGGATCTTTAGCTGTTTTTCTGGATATCTCACGTATGGTTTGAGCATGCTATGGCCTTATACTACTTTGGGGATAGTTACTTTATGTTTCTTTTCCAGTTTTCAGTTTATGTTATAGACTTTGTTTTATGGGTAAATAATGACCAAGTACTTTGATGTAACTTGACTATGGTTTTGAAATGCTAGTTTTATCCGCGGCTTTACTACTCTGTTTTACTTATATGTTCTGTCTTGTGATATCTGCATGCATGTTTACCTCGTTTAACGCCCCTCCGAAGCCAGTGTACTTGCAAGAGTGGCACTGGCGGAGGTGGGGTGTTACATTTGGTATCAGAGCATAAGGTTTACTAGATTTGAGCAAAAGTGTTTTTAAAACTTTCCTTTTTGGAAAACTATTTTCAAAACCAATTAAGTATTTTCCAAGAAAATTCTAGTTATTTTAAAAGGCTATTCCCCAAAAGCCATTAGCACTATCCTTCGTTTCCTCGTTCTTAATCTATCTTTTCCTTTTTTCAGCATGGCCGATCTTAACCTTCCCGTGGGAGTAACCATTCCCGGATGGTTCCGGAGGTATTTGGAAGCTAGGGCCAACGATGCGGGCCCAGCAAATACCCCCACCGTAACTGAGGTTCCTCCTCCTCCTCCCCCTCCTCAGCATCCACAAGCAGATTTCGCAAAGGTTTGCAAGGACTTTAAGGCGATGGGTGGCAAGAATTTCATTGGGATGGAGACTTTTGTGGAGGCACGAAATTGGTTGAAAGAAACTGAAGATCTTTTCGCTATCTTTGATGTGGAAGACCATAGAAAGGTTTTATTGGCAGCATGGCTAATAAAAGAAGAAGCTGCTTATTGGTGGAAGGTCGCCAATGCTACAAGGCCCATAGAGACTTGGGCCGACTTTAGGACGAGGTTTGGGCTTAAGTTTCTATCATCAGCTTAGGCGAATCTGCAATTGGAGAAGTTTATATCTTTGAAGCAAGGGGACATGACAATGAGGGAGTATGTGAATAAGTTTAACCAGCTCGCTCGATTCGGTTTGGACATGGTTAATACTCCCCAGAAGAAGGCTTTACGCTTTGCGCGAGGGTTGAATGAGCCATTACAAGGTTTAGCCCTATCTCATATACCCATGGGAGCCACTTTTGAAGGCCTAGTGGACATGGCATTGCTTCAAGGAGACGATAAAAATGGCAAGAAGAAAGATAAGACTAATGAGACTCAAACCAAGAAGACAGACTCCAAGTGGGGAGGAAATCGGAGCAATCAGAACAACAAGAACAACAAAAACAACAAGGGCAACAAGGCCAAGGCAAAGGACCCAAGAAAATGCAACTTCTGTGGGATTGTTGGGCACATAGCCAAGGATTGCAGGAAGAAGAAGAGGAAGCTGGGCAAATACTTTCATTGTGGAGAGACTGAACACTTTAGCAAGGATTTCCCCAAGAAGCAAGGACAAGGGCAATGGTAGAATCAGCGTGCAGGACCTTCTGGAGTGCAAGTGCATGCTCTCAACACTGCTCCAGCTCAGGACCGAGGTAGTATTTCTGTAGAAAGTCTTGTTTATATTTCTGACTTTCATGTTCGCACTTTATTTGATTCTGGCGCATCGCATACCTTTATTTCTTCTGACATTGTTGAAAGTTTTCACCTAAGTACTAGTCTAGTTGAGGATCCCGTCAGTGTTTCAAATCCAATTGAGGGTTCCGCCCATTTATCTATGATTTGTGTAGATAATAAGATTTCTATCTCGACCGTAGAATTCACGTGTAATGCCTATGTTCTCGGGTTCACGGGATACGGGTTGATCTTGGGCATGGATTGGTTGTCCAGTTATGGAGCCATTCTCGATTGTGAGCATAGGGTGGTGAGGCTCATGACTCGCCTCGGTAATACCCTAGAGATTTCTTGCAACCTGCTGGATCCCGTCATGTTATGTTATTTTGAATCTCTTGACTCGTCCATCAATGATCTGCAATCTGTAAGGGTGGTTCGGGAATATCCTGATGTCTTTGAAGAGGTTAAGGGGTTACCCCCTAAACGAGAGATAGATTTTCGCATTTATCTTGTTGATAATGCCAAGCCAGTATCATTGCCCGTTAGGCACATGGCCCCACGAGAAAGAAGAGAGCTCAGTAAGCAAATCAAGGAGCTGCTTGAGAAAATTTTTATTAGGCGAAGCATTTCTGAATGGGGTGCTCCGGTGGTATTCGCTACTAAGGCGGATGGTTCGCTTCGTCTATGTGTTGATTATCGAGAGTTGAACAAGTTGACAAAGAAGAATAGGCACCCGTTACCGAGGATTGATGATCTCTTTGACCAGCTTGTTGGTGCTTCTGTTTTCTCTCAGCTCGATCTAGCCACCGGATTCCATCAGCTTAGAGTAGCTTAGGATAGTATTGATAAGACTGCGTTTAGGACTCCAGATGGATTCTTTGAATGGCTTGTCATGCCATTCGGTTTGACTAATGCACCCGCCTACTTCGTAGACTTGATGAGTAGGGTGTTCAGGGATTTCCTTAACAAGTTTGTTGTTGTCTTCGTGGATAATATTCTGATCTTCTCAAAGGATGAGGAAGAGCATGCTAGGCATCTCAAGGAAGTGATGGATACGCTTAGAGCGCATCAGTTGAAAGCCAAGTTCTCCAAATGTCATTTCTGGAGAAGGGAAGTTCGGTTTCTTGGACATATAGTTTCTGAGCAAGGCATAGCGGTGGATCCCGTGAAGGTGGTTGCAGTTCAAGACCGGAAGACTCCTAGGAATGCAACCAAAGTAAGAAGCTTTCTCGGTCTGGCGGGCTACTATAGGAAGTTCATCAGGGACTTCGCTAAGATTTCGGCCCCTCTTACTAAGTTGACGAAGAAGAACTTAGTCTTTGCATGGGACTTAGAGTGTGAGCTTGATTTTCAAAGGCTCAAGAGGGCCCTTACCACAACTCCTGTTTTGGCATTACCCGATAGTGGTAAGATGTTTACCGTGTACACAGATGCATGTGGCACGGGGTTAGGTGTTGTTCTGATGCAAGAGGGAAGAGTGATATGTTATGGGGTTAGGCAACTTAAAGTTCATGAGAAGAACTATCCCACTCATGATTTGGAGTTGGCGGCGATCGTCTTTGCACTCAAATCCTGGCGCCACTACCTTCTAGGCGAAAGGTTTGAGTTGTATACTGATCACAAGTCACTCAAGTACCTCTTCTCGCAGAAAGATCTGAATCTAAGGAAGCAAAGGTGGATGGAATTCTTGGCATCATATGACTTCGAGATAGCATACACCCCTGGCAAGGGTAATGTTGTGGCAGATGCACTAAGCAGAAGGAGGTTGACTTTGAGTCCCTTGTGTATTGAGATGAAGAACTTAGAGTTCTTGGCAACCTTCGATTTCACGATGACTGTTGAGTCGATGACGGGTTCATTAGCATCCCTTGAGCTTAGACCCACACTTTTTGATCAAGTTGGGGCTTCCCAGAAAAGAGACCCGCAGATAGTCGAGGTCATGGACAAGTTGATTCGTGGTGAGACGTCTAGTCACCTTGCTAGACATACTATTGATGACAAGGGTTGGCTAAGGCGTGATGGAAGGCTATGCGTTCCACAAGTAGGAGACTCGGTGCATAAAGTTCTCGAAGAAGCACATCACTCGAAGATGACTATACATCCTGGAGGAGATAAGATGTATAGAGATATGAAGCGCAATTTCTTTTGGGACGGAATGAAGAAAGATGTGGCAGAGTATGTTTCAAAGTGCATGGTGTGCCAACAAGTGAAAGCCGAGTAAAAGAAACCCGGTGGGCTATTACATCCATTGGAGGTCCCGCAATGGAAGTGGGAGAGTATTTCTATGGATTTTGTGGATGGACTGCCTAGGTCAAGGAAGGGGAATACGAGCATATGGGTCATAGTTGAAAGACTTACGAAGAGTGCTCATTCATTCCTGTAAAGAGCAAGAGGACCGCATCATGGCTAGCATCTATTTATCTTCGGGAGATAGTGCGGTTGCATGGAGTTCCTTCTAGCATAGTTAGCGATCGTGACCCAATTTTCACTAGCCAGTTCTGGAATAGTTTGCAAGAAGCGATGGGTACGCGATTGAATCTGAGTACAGCCTATCACCCCCAGACGGATGGCCAAACCGAAAGGGTGAATAGAGTGCTAGAAGATCTTTTGAGGCTTTGTGTTCTTGAATTTGGTGGTACTTGGGAAGACCACCTTCCTCTTGTAGAGTTTGCTTATAATAATAGCTATCAAGCCAGCATAGGGATGGCACCATTTGAAGCTTTGTATGGGAGGCCGTGTAGGTCACCATCTTGTTGGTGGGAGACAACGGATAGGCTTATACTTGGGCCCGATATGATACGGGACACATCCAAGAAAGTTGAATTGGTGAGAAGGCGGATGAAAGCGGCCCAAGACAGACAGAAATCCTATGCTGACAAGCGAAGGGCAGATTTGGAATTCGAAGTGGGAGACATGGTTTTCGTGAAGGTTTCTCCTTTGCGTAATGTGGTTCGTTTTGGAGCAGTTGGGAAGCTGGCACAAAGGTTCGTAGGACCCTTCCCTCTGAGGTGGTTGAACAAAGCATTCTTGAAGACGTCGAGGTAGAGAAAGAGGCAACCTTGAGGAGAGCTCCGATTCGTATCTTGGGAACAGAGATCAAGAAGTTAAGAAATCGAGAAGTCAAATTGGTGAAAGTTCAGTGGAGTGAAGCCGATGAAGATGCAACTTGGGAAACCGAGGAGAAGATGCGTGGGCCTTATCCATTCCTTTTTGAGGGTACATTCTCAATCTCCTTTCCTAATCAGCATATCTTTCTTTTTGCTATCCATGTTTATCCCGTTTATCTCGTTAACCTTGTCATGAGAACCTTAAGTAGAAACCCTTTGGATGAAACATGTATTTGAAACATGTTATGCTTGATGTTTGCAAGTGGTTGCAAGTGTTTGCAAGTGGATACTCGTGGATGCATGACACACATTAGGCACTAAGATCGGCTCACACACTTTCATATTGCATATGCATGAGTGCTGATACTTATTCATGGATGAAACTTGTTGTTCTATCATGTGGATGTTGCATATGAATGAATGTTATGTGCACTCATGTAGAGATTATAAATTATGTTAGGAATTTGCATACATATGGACTCATTTCACTAACATACTTTACATTAAGGAGGTTTACTGAATCAGTAACCGCCTGATTTTTGCATTAGATAAGTACATATACACACACCTTTTGCATATGTTCATACAACATTTAGAATCTTTTTAAGGACAATGGTTACTTGTGGATGATGTTTCGAGTAGATGGATGATGGATGGTAGGATACGTTCTTCCTAACTTGGAGATTTCGGGGATGAAATCCTTTAAGGAGGGGAGAATGTAACAACCCGTATTTTTAATAACATGTTATAATGTAAATCAAGGCAGAATTAAATTCTAAACTCTGAATCAAGTGAAACGGGCTATGCCATTGCGTTCGTCTCGAAAAAATACGCGAAATAGAGTCCGAGTTTTCCAAAATCGGAGTCCGTATGACCAAGTTATGGCCCAATGAAGTTTTCATAAAATTCTAAGCCCGAAAGCAGTTCAAATTCGAATTCAGAATCGAATTTCAGCCAAAACAGACTGGGCGGGAATTTTCCCGCCCAGGCAGGGTCGACATAGGTGTCGACACCAGTGTCGACCCCCCCCCCCAATGGGTCGACACCCATGTCGACCCAGGTGTCGACCCCCCCAGTCGGACCAATTTTTCTGGTGCACCATTTTGGCATGTTGGGTCCTCTTTTGTTGGTTTCTGACGGGAGTTAATGGTTCAGATTCGTTTTAGGGTTAATCCTATGGTCTAAACTACCCGTAATCTCTATAAAAAGACCCCTAGACCTAGCCTAAACCTTCATTAATCATTCCTACAAATAAATGCTGCCCAAATTTTCACTAATCATGGCCTCCACCTTCTTCATGAGAGCATGAGTGTCTCAAATCAATCTATGTCATAAAGGGGCCATCTTTCTTAAGTAAAAGAGCCATCTTTCTTTGTCTTTGGGGTTATTCCTTCTTGTTCTCAAGTCTTGAAGTGGAGTTTATCGTCTTTGGTTGCGGATTTGCTTGTGTGGCTTCGTCTCAATCTTATTTTATATTTATTCTAGTCTTCATAGCATTGTAAGCCCTATACTACTCTTAGATTCTAACTATGAAGTTAAATATGACATGTTGCAAGTTGAGTTGGGCCTAAGTATGATATGTGCTTTGATCCTATCATATTATGCATAAATATATTCTATGCATGTTTGTAAAGCTATCACCTTTGACTTATGCATAGAAAGCTATGAGCTTTGATTGGAAATGTTGCATAAAGAAACCTAGAAACTATCATAAACCTTGTGTTATATTGCATATGATGTTATATGCGAACCACTAGCCTTCATCCTATGTCATTTATGATCATGTTTCACCTATTTGCTTAATTTCGATATTATGCATGTTTTGAGGCCTATGATGTAATATGCAAGTTTATGAACATATTTATGCCTCATATGCCACCATGTTTAACTTGTGGCCAACCTTATTACCATATGCCCTTTTTGTCATGTTTTGCCAAGTTCCCTCTTTTGATCTATGTTATGCGAAACGTACATGCGAGGGGAATGCGTTGGGTTTGGGTAATATTAACGACATGAAACATGATTTTAAAATATGACATGCACATTGACTTGTGATTATGTTTTTAAACATGAATTTGGACATGACTTCTAGAAAATATGAGAGTGGCTAACTCGAGGTTGGGTTGAGTTTGTAGCATAAATCTACCCGGAACCGACCAGCTTACCTAGTGGCTACAAGCAATAAGACCCAATGTGAGTAGTTGGTCATGTCGCACTTGAAACCCGAGTTTAGACCAAGTTGTGGTGTAAAGCTACCCGGACCCGCCCGGCTTAACTAGTAACCACAACAAGGTCTAATGTGAGAGGTTGGGTGCATTAAATTAATTAATGCCACATGATAGGGTTAAGTCATGGAACACTTGAATACTTAACCAATTAAACATGATGGGTTGATAGCGTTAAGTCATGAACCTTGGGTACACTTAACCAACTTGATGGGATAGGGTTAACCACATTCAACCCGTTAGAAACCCTAGTTACGTAGTCCTTTTCACCAGTAACCCTCTTGATTGTATCATGATACCCTAGGGACTAGGCTAGGGTGGGGCACGATTACAGGGTTGACATGTAAGCGACCCAAACGACGGCTGAGTAGGTGCGCCGGTGTAGGTTCAGGCGGACTATGGTCGTGCACATGGTTCGGAGTTGAAAAGAAGACACGGGCACCCGTAGGTTTAGACTGTGCGTGCTTGATTTGTGTCCGTGGTTGGCACCCTAGGAATTGATACACCCTAGGGTGGACCTAGCACTGTCTGACTACACTTTGTGATTGGGCCTTATGACACCGACACTTGACGAGTTAGGCTTTTAGGGAGCCGATCGACTAGACCGTGTTGTGGGACCTCGATTTAGGTCATCTCATGATGTGGGCCAGCTTTGGGCCAATGGATCATTTCTTGTTTATACTTGACATGGATTGGAATACTAGTACACACTTGGTGCAACTTAAACTTGTATATGCGATGCCACACTTGATCTATCTCATTAACTTTTCACCATGCCAGTTATCACCCTATGTTTCATCTCTGCTTTACATGTCCAGTTAACTTTATTCGTTTTTATACTAATAGTAGATAGGACTTACCAGCCTTTTTGACTGACCCGTTTTCTTTCGCCTCTTTTCTTCCGTTCCCCCCCCACAAGGTTTGCAGGGTGGGAACACTGGTACCTAGCTGGATCTTTAGCTGCTTTTCTGGATAGCCCGCGTATGGTCTGAGCATGCTATGGCCTTATGCTACTTTGGGGATAGTTACTTTATGTTTCTTTTCCAGTTTTCAGTTTATGTTCTAGACTTTGTTTTATGGGAAAATAATGACCAAGTACTTTGATGTAACTTGACTATGGTTTTGAAATGCTAGTTTTATCCGCTGCTTTACTACTCTGTTTTACTTATATGTTCTGTCTTGTGATATCTGCATGCATGTTTACCTCGTTTAACGCCCCTCCGAAGCCAGTGTACTTGCAAGAGTGGCACTGGCGGAGGTGTGGTGTTACATGTTTTAAGGAAACAAGTTGTCAAGGAATTCAAAGGTTTTGAATTGGTATTAGGATTTCAAATTGATTTGAAATGAGCCCGGGAATTTAAAATTCTGGAATTTAAATTTAACTTATAAAGTTAAATTTATCGAGATGGTAAAAGTCAATAAAATTTTACTTGAATTAAGTTAAATAAGATCTGGATTTGATTATAGAATAATCTGGAACGGAATTGAGTTGATGAGTTAAGATTTAGTATCGAGGATGGAACTCAAGTTAAAATGATTTGATTTAAGGATACCTTGACTGGAGTTGATTAGAATGCATGGATATATGCAGAATTGATAACAGGTGAAAGTGATAAGGTTGATATGCCAGACAAAAAGGTACATGTTTATATTTGATATAAGCATGGGATTTATGAGACGAATTGGCATGCCGCTAGGCTGTTTTATTTTCTTTTGGGTTGGAGAAGGCCCAGAGAGGCGAGTTGGAGTTTGACCTATTGACCAGTACAAAGGAGGTGTTGGCGAAATTTTTCGAAAAGTTAAGGCGTTAGAAAATTTTCAAGATTTTTGAAAATTTCCGTTGCTAAGAATTGATTAAAATTTTAATTGAAATTATATTGGTTCAGTTGAAACTAAAGATTTAGAGGTGAACAAATAAGTTCTAACTAGTCGATTGGGTTTGGTTTCAACCTTAACAATTTCGAGGATGAAATTATTTTAAGTGGGGAAGAATGTAATGACCCACATTTTCAACGATATAATAATTAATTTATTTAATTATTTAAAAGGTGATTAAAAGGATTTCATGATCGTTGAACTAAATAATGGTGAATATTTAATTAAAATAATAAATTAAATAATATATTTAATTCTAAAATAATCAGAATTGGCTGAAATGGCGATATGATGTGAACTGGTTCATCTGTGATATTTAATTCAGTTTAGAATTTGAATTAGAATAACGAATATATTATTTGAATGATAGTTTGAACGTATAATTATATTACAATTAAAATCAAGCTTGAAATGGCACGGCAGTTCATTAATTGGTGATTTGAACTTCAACTAAATACAGAATTCGTTTTAAGCCGGATTTCTGTGAAACAAGAAACGTTAGGAGCTGGGGAAGCATATTTTTCTAGTGGAAGAGAAAATCGGGATTTCATCGTGTAGATTTTGATTTATGTCCAAATCAAATTTTAGAAAAGTCGCTGTGGAATTCCTTTATAATTTATAAAGGAATTATTTATATTTTCAAAAGGAATTTCAATATAAATCGAATATTATGTTGACCCAGATTTGAAATATCGAGTTAGAAATCCATATAGGAAAATTCTAGAGCTATATGGTATTTTTCTATGAATTTAGGCGATAATATTTATTTTTAAATATTAAATTTAATAATATTTAAATATATTTATATATTTAAATGGGTCATTTAGGGCTTTAAAAATAGCCACTTTTGCAAATGAAGTTGGAATTCGACGAAACTAATTTTGTTGGATCTGCAATGTCAAATTATTGTTAGATTCCAAGTTTCATGATTTTTAGAATTAGTGTGTGGCCATACGGATTTTTAGAGTGAAAAACAGTCGATATTTTGATGGTTAAAAATACGCTGTGTGAGCAAACGGAGTCGGAATTCGATGAAACTAGTTTTTTTGGGTCTGTAATGTCAAAATCTAGTTGCATGTCCAGTTTGGCGATTTATGAATATCGTGTGTGATGACACGGATTTTTAGAAGATTAAAAAAAATATAAAATAATAAAAGAAAATATCTAAACTAATTTAGAGGTCAAAACAAAGGCCACACACCCCTCCTTTACGGCACACAAGATTTCTCATCCCTGTATATATTTTCCTTTGTGCCGCCACTACATTCTTTGATAACAGCTAGAAACGCAAGGAAGAAAAATCAAAATCTAAACAAAGAAAATCCTATAACCCATATATTTGCATTCATGGATCCATGCTCTTCATCTTGGTGTAATTTTTGTTGAGTTCGACGGTTGTTGTGGGTTCGCTGTTCTAAGCCAGCGGAGCTAGGGTTCGACATCGCGGAAGATTTAAGCATTAATCCTTGAATTGGACATCGTTTTTGGATTCTGGAGATCAAGTGACACGTTGTTGCAGTGTGGTCAGGGATTCGAAGGCGGTTGGTGACGCGGGTTCCACTGAGTATAGCGTCGCTGCCTGGAAATCGAAACGTAGAAGAGTGGTGCGAGCATCGTTCTGTTGGGATGAAGATGAAGAGGTTGAGATGAGGAGTTTAATGGTGGGATTGGTTTTGGATATAATGGAAGAGGGAGCGTGCGGTTTGGGAAGGAAGTCGGAATATGGTGAGTGGGGAGGAGCGGTCGTGACAAGATGAACGTGGAAGGAGGAGTTTTAAAGGGGCGGGCTTAAATGGTTTAGGCCCAATTGGTTTTGTAAAGCACGAAAATTTAATTCAATTCTAAGTAAATTCTTTTGTGAACAGTGTATTTAGTTATAACACCATAACTTTCGCATACATTATCAGAATTGGACGAAACAAGATCCGTTGGGATCGTATGAATGGACTCTACACACTGGAAAAGAGTGGGAGTAGATTGGAGCTCGTTACAATTTGTTGTAAAATGAATTGTCTGTCTGAATCAAGTGATGGTTATCGTTATTAACGATGATCGTCCAATGTGAGTAAAACTCACCAACTCTGAACAATTATATTTTTATAATGTATTCTTAGAACTGATAATTATCTGTTGATTGCTATGTGTTGATTTGGTTGATTGAACTGCTAGTCAGTTAGTCGAAATTATATATATATATCTATAAATATATATATAAACCGTTAAATATATATATATTCCTGTTGTTTATCAGAACAACTCATGTTGAAATGACGTTGATGTTAATTATATGATTTAACATCTGTCGATGCAGGGAACAGGTTGGAGGAATCCGATGGGATTCCTCAACATTTATTTTACTGGTTTTCATATACTGTGTTATATGATGTGATATGAAATCTGTTGCTGATTTTGTGTACTTGAAATGATACCGATCATTGTTACATGGTATGTTAAAAACCATAAGAAATACCAGAATGATAAAAGGGAATTTTGAAATGTTTGTTAAACAAATAGAATTGAAACGAATTATTTATTTGTTAAGTAAATTAAATTAAAATGGAATATTTATTTACGAAATAAATAGAAGTAAAAAAGGGAATAATTATTTGCTAAACAAATAAAATAGAAAGATGAATATTTGTAAAGCATTTTCAAATAAAATAGAAAGAGAAATATTTGTAAACCATTTACAAATTGAATTGAAAATGAATTTATTTATTTGGTAAATAAATAAAGTGTAAAAGGAAATATTTATTTATAAAATAAATACGGTATCGAAGAAAAAGAAATATTTGTTTAGAAAATAATTAGGATAATTATAAAAGGAAATAAAGGGAGAAGAATTATTTATTTAGAAAACAGAGAAAGATAAAAGGGGAATTTATTGGAGAAAATAAATAGAATTATATAAAGGAAATATTTATATGAAATAAATAGAGACAAACAGGAAAGGAGTAATCAATTTAGAGAAATCGAGTTAAAGTGAATCGATTAAGAGAAATCGAGCTAAAGTGAATCGATTAAGAGAAATCGAGTTAAGTGAATCGAGTTAAGAGAAATCGAGTTGAGTTAACCATTTATAGTTAATCAATTATGGTTGACCAGTTAGAGTTGATCAGTTAGAGTTAACCAGTTAGAGTTAATCAATTAGGGTTAACCAATTAGAGTTGATCAGTTAGAGTTAACCAATTAGAGTTAATCAGTTAGGGTTGATCAGCTAGAGTTGATCAGTTAGATTTGATCAGTTAGAGTTAACCAGTTAGAGTTAGAGTTAACCAATTGAGTTAATCGAATTAGAATAAATCGATTAGAGTTAGTCGAGTTAGGAGTTATTGAATATTAGTTATTTGAATCAAGTTAATAGGAATTATCGAATATTAGTTATTCGAATCAGCTTAATAGGAGTTATCGAATATTAGTTATTCAAATCGAGTTAAAAAGGAGTTATCGATTAGTTTAATCGAAAGGAGTTAATCGAATTTAGTTATTCGAAAGGAGTTATCGATTAGTTTAATCGAAAGGAGTTAATCAAACATAGTTAATCAAAATGGAGTTAAACAGAAATTGGAAACAAACTAGAGATTAATAAGTTGAATGATTTCTAGAGTATTGATCTGATGTTGGTTTCGGCCTTCGGGGTCTATACCTAGGAAGTTGTTCTCTTGTTAGTTTATAGTTAGAGTCTGATAGATGTGGAAGAATAGGGATACGTAATTAAGCCATGGAAATGTTTTCCAGTGTTAATAACGTATATTTTCTAAACATAGAAAATGAGGAAATATATATATATATATACATATACATATATATATATATATATTTGATGATTTGATCGATATAATTTCCATCTAGAAATAATATCGTTGTTTGCACACGTGATTTTCTTTTATAGTTAAATCATCGACTATCGAAGTTTTCAAACATTTTAATGTTGTTAATATGGAGAGACCGGTTGGATTATTACCCAAAGAACCACTCCGTATTGGCATAAGCGTTGCGAATCATATATGCCAAAGATAATTGAAGACGGAGTAAAGTGCAAGGGCTGTTGTATAAATCTTAGATAATAGTGCCTAAGATGGATATACTGAATAGTGCCTTCGTTTTGTCCGGTCCCAGGACAACTTGTATGGACAAAGGCTTGATAGAGTATATCTAGTAGATCACGTAAGTTGAACGTTTCAACGTATCTACGTTGGTGGCGGAGGAATTCGTTTCTCTTAGCTTTATACCCGTGATATTTTTGGATAAGTCAATTTGTGATTTGGTGGGTATGACGATGTGACATTCTAATGTGGCAAGTAAAAGATAAGCGTAGCTTCTACCCTCACATCCGCTAAATGACAGAAATCGGGCAGGCAGCATGGCTATATAGGTCGCACCTATTAGGTTGTATAATCACCTGATCTAGAATTTCATTTACTTCTAAAAATCTATGTTGATGCTGTCCCATTTGGGAAACGGTTGCTGATCCCAAACGTTAGTGATATACATTCGATACACTCAAGCGAAATGATTGGTCGGTCATGTGTGGCCGGGTTGCAAGACGTTCTTGTTGAACCCAGTGTATTCCTCTCTAGAGGTACACTAGCGAAAGGTGGTTCCATACCTTGTCATAGTTGGAAATCAATTACCCAATACATGCTGGCGATTTTGATTGTACACTATATATGTAGAACGTGAGATGAAAACGTTTCTGCTAGATGATTATTATATTTGTGGTTGATAGACACTATTATAATATCAATGAGTTTTGATATAAAGATATTTTGGATTCTCATAAGGGTAAAACCCTTTCCATTATATGGCGTTGTTTTATGAGATATCGTTGCATTGCTCAAACTGTTTTAAACTGTTTTACTCATACCAGTCCATGACTGACCCAGAGTTTATTTTGTTGTTTTCCCTAAACTCTTGGGTGCCCAATTTTTTACGGGCAGTCAAGTAGTCAAGATTTTTCAGATATACCAGGAGAGTTTAGAGCAGGAGGCTTCAGGATCATGTAGCTAAACATTATTTCCACTGTGTTGTAAGTGTTGTACTTTGATAATGATGTATATTCAAGTACAGATTTATATTTCAAAGTAATGTTATATCTATTATATGTTATTCGTTCCGCTGTGAGATTCGTGTTACTCTGATGTTGTGTTCTTCCTCTTCTTCTATTCTAAGTTTATATCTTATCTTTCCTCATCTTCTAATTTCTTTCAATAACTACCGGTATTTTTCGATATTTGGTTAGTCGCCATTGAGTTTATTCAAAAATCAAAGTCGTCAAAAACCCGGTCGTTGCACCTAGCTACTCTAAACCATCAATCTCGGCTTCCGAATTTACGATGCAAAGTGTATGAATTTCCTGACTAACGCGCGTTTTGGAGGCTCGGACGGTTCCATATCGCGATCAGGCCAATGTGAATAACAATTTTCAAAGCCGAATGTCCTAATTTCCCGATCAACGCGCATTATTGAGGCTAGGATGGTTACATATCGCGACTGGGCCAATGTGAAAATGATCACTTCCCCTATAGGGTAGGTGGGTGGGGTGGGCGATGCCCAAACTTGGTAGAAAGTTACTATGGTGGGTTTCTGGGAGCTTCGAACCCTCGATCCTGTCTTTCGAACTGGCATATGCGAGTATAGGAATTTCTCTATCAATGCACTTTTCTGGACCCCTGACGGTTGGGCGGCCGCCCAATCTCGATAGAGAGTTACTATGGTGGCTTCTTGGGCACTCCAAACCATCAATCTCGTCTTCCGAACTGGCTAAGCCAAGCACATGAATTCCCAATAAATGCGCGTTTCGGAGGCTGGGATGGATAGACAACCTCCTAAACTCGACATAAAGTTAGTATGGTGGCTTTCGAGGCTCTTCGGATTCACGATCTTATCTTTTGAATATGCAAATCCGAGTGTAGTGATTTCCCGTTCGATGCACGCTTCGAAGGCGAGGACGGTTTCATATCACGATCGACTCAACTGGAAAAATGATCGGCTCCCCCCATGGGGTGGTTGCATGGGGTAGGCACTACGTACAAGGCTCGAGAAGGAATTCACCGCCATATGGAAGATCAGAGATTACTAGAGATTCCGACCTCATGTAGGTAAGCTACATCCTATAATCCAAACCGAGGATGGGTGTTTTTAGTTATCTCACTAAAAAGCGCATTTCGCAGGACAGAACTGTTAGGCGATATCCCATACTCTACAGAAAATTACTGTTGTGGCTTCTAAGGCGCTCCGAACTCTCGATATCGACTTTCGAATCGGCAGAGCGGCCTCCTGGAATTTCCGAATCAACGCTCGTTCCAGAGGCACAGATGGTTTGGTGTCCAACCAAACTAGGTAGAAATTTACTATGGTGGTTTCCTAGCAGGTTCGAACCATAAATCCCGTATTTCAAATTTGCAAAGCAAGTGTACGTATTTCCTGATCAACTCACGTTTCGGAGGCTCGGACGGTTCCGTATTGCGAGTGGGACAACGTGAAAATGATTGGCAGCCCCAATGGGACCGGTGGGGCGGTGCCCAAACTCCGCAGAAAGCTACTGTGTGTGTTCGGTGGCTCTTCGAATACTCAATCCCGTCTTTCAAAATGTTGAATGCCAGTATAGCAATTTCCTGATCAATGCACGTTTCAAAGTGCCCTACGGTTGGGCGGCAGCCCATTCTCGGTAGAGAGCTATATGTGGCTTCTTAGGTGCTCCAAACCCTCAGTCTCGGCTTACAAACTAGCAAAGTCGAGTTCATGAATTCCCGATAGATGCGTGTTTTAGAGGCTCGGACAGATCGAAAATTTCCTAAACCCAGCAGAAAGTTATTATGGTGGCTTTCGATGCTCTCCAAACCCTTGATCTTATCTTTTGAATTGGCAAAGCTGAGTGTCGGGATTTCCCGATCGACGCTCGTTTCAGAGGTCCGAACGGTTCTGGATTACGACTGGTCTAACTGGAAAAACGACTGTCTCCCCTTGTAGGGTGGGTGGGTGGGGCAGGCATTGTGTACAAGGCCCGAGAATGAATCCTCAACCGTATGGAAGATCAGAGATTACTAGCGATTCTGGCTTCAAGTAGTATGCTACAATCTATAATCTGAACTGAAGGTGGGTTTCTGGAGTTAACTTACTGAAACGCGCGTTTCGAAGGATAGGGTTGTTAGGATACATCCCGTACTCTATAGAAAGTTAGCATTGTGACTTTCGAGGTGCTCTGAACCCACGATTTTGGCTTTCGAATGGGCAAAGAGGACTTCAGGAATTTACTAATCAACGCTCGTTTCGGAGGCACGGACGACTTGGGATCTGACCAATATAGGTAGAAATTTACAATGGTCATTTCCTAGCTGCTCCACGATCATTCTCAACTTCCAAATTTGTGAAGCTGAGTGTACGAATTTCACGACCAACGCCCGTTTCGGAGGATTGGATGGTTCCGTATCACGACAGGACCAACAAGAAAATGATAGGCTGCCCCCATGGGACTGGTAAGTGGGGCAGTTGGTGCCCAAACATGATAAAAAGTAACTATTATGAGTTGTGGGGGATTCAAATCCCCAATTGCGTCTTTAGAACTGGCGAATACGAGTATAGTAATTTCCCGATCAACGCGCGTTTCGAAGTACCTGATGGTTGGGTGGCTGCCCAATCTCGGAAGAGAGTTACTATGGTGGCTTCTGGGGCACTCCAAACCCTAGATCTTGGCTTTCGAACTAGCGAAGCCGAGCACATGAATTCCCGATTAATGCGTGTTTCAAAGACTCTGATGGATAGAAAAGTGCCTAAACTCGGCAGAAAGTTACTATGGTGGCTTTCCGGGCTCTCCGAACCCTCGATCTTATCTTTTGAATTGGCAAAGCCACATGTAGGGATTTCCCGATCGATGCATGTTACGGGTCCCGAATGGTTCAGGATGGCGACCAGCCTAAATGGAAAAACGATCAGCTCCCCCCATGGAGTGGCTTGGTGGGGCAGGCATTGTGTACAAGGTACGATAATGAATTTACTGCCACATGGTAGATCAGAGATTACTAGCGACTCCAGCTTCATTTAGGTAAGCTACAGCCTGCAAGCCGAACCGAGGACAGGTTTTTAGAGTTAGCTCATTGAAACGTGCATTTCAAAGGATAGGACTATAAGGCGATTTCCTGCACTCACAGAAAGTTACCGTTGTTGCTTCCGAGGCTCTATGAACCCTTATTCTCAGCTTTCGAGTTGTCAAAGCAAAATCCTGGAGTTAAAGCTCGTTTTAGAGGCATGGACGGTTTGGCATCTAACCAAACTAGGTAGAAATTTATTATGGTGGTTTCCTAGCTGCTCTTGGCTATCAATCTCGGCTTCCAAATTTGCGAAGCCAAGTTTAAGAATTTCCCAATCAACGCACATTTCAGAGGCTCAGATGGTTCTGTATCGCGACCTGACCAAAGTAGAACGATCGGCCGCCCCTACGTGGCAGGTGGGTGGGGCGGGCGGCGTCCAAACTCGGTAGAAAGTTACTACGATGGGTTTCGGGGCACATTGAACCCTTGGTCCCTTCTTTCAAACTCGCGAATGCGAGTATAGGAATTTCCATATCAGCGCGCATTTCAGAGTCCCCAACGGTTGGGCGGCAGCCCAATCTCGGTAGAGAGTTACTATGGTGGCTTCTAGGGCAACCTAAACCCTCGATCTTGGGATTTGAACTAGATAAGATGAGCCCATGAATTCCCCATAAATGCACGTTTCGAAGGCTCGGACGGATAGAAAACTACCTAAACTCGACAGAAAGTTACTGTGGTGGCTTTTGGGGCTCTTAGAACCATCGAACTTATCTTTTGAATTGGCAAAGCCGAGTGTATGAATTTCCCGATTGATGCGCGTTTCGGAGGCCCAAACAGTTCCAGATCGCAACCGGCCCAACGAGAAAAACGAAACGACATCCCCATGGGGTGGGTGGGTAGGCCAAGCACTATTTACAAGGTCCAAAAAAGAATTTACTACCGTATGGAAGATCGGAGATTACTAACGATTCCGGCTTCATGTAGGTAAACTACAACCAACAATTGGAGCCGAGGACTGGTTTTCAGAGTTAGCTCACTAGAACGGGCGTTTCGAAGGACAGGACTACTAGGTGATTTCCCACACTCTACAGAAATTTACAGTTGTGGCCTCCGAGTCGCTCTGAACCCTCGATCTTGGTTTTCAAATTGGCAAAGTGGACTCTCGGAATATCCATATCAACGCTCGTTTCATAGGCACAGATGGTTTGGCGTCTAACCAAACTAGGTAGAAATTTACTATAGTGGTTTCCTTGCTGCTCCGAACCATCAATCTCGGCTTCCGAATTTATGGAGCAAAGTGTACAAATTTCCCAATCAATGTTTGTTTCAGAGGCTTGGATAATGCCGTATCGCAATTGAGCCGACGTGAATACGATTGCCTTCCCTCATGGGGCAGGTGCGTGATGAGGGCGGTCCCCAAACTCGGTAGAAAGTTTCTATGGTTGGTTCCGAGGCTCTTCGAACCCTTTATCCTGTCTTTTGAACGAGCGAATGCGATTACAGGAATTTCGTGATCAACGCGCGTTTTGGAGTCCCCGACTGTTGGGCGGCTGCCTAATCTCGACAGAGAGTTACTATGATTGCTTCTGGGGCACTCCAAATCCTCGATCTTGACTTCCAAACCGGCAAAGCTGAGCACATGAATTCCCGATAAATGCGCATTTTGGAAGCTCGGATGGGTAGACAACTGCCTAAATTCAACCGAAAGTTATTGTGGTGGCTTTCGGAGCTCTCCAGAGTCTCGATCTTATCTATTGAATTGGCAAAGCCGAGTGTAGTGATTTTTGAATTGACGCTTGTTTCGGAGGCCGAGACGGTTCCAGATCGCGACCGGCCCAATTGGAAAAACTATTAGCGTGCTCTATGTAGTGTGTCGGTGGGGGCAGGCACAGGGTACAAGGCCCGAGAATGAATTCACCGCCATATGGAGGGTCGGAGATTACTAGCAATTCCGGCATCATATAGTTAAGCTATACCCTGTAAAACGAATCAAGGACAGGTTTTTGAGTTTGCTCACTCAAACACGCGTTTCGAAGGATAGGATTGTTCAGTGATATCCTGCACTCTATAGAAATTTTCCGTTGTGGCTTATGAGGCACTTTAAACCCCCAATCTCGGATTTCGAATTGACATAGTGGACCCTCGGAATTTCTAAATCAATGCACGTTCTGGAGGAACGTACGGTTTGGCATCTAACCAAACTAGGTAGAAATTTAATATTGTAGTTTCCTAGATGCTCCAAACCATCAATCTCGTCTTCCGAATTTGCGAAGCCATGTCTAAGAATTTCGCGATCAACTTGCATTTTGGAGGCCTGGAAGGTTCCATATCGCGACCAGGCCTATGTGAAAGCGAACGGCCGCCCCCAAGGTGAAGGTGGGTAGGGGCGGGGGGTTCCCAAACTCGTTAGACAGTTACTAAGGTGGGTTCCGGGGCACTTCGAATCCTTGAGCCCATCTTTCGAACTGGAGAATGCGAGTATAGGAATTTCCAGATCAACGCACATTTCGGAGTCTCAGACGGTTGGGAGGCTTCCCAATCACAGTAGAGAGTTACTATGGTGGCTTCCGGGGTGCTCCAAACCCTCGCCTCGGCTTCCAAACTGGCAAAGCCGAGAGCGTGAATTTCCGATAAATGTACGTTTCGAAGGCTTGGACGGATAGATAACCGCCTAAACTCTGATAGAATGTTACTATGGTGGATTTCGGGGCTCTACGAACCCTTGATATTATCTTTTGAATTGGCAAAGCTGAGTGTAGGGATTTCCCGATCGACGCTCGTTTCAGAGGCATGTACGATTCCGGTTTGCGACCGACCCAACTAGAAAAACGGTCAGCTCCCCCATAGGGTTGGTGGGTGGGGCAGGCACTATGTACAAAGCCCGAGATTGAATTCACCACTACATGGAAGATCAGTGATTATTAGCGATTTTGGCTTCACGTAGGTAAGCTACATCCTACAATCCGAACTGTGGAAGAGTTTTTGGGGTTAGCTCACGTAAATGCACGTTTTTGAAGGACAACACTATTGGGAAATATCCCAAAATATACAGAAAGTTACCTTTGTGGCTTCCGTGGCGCTCCGAACACTCAATCCTGGCTATCGAATTGGCAAAGCGGATTCCTTGAATTCCCAAATCAATGCTCATTTCGGAGGCACGAATGGTATGATGTCTATCCAAACTAGGTAGGAATTTACTATTGTGGTTTCCTAGCTGCTACGAACAATCAATCTCGGCATCAGAATTTGCGAAGCCATGTGTATGAATTTCCGGACCAAAGAGCATTTCGGAGGCTCGGATGCTTCCGTATCGCGACTGGGAAAATGTGAAAACGATCGGCTGCCCCCACCGGGCCAACGTGAATCGCATATTTTCGAAGGACAGAATAGTTGGGTGATATCGCGTAATCTACATAAAGTTACATTTGTGGCTTGCGTGGCGCTACGAACCCTCGATCTCAGCTTTCGAACTGACAAAGTGGACTCTTGGTATTAACGCTCGTTTCGGAGGCACGGACGGTTTGGCGTCTAACCAAAATATGTAGAAATTTACTATGGTGGTTTCCTAGTTGCTCCGAACCATCAATCTCGGCTTTCGAATTTGCGAGGCCAAGTATACAAATTTCCCATGAGCATTTCAGAGGCTTGGACGGTTTCGTATCGCGACCGGTCCAACGTGAAAACGATTGGCTACCCCCATGGGGTAGGTGGATGGAGAGGGCGGCCCCCAAACTCGTTAGAAAGTTGCTATTGTGGGTTCCATGGAGCATCGAACCCTCGATCCTGTCTTTCAAACTGGCAAATTAGAGTATAGGAATTTCCCGATCAAGCTGCGTTTCAGAGTCTCCGACGGTTGCGCGACTGCCCAATCTCAACAGAGAGTTACTTTGGTGGCTTCCGGGGTGCTCCAAACCCTCGATCTCGGTTTGCAAACTCACGAAGCCGAGCGCGTGAATTCCAGGTAAATGTGCGTTTCGTGGGATCGGATGGATACACAACTGCCTAAACTCTACAAAAAGCTATAATGGTGGATTTTGGGGATATCCCAGTCCTCAATCTTGTATTTTGAATTAGAAAAGCCGAATGCAGGGATTTCCAGATCGACACGCATTTCGGAGGCACGAACAGTTCCGGATCGCCACCGGCCCAACAAGCAAAATGAATGACTCCCCATGGGGTGGGTTGAGCGGGAAGTGTGTATAAGGCCCGAGAATGAATTCACTACCATATGGCAGATTAGAGATTGCTAGCGATTCCGGCTTCATGTAGGTAAGCTATATCCTACAATCCGAACGGAGGATGGGTTTTTGGAGTTATCTCACTGAGACGCGTGTTTCGACGGACATGACTGTTGGACAATTTCCCACTCTGCATAAAGTTACCGTTGTGGCTTACGAGACACTCTAAACCCTCGATTTCATCTTTCGAATTGGCAAAGTGAACTCCTGGAATTAACGCTCGTTTCAGAGGCATGGATTGTTTGGCATCTAACCAACCTAGGTAGAAATTTACTATGGTGTTTTCCTAGCCGCTCTGAATTGTCAATCTTGGTTTCTGAAAATACGAAGAGAAGCATATGAATTTCCCGATCAACGCACTTTTCAGAGGCTCGAACAGTTCCGCATCACGACCCGGCCAATGTGAAAATGATCGGTTGCCCCATGGGTGTAATGACCCGAAAATCCGGTCCAATTTGAGCTGACCAAAAATACAAGTCCAACCCCAAATTAAACTGAAAATTAGGAAATTAATAGAAAGAAAACAGAGGGTGAGGAAAGATAAGATAGAAACTTAGAATAGAAGAAGAAAAACAACACAACATCAGAGTAACACGAACCTCACAGCGGAACTAATAACATATAATATATAACATAACTTGAAATATACATCTCTACTTGAATATACATCATTATCAAAGTACAATACTTACAACACAGCGGAAATAAACTATAGCTATATGATTCTGAATCCTCCTGCTCCAGCTCTTCAGGTATATCTGTAAATTCCTGACTACTTGATTGCCCGTACAAAATTGGGCACCCAAGAGTTTAGGGAAAACAACAAAATAAACTCTGGGTCAGTCATGGGACTGGTTTGAGTAAAACAGTTTAAAACAGTTCGAACAAGTAAACGATATCTCATAAGACCACGCCGTATAACGGAACGGGTTTTTCCCTTATGATAATCCAAAATATCTTTATATCAAAAACCTTTTGATATTATAATAATGTCTATCAACCACCATATAATATTCATCTAGTAGAAACACTTTCATCTCACGTTATACATATACAGTATACAATCAAAACCGCAAGCACGTATTGGGTAAGGGATTTCCAA
The DNA here is from genome assembly GCA_030737875.1 of Allium sativum. Lineage (NCBI taxonomy): Eukaryota > Viridiplantae > Streptophyta > Magnoliopsida > Asparagales > Amaryllidaceae > Allium > Allium sativum. Next base: position 522,230,227 of record CM060923.1, on the reverse strand, counting down.
CTATGACAAGGTATGGAACCACCTTTCGCTAGTGTATCTCTAGAAAGAAATACACTGGGTTCAACAAGAACATCTTGCAACACGGCTACACATGACCAACCACTCATTTTGCCTGAGTGTATCGAATGTATATCACCAACGGTTTAGATCAGCAACCATTTCCCGAATGGGACAACATCAACAATAGATTTTTAGAAGTAAATGAAACTCTAGATCAGGTGATTATACACCCTACTTCGGAGCGACCGACTTAGCCATGCTGCCTGCCCGATTTCTGTCATTTACCAGTTGATGAGGTTTGAGGTTACGCTTCATCATCACATCAGATTCACTTCGAATGCCACATGTCAGATCCATCGAAAATCACTAATTTGACGTCTACAACCATACATTATGTGTTAGCTAAAAGAAGTTTCCTTCTCCGCTTCCACTCTTGGTACGGTTGGAGAAATAAATATATGTGATCGTCTGGAAATACTCTGTCAGACATCCATCCATACAAGTCATCCAGGAACAGGATGAACCGAAGATACTATTCAGTATATCCATCTTAGGCACTGTTATCTAAGACTTATACAATAGCCCTTGCACTTTACTCCGTCTTCAATTATCTTTGGTATATATGATTCGCAACGCTTATGCCTATACAGAGTGGTTCTTTGGAATATAATCCAACTGGTCTCTCTATATTAACAACGTTAAAATGGTCAAAAACTTCGATAGTCGGTGAGTTAACTATCGAAGAAAAACAAGTGTGCAAACAACGATATTGTTTCCAGATGGAAATTCTATTAATCAATCATCAATCATATATATATATATATATATATATATATATATATATATATATATATCTACATATATATATATATATATATTCGTATTTCCTACTTCAATATTTGATTATGTTTCTGATTCTATTGGGAAAACATTTCCAAATCTTTTTTACTTGGATTTAAACAGATGTTTAAATCAACATCGCGACGACAACTCGAACCACTATACTAATTTACTAAATTCACTTAACCACATTCACTCTCGAACCTTACCCATTTCTAAATTAAAAACGAAGTCAATCAAGTTGGGGTATAACTGCCTCTAAGACCTTAACTGAACAACATTTCTAACCTCGAATTAGGGTAAGTTCATCTTTTAACTCTTAAACACTTCCTTACGTAACTTTCGTTCGAATAAATCTCTATTCGATAACTCCTCCCTTCGAATAACTATATTCGATAAATATCTTTCACGAGTAACTCGATTTGAAAACCTTTCTTCGAATAAACTATATTCGATTAACTCTATTTATTTAACCCTAATTGATTAACACTTTTTACTTAACTCCTTACTTAACTCCGTTCGAATAACTAATTCGATAACTCATTTTGATTAAACTATAATTGATAACTCCTTTCGAACAACTAATTCGATAACTCCTTTAACTCTATTCGAATAAACTATATTCGATTAAATCCTTTTACTTTCTATTTATTCTAACAAGTAAATATCTCCTTTTATCTCTATTTATTTTAAACAAATAAATACCTCCTTTGAATTCTATTTATCTTAACAAATAAATATCTCCTTTGATTTCTATTTATCTTAGCAAATAAATATCTCCTTTAATTTCTATTCTATTTATTCTAACAAATTAATATTTCCTTTTTATCTCTATTTATTATAACAAATAAATATCTCCTTTGATTTCTATTTATCTTAACAAATAAATATCTCCTTTGATTTTTATTCCATTTATTCTAACAAATAAATATTTCCTTTTTATTATAGCTTATCCTTCGATTTTATAATTAATTTCTTTTATAAAAATCCTTTTTCTTTTCTATATAAAATCCATCGATTTTATATAAATAATTCATTTTCAAAATACACTTTGAAAATCCCCTTTCCCACATCCAGTATTTCTTATGATATTTAACATACCATATAACAACGGTAAATATCGTCCAAACACACATAATCAACAACAGATTATATACCACATCATATATCACAATATATGAATCACAGTAAAATAAATGTTGAGGAATACAGTTGGATTCCTCCAACCTGTTTCCCTGCATCACAGATGTTAAACAATATAGATAACATCACTTTCAGTTCCATATGATATATTCTGTTAAACAGAATCAATATAGAAATTCAACTAACTAACTAGTAGCTCAATCAAACAGTCAACACACAGTCAATCAGCCAATATTTAACAGTTCTAAAAATGCAACATAAAATTATAAACTGTTCAGAGTTAGTGAGATTTACTAACTTCGGCAGTTCATCGTTAAAGAACGATAAACTGTTTGTTTTATTTGAATCAAATAATTTATTCCGTCGTAAATTCAAACAAGCTCCCATCCACTGCCAGTTAGTTCCAGTGCGTAGCCGTTGTCCAAACGATCCCAACGGATCTAGTTTCGTCCAATTCCGATACCGTATGATGAAGTTATATCATTCACAAGTTTGAACCCTACTTAAAATAAATAAACATGAATTATTTGCGTTTGGGCTTACTTAACTTTTCCGGCCCATTACTATTCAGACCCGTACCCGCCTCGTTACTTCATCTCTCCAAAATCAACTCGCCGTGACATGCTTCTCCAACATTCTCCATTTCCCAAACTTCCCTTGCTCCTATCTCCTTGTTCCTTGACCTTAAAATCAAACTAAAATCACCACAAAACTCTACACCCAAATCTGTTCAACCCCATACCAGTTATACAAGGCTCGACCCCCCTTGTTAAAAACTGTCTACAACCCTCTCGCATGAACCCGTACAGGTCCCGACCTCTTCTAGCACCGAATTCACCCAACTCTTGCACAATGGTGCTAAATTACCTCACAATGTCAAATCCAATAACCAAAACTTGAATTGGTGCTTGAATCTCCCTCAGTCGTTAACCCTAGTCGCACGCTGTTCATTCCGAGCACCAACAGAATTGCGTCTCACACCATAAAACAAATATGGTATGGAAGCTTTTCTTGCTAGGATCTCAAATATACTTGTATAATAATTTACAGATTTTTTTTGAATTTTTGTGGATTTTTATGTTGCGTTTTGCTGAAATAAAATTATGAAGAAGTAGCGACGCCTTTTCTGTTGACTTCGGGATGTTAGAGATTAGGTTAAGGGATAGTTTGGGGGATACTTATAGGAGCATTTTAAATATTTTTATATTCAAATTTAACCAATCGTTAATTGTAATGGTTAAATAAAATTCCTATGGTCACACAAAATACCCAAAAATCAAGGAAATGGACATGCAGCTACAGTTCGACATTTCGGTTCCAACGAAACTGGTTTCGTCGAATTCCAACTTCGTATGCTCACACAACGTATTTTTAACTATCAAAATACCGACTATTTCTCTCTCTAAAAATCCGTACGACCACAAACTGACTCTAAAAATCACGAAACTAGAAATCTAACAACTATTTGACATTGCGGATCCAACAAAATTAGTTTTGTCGAATTCCGACTTCGTTTGAAAAAGTGGCTTATTTTTACAGCTCTGAATAACCCATTTAAATATATAAATATAATTAAATATAATTAAATTAAATATTTAAAAATAAATATTATCGTTTATATTCACAGTGGAATACCATACAGCTCTAGAATATTCCTATATGAATTTCTAACTTGATATTCACTTCTGGGTCAACCCGATATTCGATTTATATTGAAATTCGTTTTTAAAATATAAATAATCCCTTTATAAATTATAAAGGAATTCCACGGTGACTTTTCTGAAATTTGATTTGGACGTGAATCAAAATCTACACGACGAAATCCCGATTTTTATCTTCCACTAGAAAGATATACACCACCAGCTCCACACATTTCTTGTTTCACAGAAATTCGTCTTAAAACAGATCTAGTACATTCAGTTGAAGTTCGAATCGCCAATTCATAAACTACAGTGCCATTTCAAGCTCGATTTTAATTATATTATAATTCTATGTTCAAACTATCGTTTATATAATATATTCGTTGTTCAAATTCAATTCCAAGCTGAATTAAGTATCACAGATGATCCGGTTCACACCATATCGTCATTTCAGCCAATTCTGATTATTTCAGAATTAAATAGACTATTTAATTTATTATTTTAATTAAATATTCATCATTATTTTATTCCACGACCATTTAATTCACTATATCTCTATTTATATAATTAAATAAATTAATTATAATACCTCTGCCAATGCTGGTCATTACATTCTTCCCCACTTAAAATAATTTTGTCCTCGAAATTGCTAATGTAGAGAACGACCCTATCGACGGGTTTGAACATATATGTTCACTTCTTAACTTCAGTTTCCAACTGGACCAATTTAATTTCAATTAAATATTAATTAATTCTTATCAACGAAAATTTTCAAAAATCCTAAAAATTTTCTAACACCTTAATTTTTCGAAAAATTTCGCCAGCACCTCCTTTATACTGGTCAATCGATCAAACTCCAACTCGTCACTCTGGGCCATCTCCATCCCAAAAGAAAATCGAACAGCCAAGCGTCTTTCCAATTCGGCTCATAAATCTTATATCCAATAGAAATATAAACTTGTACCTTTTGTCGGCATATCATTTCCACCTGTTATCAATTCAGCGGATACAAGGGTTATCCCAATCAAATCCCAATCTGCTTTTATCCACGACACAAACATTCGCTTACACTCGAGCTAAATATCATTTCAACTCGAGTTTCTTCTCGATTCCCAACTCTTAACTTGATTATCACATTACACTTCAAATTTGAATCTCACAATCCAATTTGTCTTGATATTATTCTAATTCAATCTCAGTTACCACTTTACTGGATTTACTTTAATTCAATTTTGCTTTCACAAATTTCTGTTAAATTTGTTTTCAATTTAAACAGTCTTTCCCTTGGAGTTTTCAAACAGTTTACTCTTTTCAAAAATCAAATTTTCCTTTTGAACATGCCACTGAGCCCTTAATTAATATTACATTAGTTATATCACTTCTCTATTTCTTTATTAATATTTGTTAACCAAATATTTTCAGTAACCATATTGGCCTTTTATATTATTTGGAAAACATTTCCGAATATCACCTTCCTTTATCTTCTAAACTTTAGAAAATATATGCTATTTATAATTGGAAAATATTCCAATTACTTATCTCTTTTCCGATCTCGTTTATTTCTATACTTAGGAAATATTCTTTATTATATTTCCAAGCTTACACTTATTTTGGTTAAAACGGATTTTTTGTAAAACATCGTTACGATAACCCAAATACTATATTCAACTAACTCTTATTCAACATTAATCTTCGAGCCTGAAATCTTACTATTTATTTGTTAATAATAAAATCAATCAAGTTGGGGTATAACCACCTCTCAGACCTTGACTGAATAATATTTATAACGTCAAAATAGATATGACTGCTTACTCGAATAATCAATACCATACAACTACTTAATCACTTTTAAACACGTATACGCTTCCCCTTTCTATTCTTACAAGATTTTATTCTTAGCCTTCCTTTTTTTGATTTTACTATTCTATTTCTAAGTTTGTTTCCTTATCGACTTCCATATATATATATCGACACGTTGATTCTAAATATCAAATTATCTTAAAAATATTCTAACTCCTTAAATTCACGGAAAAATTCGCTATGACCTCCTTTGTACCAGGAGCATCGGGATATTTCAAATAGCCTCCCATGGCCCTCACCAATCCAAAAGAAAAAGAAAAAGCCAAGTGGCTAGCCGATACGGCACATAAAATCACATATATGAATTAAATACATACCTTTTCGTCGAGTATTCTATTTATATAACTTCATACCTTTTCTATACCTATCTCATATATATTTATACCTGCCCAATCTATTTTCACTATACCTGATCGTTTTAGCTCAATTCGTTAATTAATTTGTTAATTAACTCTATAGTCCATTTCACTTTTATATTTGAACATGATATGTTGAAATATATTTTAACTTGCTTATTAACTAATTTGAATCCAAAATTCAAATTTAAGTTCTATAGTTGATTTCGAATATCCATTTAAAACCGAATTCACCTTTCAAAGTTCAACTTCAAATTCAAAACTCGATTAACTAATTCCTCTTCGACTTAGTTAATTCTATTGAATTTCTATTCAAATTTTATATCACTTCTATTATTCAAATCAATATATCAAATTCTATCACTCAAATTCTATATATCAAATTCTATTCAAATTCTATATTATAAATCCCATTTGAATTTCAGTATTCAAATTCTATATATCAAATTCTATATTATAAATCCCATTTTGAAATTCAACACAACTTGTCTTTCCCAAAACAAATTCAAAACAGTATCTCGGGTAGTAATTCGTCACTTACAACTCGAAAATGAATACTGATGATGCAACTGTCGTCATCGGAATCTATTTTCCAGTGATAGAAGTGAGTTCAATACTGTAAAACCATTTCTAAACATTTCCACTTTGAAATTCATTCCAAAATATAATTCACACTGCTTGTAAAACAATTTAAAATCTCCCAGGATCTTAAATTTTCCTTACTTTTAATACAAATCCATTTACAAACACTTATCCAATTTTTTAGAATTTTAATTCAATTTCTGGCTTAAATTTCAGATTTAACTCATCTGATTTCACGTATTTCACTTATATGAATTCTGATTGGTTATTTACATAACCATTTAATTTATAGTCTTACTCGATTATAATAACAACCAATATATCCATTATATTATAATTTTGATATATATATCTTCACTATATCAAGTTATACCTTGGGTAAACTTATTTTAATTTATCCCCTTTTCAAAACATATCGTTACGACCCATCGTATTTGAGTGTTTATAAACTCCTACCGATACAGTGGATCAAACTGATCGACCAAAACCCATAAACGACTCAACCAATAAATCTCCACAATATAAATTATTTTTATATCAAATAACAAATACGTTCACTCGTATATATATACTCAAACTCAATCTAGGGTATTACTAAACCCATCTCTACAGAGTCGCATCACAGAGCCAAGGTAATTAATTTAACTTAAGCTCTGATACCAACTGTAATGACCCGAAAATCCATTCCAATTTGAGCTGACCAAAAACATAAGTCCAACCCCAAATTAAACTGAAAATCAGGAAATTAATAGAAAGAAAACAGAGGGTGAGGAAAGATAAGATAGAAACTTAGAATAGAAGAAGAAGAAGAACACAACATAAGAGTAACACGAACCTCACAACGGAACGAATAACATATAATATATAACATAACTTGAAATATACATATGTACTTGAATATACATCATTATCAAAATACAACACTTACAACACAGCGAAAATAAACTCTAGCTATATGATTCTGAAGCCTCTTGCTCCAGCTCTTCAGGTATATCTGTAAATTCCTAGCTACTTGACTGCCCGTACAAAATTGGGCACCCAAGATTTTAGGGAAAACAACAAAATAAACTCCGGGTCAGTCTTGGGACTGGTGTGAGAAAAACAGTTTAAAACAGTTCAAACAAGTAAACGATATCTCATAAGACCACGCCGTATAATGGAACGGGTTTTTCCCTTATGAGAATCCAAAATATCTTTATATCAAAAACCTTTTGATATTACAATAATGTCTATCGACCACCATATAATAATCATCTAGCAGAAACGCTTTCATCTCACGTTCTACATATATAGTATACAATCAAAACCACAAGCAAGTATTGGGTAATGGATTTACAACTATGACAAGGTATGGAACCACCTTTCGCTAGTGTATCTCTAGAAAGGAATACACTGGGTTCAGCCAGAACACCTTGCAACCCGGCCACACATTACCGACCACTCATTTCGCTTGAGTGTATCAAATGTATATCACCAACGGTTGGGATCAGCAACCGTTTCCCGAATGGGACAACATCAACAATAGATTTTTAGAAGTAAATGAAACTCTAGATCAGGTGATTATACACCCTACTTCGGAGCGACCGACTTAGCCATGCTGCCTGCCCGATTTCTGTCATTTACCGGTTGATAAGGCTTGAGGTTATGCTTCATCATCACATCAGATTCACTTCGAATACCACATTGTCAGATCCATCGAAAATCACTAATTTGACGTCTACAACCATACATTACGTGTTAGCTAAAAGAAGTTTCCTTCTCCGCTTCCACTCTTGGTACGGTTGGAGATATCAATATACGTGATCGTCTGGAAATACTCTGTCAGACATCCATCCATACAAGTCATCCAGGAACAGGATGAACCGAAGGTACTATTCAGTATATCCATCTTAGGCACTGTTATCTAAGACTTACACAATAGCCATTGCACTTTAGTCCGTCTTCAATTATCTTTGGCATATATGATTCGCAACACTTATGCCAATACAGAGTGGTTCTTTGGATAATAATCCAACCAGTCTCTCCATATTAACAACGTTAAAATGGTCAAAAACTTCGATAGTCGGTGTGTTAACTATCGAAGAAAAACAAGTGTGAAAACAACGAAATTATATCCAGATGGAAATTCTATCAATCAATCATCAATCATATATATATATATATATTCATATTTCCTATTTCAATATTTGATTATGTTTATGATTCTATTTGGAAAACATTTCCAAATCATCTTTACTTGGATTTAAATAGATGTTTAAATCAATATCGCGACGACAACTCGAACCATTATACTTATTTACTAAATTCACTTAACCACTTTCACTATCGAACCTTACCCATTTCTAAGTTAAAAACGAAGTCAATCATGTTGGGGTATAACTATCTCTAAGACCTTAACTGAACAACGTTTCTAACCTCGAATTAGGGTAAGTTCATCTTTTAGCTCTTAAACACTTCCTTATGTAACTTTCGTTCGAATAAATCTCTATTCGATAACTCCTCCCTTCGAATAACAATATTCGATAAATCTCTTTTAAGAATAACTCGATTTGAAAACCTTTCTTCGAATAAACTATATTCGATTAACTCTATTTATTTAACCCTAATCGATTAACTCTTTTTACTTAACACCTTACTTAACTCCTTTCGAATAACTAATTCGATAACTCCTTTTGATTAAACTATAATCGATAACTCCTTTCGAATAAGTAATTCGATAACTCCATTAACTCTATTCGAATAAACTATATTCGATTAATTCTTTTTACTTTCTATTTATTCTAACAAATAAATATCTCCTTTTATCTCTATTTATTTTAAACAAACAAATATCCCCTTTGATTTCTATTTATCTTAACAAATAAATGTCTCCTTTGATTTCTATTTATCTTAACAAATAAATATCTCCTTTGATTTCTATTCTATTTATTCTAACAAATAAATATTTCCTTTTTATCTCTATTTATTCTAACAAATAAATATCTCCTTTGATTTCTATTTGTCTTAACAAATAAATATCTCCTTTGATTTCTATTCTATTTATTCTAACAAATAAATATTTCCTTTTTATTATAATTTATCGTTCGATTTTATAATTAATTTCTTTTATAAAAATCCTTTTCCTTTTCAATATAAAATCCAACGATTTTATATAAATAATTCATTTTCAAAATAAACTTTGAAAAACACCTTTCCCACATCCAGTATTTCATATGGTATTTAACATACCATATAACAATGGTAAATATCGTCCAAACACACATAATCGACAACAAATTATATATCACATCATATATCACAATATATGAATCACAGTAAAATAAATGTTCAGGAATCCAGTTGGATTCTTCCAACCTGTTTCCCTGCATCACAGATGTTAAAAAATATAAATAACATCACTTTCAGTTCCATAAGATATATTCTGTTAAACAGAATCAATATAGAAATTCAACTAACTGACTAGCAGTTCAATCAAACAGTCAATACACAGTCAATCAGCCAATATTTAACAGTTCTAAAAATACAACATGAAATTATAAACTGTTCAGAGTTAGTGAGATTTACTCACTTCGGCAGTTCATCTTTCAAGAGCGATAAACGGTTTGTTTGATTTGAATCAAATAATTTATTCCGCCGTAAATTCAAACGAGCTCCCATCCACTCCTAATTAGTTCCAGTGCGTAGCCGTCGTTCATACGATCCCGACGGATCCAGTTATGTCCTATTCCGATACCGTATGATGAAGCTATACCATTCACAAGTTAGAACACTATTTAAAATTAAATAAACATGAATTATTTGCGTTTGGGCTTACTTAACTTTTCTGGTCCATTACTATTCAGACCCGTACCAGCCTCGTTACTTCATCTCCTTCAAATCAACTCGCCGTGACATGCTTCTCCAACATTCAACATTTCCCAAACTTCCCTTGCTCCTATCTCCTTGTTCCTTGACCTTAAAATCAAACTAAAATCACCACAAAACTCTACACCCAAATCTGTTCAACCCCATACCAGTTATACAAGGCTCGACCCCCTGTTAAAAACCGTCGACAGCCCTCTCGCATGAACCCGTACAGGTCCCGACCTCTTTTAGCACCGAATTCACCCAACTCTTGCACAAAGGTGCTAAATTACCTCACGATGTCAAATCCAATAACTAAAACTCGAATTGGTGCTTGAATCTCCCTCAGTCGTCAACCCTAGTCGCACGCTGTTCATTCTAAGCACCAACAGAATTGCGTCGTACACCATAAAACACATATGGGATGGAAGCTCTTCTTGCTAGGATCTCCAATATACTTGTATAAGAATTTACAGATTTTGTTTTGAATTTATGTGGATTTTTCTTTTGCGTTTTGCTGAAAGAAATTTATGAAGAAGTAGCGGCGCCTTTTTCTGTTGACTTCGGGATGTTAGAGATTAGGTTAAGGGATAGTTTGGGGGATATTTATAGGAGGGTTTTAAATATTTTTATATTCCAATTTAACAAATCGTTAATTCTAATTGTTAAATAAAATTCCTACGGTCACACAAAATACCCAAAAATCACGGAAATCGACACGTAGCTACGGTTCGACATTTCGGTCCCAACGAAACTGGTTTCGTCGAATTCCGACTTCGTATGCTCACAAAGCGTATTTTTAACTGTCGAAATACTGACTATTTCTCACTCTAAAAATCCGTACGACCACACACTGACTCTAAAAGTCACGAAACTAGAAATCTAACAACTATTCGACATTGCGGATCCAACAAAATTAGTTTTGTCGAATTCCGACTTCTTTTGCAAAAGTGGCTTATTTTTACAGCTCCGAATGACCCATTTAAATATATAAATATATTTAAATATAATTAAATTAAATATTTAAAATTAAATATTATCGTCAATATTCACAATAGAATACCATACAACTCTAGAATATTCCTATATTAATTCCTAACTTGATATTCACTTTTCGGTCAACCCGATATTCGATTTATATTGAAATTCCTTTTTAAAATATAAATAATCCATTTATATATTATAAAGGAATTCCATAGCGACTTTTCTGAAATTTGATTTGGGCATGAATCAAAATCTACACAACGAAATCCCGATTTTTCTCTTCCACAAGAAAGATATACTCCACCAGCTCCACACATTTCTTGTTTCACAGAAAACCGGCTTAAAACGAATCATGTACAATCAGTTGAAGTTCGAATCACCAATTCACGAACTGCAGCGCAATTTCAAGCTCGATTTTAATTATATTATAATTCTATGTTCAAACTGTCGTTTATATAATATATTCGTTATTCAAATTCAATTCCAAGTTGAATTAAATATCACAGATGATCTGGTTCACACAATATCGTCATTTCAGCCAATTCTGATTATTTCAGAATTAAATAGATTATTTAATTTATTATTTTAATTAAATACTCATCATTATTTTATTCCATGACCATTTAATTCAATATATCAGTATTTATATAATTAAATAAATTAATTATAATACCTCTGCCAATGTGGGTCATTACAATGGGGCAGACGGGTAGGCGGGCGGCGCCAAAACTTTGTTGAAAGTTACTATGGTGAGTTCTGGGGTGCTTCGGACCGTCGATCCCGTCTTTTGAACTAGTGAATAAGAGTATAGGTATTTACCGATCAACGTGCATTTCAGAGCCCATGACTGTTGGCCGGCTGCTCAATTTCAGCAGAGAGTTACCATAAAGGCTTCTGGGAAGCTCCAAACACTTGATCTCGGCTTCCGAACTGGAAAAGCTGAGTGCATGAATTCCCGATAAAATGCATGTTTCGGAGGTTCGAATGGATAGACAACTGGCAAAACTCGACAAAAAGATACTATAGTGGCTTTTGTGGCTCTCCGTAACCTCATCTTATCTTTTGAACTGGCAAACCCAAGTGCAGGGATTTCCCTATCGACCCGCGTTCCGAAGGCCCAGATGGTTCCGGATTATGACCGGCCCAATGAGAAAAATGATCGGCTCCCTCTATGGGGTGGGTGAAAGGGGGCAGGCACTGTGTACATTGCCCGAGAATGAATTCACCACCGTAAGGAAGATCTGGGATTACTAGCGGTTCTGACTTCATGTAGGTAGGCTTCAACCTGCATTCCATACCAAGGATGAGATTTTGGAGTTAGCTCACTGAAATGCACGTTTCAAAGGATAGGACTATTGGGCGATTTCCTACACTCTACATAAATTTACCGTTGTGGCTTTCAAGGCGCTCCGATCCCTCGATCCTGACTTCCGAATTGGAAAAGCAGAATCTATAGGTTAACTCCTGTTTTGGAGGCACGGATGGTTTGGTGTCTAACCAAACCGGGTAGAAATTTACTATGGTGATTTCCTAGCTGCTCCCAACCATCAATCTTTATTCCGAATTTGCAAAGCCAAGTATACTAATTACTCGATCACCACACGTATCGAAGACTCGGACGGTTCTGTACCGCGACCGAGCCAATATGAAAACGATCAGCTACCACCATAGGGCTGGTAGATGGGGAAGGCGGTGCGCAAACTTGTTAGAAAGTAACTATTGTGGGTTCCGCGAAGCATCGAACCCTCGATCCTGTCGTACGAACTAGTGAATGCGAGTATAGGAATTTCCTAATCAACGCGCATTTCAGAGTCCCCGACGGTTGGGAGGCTGCCCAATCTCGATAGAAAGTTACTATGGTGGCTTACGAGATGATCCAAACCCTCGGTATCGACTTTCGAACTAGCGAACCCGAACGCATGAATTCCCAACAAATGCATGTTTCGGATGCCCGGATGGCTAGACAACTGCCTAAACACGATAGAAATCTACTATGGCGGCTTTTAGGGCTCTCCTAACCCTCGATCTTATCTTTTGAATTGGCAAAGCCGGGTGTAGGGATTTCTCTATCGATGCACGTTTTGGAGGCCTAGACGATGCCGGATCGCCACCGTCCAAACTAGAAAAATGATCGTCTCACCATGGGGTGGGTAGGGCGGGTAATGTGTACAAGGCCCGAGAATGAATTCACCACCATATGTCCGATCGGTGATTACTAGCGATTCTGGCTTCATATAGGTAAGCTACAACCTACAATCCGAACTGAGGATGTGATTTTGGAGTTAGCTCATTGAAACACAAGTTTCGAAGGACAGGACTATTGCGAGATTTCCCACACTCTACAGAAATGTTACCGTTGTGGCTTCTGACGTGCTCCGAACCCTTGATCTCGGCTTTCAAATTGGAAAAGCGGACTCTTGGAATTAACGCTCATTTCGGAGGAATAGACGATTTGTCATCTAACCAAATTAGGTAGAAATCTACAATAGTGGTTTCCTTGCTGCTCCAAATCATCAATCTTGGCTTCTGAATTGGAGAAGCGAAGTGTATGAATTTCTCGATCAACGCACATATCGAAGGCTTGGAAGGTTCTATATCATGACTAGGCCAACGTGAAAATGATGGGCTTCCACCATGGGGTGGGTGGGTAGGACGGGCGGTGCCTAAACTCGGTAGAAAGTTACTATGGTGGTTCTGGGATGCTTCGAAACCTCGATCCTGTCTTTAGAACTGACAAATGAGGGTATAGGAATTTCACAGTCAACGCACGTTTTGGAGTCCCTGACGGTTGGGAGGCTGCCCAATTTCAGCAGAGAGTTATTGTATTGGCTTTCGAGGCGCTCCAAACCCTCGATCTCGGCTTCTGAACTGGCGAAGCTGGGCGCAAGAATTCCCGATAAATGCGTGTTTTGGAGTCTCGGATGGATAGTCGACTTCTTAATCTCGACAAAAAGTTGCTATGATGGCTTTCAGGGCTTTCCGAACCATCGATCTTATCTTTTGAATTGGCAAAGCCAGCTGTAGGGATTTCCCGATCGATGAGCGTGCAGGAGACCCGGACTGTTACGGATCGCGACTGACCCAACTGGAAAAACAATCGGCTCTCCCATGCGGTTGGTGGGGCAGGTACTATGTTCAAGGCCTATGAGTGAATTTATCGTCGTATTGCAGGTCGGAAATAACTAGCTATTCCGGCTTCATGTCGGTAAGCTATAGCCTGCATTCTGAACCGAGGACAGGTTTTTGGAGTTAGCTGACTAAAACGCGTGTTTTGAAGGATATGACTATTGGGCAATTTTCCACACTGTACAGAAAGTTACAGTTGTGGCTTCCGAGGTGTTCTGAACCCTCAATCTCAGCTTTCAAATTGGCAACACGGACTCTTGGAATTAACACTCGTTTCGGAGGCACGGACGGTTTGGCGTCTAACCAAACCGGGTATAAATTTACTATGGTAGTATCCTAGCTGCTCCGAACCATCAATCCCGGCTTTCGAATTTGCAATGCCAAATGTATGAATTTCGCACATGTGTTATGGAGGCTTGAGCGGTACTGTATCGTGACCGGGCCAACGTGAAAGCGATTGACTGCACCCATAGGGAATGTGGATTTGGTGGGCAGTGCCTAAACTCGTTAGAAAGTTAGTATGGTGGGTTCTAATGCGCTTCGAACCCTCAATCCCGTCTTTTGAACCAGCAAATGCGAGTATAGGAATTTCTCGATCAACGTTTGTTTCGGGTCCCCGACGGTTGGTCGGCTTCCAAATCTCGGCAGAGAGTTACTATGTCGGTTTCCGGGTCGATCCGAACACTCTATCTCAGCTTTTGAACTGGAGAAGACGAGAACATGAATACTCGGTAAATGTGCATTTCGTGGGCTTGGATGGATAGGTAACTGCCTAAACACGACAGAAAGCTATAAAGGTGGCTTTTGGGGCTATCCGGACCCTCGATCTTATCTTTTGAATTGGCAAAGCCAAGTGCAGGGATTTCCCGGTTGACGCGCGTTTTGGAGGCTTGGACGGTTCCAGATCACGACCGACCCAACTACAAAAATGATTGACTCCAAATCGGGTGGGTGGAGAGGGAAATGTGTACAACCCCGAGAATGATTTCACGGCATATGGCAGATCGGAGATTGCAAGCGATTTCGACTTCATGTAGGTAAGCTACAGCCTACAATCTGAACTTAGGACATGTTTTTGGTGTTATCTCACTAAAACGCGTGTTTCGAAGGATAGGACAGTTGGACGATTTCCCACACTCTATAGAAAGTTACCGTTGTGGCTTACGATGCATTCTAAACCCTCGAGTTCGGTTTTGAATTGGAAAAGAGGACTCCTAGAATTAATGCTCGTTTCAGAGGCCCGGATGGTTTGGCGTCTAACCAAACTAGGTAGAAATTTACTATGGTGGTTTCCTAGCAGCTCCGAAACATCAATCTCGGCTTCTGAAAATGAGAATCAAGTGTATGAATTTCCCGATCAACGTGTGTTTCAGAGGCTCGAACGGTTCCGTATCACGACCGAGCCAACGTAAAAATAATCGGCTTCCCCCATGGGGTAGGTGGTTGGAGCGGACGGTGCCAAAATTCGGTAGAATGTTACTATGGTGGGTTACGAGGTGATTTGAATCCTAGATACTGTTTTTCTAACTGGCGAATGCTAGTATAGGAATTTCCCGATCAACACGTGTTTCATAGTCCCTGACGGTTGGCCAGCTGCCTAATTTCGGGAGAGAGTTACTATGATGGCTTCCAGGGCGCCACAAACACTCGATCTCGGCTTCATAACTGGCAAAGCCAAACGCATGAGTTCCCAATAATTGCACGTTACGAAGGTTTGGATGGATAGACAACTGTCAAATTCGACAAAAAGTTGCTATGGTGGCTTTCGAGGCTCCCCGAACCCTCGGTTTTATCTTTTGAACTGGTAAAGCTGAGTGTAAGGATTTCCCGATCGACAGGCGTTTCGGAGGTCTGGACTGTTCCGGATCGCAATGGGTCCAACTAGAAAAATGATCAGCTCCCCACCCTAAGTGGGTGGGTAGGGCAGGCACTGTGTACAATGCCCGAGAATGAATTCACCGCCATATGGCAGATCGGAGATTACTAGCGATTCCGACTTTACGAAGGTAAGCTTCAGCCTACGATCCAAACCGAGGATTGGACTTTGGAGTTAGCCCACTGAAATGCACATTTTGAAGGACAGGACTGTTGACCGATTTCCCATACTCTACATAAATTTACCGTTGTGGCTTCCGAGGCGCTCCGATCCCTCGATCTCGGCTTTCGAATTGGCAACACGGACTCCTTGAATAAACTTCCGTTTTGGAGGCTTGGATGGTGTGGCATCAATGTTGGCTTCCGAATTTACAAAGCCATGTGTGCGAATTTCCCAATCACCTCACGTTTCGGAGGCTTGTACGGTTCTGTATTGCGACCGGGCTAATGTGAAAATGATCGGCTGCCCCCATGGGGGCAGATGGGTTGGGCTCTCCGTGCCCACGACGGTTGGGCGGCTGGCCAATCTCGGTTGAGAGTTACTTTTGTCGCTTCTGGGATGATCCAAACCATAGATCTCGACATTCGAACTGTCGATGCCGAGAGCATAAATTCCCTGTAATTACGCAATTTGGAGGCTCAAATGGACAAACAACTTCCTAAACTCGATAGAAAGCTACAATGGTGGCTTTCGGGGCTCTCCAAACCTTCGATCTTATCTTTTGAATTGGCAAAGCCGAGTGCAGTTATTTCCTGATCGATGCACATTTCGGAGGCCTAGACGATTCCGGATCGTGACTGTCCCAACTTGAAAAATGATCGTCTCCCTATCAGGTAGGTGGGGAGCATAGTGTGTGCAAGGCCCGAGAATGAATTCACCACCATATGGCAGATCAGAGATTAGTAGCGACTCCGGCTTCATGTAGGTAAGCTACAATCTATGATCCGAACCAAGAATGGGATATTGGAGATAGCTCATTGAAACACACATTTCGAAGGATAGGACTGTTGGGAGATTTCTTACACTCTAAAGAAAATTATGGTTGTGTCTTCTGAGGCGCTCCGAACCCTCGATCTCGACTTTCGAATTGGCAAAGCGAACTCCTGGAATAAACGCTTGTTTCAGAGGCATGGAAGATTTGACATCTAACCAAACTAGGTAGAAATTTACAATGGTTGTTTCTTTGCTGATCCGAGCCATCAATCTCGGCTTCCAAATTTGAGAAGCGAAATGCATAAATTTCTCGATCAATACGCGTTTCGGAGGCTCTAACCGTTCCATTTCATGACCGGGCGAACGTGAAAACGATCGGCTGCCCATATGGGGTTGGTGGGTAGGGCAGGCAGTGCCCAAAGTTAATATAGTGGATTCTGGGGTGCTTCGAACCCTCGATCTCATCTTTCGAACTAGAAAATGCGAGTATAGGAATTTCTCGGTCAATGCGTGTTTCGGAGTCCCCGATGGTTGGGAGCTACCCAATCTCAGTAGAGAGTTATTGTATTTGCTTCTAGGGAGCTCCGAACCCTCGGTCTCATCTTTCGAACCGGCAAAGCCGAGTGTTTGAATTCACGGTAAGTGCACGTTTTGGAGGCTCGGATGGACAGACAACTTCCTAATCTCAACAAAAAGTTACTATGGTGGCTTTCCGTGCATTCAGAACCTTCGATCTTTTCTTTTGAACTGGCAAAGCCAACTTTAGGGATTTCTCGATCGACACGCGTGTCGGTGTCCCGGACGGTTCTAGATATTGACTGGCCCAATTGGAAAAACAATCTACTCGCCCTTGGGGTGGGTGGGCCAGGCACTGTGTACAAGGCCTTAGAATGAATTCATCACCGTCTGGCAGATCGGAGATAACTAGCGATCCAGCTTCATGTCGGTAAGCTACAACCTGATTCCAAACCGAGGACGGGTTTTTGGAGTTAACAGAATGAAACGCGTGTTTCGAAGGACAAGACTGTTAGGCGATTTCCCACACTCTACAAAAAGTTACCGTTGTGGCTTCCGAGGCGCTCTAAACCCTCGAACTCGGCTTTCAAAATGGCATAGCGGACTCCCGAAATTAACGCTCGTTTTGGAGGCACAGAAGGTTTGGCGTCTAGCTAAACTAGGTAGAAATTTACTATGTGGTTTCCTAGCTGCTCCGAACCATCAATCTCAACTTCTGAATTTGCGAAGCCAGGTGTACGAGTTTCCCGATCCACGCACATTTTGGATGCTCGAATGGTTCCATATCTCGAACGAACCAACATGAAAGCGATCGACTGCTTCCATGGGGTTGGTGGGTGGAGTGGGCGGTGCTCAAACTCGGTAGAAAGATATTATGGTTGGTTCCGGGGCGCTTTGAACCATTGATCCTATCTTTCGAACAGCTGAATGCGAGTATAGGAATTTCCCAATCAACGCGCGTTTCGGAGTCCCCGACGGTTGGGCGCCTTCCCAATCTCAGTAGAGAGTTACTATGGTGGTTCCGGGGTGCTCCAAACCCTCGATCTCGTCTATCGAATTGGCGAAGTCGAGCGTATGATTCTCGATAAATGTGCATTTCAGAGGTTCAGATGAATAGACAACTGCCTAAACTTGACAGAAAGTTACTATGGTGGCTTTTGGGTCTCTCCGAACTCACGACCTTATCTTTTGAACTGGCAAGCCAACTACAGCTATTTCCCTATCGACCCGGGTTTCAAAGTCCCAGACGAGATCGACTTGCGACCGGCCCAATTGGGAAAACGATCAGTTTCCCTTATGGGGTAGGTGAGTGGGGTAGACACTATGTACAAGCCTTGAGAATGAATTCACTGTCGTACGGAAGATCATAGATTACTAGCGATTCCATATAGAGGTAGGTAAGCTACAGCCTATAATCTGAACCGTGGACGTGTTTTTCTAGTTAGCTCACTGAAACATGTGTTTTGAAGGACAGGACTATTGGGCGATTTCCCACACTCTATAGAAAGTTACCGTTGTGGCTTTCGAGGCTCTTCGAACCGTCGATCTTAGCTTCCGAATTGGGAAAGCAGACTCCTGGAATTAACGCTCCTTACGGAGGAATGGACGGTTTGGCGTCTAACCAAACTAGGTAGCAATTTACTACGGTGATTTCCTAGCTACTTCGAACCATCAATCTCGTCTTCTGAATTTGCAAAGCCAAGTGTACGAATTTCTCGATCAATGCGCGTTTCGAAGGCTCGAAAGGTTCCATATCGCGATTGAGCCAACGTGAAAATGATCGCCTACCTCCATGTGGTAGGAAGGTGGGGCAGGCGGTGCCCAAACTTGGCAGGAAGTTACTATGGTGTGTTCCGGGGTGCATCTAACCCTCGTTCCCGTCATTTGAATCGTCGAATGCAAGTATAGGGATTTCCTGATTACCCCGCGTTTGGGAGTCCCCTATGGTTGGGAGGTTGCCCAATCTCAGCAGAGAGTTACTATGGTTGCTCCCTATCAATGCGTGTTTCGAAGGCCAGGACGAGATCGACTCGCAATCGGCCCAATTGGAAAAATGATCAGCTTCACACGTAGGGTCGGTGGGTGGGGCATGCACTATATACAAGTCCCGACAATGAATTCACCACTGTATGGAAGATCGGAGACTACTAGCGATTTCAGCTTCACGCAGGTAAGTAACAACCTACAATCCGAACTGAAGGCGTATTTTTGGAGTTAGCTTACTGAAACGCGCATTTCGAACGACAGGATTGTTGGGCGATTTCCCACACTCTAAAGAAAGTTACTATTGTGGCTTCTGAGTCGCTCCATACCCTCATTCTTGGCTTTCGAATTGGCAAAGCGTACTTCTGGAATTAACACTCATTTCAGGGTCATGGATGGTTTGGCATCTAACCAAACTAGGTAGAAATTTACTATGGTGGTTTCCTAGCTGCTCCGAACCATCAATCCCGGCTTATAAATTTGCGAAGACAAGTGTACAAATTTCCCAATCAATGCACATTTCGGAGGATTAGACGGTTCCATATCACGATCAACCAATGTGAAAACGATTCACTACCCCAATGGTGCAGGTGGGTGGGGCGAGTGATGCCCGAACTCGGTAGAAAGTTACGATGGAGGGTTCCAGGTTGCTTCGAACTCTCGATCCCTTGTTTCTAATTATCGAGTGCGAGTATAGAAATTTATCAATCAACGTGCATTTCAGAGTACCCGACGGTTGGGAGGCTGCCCAAATCTCGGCAAAGAGTCACTATAGCGGCTTCTGGGGCGCTCCAGACCCTCGATCTCGGCTTTCAAATTGGCGATGCCGAGCGCATGAATTCCAGATAAATGCGTATTTCGGAGGCTGGGTTGGATAGACAACTACCTAAACTTGAAAGAAATTTACTAAAGTGGCTTTCGTGGATCTCCGAACCCTCAATCTTATCTTTTGAATTGGCAAAGCCAAGTGGAGGGATTTCCTAATCGACAAGCATTTTGGAGGCCTGAACATTTCCAGATTGCGATCGGCCTAACTTGAAAAATGATCGGCTTCCCCCATGGGGTGGGTGGTTGGGGCTGGCACTATGTGCAAGGCCCATGAACGAATTCGCAGCTGTGTGTAAGATCTGATATTATTAGCGATTCTGACTTCATGTAGGTAAGCTACAGGACGCAATCCGAATTAAGGATAGGTTTTTGGAGTTTGCTCACTGAAACTCACGTTTCGGAGGACAGGACTGTTGGGCGATTACCCACACCCTACAAAAAGTTAACGTTGTGGATTAAGAGGCACTCCAAACCCTCGATCTCGGCTTTCGAAGTTGCAAAGCGGACTCCTGGAATTAACTCTTGTTTTAGAGCACGAACGATTTAGTTCCTAATCAAACTTGGTAGAAATTTACTATCATTGTTTCCTAGGTGCTCTGAACCATCAATCCCAGGTTCCAAATTTTCAATGTTAAGTGTACGAGTTTCCCGATCGATGCGCGTTTAGGAGGCTCGGACGATTTCGTATCATGGTCGAGCCAATGTGAAAACGAACGGCTGCCACCATGGGGCAGGTGGGTGGGGGAAGGTGGGCCCCAAACTCGGTAGAATGTCACTATGGTGGGTTCTGGGGCAATTTAAACCCTCAATCCCGTCTTTCGAACTAGCGAATGCGAGTATAGGAATTTCCCGATCAACGCGCGTTTCAGAGTCCGCGACGGTAGGGCGGCTGCCCCATCTCGCAAAGAGTTGCTATGGTGGCTTCATGGAGCTAAAAACCCTCGATCTTAGCTTTCAAACTGGAGAAGCCGAGTGAATGAATTTCTGACAAATGCGCGTTTCAAAGGCTTAGATGGATATAAAATAGCCTAAACTCGACAGAAAGTCACTATTGTGGCTTATGGGGCTCTCCTAAGCCTCGATCTTATCCTTTGAATTGGCAAAGGCAAATACAGGGATTTCCCTATCGATGCGCGATACGAAGGCTCGAACGTTTCCGAATCGCGACCGACCCAATTGGAAAAATGATCAGCTTTCCCCATGGGGCAGGTGGGTGGGGAAGACACTGTGTACAAGGTCTAAGAATGAATACACCGTCGTATGGAAGATCGGAGATTACTAGCGATTCCAGCTTAATGTAGGTAAGCTACAACCTGCAATTCGAACCGAGGACGGGTTTTGGAGTTAGCTCACTGAAACATGCGTTTGAAAGGACAGGCATGATTGGCGAATTCCCACACTCTATAGAAAGTTACCATTGTTACTTCTGAGGTGCTCCGAACCCTCGATTTCAGCATCCGAATTGGCAAAGCGGATGCCTAGAATTAACGCTCGTTTTAGAGGCACGGACGGTTTGGCGTCAAACCAAAATAGGTAGAAATTTACTATGGTGGTTTTCTAGCTGATGTGAAACAGCAATCTCAGCTTCCGAGTTTGCGAAGCAAGCGTACTAATTTCCTAATATACATGCATTTTGGAGGCACGGACTGATCTATATCGCGAATGGGCCAACGTCAAAATGATCGGCTACCCCCATGCGGCAGAGGGTTGGTAGGTCAGTGCCCAAACTCAGTAGAAAGTAACAATGGTGGGTTCCGAGGTGCTTTGATCCATCGATCCCGTCTTTCAAACTGGCAAATGCAAATTTAGAAATTTCCCGATCAACGCGCGTTTCGGAGTCCCCAACGGTTGGGTGGTTGCCCAATCTTGGCAGAAATTTACGATGGTGGCTTTCGGGGCGCCCAAAACCCTCGATCTTAGCTTTCGAACTGGTGAAGCCGAGCACATGAATTCCCGATAAATGCACGTTTCGGAGGCTCAGATGGAAAATTTTGGCAGAAATTTATATGATTGCTTTCGGGGATCTCTGAACCCTCGATCCTATCTTTTGAATTGGTAATGCCAAGAGCAGGGATTTCTCGATCGTCTCGTCACTGGCCGAATTGGAAAAACAATCGGCTTCCACCATGGAGTAGGTGGGTGGTGCAGGAACCGTGTACAAGGCACGAGAACGAATTCACCGCCATATGGATGATTAGAGATTACTAGCGATTCCGGCTTCATGTAGGTAAGCTAGAACCTGCAATCCGAACTGAGGATGTGTTTTTGGAGTTATCTCACTGATATGTACATTTCAAAGCATAGGACTTTTGGGAAATTTCTCACACTCTACAAAAAGTTACCGTTATGGCTTCCAAGGCGCTACGAACCCTTGATCATGGCTTTCGAGTTGGAAAAACGGACTCCTAGAATTATCGCTTGTTTCTGAGGCACAGATGATTTTGCATCTAACCAAGCTAGGTAGTAATTTACTATGGTCTTTTCATAGCAACTCCGAACCATCAATCTCAACTTCCGAATTTGCAAAGCCAATTGTACGAATTTCCCGATAAATTCGAGTTTCAAAGGACCGGACGGTACCATATCGCGACCGGGCCAACTTGTAATTGATCAGCTGCACCCAAAGGGCAGGTGGGTGGTGCGGGCAGTGCCTAAACTCAATAGAAAGTTATTATGGTAGGACCCGAGGTGCTTCGAACGCTTGATCCCGTCTTTCGAACTAACGAATGCGAGTATATGAATTTCCCAATCAATGCTCGTTTTGAAGTCCCCGACGGTTGGGCGGCTGCCTAATGTTGGTAGAGTGTTTCTATGGTAACTTCCGGGGTTCCCCAAACCATCGATCTCGGCTTTCGAACTGGCGAACCCGAGCACTTGAATTCTCGATAAATGCACGTTTCAAAGGCTCGGATGGATAGACAACTGCCTAAACTCCAAAGAAAGTTACTATGGTGGCTTTCGTGGCTCTCCAAACCCTCGGTCTTATCTTTTGAATTGGCAAAGCCAAGTGCAAGGATTTCTCGATCGACTCGCGATCGACCTATTCGAAAAAATGATCGGCTTCCCCTATGGGGCAGGTGGGTGGGGCAGGCATTGTGTATAAGGCCCGAGAATGAATTCACCGCCCTACGGATGATAGGAGATTACTAGCGATTCCTAGTTCATGTAGGTAAGCTACAGCCTGCAATTTGAACCGAGGATGGGTTTTTTGAGCTAGCTCACTGAAACGCGTGTTTCGAAGGAAAGGACTATTGGGCGATTTCCCAAACTCTAGAGAAAGTTACCATTGTGGCTTCCGAGGCGCTCCGAACCCTCAATATCTGATTTCAAATTGGCAAATCGAATTCTTGGAATTAATGCTCATTTCAGAGGCATGAATGGTTTGGCGTCTAACCAAATTAGGTAGAAATTTACTATGGTGGTTTCCTAACTGCTCTGAACCATTAATCTCAACTTCCGAATTTGCAAAGCCAAGTGTACAAATTTCCCGATCAACATGCGTTACGGAGGCGCAGACGGTTTCGTATCGCGACGGGGCCAATGTAAAAATGATCGGCTGCCACCTTGGGGTAGGTGGGTGGGGTGGGGTTGTGCATAAACACGGTAGAGAGCTACTATGGTGGGTTCTGGGGGGAACTGAACCCTCGATCCCATGTTTCGAACTGGCAAATGCGAGTATAAGAATTTCCCGATCAACATGTGTTTCGGAGACCTCGATGGTTGGTCGGCAGTCCAATCTCGGTAGAGACTTACTATGGTGGCTTCCGGGGCATTCCAAACCCTAGACACCGGCTTTCGAACTATCGAAGCTGAGTGAATAAATTACCAATAAATGCACATTTCGGAGGCTCGGATGGGTAGACGACTGCCTAAATTCAACAAAAAGTTACTTTAGTGGCTTTCTAGGATTTGTGAAACCTCAATCTTATCTTTTGAACCGGCAAAGCCGACTTTAGGGATATCCAGATCGATGCGCGTTTCAGAGCCCCAAATGGTTCCGGATCGCAACCGGCCCAAATGGAAAAACAATCGGCTTCCCCCGCGGGGTGGGTGGGTGGAGCAGGCACTATGTACAAGGCACGAGAATGAATTCACAGCCATATGGAAGATCGGAGATTACTAACGATTCAGGCTTCATATAGGTAAATTACAGCCTATAATTCGAACTGAGGATGGGGATTTGGAGTTAGCTCATTGAAACGTGCGTTTTGAAGGACAGGACTTTTAGGCGATTTCCATCAGTCTACATAAAGTTACCGTTGTGGCTTTCGGGCCGCTCCGAACCCTTGATTTCGGTTTTCGAATTGGCAAAGCGGACTCTTGGAATTAACGCTTGTTTCGGAGGCACGAACGGTTTTTTGTCTAATCAAGCTAGGTAGAAATTTACTATTGTGGTCTTCTTGCTACTTCGAGCCATCAATCTCGGCTTCTGAATTTGCAAAGCCAAGTGTACAAATTTCCTGATCAGTGCCCATTTAGGGGGCTCAGACAGTTCCATATCGCGATCGGGCCAACGTGAAAACGATCGGCTGCCCCATGGGGTAAGTGGGTTGCGAGCGCGAGGCCCAAACTCAGTAGAAAGTCACTATGGTGTGGTCCGGGGCGCTTCTAACCCTCAATCCTGTCTTTCGAACTAGCGAATGCGAGTATAGGAATTTCCAGATCAATGCGCATTTCGGAGTCCCGAAAGGTTGGGCGGCTGCCAAATCTCGGCCGAGAGTTAACATGGTGGCTTCTAGGGCACTCCAAACTGTCGATCTCGGCTTTCGAACTAGCAAAGCCGTGCGCATGAATTCCCGATAAATGCACGTTTCGGAAGCTCAGATGGATAGACAACTGCCTAAACTCAATAGAAAGTTACTATGGTGGCTTGACGGGATCTACGGAGCCTCGAAAGTTACTGTGGTGGATAGGAAATGCGCGTTTCGGAGTCCTCAACGGTTGGGCGACTGTCCAATCTCGGAAGAGAGTTACTATGGTGGCTTCCAGGGAGCTCCAAACCCTTGATCTCGGCTTCCGAACTAACGAAGCCGAGCACATGAATTCCTGATAAATTCACGTTTGAAAGGCTTGGATGGATAGACAACTGCCTAAACTCGATAGAAAGAAACTATGGTGGTTTTAGGGCTCTATGAACCCTCGATCTTATTTATTGAAATGGCAAAGCCGTGTGTTGGGATTTCACAACCGATGCGCACTTCGATGGCCCAGATGATTCCGGATCATCATGTACTCGTCCCGAGAATGAATTCACCAACGTATGGAAGATCAAAGATTACTAGCGATTCCGGCTTCTGTAGGTAAGCAACAACCTTCGGTCCGTACCGAGGACAGATTTTGGAGTTAGCTCACTAAAACACTCATTTCGTAGGACATGACTGTTAGGCTATTTCCCACACTCTACAGAAAGTTACCGTTTTGGCTTCCGAGGCGCTCTGAGCCCTCGATCCCGGCTTTCGAATTGGCAAAGAAGACTCCTAGAGTTAATGCTCATTTCATAGGCACGAATGATTTGGCATCTAACAAAACTATGTAGAAATTTACTATGGTGATTTCCTAGCTACTCTGAACCATCAGTCCTGAGTTCCGAAATTTTGAATCCAATTGTACTAATTTTGTGATAAATGCATGTTTCGAAGGCTCAGATGGTTTCGTATCGCGACCAGGCCAACGTGAAAATGATCAGTTGCCACAATGGGCTGGTGGGTAGTGCCCAAACTCGGTAGAAAGTTACTATGGTGGGATCTGGGGCACGTCGAATCCTCGATCCCATGTTTCAAACTGTTGAATGTAAGTATAGAAATTTTCCAATCAACACGCATTTTAGAGTCCCCGACGGTTGGGGGGCTACCCAATCTCGCAAAGAGTTAATATTGTGGCTTCCAGGGAGCTCTAAACCCTCGATCTCAGATTCTGAACTGGCGAAGCCAAGTGCATGAATTCACTATAAATGCGCGTTTCGGAGGCTTGGATGGATATAAAACCGCCTAAACTCGACAGAAAGTTACTATGGTGGCTTACGGGGCTCTCCGAAACCTCTATCTATTTTTTGAATTGGTAAAGCCAACTACGTTAGGCTTTCCATGACCGGCACAATGAGAAAAACGATTGGCTTCCCCTATGGGGTGGGTGGGTGGGAAAGGCACTGTGTACAAGGACCGAAAATGAATTCACCGCCATATGGATTATCAGAGATTACTAGCGATCCCGGCTACATTTAGGTAAGTTGCAGCATAAAATCCGAATCGAGGAAGGGTTTTGGAGTTACCTCGCTGAAACACACAGTTCTAAGGATAGAACTGTTGGGCGATATCCTACACTCTACATAAAGTTACTGTTGTGGCTTCTCAGGCGCTCTGGACCATCGATTTGGGCTTTCGAACTGGCAAAGCGGACTCTTGGAATTAACGCTCGTTTTAGAGGCATGAACGATTTGTTTTCTATCTAGTCTAGGCAGAAATTTACTATGGTGGTTTCCTAGCTACTCCGAACCATAAATCTCGGCTTCCGAATTTGCGATGCCAAGTGTACAAATTTCCCTATCAATGCGCATTTTGGATGCTCGGACGGTTCTGTATTGCGGTTGGGCCAATGTGAAAAATATCAGCTGCTTCCATGGGGTAAGTGAGTTGAGAGGGTGGTGCCGAAACTTGGTAGAAAGTTACTACATTGGGTTCCATGGATCTTCAAACCCTCGATCTCATCTTTCGAACTAGATTATGCAACTATAGTAATTTCCCGATCAACGCATGTTTCAGAGTCTCCGAAGGTTTGGCGGCTGCTCAGTCTTGGCAGAGAGTTACTATGGTGGCTTCTGGGGCACTACAAACCCTCGATATCGGCTTCGAACTGGCGAAGCTGAGCACTTCAATTCTAGAAAAATATGCGGTTCGGAGGCTCTGATTGATAGACAACTACCTAAATTCGGCATAAAGTTACTATGGTGGATTTCGGGGCTCTCCGTGCGCTCGATCTTATCTTTAGAATTGGCAAACCCGAGCATTGGGATTTCCTGATCGATGCACGTTTCGGAAGCTCGGACAGTTACAGATCATGACCGGCCCAACTAGGAAATGACCAGCTCCCTCCTTGGGGTGGGTGCATGGGGCAAGATCTATGTACAAGTCCCGAGAATGAATTCACTCTCGTATGGCAGATCGAAGATTACTAGCCATTACAGCTTCAAGTAGGTAAGCTACCACCTATAATCTGAACGGAGGATGTGTTACTGGAGTTAGATCAATGAAATGCACGTCTTAAAGGACAGGACTATTAGGCGATTTCCCACACTCTACAGAAAGTTGGCATTGTGGCTTCCGAGGTACTCCGAACCCTCGATCTCAGTTTTCGAACTGGAAAAGAGGACTCCTCGAATTAGTGGTCATTCCAGAGGCATAGACAGTTTGGCATATAATCATACTAGGAAGAAATTTACTATGGTGATTTCCTAGTTGCTCCGAACCATCAATTCTGGCTTTCGAATTTGCAAAGCCAAGTGTACGAATTTCCCGATCGCGACACGTTTCCGAGGCAGGCCGGTTCGGTATCCGACCGTGCCCACGTGAAAACGATCGGCAACCACCATGGGGTCGATGGGTAGGTCGGGCAGAAAGTTTCTATAGTGGGTTTTGGGGCGCTTCGAAGCCTCGTTCCCATCTTCCAAACTGGTGAATGCGAGTATAGGAATTTCTCGATCAACGTGTGTTTCGGAGTCCCAGATGGTTGGGTGGCTGACCAATCTCTGCAGAGAGTTATTATGGTGGCTTCCGGGGAGCTTCAAACCCTCGATCTCGGCTTTCGAACTAGCTAAGCGGAACGCATGCATTCCCAACAAATGCGCGTTTCAGAGGCTTGGATGGATATACAACTGCCTAAACTTGAGAGAAAGTTATTATGGAGGCTTTCAGAGCTCTACAAACCCTCGATCTTATCTATTGAATTGGTGAAGCCGAGCACAGGGATTTCCCGATCGACGCGCGTTTCGAAGGCCCGGATGATTCAGGATCATAACCGACCCAACTAGAAAAATGATCGGCTTCTCCCATGGGGTGGTTGGGGGGGGGGGGACAGCACTATGTACAAGGCCCGAGAATGAGTTCCCCGCTATATAAAAGATCAGAGATTACTAGCGATTACAGCTTCATGTAGGTAAGCTACAGCGTGCAATCCGAATCGAGGACATGTTTTTGGATTTAGCTCATTGAAACGCGTGTTTCGAAGGATAGGATTGTTGGGAGATTTCCTGCACTTTACAAAATTGTTTCATTGTGGCTTCCACGGCGCTCGGAACCCTTGATTTTAGCTTTTGAATTGGCAAAGCTGACTCTCGGAATTAACTCTCGTTTCGGAGGCACGAACGGTTTGTTGTCTAACAAAACTAGGTAGAAATTTACTATGGTGATTCTCTAGCTGCTTCGAACCATCAATCTCGGCTTCTGAATTTGCGAAGCCAAATGTCCAAATTTCCAAATCAACACACATTTCGGAGGCTTAGACGATTTGGTATCGTGATCGGGCCAGTGTGAAAACAATCGACTGTGCCCAGGCAGTTGGGTTGGGAGGGCGATGCCCAAACTCGGTGGAAAGTTACTATGGTGGGTTCCGGGGTGCTTCGACCCTCGATCCTATCTTTCAAATTGGCCATATGAATATATGAATTTCCCGACTAAGGATCGTTTTGGTGTCCCCGAAGGTTGGGCGGTTGCCTAATCTCATTGGAAAGTTTGGCTTCTAGGACATTCCAAACACTCGATCTCGGCTTCCGGACTGGCGAAGCCGAGCACATGAATTCTTGACAAATGCACATTTTGGAGAATCGAAATGATAGACAACTGCCTAAACATGATAGAAATTTACTATGGTGGCTTGAAGGGATCTCTAAACCCTCGAAAGTTACTATGGTGTATAGACAACGCGCGTTTCAAAGGCCCGGATGGTTCTGGATTGCGACTGGCCCAACTAGAAAAATGATCGGCTCCCCCATGGGGTGGGTGCCTAGGAGCAGGCACTATGTACTAGTCCCAAGAATGAATTCACCACCGTATGGCAGATCGGAGATTACTAGTGATTCAAACTTCATGTAGGTATGCTACAGCCTACAATCCGAACCAAGGATGGGTTTTTGGAGTTGGCTCACTAAAATGCGCATTTCGAAGGACAAGACTATTTGGGCTATTTCCACACAGAAAACTAATATTGTGGCTTCCGAGGCACTCCGAACCCACGATCTCGGCTTTCTAGTTGACAAAGCGGACTCCGGGAATTAACGCTCGTTACGGAGGCATGGACGGTTTGGCATCTAACCAAACAAGGTAGAAATTTACTATGATGGTTTCCTAGCTGCTCAGAGCCATCAATCTTGGATTTTAAATTTGCAAAACTAAGTGTACGAATTTCCCGATCAACGAGCGTTTCAGAGGCTCAGACGGTTCTGTATCGTGACCAGGCCAACATGAAAACGATCGGCTGCCCCCATGGGGCAGGTAGGTGGGGCGGTTGGTGCCCAAACTCGTTAGAAAGTCACTACCGTTTGTTGGGCGCTTCGAACCCTTGATCCCGACTTTTGAACTTGTGAATGCGAGTATAGGAATTTCCATATCAATGCGCATTTCGGAGTCCCGAAAGGTTGGGCGGCTACAAAATCTCGGCAGAGAGTTAATATGGTGGCTTCCGGGGCGCTCCAAACTGTCGATCTCGGCTTTCAAACTAGCAAAGCCATGCGCATGAATTCCCGATAAATGCACGTTTCGGAAGCTCAGATGGATAGACAACTGCCTAAACTCAATAGAAAGTTACTATGGTGGCTTGCCGGGATCTACGGAGCCTCGAAAGTTACTATGGTGGATAGGAAATGCGCGTTTCGGAGTCCTCAACGGTTGGGCGATTGTTCAATCTCGAAAGAGAGTTACTATGGTGGCTTCCAGGGAGCTCCAAACCCTCGATCTCGACTTCCGAACTGGCGAAGCCGAGCACATGAATTCCCGATAAATTCACGTTTCAAAGGCTCAGATGGATAGACAACTGCCTAAACTCGATAGAAAGATACTATGGTGGTTTTAGGGCTCTATGAACCCTAGAACTTATCTATTGAAATGGCAAATCCGTGTGTTGGGATTTCACGACCGATGCGCATTTCGATGGCCCAGATGATTCAGGATCATCACGTACTCGACCCGAGAATGAATTCACCACCGTATGAAAGATCAGAGATTACTAGCGATTCCGGCTTCATGTAGGTAAGCAAAAGCCTTCAGTCCTGACCGAGGACGGGTTTTGGAGTTAGCTCACTGAAACACTCGTTTCATAGGACATGACTGTTAGGCGATTTCCCACACTCTACAGAAAGTTACCGTTTTGGCTTCCGAGGTGCTCTGAGCCTTCGATTCCGGCTTTCGATTTGGCAAAGAAGACTCCTAGAATTAATGCTCGTTTCAGAGGCACGAACGGTTTGGCATCTAACAAAACTATGTAGAAATTTACTATAGTGGTTTCCTA
Organism: Allium sativum; assembly: GCA_030737875.1. Lineage (NCBI taxonomy): Eukaryota > Viridiplantae > Streptophyta > Magnoliopsida > Asparagales > Amaryllidaceae > Allium > Allium sativum. The sequence continues at coordinate 522,199,223 of CM060923.1, read as the reverse complement.
GCTACTCCCAACCATCAATCCTGAGTCCCGAAATTTTGAATCCAATTGTACTAATTTTTTGATAAATGCATGTTTCGAAGGCTCAGATGGTTTCGTATCGCAACCAGGCCAACGTGAAAATGATCAGTTGCCACCATGGGGCTGGTGGGTGGTGCCCAAACTCGGTAGAAAGTTACTATGGTGGGATCTAGGGCACGTCGAACCCTCGATCCCATGTTTCAAACTGGTTAATGTAAGTATAGAAATTTTCCAATCTACACGCATTTCGGAGTCCCCAACGGTTGGGCGGCTGCCCAATCTCGGCAAAGAGTTAATATTGTGGCTTCCAGGGAGCTCAAAACCCTCAATCTCGGATTCTGAACAGGTGAAGCCAAGCGCATGAATTCCCGATAAATGTGCGTTTCGGAGGCTTGGATGGATTGAAAACCGCCTAAACTCGACAGAAAGTTACTATGGTGGCTTACGGGGCTCTCCGAAACCTCTATCTATTTTTTGAATTGGTAAAGCCAACTATGTTAGGCTTTCCATTGCCGACACAACGAGAAAAACGATTGGCTTCCCCTAAGGGGTGGGTGGGTGGGAAAGGCACTGTGTACAAGGCCCGAGAATGAATTCACCACCATATGGAATATCAGAGATTACTAGAGATCTCGGCTTCATGCAGGTAAGCTACAACATGTGTAACACCCCACCTCCGCCAGTACCCCTCTTGCAAGTGGACTGACTTCGGAGGGGCGTTTGAATCAGGTAAACATGCAAAATGATATATCAAGGCAGAACAAGAACATATGTATATATGTAAACAGAGTAAATAACATAGATAAAACAGCGGAAGATTTAAACCATTTCAAAGCAAGTCTGGTACAACATAATATCAATTTTCCAAATAAACAAGTCTAGATAAAACAACATCATCTGAAAACAGAAATACATAAGTGCTATCCCCAAAATACGTGAGAACCATAGCTAGCTTCATGTAGAAAGCGTACATGAACTGAAATCCCATAAGCAAGTAATCCAAAATCCAAGCTAGGCTCCTGTATTCCCTCCTTGAGAACCTTGGGGGGGGGGAACTGAAGAAAAGAGGCGAAAGAAAACAGGTCAGTCAAAAAGACTGAGTAAGCCCTACTACAATCAATGTAAACTGGTAAAGTTAACTGGCATGAGCAGCAGGTATGAACATAAGGATACTAGCATGATGATTAACTAACAGGGTAGGTAAAGGTGTCATCGCATAATCAGGATTAAGGTTTTGCACCACAGGTGTACTAGCAAACTAACATGACTTGAATAAACAAGTATTGATCCCTTGGCCCAAGCTTTGGCCCAATAACATGAAGTGACCCCAATACGGGGTCCAAAGTGTAAACAAGAAGTGATCCCAGTGATCCTCAGGCCCAAGTTTTGGCCCACCATCAGGAATGACCCAAACCAAGGTCCAACTAGCACGGTCTAGTCGATCGGCTCCCTGTAAGCCTATCTCGTCAAGTGTTTGTGTCATACGGCCCAACTACGAAGTGTAGCTAAACTGTGCTATGTCCTCCCTAGGGTGTATCAAGTCCTAGGGTGTCAACCACCGACACAAACCAAGCACGCACAGTTTAAACCTACTGGTGCCCGTGCCTGCTTTTTCAATTCCGGACCATGTGCACGATCATGGCCCGCCTGAACCCACACCGGCGCACCTACTCAGCCGTCGTTTGGTCGCTTACATGGCATCCCAGTAATCGTGTCCCTCCCTAGCCTAGTCCCTAGGGTATCATGATACACCCAAGAGGGTTACTGGTGCAAAGGACCACGTAACTAGGGTTTCCTTAATGGCTTAAACGTGGTTAACCCAACTCATTCAAGTACCAATTTGGTTAAGTGTACCCAATGTTCATGACTTAACCCTACCAACCCATCATGTTTCATTGGTTAAGCATTCAAGCGGTCCATGACTTAACCCTACCATGTAGCATTAATTAATTTAATGCACCCAACCTCTCACATTAGACCTTGTTGTGGTTACTAGTTAGGCCGGGCGGGTCCGGGTAGGTTTACACCACAACTTAGTCTAACCTCGGGTCTCACGTGCAACATGACCAGCTACTCACATTGGGTCCTATTGCTTGTAGCCACTAGTTAAGCCGGTCGGTTCCGGGTAGGTTTATGCTACAAGCTCAACCCAACCTCGAGTTGGCCATTCTCATGTTTTCTAAGTGTCATGTCCATCACATTACAAGTTTTCAAGCAATTGGGTAGACCTAACTTAATAGGTAAATTCCCAATGGGTAGACCTAACTTAATAGGTAAATTCCCAAGCTTATGTTTTTATGTCTTTTAAATTTACCCAACCCCAAACGCAATCCCATCGCTTACATATCGCAATAGCGCATAAAGGATAGAAAGAAGGAACTTGGCATAATCATGACATAAAAGTGTTAAAGCCACAAGTTCAACATGGTGGCATATGAAATGTTCATGGGTTCACACACTTGCATATTACATTTTTAGGCCCAAAAAGCATGCATAACATGATAACATGAACCATATGACCATCCCAAACTTGCATAAACAAACTTGCATAACATATGACAACTTGTATATCATACTAGCATAAATAAACTTGCATAACATATGTCAACTTGCATATCATACTTGCGTAAACAAACTTGCATAACATATGTCAACTTGCATATCATACTTGCATAAACAAACTTGCATAACATATGTCAACTTGCATATCATATTTGCATAAACAAACTTGCATAACTTATGACAACTTGCATATCATACTTGCATAAACAAACTTGCATAACATATGTCAACTTGCATATCATACTTGCATAAACAAACTTGCATAACATATGTCAACTTGCATATCATACTTGCATAAACAAACTTGCATAATAAAACTTGCATAACTTATGACAACTTGCATATCATACTTGCATAAACAAACTTGCATAACATATGTCAACTTGCATATCATACTTGCATAAACAAACTTGCATAATAAAACTTGCATAACTTATGACAACTTGCATATCATGCATTTAACTTCAAAGTTCAAGTATGAGAGGAATAGGGCTTACAATGCTTGTGCGGACTCAAATGAGTATAGCAAATGTAAGAAATCCCTTATGCAACAAATTAAAACCCCAAAAATGCAAGCAAACTTGATCAAGACTCCTTCTTTATGATGCCAATAGAGAAACAAGACTTTAATGCAAGCTAAAGAGGATCATACAAGCCTAAATACACTTGTATGCATGGAAATCTCTTAGAAATTTGTTTAGGAATTGTATGAAGAGAGTGGAGGCCATGAGAGGTTTGATTTTGCCATAGTTTAGTTGTAGGATAGATTAATGATGATTTAGGGTAGGTTAGGGTCTTATTTATAGATTAGGCTAGTGATTTAGACCATAGGATTAAACCCTAGTGCTCATCACAACCCTCCAAATCGAATCTGGCCCCCAAGCTCAACACATTCTCAAAAATGGTGCACTAGGCAGACCTGGGCGTCTGAGCCAAGTCGACAGCCAAGTCGACAGGGCTGTCGACCTGGTCTGACCCAGTCGACTCCCAAGTCGACAGGGCTGTCGACTTGGGTACTGTGGCGGGAATTTTCCCGCCTGGCCCAACTCGCCCAATTTTTCCAATTTCAGGTTTGAATTTGAAATCTGTTTTTACCTTGGAATTTTCTGAAAACTTCGTTGGGCCTTAATCGGGTCATACGGACTCCGATTTTCGAAAACTCGGACTCTATTTCGCGTATTTTTCCGAGACGAACGCAATGGAATAGCCCGTTTCCCTTGATTCAGATTTTAGAATTAAATTCTGCCTCGATTTACGTTATAACAGGTTATTGAAAATACGGGTTGTTGCATTCTCCCCTCCTTAAAGGATTTCGTCCCCGAAATCTTCAAGTTAGGAAGAACGTATCCTACCATCCAACATCCATCTACTCAAAACATCATCCACGAGCAATCATTGTCCTTACAAGATTCTAAATGCTGGATGAACATATGCAAAGTTGTGTGTATATGTACTTATCTAATGCGAATATCATCAATGCAAATTATGTTAGTGAAATGAATCCATATGTATGCAATTTCTAACATAATGTATATTATCTATATGTGTGCACATAACATACACCCATATGCAACATCCATGTGATAACACACAATTTTCATCCATGAATAAGCATAAACACTCATGCATATGCAATATGAGGAGTGTGTGAGCCGATCTAGTGCCTAATCGTGTATAATGCATCCACGAGTAACCACTTGCAAACACTTGCAACCACTTGCAACCATCAAGCATAACATGTTTCAGACACATGTTTCAACCAAAGGATTTCTACCTAAGGTTCTCATGACAAGATTAACACGATAAACTAGATAAACAAGACAAACATGGATAACAAAAGAGATCGGGAGGATAAGCAAGATATACTCCTTTTGGATTACAAGAAATCCCTTCCTAACCCAACCCATATTCCATAAAAGCCCAAAAGGTTTAGTCAACCTAACGGACTCCTTCAAACCCTGACATGTATTACTAGCCAATAAGCCATACCTCCCGACAGAAATAGGACCGAAAATGGGACCGAGAGGATATACATAAAAAGATAATATGTGAGTAAGTTCCACAGGGAAACAAGGATCAAGGATATGCTCTAAAAAAGAGATATGATGCGCGTATCTAGCCTTCAGTCTTCTAAGTCACATTTCCTTGAGCTTAACTCCACTGTGCTTTGACCGTCTTTTTCATACTCTTCTATCATTCTTGGATTAAACATAACCATGACCTCATGGATTCGTGCATGCTCTCCAAAATTCACTAGTGAATCCTGGATCTCGTCTACTTACTATAAAGTATTCCACGCAGTAGAACTTTTCTTGGAAATACCAATCCATGTTGCCAATTGCTCTTACCAACAGGATTTTCTATAACTCATGCTTGAACGAAATGGGTCATCCGCCTGCGAATGGTAGGCTGTACTTAGATTCTGTTGCTTGCCCATGACTTCCCGTAGACTATCTCAAAACTTGACCGGTGAAGATTGAGTCATCGTTACAAACTATACCTTGCGGAACCTCGTGCAACCGCTTTATTTCTTGAAAGTAAACTGTCGCTAGCTATGATGCAATCCTTTCGCTCTTTACCGGAGTGGAATGAGCACTCTTCGTGAGTTTACCTACTATGACCCACATGCTCGTATTCCCTTTCCTTGATCTAGGCAGTCCATCCACGAAATCCTTCGTGACGCTTTACTACTTCCATTGCGGGGACCTCCAATGGATGTAATAGCCCACCGGTCTTTTTATGGCTTGGCCTTTAACCTGTTGGCCCAACATGCACCTTGGGACAAACTCGGCCACTTCCCTGTGTGATGTGCATCTTCAAGAGCCTTCTTTCTCTCATTGCGTCCTAGCTATCCCTTGTCATCTATAGCGAGGTGTCTTAACATCTCGCCTCGAATCAACTTGTCCATGATCTCGACTAACTGCGGGTCTTCTTTCTGTGAAGTCCCTACTTGATCCAGCAGGGTAGGTCTAAGCTCAAGGGACGCTAACTAACTAATTAAACTGAGAGAACTCTTACTTCAATTGTCCTCATCGGAGCTTTCCGGTCTTGAACCGCGACCATTTTAGCGGGATCCACCACTAAGCCTTGCTTAGAAACTATGTGCCCAAGAAATCTAACTTCTTTTCTCCAAAATGGCCTTTGGAGAACTTAGCCTTCAACTGATGTGCTATAAGCGTATCCATCACCTCCACGAGATGCCTTGCGTGCTCTTCCTCATCCTTAGAGAAGATCAGAATATCATCTACGAAGACCACGACAAACTTGTTCAAGAACTCCCTGAACACCCTACTCATCAAGTCCACCAAATATGAGGGTGCATTAGTCAAACCGAATGGCATGACCAGCCATTCTAAGAATCTATCTGGAGTTCTGAACGCAGCTTTGTCTATACTATCCTCAGCTATTCTGAGCTGATGGAATCCAGTAGCAAGATCAAGAGAGAAAAGATGTTCCTACAAGCTGATCAATCGGATCATCGATCCTTGGTAATGGTTGTCTATTCTTCTTGTTCAACTCACGATAATCAACACACGGGCGAAGCGAACTATCCACATTAGTAGCGAATACTACTAGAGCACCTTCCTCGGAAACGCTTCATCGAATGGAGTTCTTCTCAAGCAACTCCTTCTCTTGCTTACTTAGCTCCCGTCTCACGGGACCATGTGCCTTACCGGCCACATAACTGACTTGGCATTATCAATCAGATAAATGCGGAAATCTATCTCTCGTTTAGGGGTAACCCCCTTCACTTCACCCAAGATATCAGGATATTCTCGGACCACCCTCACCGATTGCAAACTATCGATAGACGAGTCGAGGGATTTAAGATAACACAACATGACGAGACTCATAGGGTTACTAGAAATTCCTAGGGTATTACCGAGGCGAGTCATGAGCCTCACAACCCTATGCTCAAAAATCAAGAATGGCTCCAAAACTGGACGACCAATCCATGGTCAAAATCAACTCATACCCCATGAAACCGAGAATACAAGCATCACACGAGAACTCTACACTAGAGATAGAGTTTTTCAAATCCACGTAGATAATAGACAAGTGGGCGAAAACCCCAATTGGATTTGAACCACACACGGGATCATAAACTAGACTAGTACTCAGGTGCAAATTTTCAACTAGATCAGATGAAATAAGCTACGCGATGCACCAAAATCAAACAAGGTATGAACAGGAAAATCAGAAATGTATACAAGGCTTTCAACAGAAATACTACCTCGATCGGGAACTGGAGCAGCATTGAGAGCATGAACTTGCCCTCTCGAAGGTGCAGCACGCTGAGTCTGAGCCTGGCCTTGCCCTTGCTTCTTCGGGCAATCCTTACTGAAATGTCCAGTCTCACCGCAGAAAAAGCATTCACCATTATTCCTTTTTCTCTTCCGACAATCCTTACTAAGATGCCCAACTGAACCGCAATAATGGCACTTCCTCTTGTTGTTCTTGCCCTTGTTCTTGTTCTTATTACCTTGACTGCTCTGACCGCTAGGATTACCCTGATTTCCTTTCCACTGGGAATCAGTCTTCTTGGCTTGAGTATCATTCATCTTGATCTCCTCCTTGTCACTCCTACTCTCTTCATTAAGTAGGGCCATATTCACCAAACTCTCAAAAGTTGCCCCCAAGGGTATATGAGTCATGGCCAAACCATGTAATGGCTCGTTTAATCCTAGAGCAAAGTATAGGGCCTTCTTCTGAGCTGTGTTAACTAAGTCTAAACTGACCTGAGCCAGTTGATTAAACTTATCTATGTATTCCCTAATAGTCATGTCCCCTTGCCTCAGTGATAGGAACCTTAGTCCAAACTTTCCCCGAAAGTCTTCCCAAGTCTCAATTGGCCTAGTAACGGTGGTGACCACCCACCAACGTGCAGCTTCTTCCTTTAACAACCACACTGCTAATAAAACCTTCCTACGGTCATCTATATTAAAGAAGGTAAAAAGATCTTCGGTTTCTTTCAACCAATTTCTGGCCTCTACATATGTCTTGGTTCCAATGAAATTCTTGCAACCCAACGCCCTAAAGTTCTTACAAATCTCCGCGAAATCCTCTTGTGGATGCTGAGGGGGAGGAGGAACATTAACTACTGGAGGAGGGGGAACATCAGTGGGGCCGGCCTCGGTCGCCCTAGCCTCAAAAAGTCTCCTATACAAAAAAGGTACGCGTACTCCCTCCGGAATGGCAAAGTTATTGGCCATACTGAAAACAAAGTAAAAGATAGATTCAAAATGGAGAAAAACGAAGGGATTTTGCTAATGGCTTTTTGGGGAATAGCCTTTAAAATAAACTAGACTTTTCTTTGGAAAATACTTTATACTTGGTTTTGAAAATAGTTTTCCAAAAGTTTTCTAAAGACCTTTTTGTTCCCTCTCGTAAACCATATGCTCTGATACCAAATGTAACACCCCACCTCCGCCAGTACCCCTCTTGCAAGTGGACTGACTTCGGAGGGGCGTTTGAATCAGGTAAACATGCAAAAAGATATATCAAGGCAGAACAAGAACATATGTATATATGTAAACAGAGTAAATAACATAGATAAAACAGCGGAAGATTTAAACCATTTCAAAGCAAGTCTGGTACAACATAATATCAATTTTCCAAATAAACAAGTCTAGATAAAACAACATCATCTGAAAACAGAAATACATAAGTGCTATCCCCAAAATACGTGAGAACCATAGCTAGCTTCATATAGAAAGCGTACATGAACTGAAATCCCACAAGCAAGTAATCCAAAATCCAAGCTAGGCTCCTGTATTCCCTCCCTGAGAACCTGGGGGGGGGGGGGGGAACGGAAGAAAAGAGGCGAAAGAAAACAGGTCAGTCAAAAAGACTGAGTAAGCCCTACTACAATCAATGTAAACTGGTAAAGTTAACTGGCATGAGCAGCAGGGATGAACATAAGGATACTAGCATGATGATTAACTAACAGGGTAGGTAAAGGTGTCATCGCATAATCAGGATTAAGGTTTTGCACCACAGGTGTACTAGCAAACTAACATGACTTGAATAAACAAGTATTGATCCCTTGGCCCATGCTTTGGCCCAATAACATGAAGTGACCCCAATACGGGGTCCAAAGTGTAAACAAGAAGTGATCCCAGTGATCCTCAGGCCCAAGTTTTGGCCCACCATCAGGAATGACCCAAACCAAGGTCCAACTAGCACGGTCTAGTCGATCGGCTCCCTATAAGCCTATCTCGTCAAGTGTCTGTGTCATACGGCCCAACTACGAAGTGTAGCTAAACTGTGCTAGGTCCACCCTAGGGTGTATCAAGTCCTAGGGTGTCAACCACCGACACAAACCAAGCACGCACAGTTTAAACCTACTGATGCCCGTGCCTGCTTTTTCAATTCCGGACCATGTGCACGATCATGGCCCGCCTGAACCCACACCGGCGCACCTACTCAGCCGTCGTTTGGTCGCTTACATGGCATCGCAGTAATCGTGCCCTTCCCTAGCCTAGTCCCTAGGGTATCATGATATACCCAAGAGGGTTACTATTGCAAAGGACCACGTAACTAGGGTTTCCTTAATGGGTTAAACGTGGTTAACCCAACTCATTCAAGTACCAAGTTGGTTAAGTGTACCCAAGGTTCATGACTTAACCCTACCAACCCATCGTGTTTCATTGGTTAAGCATTCAAGCGGTCCATGACTTAACCCTACCAACCCATCGTGTTTCATTGGTTAAGCATTCAAGCGGTCCATGACTTAACCCTACCATGTAGCATTAATTAATTTAATGCACCCAACCTCTCACATTAGACCTTGTTGTGGTTACTAGTTAGGCCGGGCGGGTCCGGGTAGGTTTACACCACAACTTAGTCTAACCTCGGGTCTCACGTGCAACATGACCAGCTATTCACATTGGGTCCTATTGCTTGTAGCCACTAGTTAAGCCGGTCGGTTCCGGGTAGGTTTATGCTACAAGCTCAACCCAACCTCGAGTTGGCCATTCTCATGTTTTCTAAGTGTCATGTCCATCACATTACAAGTTTTCAAGCAATTGGGTAGACCTAACTTAATAGGTAAATTCCCAATGGGTAGACCTAACTTAATAGGTAAATTCCCAAGCTTATGTTTTTATGTCTTTTAAGTTTACCCAACCCCAAACGCAATCCCATCGCTTACATATCGTAATAGCGCATAAAGGATAGAAAGAGGGAACTTGGCATAATCATGACATAAAAGTGTTAAAGCCACAAGTTCAACATGGTGGCATATGAAATGTTCATGGGTTCACACACTTGCATATTACATTTTTAGGCCCAAAAAGCATGCATAACATGATAACATGAACCATATGACCATCCCAAACTTGCATAAACAAACTTGCATAACATATGACAAATTGTATATCATACTTGAATAAATAAACTTGCATAACATATGTCAACTTGCATATCATACTTGCATAAACAAACTTGCATAACATATGTCAACTTGCATATCATATTTGCATAAACAAACTTGCATAATAAAACTTGCATAACTTATGACAACTTGCATATCATACTTGCATAAAAAAACTTGCATAACATATGTCAACTTGCATATCATACTTGCATAAACAAACTTGCATAACATATGTCAACTTGCATATCATACTTGCATAAACAAACTTGCATAATAAAACTTGCATAACTTATGACAACTTGCATATCATACTTGCATAAACAAACTTGCATAACATATGTCAACTTGCATATCATACTTGCATAAACAAACTTGCATAATAAAACTTGCATAACTTATGACAACTTGCATATCATGCATTTAACTTCAAAGTTCAAGTTTGAGAGGAATAGGGCTTACAATGCTTATGCGGACTCAAATGAGTATAGCAAATGTAAGAAACCCCTTATGCAACAAATTAAAACCCCAAAAATGCAAGCAAACTTGATCAAGACTCCTCCTTTATGATGCCAATAGAGAAACAAGACTTTAATGCAAGCTAAAGAGGATCATACAAGCCTAAATACACTTGTATGCATGGAAATCTCTTAGAAATTTGTTTAGGAATTGTATGAAGAGAGTGGAGGCCATGAGAGGTTTGATTTTGCCATAGTTTAGTTGTAGGATAGATTAATGATGATTTAGGGTAGGTTAGGGTCTTATTTATAGATTAGGCTAGTGATTTAGACCATAGGATTAAACCCAAGTTCTCATCTCAACCCTCCAAATCGAATCTGGCCCCCAAGCTCAACACATTCTCAAAAATGGTGCACTAGGCAGACCTGGGCGTCTGAGCCAAGTCGACAGTCAAGTCGACAGGGCTGTCGACCTGGTCTGACCCAGTCGACTCCCAAGTCGACAGGGCTGTCGACTTGGGTACTGTGGCGGGAATTTTCTCGCCTGGCCCAACTGGCCCAATTTTTCCAATTTCAGGTTTGAATTTGAAATCTGTTTTTACCTTGGAATTTTCTGAAAACTTCGTTGGGCCTTAATCGGGTCATACGGACTCCGATTTTCGAAAAATCGGACTCTATTTCGCGTATTTTTCCGAGACGAACGCAATGGCGTAGCCCGTTTCCCTTGATTCAGAATTAAATTCTGCCTCGATTTACGTTATAACAGGTTATTGAAAATACGGGTTGTTACAGAAAGAAATCCGGATCGAGGAAGGGTTTTGGAGTTAGCTCACTGAAACAAACGGTTCTAAGGATAGAACTGTTGGGCGATATCCTACACTTTACATATAGTTACAGTTGTGGCTTCTGAGGCGCTCTGGACCATCGATTTGGGCTTTCGAATTGGCAAAGGGGACTCCTGGAATTAACTCTCGTTTTAAAGGCATGAACGATTTGTTTGCTAACCAGTCTAGGTAGAAATTTACTATGGTTGTTTCCAAGCTACTCCGAACCATAAATCTCGGCTTCCGAATTTGCGATGCCAAGTGTACAAATTTCCCTATCAACGTGCATTTTGGATGCTCGGACGGTTCTGTAATGCGGCTGGGCCAATGTGAAAAACATCAGCTGCTTCCATGAGGTAGGTGAGTTGAGAGGGCGGTGCCGAAACTTGGTAGAAAGTTACTACATTGGGTTCCATGGATCTTGTAACAACCCGTATTTCAATAACATGTTAAAACGAGAATCAAGGCAGAATTTAGTAAAACGGGCTATGCCATTGCGTTCGTCTCAGAAAAATAAGCGAAATAGAGTCCGAGTATTCGAAAATCGGAGTCCGTATGACCCGGTTAAGGCCCAAAGAAGTTTTCGGGAAATTTGAATTTCGAAACATGCAGAAATGGGGCCAGGCGGGAAAATTCCCGCCCAGACAAGTCGACAGGCATGTCGACAGGAATGTCGATAGGCATGTCGACAGGCATGTCGATAGGCATGTCGACAGGTCTGTCGACTTGCCCTGTCGGCTGATTCTGATCTGGTGCACCTATTTTCTATCTTGGCTAGGTTTTTGGGCCTGGTTTGAAATCTGACGGTTCAGGTTGGTCCTAGGGTTAATCTAAGGGCCTAAAACTATCATAATCTCTATAAAAAGACCCTAAACCTACCCCTAAACCCTCATTATTCACTCATGTAACTAAACTATGGCCAAATTTCTACTCTCATGGCCTCCATCTCAAATCCCTAGAGCCTATGCATTCAAATCGGGTTCAAATCAAAAGGTGCAAGCTTGCTACACCAAATAGAGGCCAAATCAACATTGCTATGCGAGTTTCATGAAGGTTCTTCTTCAAAGGAGCCACCTTTCTTCGTCAAGATGATGCATGACCCCTTTGCTAAGCCTTGCCTAAGTAAGTTCTAGCTACTTTTAGATGGAAACGGTAGTTTTGATAATGACATGGGATAAAATGAGGCTAAACATGATTATGCGAACCTATATGAACCTTACCTTGCCTCTTGTGTTCATGTTTATGATTTTAGGCCATGTGAGTGACTTAATCATGCCTCTCATGCTATGCATAACCTAGTTTATCTTGCAAGTTTGGATCTTTATGCATGAAATGCTAGCATGAACCTTTAGGAACCACTTTACTTGTGAAACATTGGCTAAGACAAGATTTTGGGGCTTATGCATGTTTATGAACCCAAACCCCTTATGCTAACATGCATGTTTGTGGCCAAATCCTTTATGAGATTATGCATGCTCGTGGCCAATCCCCTCTTTTAAGTTGTGCATGTTTATGGCCAAACCCTTTGTGATAATATGCATGTTTGTGGCCAAATTACCTTATGACACTATGCATGTTTATGGCCAATCCCTTTATGATGTTATGCATGTGGAAGCCAAGCCCTTTTTGGCATCATGCATGTTTTGAGACCAATATGTGACATAGTATCCTTACTATGTTGACTCGCTTTGCTTGCGTTGGGAAAACACGATTTTGGGTAGTTAGATAAACATGAACATGTCGCAAAATCTTAACTTGAATATGACATGTGTTTATACTTGAAAATATGACTTGAAAGATAACATGGAGGTTGGCATGTAAGTATGCATAAAAACATGAGCTTGGGAATTTACCTATTAAGTTAGGTCTACCCTTTGGGAATTTACCTATTAAGTTAGGTCTACCCAAATGCTTGAAAACTTGTAACATGTTTTGGAAACATGATGAACTTAGATAATATAAGTATGGCCAACTCGAGGTTGGGTTGAGTTTGCAACGTAAAACTACCCGGAACCGACCGGCCTAACTAGTAGTTGCAAACAATAGGACCCAATGTGAGAAGTTGGTCATGTCGCGCTTAAGACCCGAGGTTAGACTAGGTTGTGGTGTAAATCTACCCGGACCCGCCCGGCTTAACTAGTAACCACAACAAGGTCTAATGTGAGAGGTTGAGGGTGCATTAATTAAATTAATGCCACATAATAGGGTTAAGTTAATTTGATTAATGAGGCTTAACCAAATATGATATGGACAAATGGGTTAAGTAATTTGATTAGGCTAATGATACTTAACAAAACATGATAAGCTTGGGTAGGTTAAGCAACTTGATTTGCCTAATGACACTTGACCATTTTTATACGACTAGTGGACGGGATTAAGTTAACCAACACTTAATCAATCCAACACGATAACGTGATAAGGTTAAGTAAATTTTCTTAATGACACTTAACCGTATAATACAGTTAATGGATGGGGTTAAGATTAGGCTTAACTAATCTAAACCTGGTAATCGGGTGGGGTTAAGTTAGCCTAGACTTAATTAATCCAACTTGGTAATTTAATGGGGTTAAGTTAAACACTTAACTAATTTAACACGATGATTTGATGAGGTTAAGTGACCTATACTTAACCAATCTAACTCGTTAATTTGATGAGGTTAAGTTAATCTATACTTAACCAATCTAACGTGAAAACATGATAAGGCTAAGTCACGAATCACTTGAATACGCTTGACCGATTTGATGACAAGGTCAAGTTAAATTATATAATTAACCAATCTAAAATGATAATTAGACGAGGTTAAGTCATGGATTCCTTGATATACTTAACCAACTTGACACATGGTTTGTAGGGTTAAGTCTTGGACTTGTATACTTAGCCAATTTTGACATGGTTGGTAGACGGGCTAAGTTATGAACTTAAGTGACACTTAACCCATTAGATAAACCCTAATTCGGAGGATTAGGTAAATAACCATAGTTAACAAGGATTATGGAAATAAGGCTAAGTGGTAAACCTTAGTTAAGGGAAACTAAGTAATAATTCTTAGTCAAGGAAATTTGGACCATTTCTTAGATAGATTAGCAACCCGATACGTTAGGTCAACGTTTAAGTATGCGTGTAGGAGCTGGCTATCTGATTTAGATAAAGGCTCCAACGAACTGGGTAACGAAGCAGCGGCTTCGGGGAACGTGAGGATATTCTTGGGATCCCTCTGTGAGCTGCCAGGTCATTATACTAGGCTCACGAGAGGTTGAGGTCTGCGGTAGAAGAACCAAGAATATGCCTTGGTTGCTATGCGAGCGACCTAAAGACTGGGGTGGATAGCAGTGAGTCGACGAATACATAAGGTGCCCGAGATAGCAAGTTCGTCGATCATCTACCATCTTGAGTCAAGCGTGTACGTACGGAAAGGCAGGGAACACCCAACAGACCATAATTGCTATCTAATTATGGGTGAGGTAGGCCGTAGGATGTGGGCTGGCCGGAGTGTAGTTCTCATGCAAGATTTTCTCTTGTGTTGCCTTTCACTAGTTGAGGGAGGGGTCTCGTAGGACCATAGCCACGTGTAGAAAAGCAGACCTTAGCATCTGCATCGGCAGATAAATCTAAAGCTCCCGACCGAGTCCTGTATTTCTTGTTTTGGCCGGTGACAGGACTCGGATGGCACGATGTGATACATGTGCATCCAGTTATAGAAAAACGATTCACGATGAATGCGTGGGAAAAAGGGCGCGGTTGAGGGTTAGCGTAATCCCTAGTGGCCTAGGTGGTTTAACCCAAACCGAAATACGAAAGCGTGCAATAGGTAAGCGTAATCCCTAGTGGTGCTAGGTGGCGTAAGTCCTAGTAGTTCAAACGATGATTCATATGGAAGAGCCTAGCTAGAACAAGGGTGATAGTCCAAACGATTTCAAGGATAATTCGACTCGAGGAAGCCCGTACGAGGTACGGCAAAGGACTGAACTTATATACATGGAAAGAAACATATGATTTGAGTAACCTATATATGCGATATATTAGGTTGACATGGACCATTACACGACTTTGAGCAAGGGACATTCATGGTTAACACATGACGCGGGTAGGGATACTAGTACGAGAGGTGCAGAGCAAATATACATGTTAGAACTAGGAATAATATACATAATAGATACCGTGGGATGTTAGACGGGGTAGATACCTTGGGATAATGTACTCGATAGAAATCTGACGATGTGGTACCTTGACTTATCATAACACCGTAGTATATCATGATACCTTAGTTTACCTTGCCGCAGTAGTTCAACCGGCTACCCTGGTTTATCTGTCTTGTAGTTATCCTTATGTTTACTTTCAGTTTATGCATGTCATGTTACCTTTACCTGTTTTTATACTGGAAGTAGATAGGACTTACTCAGTCTTTTTGACTGACCCGTTTTGTTTCGCCTCTTTTCTTCCGTTTCCCCCCCAGGTTTCAGGGAGGAAACAATGCTGTTTAGTACTGACTTCTTCTGCTTGAAGGTCATCATGGATGGCTTGGACTTCTCTTGGCTATGGCTACTTTACAGTTTTACTTGGGGAATAATTTATTAAAAAGTCTTTATGCTTCTTTACTATTGCAAGACAGGTTTTGATGTACTCTGATGTAAAAGGCTTTAGACCTTATTTATTCATGTTTATGAAAGTTTGATTTTACTTCCGCTATTTATATATGTTATGTCTTGTGATATTTCTGTGCATGTTTACCAATAATGCCCCTCTAAAGCTAGTGCATTCCTTTGCGAGTGACCCTAGCGGAGGCGGGGTGTTACATTTGGTATCAGAGCAGAAGGTTACCAGACTGGGCAAAAGTTTTTAAAGACCTTCTGAAAACTATTTGAAAATCGTTTACAAAGAAGCATTTTTCAAGAAAATTTTCTTTTAAAAGAAAAAGGCTATTCCCCAAAGGCCATTAGCACTATCCTTGTTTCCTTAATTGAGTCTCTTTTCCTTTCTTTCCTCCATCTGTAGTCACAGTAGTTTTAACTGCGACTAGTCTTTTCTAGCTACGTAAGTGTTTCCCGTACGATGGAGGTGGTTCTCGAGAGACCATTGCAGAGTTATACAAGAAAGGATAGTGAGAAAGAGGATAAAGGATATGAGCTTATGGGTGAGCAACGTGTTGGTATGGCTTAGTCCTCAAAGGAGGGAGAAAGATGAACAATGAAACCCATGACGAGAGGGTACCTTTGGCATCGTGAAACGGGGCAGATAGTTAAGTATCATGGAACAAGGACAAGATCATTCGGAGGGCAATAGTATGCTCTCATTTCTAGGGTACCTCAGAAGGAGGGTAACGATCTTGTTAAAGGTTTAGCTTTTCTTCTCTATCATCCTGTTGGGACTTTGTTTTCATCACCGCATCTTTTAAGCCCGCTTCGATAGTTGAGTCTCTGCACCTTAGTACTAGCGTAGTAAAGGATCCCGTTTTGTCTCAAGTCCTATTGGAAGATCGGTCCATTTACTCATGACTTGTTTTGGATTTGAGAATGACATGCCTCGGTTATGGATGGATTCTAGGGATGAAGTGGTTATCCAGTAAGGGGTGCCACTCTCGGTTTTGATAGAAGGGTAGTTAGACTCTTGACTAGCCCTCGAAGTCTCGTGCAACCTTTTGGGTTCGGTCATGATTAGTTACCTAGAATCCCTTGATACCTTTATTGGAAATTTGAAGCCTGATCGAGTGGGTTCACCGATAAGACGGATGGTTTATTTCACTTATGCATGGGTTATGGAAATCACCCTAGTAAGTGCACTTGATAACCCGGTTGGCATCTGTTTACTTTCAAGAGAAAGTTCTACTACATGGAATACCTTATGGTACGAGGTCCGAGATTCACTAGTGAATTTTGGAAAGCTTGCATGAGATCATGAGTACGCAGTCATGTTTGCGCTAAGTGTGCGAGTGGAACGAAAGGTGACGAAGAAATGAGTTCCAACTCATGTTATGGAAACAGGAAATAAGAAGCTGCGTAATCGTGAAGAAAAAGGGGCGGTCAAGGCACGATGGAACTAAGCTCAAGGTAATGCGACTCAGGAGACTGAAGACTAAATGCGTGCATGATATCTCTTTTGGGAATATATCCTCGATCCCTGTTTTTCTGTTGAGCTTGCTTGTAGGCTATCTTTTATGGATATCCTCTCGGTCCTGTTACAAACCCCGTACGGAGTTTGTTTTGTTTATCTTCTCGACCCTGTTTCAGGGAATCTTAGGTAGAACCCTATGGATGTAAACATGTATTTGAAACATGTTATGATTGATATGGTTGCAAGTGGTTGCAAGTGGTTGCTCGTGGATGCGCGAATACACATTAGATACTAGCTCGACTCGGTCACATTTCATATTGCATATGCACGAGTATCTATACTTGTTTATGGATGAAATCGAATGTATTATCATGCGGTTTTTGCATATGAATGAATGATTGTGCATGCATATAGTATCTATATGACTAGGACTATTTGCATACATGTTGGATTCATGGCACTATACATATTTTGCATTAGAAAGATTATTCAGGCCTGATCATTAGCATTAGCTAAGGAACATGTACACACACGTTTTGCATATATTCATACAGCATTAGAAATCTTCTAAGGACAATGGTTGCTTGTGGATGATGTTTTGAGTAGATGGATGATGGATGGTAGGATATGTACTTCCTAACTTGGAGATTTCGGGGACGAAATCCTAAAAGGTGGGGAGAATGTAACAACCCGTATTTCAATAACATGTTAAAACGAGAATCAAGGAAGAATTTAGTAAAACGGGCTATGCCATTGCGTTCGTCTCGGAAAAATACGCGAAATAGAGTCCGAGTTTTCGAAAATCGGAGTCCGTATGACCCGGTTAAGGCCCAAAGAAGTTTTCGGGAAATTTGAATTTCAAAACATGCAGAAATGGGGCCAGGCGGGAAAATTCCCGCCCAGACAAGTCGACAGGCATGTCGACAGGCATGTCGACAGGGCTGTCGACTTTCCCTGTCGGCTGATTCTGATCTGGTGCACCTATTTTCTATCTTGGCTAGGTTTTTGGGCCTGGTTTGAAATCTGACGGTTCAGGTTGGTCCTAGGGTTAATCTAAGGGCCTAAAACTATCATAATCTCTATAAAAAGACCCTAAACCTACCCCTAAACCCTCATTATTCACTCATGTAACTAAACTATGGCCAAATTTCTACTCTCATGGCCTCCATCTCAAATCCCTAGAGCCTATGCATTCAAATCGGGTTCAAATCAAAAGGTGCAAGCTTGCTACACCAAATAGAGGCCAAATCAACATTGCTATGCGAGTTTCATGAAGGTTCTTCTTCAAAGGAGCCACCTTTCTTTGTCAAGATGATGCATGACCCCTTTTCTAAGCCTTGCCTAAGTAAGTTCTAGCTACTTTTAGATGGAAACGGTAGTTTTGATAATGACATGGGATAAAATGAGGCTAAACATGATTATGCGAACCTATATGAACCTTACCTTTCCTCTTGTGTTCATGTTTATGATTTTAGGCCATGTGAGTGACTTAATCATGCCTCTCATGCTATGCATAACCTAGTTTATCTTGCAAGTTTGGATCTTTATGCATGAAATGCTAGCATGAACCTTTAGGAACCACTTTACTTGTGAAACATTGGCTAAGACAAGATTTTGGGGCTTATGCATGTTTATGAACCCAAACCCCTTATGCTAACATGCATGTTTGTGGCCAAATCCTTTATGAGATTATGCATGCTCGTGGCCAATCCCCTCTTTTAAGTTGTGCATGTTTATGGCCAAACCCTTTTTGATAATATGCATGTTTGTGGCCAAATTACCTTATGACACTATGCATGTTTATGGCCAATCCCTTTATGATGTTATGCATGTGGAAGCCAAGCCCTTTTTGGCATCATTCATGTTTTGAGACCAATATGTGACATAGTATCCTTACTATGTTGACTCGCTTTGCTTGCGTTGGGAAAACACGATTTTGGGTAGTTAGATAAACATGAACATGTCGCAAAATCTTAACTTGAATATGACATGTGTTTATACTTGAAAATATGACTTGAAAGATAACATGGAGGTTGGCATGTAAGTATGCATAAAAACATGAGCTTGGGAATTTACCTATTAAGTTAGGTCTACCCTTTGGGAATTTACCTATTAAGTTAGGTCTACCCAAATGCTTGAAAACTTGTAACATGTTTTGGAAACATGATGAACTTAGATAATATAAGTATGGCCAACTCGAGGTTGGGTTGAGTTTGCAACGTAAAACTACCCGGAACCGACCGGCCTAACTAGTAGTTGCAAACAATAGGACCCAATGTGAGAAGTTGGTCATGTCGCGCTTAAGACCCGAGGTTAGACTAGGTTGTGGTGTAAATCTACCCGGACCCGCCCGGCTTAACTAGTAACCACAACAAGGTCTAATGTGAGAGGTTGAGGGTGCATTAATTAAATTAATGCCACATAATAGGGTTAAGTTAATTTGATTAATGAGGCTTAACCAAATATGATATGGACAAATGGGTTAAGTAATTTGATTAGGCTAATGATACTTAACAAAACATGATAAGCTTGGGTAGGTTAAGCAACTTGATTTGCCTAATGACACTTGACCATTTTTATACGACTAGTGGACGGGATTAAGTTAACCAACACTTAATCAATCCAACACGATAACATGATAAGGTTAAGTAAATTTTCTTAATGACACTTAACCGTATAATACAGTTAATGGATGGGGTTAAGATTAGGCTTAACTAATCTAAACATGGTAATCGGGTGGGGTTAAGTTAGCCTAGACTTAATTAATCCAACTTGTTAATTTAATGGGGTTAAGATAAACACTTAACTAATTTAACACGATGATTTGATGAGGTTAAGTGACCTATACTTAACCAATCTAACTCGTTAATTTGATGAGGTTAAGTTAATCTATACTTAACCAATCTAACGTGAAAACATGATAAGGCTAAGTCACGAATCACTTGAATACGCTTGACCGATTTGATGACAAGGTCAAGTTAAATTATATAATTAACCAATCTAAAATGATAATTAGACGAGGTTAAGTCTTGGATTCCTTGATATACTTAACCAACTTGACACATGGTTTGTAGGGTTAAGTCTTGGACTTGTATACTTAGCCAATTTTGACATGGTTGGTAGACGGGCTAAGTTATGAACTTAAGTGACACTTAACCCATTAGATAAACCCTAATTCGGAGGATTAGGTAAATAACCATAGTTAACAAGGATTATGGAAATAAGGCTAAGTGGTAAACCTTAGTTAAGGGAAACTAAGTAATAATTCTTAGTCAAGGAAATTTGGACCATTTCTTAGATAGATTAGCAACCCGATACGTTAGGTCAACGTTTAAGTATGCGTGTAGGAGCTGGCTATCTGATTTAGATAAAGGCTCCAACGAACTGGGTAACGAAGCAGCGGCTTCGGGGAACGTGAGGATATTCTTGGGATCCCTCTGTGAGCTGCCAGGTCATTATACTAGGCTCACGAGAGGTTGAGGTCTGCGGTAGAAGAACCAAGATTATGCCTTGGTTGCTATGCGAGCGACCTAAAGACTGGGGTGGATAGCAGTGAGTCGACGAATACATAAGGTGCCCGAGATAGCAAGTTCGTCGATCATCTACCATCTTGAGTCAAGCGTGTACGTACGGAAAGGCAGGGAACACCCAACAGACCATAATTGCTATCTAATTATGGGTGAGGTAGGCCGTAGGATGTGGGCTGGCCGGAGTGTAGTTCTCATGCAAGATTTTCTCTTGTGTTGCCTTTCACTAGTTGAGGGAGGGGTCTCGTGGGACCATAGCCACGTGTAGAAAAGCAGACCTTAGCATCTGCATCGGCAGATAAATCTAAAGCTCCCGACCGAGTCCTGTATTTCTTGTTTTGGCCGGTGACAGGACTCGGTTGGCACGATGTGATACATGTGCATCCAGTTATAGAAAAACGATTCACGATGAATGCGTAGGAAAAAGGGCGCGGTTGAGGGTTAGCGTAATCCCTAGTGGCCTAGGTGGTTTAACCCAAACCGAAATACGAAAGCGTGCAATAGGTAAGCGTAATCCCTAGTGGTGCTAGGTGGCGTAAGTCCTAGTAGTTCAAACGATGATTCATATGGAAGAGCCTAGCTAGAACAAGGGTGATAGTCCAAACGATTTCAAGGATAATACGACTCGAGGAAGCCCGTACGAGGTACGGCAAAGGACTGAACTTATATACATGGAAAGAAACATATGATTTGAGTAACCTATATATGCGATATATTAGGTTGACATGGACCATTACACGACTTTGAGCAAGGGACATTCATGGTTAACACATGACGCGTGTAGGGATACTAGTACGAGAGGTGCAGAGCAAATATACATGTTAGAACTAGGAAGAATATACATAATAGATACCGTGGGATGTTAGACGGGGTAGATACCTTGGGATAATGTACTCGATAGAAATCTGACGATGTGGTACCTTGACTTATCATAACACCGTAGTATATCATGATACCTTAGTTTACCTTGCCGCAGTAGTTCAACCGGCTACCCTGGTTTATCTATCTTGTAGTTATCCTTATGTTTACTTTCAGTTTATGCATGTCATGTTACCTTTACCTGTTTTTATACTGGAAGTAGATAGGACTTACTCAGTCTTTTTGACTGACCCGTTTTGTTTCGCCTCTTTTCTTCCGTTTCCCCCCCAGGTTTCAGGGAGGAAACAATGCTGTTTAGTTCTGACTTCTTCTGCTTGAAGGTCATCATGGATGGCTTGGACTTCTCTTGGCTATGGCTACTTTACAGTTTTACTTGGGGAATAATTTATTAAAAAGTCTTTATGCTTCTTTACTATTGCAAGACAGGTTTTGATGTACTCTGATGTAAAAGGCTTTAGACCTTATTTATTCATGTTTATGAAAGTTTGATTTTACTTCCGCTATTTATATATGTTCTGTCTTGTGATATTTCTGTGCATGTTTACCAATAATGCCCCTTTAAAGCTAGTGTATTCCTTTGCGAGTGACCCTAGCGGAGGCGGGGTGTTACAGATCTTCAAACCCTCGATCTCATCTTTCGAACTAGATTAAGCAATTATAGGAATTTCCCGATCAACGCATGTTTCAGAGTCTCCGAAGGTTGGGCGGCTGCTTAGTCTGGGCAGAGAGTTACTATGGTGGCTTCTGGGGCGCTCCAAACCCTCGATCTCGGCTTTGAACTGGCGAAGCTGAGCACTTCAATTCTAGAAAAATATGCGGTTCGGAGGCTCTGATGGATAGACAACTGCCTAAATCCCGCATAAAGTTACTATGGTGGATTTCAGGGCTCTCCGAGCCCTCGATCTTATCTTTAGAATTGGCAAACCTGAGCATTGGGATTTCCCGATCGATGCACGTTTCGGAAGCTCGGACGGTTACAGATCATGACCGGCCCAACTAGGAAATGACCAGCTCCCTCCTTGGGGTGGGTGTATGGGGCAGGATCTATGTACAAGTCCCGAGAATGAATTCACTCTCGTATGGCAGATCAAAGATTACTAGCCATTATAGCTTCATGTAGGTAAGCTACAACCTATAATCTGAACTGAGGATGTGTTACTGGAGTTAGATCAATGAAATGCACGTCTTAAAGGACAAGACTATTAGGCGATTTCCCACACTCGGCAGAAAGTTGGCATTGTGGCTTCCGAGGTGCTCCGAACCCTCGATTTCAGTTTTCGAACTGGAAAAGAGGACTCCTCGAATTAGTGGTCATTCCAGAGGCATAGACAGTTTGGCATATAATCAAACAAGGTAGAAATTTACTATTGTGATTTCCTATTTGCTCCGAACCATCAATACTGGCTTCCGAATTGCAAAGCCAAGTGTACGAATTTCTAGATCGCGACACATTTCCGAGGCAGGCCGGTTCTGTATCCGACTGTGCCAATGTGAAAACGATCGGAAACCACCATGGGGCGGGTGTGTAGGTCGGGCAGAAAGTTTCTATAGTGGGTTCTAGGGCGCTTCGAAGCCTCATTCCCATCTTCCAAACTGGTGAATGCGAGTATAGGAATTTCTCGATCAACGTGTGTTTCGGAGTCCCAGATGGTTGGGTGGCTGACCAATCTCTGCAGAGAGTTATTATGGTGGCTTCCGGGGAGCTCCAAACCCTCGATCTCAGCTTTCGAACTAGCGAAGCGGAACGCATGCATTCCTGACAAATGTGCCTTTCAGAGGCTTGGATGGATAGACAACTGCCTAAACTTGAGAGAAAGTTATTATGGTGGCTTTCAGAGCTCTACGAACCCTCTATCTTATCTATTGAATTGGTGAAGCCGAGCATAGGGATTTCCCGATCGATGCGCGTTTCGATGGCCCGGACGATTCAGGATCATAACCAACCCAACTAGAAAAATGATCGGCTTCTCCCAAGGGGTGGCTGGGTGGGGGCCAACACTATGTACAAGGTCCGAGAATGAGTTCCCCGCTATATGAAAGATCGGAGATTACTAGCGGTTATAGCTTCATGTAGGTAAGCTACAACGTGCAATCCGAATCGAGGACATGTTTTTGGATTTAGCTCATTGAAACGTGTGTTTCGAAGGATAGGATTGTTGGGCGATTTCTTGCACTCTACAAAATTGTATCGTTGTGGCTTCCGCGGCGCTCGGAACCCTTGATTTTAGCTTTTGAATTGGCAAAGCTGACTCCCGGAATTAACTCTCGTTTCGGAGGCACGAACGGTTGATTGTCTAACAAAACTAGGTAGAAATTTACTATGGTGATTCTCTAGTTGCTTCGAACCATCAATCTCGGCTTCTGAATTAGCGAAGCCAAATGTCCGAATTTCCAAATCAACACACATTTCGGAGGCTTAGACGATTTGGTATCGTGATCGGGCCAGTGCGAAAACAATCGACTGCGCCCAGGCAGTTGGGTTGGGAGGGCGATGCCCAAACTCGATAGAAAGTTACTATGGTGAGTTCCGGGGTGCTTCGACCCTTGATCCTGTCTTTCAAACTGGCCATGTGAGTGTATGAATTTCCCGACTAAGGATCGTTTTGGAGTCCCCGAAGGTTGGGCGGTTGCATAATCTCGTTGGAAAGTTTGGCTTCTAAGGCATTCCAAACACTCGATCTCGGCTTCCGGACTGGCGAAGCCGAGCACATGAATTCCTGACAAATGCACATTTTGGAGAATCGAAATGATAGACAACTGCCTAAACATGATAGAAAGTTACTATGGTGGCTTGCAGGGCTCTCTAAACCCTCGAAAGTTACTATGGTGGATAGACAACGCGCGTTTCAAAGGCCCGGACGGTTCTGGATTGCGACTTGCCCAACTAGAAAAATGATTGGCTCCCCCATGGGGTGGGTGCCTAGGGGCAGGCGCTATGTACTAGTACCAAGAATGAATTCACCACCGTATGGCAGATCGGAGATTACTAGTGATTCGAACTTCATGTAGGTATGCTATAGCCTACAATCCGAACCAAGGATGGGTTTTTGGAGTTAGCTCACTAAAATGTGTGTTTCGAAGGACAACACTATTGGGCTATTTCCACACAAAAAACTAATATTATGGCTTCCGAGGTGCTCCGAACCTACGACCTCGGCTTTCCAGTTGACAAAGCGGACTCCGGGAATTAACGCTCGTTACAGAGGCATAGACGGTTTGGCATCTAACCAAACAAGGTAGAAATTTACTATGGTGGTTTCCTAGCTGCTCAGAGCCATCAATCTTGGCTTTTAAATTTGCAAAACTAAGTGTACGAATTTCCCGATCAACGAGCATTTCATAGGCTCGGACGATTCCGTATCGTGACCAGGCCAACATGAAAACGATCGGCTGCCCCCATGGGGTAGGTAGGTGGGGCGGTTGGTGCCCAAACTCGTTAGAAAGTTACTACCATTTGTTGCGCGCTTCGAACCCTTGATCACGACTTTCGCACTTGTTAATGCGAGTATAGGAATATCCCGATCAAAGCGCGTTTCAGAGTCCCTGACGGTTGGGCGGATGCCCAATCTCAACAGAGGGTTACTACGGTGGCTTCCAGGGCAATCCAATCCCTCAATCTCGGCATCCGAAATGGCAAAGGCGAGCACATGAATTTATGATAAATGTGCTTAATGGAGGCTCGGAAGGATAGACAACTGCCTAAATTTGGAAAAAACTTACTATAGTGGCTTTCGGGGCTCTCTGAACCATCAATCTTATCTACTGAATTGATAAAGCTAACTACAGGGATTTCTCGATCGATGCGCGTTTCGGAGGCCTAGACGGTTTTGTATCGCGACCGACCTAACTGGAAAAACGATCTGCTCTCTTATGGGATGGGTTGAGGGGGTAGGCGATGTTTACATGGCCCGAGAATGTATTCACCGCCGTATGGAAGATTTGAGATTATTAGTGATACCGACTTCATGCAGGTAAGCTACAACCTGCAATCCGAACCGAGGACGGGTTTTTGGAGTTAGCTCCCTGAAAAAGTGTGTTTCGAAGGATAGGATTGCTGGGTGATTTCCAACAATCTACCGAAAGTTACCATTGTGGCTTCCAAGGCTCCCCAAACCCTCAATTTCGGCTTTTGAATTGGCAAACAGACTCCTGGAATTAACGCTCGTTTCAGAGGAATAAACGGTTTGGCGTCAAACCAAACAAGGTAGAAATTTACTATGGTCATTTTCTAGCTACTCTAAAACATCAATCTTCGCTTCCAAATTTGCGAAGTAGGGTGTACGAATTTCCCGAGCAATGTGCATTTCAGAGGCTCGGACGGTTCCGTTTCACGACCAGGCCAACGTGAAAACGATCGGCTGCCACCATGGGGCAGGTGGGTTAGGAGGGTGGTGCCCGAACTTCGTAGAATGTTATTATGGTGCGTTCCGGGGCGCTTAGAATCCTTGATCCAATCTTTCAAACTGGCGAATGCTATTATTGGAATTTTCCAATCAACGTGCAATACGGAGTCCCCGGCAGTTGGGCGGCTGCCCAATGTTGGTAGAGAATTATTATGGTGGGTTCCGGGGTAATTCAAACTCTTAATCTCGGCTTTCGAACTGGCGAAGACGAGCGCATGAATTCCCTATAAATGCGAGTTTCGGAGTTTCAAATGGAAGAACAACCTCCTAAAATCGAAAAAAAAATTACTAATGTGGATTTCGGGGCTCTCTGAACCCTCGATCTTATCTTTTGAATTGGCAAAGCCAACTGCAGGGATTTTCGGTTCGACGCGCGTTACGGAGGCCTAAGCGATTCCGGATCGCGACCGGCCCAACTAGAAAAACGATCGTGTCCCCCCGTGGGTTGGGTGGGTGGGGCAGGCACTGCGTACAAGGCCTGAGAATGAATTAACAAAAGTATGGCCGATTGGAGATTACTTGGGATTCCGGCTTCATGTTGGTAAGCTGCAGCCTACGATCCGAACCGAGGATGGGTTTTTGGAGTTAGCTCATTGAAACGTGCATTTTAAAGGACAGGACTGCTAGGCAATTTCTCGCGCTCTACAAAAAGTTAGCATTGTGGTTTCTAAGTTGCTCCGTACCCTCGATCTCCGCTTTCGAATTTGCAAAGCAGACTTCTTGAATTAACAATCGTTTCAGAGTCACGGACAATTTAGCGTCTAACAAAACTAGGTAGAAATTTACGATGGTGATTTCATAGCTGCTCCACACCATCAATCTCAACTTTCAAATTTTTGAAGCCAAGTGTACGAGTTCCCGATCAACGCTCATTTTGGAGGCTTGGACGGTTCTTTATCGCGACCGGGCCAACATTAAAACGATTGGCTGCCACCATGGAGTAGGTGGATGGGACGGGCTGTGCCCAAACTCAATAGATAGTTTCTATAGTGGGTTCCGGGGCAATTCAAACCCTCGATCCCATCTTTTGAACTAGCGAATGCGAGTATAGGAATTTCCTGATCAATGCGCGTTTCAGAGTCCTCAACGGTTCGGCTGTCCAATCTCGGCAGAGAGTTACTATGATGGCTTCCGGGGCGCTCCAAACTCTCGATCTCTGCTTCCGAACTGGCAAAGCCGAGAGCGTGAATTCCCGATAAATGCAATTTTCGGAGGCTTGAATGGATGGAAAACTTCCTAAACTCGACAAAAAGTTAATATGGTGGCTTTCGAGGCTCTCTAACCCTCGATCTTATCTTTTGAATTGGTAAAGACAACAATAGGGATTTCCCAATCGATGTGAGTTTCGGTGGCACAGACTGTTATGGATCATGACCGACACAACTGGAAAAACGATTGGCTTCCCTTATGGGGTGGGTGGGTGGGGAAGACACTATGTACAAGGCTCGAGAATGAATTCGGTACCACATGGAAGATCGGAGATTACTAGCGATTCTGGCTTCATGTAGGTAAGCTATAACCTATAATTCGAACTGAGGATAGATTTTTGTAGTTAGCTCGCCGAAACATGTGTTTCATAGGACAGGATTGTTGGGCAATTTCCCATGCTCTACACAAAGTTACCGTTGTGGCTTCCGAGGCTCTGAACCCGCAATCTCGGCTTTCAAATTGGCCAAGCAAACTCCTGGAATTAATGCTCATTTCAAAGGCATGGACGGTTTGGCGTCTAACCAAACTAGGTAGAAATTGACTATGGTGGTTTCCTAGCTGCTATCAACCATTAATCTCAGCTTCCGAATTTGCGAAGCCAATTTTACGAATTTCCCGATCAACACGCGTTATAGAGGTTTAAACGGCCCCTTATCGCGACCGGGCCAATGTGAAAACGATCCGCTGCCACCTTAGTGCAGGTAGGCGGGGAAGGGTAGCGCCAAACACTGTAGAAAGTTACTATGGTGGGTTCTGGGGTGCTTCGAACCCTCGATCCTGTGTTTGGAACTAGAGAACGCATGTATAGGAATTTCCTGTTCAATGCGTGTTTCAAAGTCCTCGACGGTTGGGTGGCTGCCCAATCTCGGTAGAGATTTACTGTGGTGGCTTCCGGGGCGCTCCCAGACCACGATATCTGCTTTTGAACTATCGAAGCCGAGTGAATGAATTCTAAAAATATGAGCATTTCAGAGGATCAGATGGATAGATAACTGCCTAAAGTCGACAAAAAGTTACTTTGGTAGCTTTCTGGGATCACTGAAACCTCGATATTATCTTTTGAATTAGCAAAGACAGCTGTAGGGATATCCAGACCCACTCGCGTTTCAGAGGCCCGAACGGTTTCGGATCGCAACCGACCCAAATGGAAAAACGATCGGCTTCCCCCATAGGGTGGGTGGGTGGAGCAGCAACTGTGTACAAGGAACGAGAATGAATTCAGACCCGTATGGAAGACCGGGGATTACAAACGATTCAGGCTTCGTGTAGGTAGGCAACAACTTGTAATCCTAACCGAGGACGGAGTTTTGGAGTTAGCTCATTGAAACGCACGTTTCGAAGGATAGGACGGTTAGGCAATTTCCCTCACTCTACAGAAAGTTATTATTGTGGCTTTCGAGGTGCTACGAACACTTAATTTCGAGTTTCGAATTGGCAAAGGGGACTCCTGGAATTAAAGCTTGTTTCGGAGGCACAAACGGTTTGTTGTCTAACCAAATTAGGTAGAAATTTACGATGCTGGTTTCCTAGCTGCTCCGAACCATCAATCTTGGATTCCGCATTTGCGAAGCTAAGTTTACTAGTTTCCTGATCAACACGCATTTCGGAGGCTTGGACTATACAATATCGTGATCGGGTCTAGCTGAAAACGATCGGCTGCCCCATGGGGCAGGTGGGTTTGGAGGGAGGTGCCCATACTCAGTAGAAAGTTTCTATGGTGGGGTCGTAGGCGCTTCGAACCCTCGATTCTGTCTTTCGAACTGGCAAATGCGAGTATTGGAATTTCCGGATCAATGTGCGTTTCGGAGTCCCCAAAGGTTGGGCGACTGCCCAATCTCGGCAGAGAGTTACCACGGTGGCTTCCGGAGCGCTCCAAACCCTCGATCTTGGCTTTCGAACTGGCGAATCCGAGCGCATGAATTCCTGATAAATGCACGTTTCTAAGGCTCAAATGGATAGACAACTGCCTAAACTCGACAGAAAGTTAATATGGTGTCTTACGGGGATCTCCGAATCCTCGAATGTTACTATGGCGGATAGACAATGCGCATTTTAGAGTCCCAGACGGTTGGGCGACTATCCAATCTTGGGAGAGAGTTACTATGGTGGCTTCTGGGGCACTCCGAACCCTCGATCTCGGCTTCAGAACTTGCAGCCGAGCGCATGAATTCCTGATAAATGTGCATTTCAGAGGCTTAGATGGATAGACAACACCCTAAACTAGACAAAATGTTACTATGGTGATTTTCAAGGCTCTACGAACCCTCGATCTTATCTATTGAAATGGAAAAGCCAAGTGTACGGATTTCACGATCGATGCGCGTTTCGATGACCCAAACGGTTCGGTCTCGTGCCCGACCCAACCAGAAAAATAATCGGTAGAAAGTTACTACGATGGGTTCTAGGGCCCTTCAAACCCTCGATCCTGTCTTTCGAACTGGATTATGCGAGTATAGGAATTTCTCGATCAACGTATGTTTCGGAGTCCCCGAAGGTTAGGCGGCTGTTCATTCTCGGCAAAGAGTTACAATGGTGGCTCTTGGGGCGCTCCAAACCCTCGATCTCGGCTTTCAAACTGGCGAAGCCGAGCACAACAATTTCGAATAAATGCACGTTTTGGAGACTCGGATGGATAGACAACTGCCTAAAATCGACAGAAAGCAACTATGGTGGCTATCGTGGCACTCCGGGCCCTCGATCTTATCTTTTGAATTGGCAGACCCGAGTGCTAGGATTTCCCTATTGATGTACCTTTCGGAAGTCCGGACGGTTATGGATCGTGACCGGCTAACTAGAAAAACGATCGTCTTTCCCCATGGGGTGGCTACGTAGGGCAAACACTGGTTACAAGTCCTGACAATGAATTCACCGTCGTATGGCAGATTGAAGATTACTAGTGACTCCAGTTTCATGTAGGTTAGCTACAGCCAACAATCCGAAGCTAGTACGGGTTTTTGGAGTTAGCTCACTGAAACACGCGTTTCAAAGGACTGGACTGTTAGGATATTTCCCACACTCTACAAAATGTTGGCAATGTGGCTTTCGAGGTGCTCTGAACCCTCGATCTCAGATTTTGAATTAGCAAAGAGGACTCCCGGAATTAACGGTCATTTCGGAGGCATAGACGGTTTGGCGTATAACCAAACTAGGTAGAAATTTACTATGGTGGTTTCCTAGTTGCTTCGAACCATCAATCTCGGCTTCCGAATTTGTGAAGGTAAGTGTACGAATTTCAAGATAACGACGCGTTTCCGAGGCTCGGACGGTTCCATATCGCAACCGGGCCAACATGAAAATAATCGGCTTCCCACATGTGGCAGGTGGGTCGGGCGGGTGGTGCCCAAACTCGCTAGAAAGTCAGTATGGTCGGTTTCGGGTTACTTTAAAGCCTCGATCCCATCTTTCGAACTGGGGAATGCAAGTATATGAATTTCTCGATCAACGCGCGTTTCAGAGTCTCCGACGGTTCGGTTGCCCAATCTCGGCAAGAGTTACAATTGTGGCTTTTGAGAAGCTCCAAACCCACGATCTCAACTTCCAAACTAGTGAAGCCAAGCGCGTGAATTCCCGGGCGCGTTTTGGAGGCTTGGATGGATAGACAACGGCCTAAACTTGACAAAAAGTTACTACGGTGGATTTTGGGGTTCTCCAAACACACGATCTTATCTCTTGAATTGGCAAAGCCAACTGTAGGGATTTCATGATCGACGCGCGTTTCGTTGGCTCGGACGGGTCCGGATCGCAACCGACCCATCTGGAAAAATGATCGGCTTCCCTCATGGGATAGGTGGGTGGGGCAGGCACTGCGTATAAGGCTTGATAATGAACTCGTCGCCGTATGGAAGACCAAATATTACTAGCGATTTCGACTTCATTTAGGTAAGCTACGTCCTATAATCCAAATCGAGGATGGTTTTTTGGAGTTAGCTCACTAAAACACGCCTTTTGAAGGACAAGACTGTTGGGCGATTTCCCACACTCTACAGAAAGTTACCTTTGTCGGTTCGGAGTCGAACCGAACCCTTGATCTCCGCTTTCGAATTGGCAAAGCAGATTCCTAAAATTAATGTTCGTTTTAGAGGCACGGACAGTATGGCGTCTAACAGTACTAGGTTGAAATTTACTATGGTGGTTTCTGGGCTGCTTCGATCCATCAATCTCGGTTTCTGAATTTGTGAAGCCAAGTGTATGAATTTCCCGACCAACGCGCGTTTCGGAGGCTCGGATGGATTTGTATCGGGATCGTGCCAACGATCGGAAACCACCATGGGGCAGGTGGGTGGGGCGGGTTGTGCACAAACTCGGTAGAAAGTGTCTGTAGTGGGTTTTGGGGCGCTTCGAACCATCGATCCCGACTTTTTAACTGGTGAATGTAAGTACGGAAATTTCTCGATCAACGCACGTTTTGGATTCCCCAACGATTGGGTGGCTACCCAATCTCAGAAGAGATTTATTATGGTGGCTTCCGGGGCACTCCAAACCCTTGAGCAAGGCTTCCAAGCTGGCGAAGCCGAACGCATGAATTCCCGAAAAATGCGCGTTTCGGAGGCTCAGATGGATAGATAACTGCCAAAACTCAACAGAAAGTTACTATGGTGGCTTTCAGGGCTCTACGAACCCTCGATCTTATCTATTGAATTGGCAAAGCCGAGTGCAGGGATTTCCCGATCAATGCTCGTTTCGAAGGCCCGGACGGTTCAAGATCATAACCGACGCAACTAGATAAACGATCAGCTTCCCCCATGGGGTGGGTGGGTAGGGGCAGGCACCGTGTACAAGGCTCGAGAATGAATTCACCGCTGTATGAAAGATAAGAGATTACTAGCGATTACAGCTTCATGTAGTTAAGCTACAACGTGTGTAACAACCCGGATTTTTATAACGTGTTAAGGCAAGAATCAAGGTGGAATTAAATTATAAGGGGAAACATGTTGTGCCATTGTGTTCGTCTCGGAAAAATACGCAAAATAGAGTCCGAGTTTTCGAAAATCGGAGTCCGTATGACCGAGTTATGGGCCGTCGAAGTTTTCAGAAAATTAAAGTTCAAAAACAGTTCGAAATTCAAATCTGGAGCCAAACAGACTGGGCGGGAAAAATTCCAGCCCAAGCCCCAGGTCGACTGGGGTGTCGACTGGGGAGTCGACACGCCCAGGGGCAGGTCGACTGCCCAGTCGACACGGGTGTCGACCTGGGTGGTCCGACCACTTTGGCCTGGTGCACCTGCAGAGTGTTTTGGGTCATGTTTTAAGGCCTGTTTCGGGATTTGATGGTTCAGATCTAAACTAGGGTTAATACTATGGCCTAAACTAACCTAAACTTCTAAAAAAGACCCCTAGACCTAGCCTAAACCCTCACAAATCACTCTTTCCACGAAGTGCTGCCCAAATCCCTCTTGATCATGGCCTCCACCTTCATCTTCAAAAGCTTATGCATGCAAACTAGATTCAAGGCAAAGGAGCAAGCTTTCTACATCAAATCAAGGGTGTTGATCATCATCTTAAGATGGATCCTACGACGAGGATCTTACCCCTAATTCTCTATCCTCGATTTGTAAGTTCTAGCTACTTCTAGATCTAAACGGTAGATTTAGTGTTGACATGGAATAAAATGAAAAGAAACACAAGTATGTTAGCCTATGTGAACCTAGTTTTGCCTCTTTCTTGAACCCATGACTTTGGGCTATGTTTTAGTGACTAAATCATGCTACTTATGTTGGGTTGGACTTAATTTATCATGCAAGTTTGGATCTTTACTTGTGGAATGATGGCATGAACCCTTAGAACCATTTTGACTTGTGAAACATTTTGGGTTTACGCATGTAAAAGAACCTAAAACCCCTCATGACACTCACATGCATAAGATGATGGACCTAGGATATGATAACCTGCATGCTTGAGACCAATCCTCTTATGATATCATGCATGTTAGAGGCCAATCCCTTTATGCTATCATACATGTTTTGAGGCCGATATGCAATATGCTAGTTATGTGAACACCGTTTACCTCAAACGTCACCATGTTTAACTTGTGATTCACCTTTTCCATCTTATACCCTCTTTTGTCATATTTTTCCTACTATGTTGATTCGCTTTCATGTGCGTTGGGAATACGTTTGGGTAGTCTAGGCAAAACTTGAAATTTGCTATGAACTTGACATGAAATTACATGTAACATGTAATGGTAATAAACGTGTGGATGACACGTAGAAAAATATGGAATATGTGAACTTGACATGAATTATACCAAGAAATGGGACAATGGGCATAAGTGAAAAACATGGACTTAATCAAGGCCTAAATTTGGCATGAACATGATACGTAGTAAAACATGAAAGTGGCCAACTCGAGGTTGGGTTGAGTTTGTAGCATAAATCTACCCGGAACCGACCGGCTTAACCAGTGGCTACAAACAATAGGACCCAATGTGAGTAGTTGGTCATATCGCAATTAAAACATGAGGTTAGAGTAGGTTGTGGTGTAAAGCTACCCGTACCCGCCCGGCTTACCTGGTAACCACAACAAAGTCTAATGTGAGAGTCTGGGGTGCATTAAGTTAATTAATGCCACATGATAAGGTTAAGTAACTTGATTAGACTAATGACACTTAACCGATATGACATGGAAGGTGGGTTAAGTAACTTAGCTAGACTAATGACACTTAACCGTATGACACGATTAGTGGAGGGGGTTAAGTTAACCAACACTTAACCAATCCGACCCAATAATTTGATGAGGTTAAGTTAACCAATACTTAACCAATCTAACTGGATAATTAAATGGGGTTAAGTAACTTATACTTAACCAATTATACACGATGATTTAATGGGGTTAAGTAAACCAACACTTAACCAATCCGACCCAATAATTTGATGAGGTTAAGTTAACCAATACTTAACCAATCTAACAGGATAATAATGGGGTTAAGTAACTTATACTTAACCAATTATACACGATGATTTAATGGGGTTAGGTTAACCAATTTGACTCGATAATTTTGATGAGGTTAAGTTAACCAATACTTAACCAATTTGACTCGGTAACTTGATGGGGTTAAGTTAACATACACTTAACCAATCTAGCATAGTAATTGAATAGGGTTAAGACACGAACCGCTTGAATATACTTAACCAACTCGACTCAGTAATTTGATAAGGATAATCTATACTTAACCAACCACGATAACGCGATAAGGTTAAGCCGCGAACTTCTTGATATACTTAACCAACTTGACATATGGTTTGTAGGGCTAAGTCTTGAACTTGAACACTTAGCCAATTTTGACATGCTTCTAGATGGGTCAAGTCATGAGCTTGAATGACAACGCTTAACCCATTAGATAAAACCCTAGTTCAGGGGGACAAAGCGGAAAACAGTAGTTAACAAGGATGACGGGAAAGGAAGCTAAGTGATAAACCTTAGTTAAGGATAACTAAGTAATAATTCTTAGTCAAGGAAATTGGACCAGTTCATAATAGATGAGTAACCCGATTCGGTAGGTCGTCGCTTCAGCAAATACACGAGGTGGAGCAATATCTGATTTAGATAAAGGCTCCAACGAACTGGGTGACGAAGCGGTAGCTTCGGGGAACGTGAGGATACTCTTGGTATCCCTCTGTGAGGAGGCAGATGATCCTCCTGGGCTCACAGAGGTTAAGGTCTGCGGTAGAAGAGCCAAGGGTATGCCTTGATTGTTGTGCGAGCAACCTAAAGACTGGGGTGGATTAGCGTGGGGTCGGCGATATTTTTACGGTAGCCCTAGATAGTACATCGTCGGCCACCTACCATCTTTAGTCAATCGTGTACGTATGGAAAGGCAGAGAACACCCAATAGACCAAACTTGCTATCTAGTTATGGGTGAGGTAGGCCATTTGGGAGCGGGGCATTGATGGCCGTAGTGTAGTTCTCATACATGATTTTTCTTGTTTTGCCTTTCAGTAGTTGAGGGAGGGGTCACGTGGGACCATAACCACCGGTAGAAAAACAGACCTTAATATCCGCATCAGCAGATAACCTAAAGCTCCCGACCGAGTCCTGTATTCTGTCACGGAACTCGGATGGCACATTGAGATACATGTGCACCTAGACATGGAAAAACAATTCACGATACATACATGGGAAAAAGGGCGTGGTTGACGGGTAGCATATTCCCTATTGGCTCTAGGTAGTTTGAACCCAAACCGAGATACGAAAACGTTCATTAGGTAGCATAATCCCCAGTGGTCCTGTGGCATAAACCTTAGTTGAACACGCGATAGTTCTTGATAAGAAAACATAGTTAGATAAAAGATGACAATCCAAATGATTTCAAGGATCAAATGGTACTACGTTGAAGTAGTGATAAAGCCCGCATGAGGTACGGCAAAGGACTGAACTTATACATGGAAAGAAACACACGAGTTGAGAAAACCTATATATGTGATATATTAGGTTGACATGGACCATTTCATGACATTGGGCAACGGACATCATATAGTTAACGCATGACATGGGTTGGGATACTAGTACGGGAGGTGCAGAGCAAAATATACATGATAGATAGCTCAGGATTTTATACTTGATAGAAACCTGACAATGTGATACCTTAGTTTATCTTGATACAGTGGTTCATCCTGTTATCTTGGTCTAGCTTATCTATCTTGTCAGCATCCTTATGTTTACTTTCAGTTTAAGCATGTCATATTATCTTTACCTGTTTTTATGCTGGAAGTATATAGGACTTACCAGTCTTTATGACTGACCCCATTTTCTTTCGCCTCTTTGCCTTCTGTCCCCCCCCCCCCCCCCCCAGGTTTTCAGGGAGAAAATACTGTTGTTTAGTTCGGACCTCTTCTGCTTGAAGGTCATCATGTAGGTCTTGGACTTCTCTTAGCTATGGCTGCTTTACCGTTTTATTTTGGGGAATAATTTATGAAAAGGTTTTATGCTCTTTACTATTGCAAGACAGGTTTTGATGTATTCTGATGTAAAAGGCTTTCGACCTTATTTTATAAGGTAATTAAATTTGTTTTACTTCCGCTGTTTTATATATGTTCCGTCTTATAATATTTCTGTGCATGTTTACCTCGATAATGCTTCACTAAACCTAGTGCGTTCCCTTTGTGAGTGACCCTAGCGGAGGTGGGGTGTTTCATTGGTATCAGAGCAGAAGGTTAGCAGACTGGGCAAAAGTTTTTAAAACCTTATGAAACTATTTTCCAAACTGTTTACAAAGAAGCATTTTTCAAGAAAGGTTTTATTTTTAAAGGCTATTCCCCAAAGGCCAATGGCACTATCCTTTGTTTCCTTGATTGAATCTCTTTTCCTTTCTTTCCTCCATCTGTAGTCACAGTAGTTTGAACTGCGACTAATCTTTCCCTAGCTACCTAAGTGTTTTCCGTGCGATAGAGGTAGTTCTCGAGAGACCTGTTGCCGCGTTATAAGAAAGGATAGTAAGAACAAGGATAAAGGATATGGGCTTAAGGATAAGCAAATTGTTGGTAGGGTTCAACCCATGACGAGAGAGTATTTTTGGTATTGTAAAACGGGACGGATAGTTAAGTATTATGGAACAAGGACTAGATCATCGATAAGGCAATTGCATACCCTCACTAGCGTACCTGAGAAGGATGGTAACATTCTTGTTTAAGGTTTAGTAATTCTTTTCTATCATCCCGCCAAGACTTTGTTTTGATCACCACATCATTTAAGTCCGCTTCGATAGTTGAGTCTCTGCACCTTAAGTACTAGCATAGTAGAGGATCCCATTTTGTCTCAAATCTTGTTGGAGAATCATTCCATTTATTCACGACTTGTTTGGATTTGAGAATGTCTATGCCAAGAGTTGAGTTTGGAAGTAATGCTTATGTTTTGGGCCATGGATGGATTATAGGGATGTAGTGGTTATCCAGTAAGGGGTGCCACCCTCGGTTTTGATAGGAGGGTAGTTAGATTCTTGACTAGCCTTGGTAATACCCTCGAAGTCTCGTGTAACCTCTTGGGTTCTGTCATGATTAGTTACCTAGAATCCCTTGATGCCTTTATTGGAAATTTGAAACCCGATCGAGTGGTGTTTGCCAATAAGACGGATGGTTCATTTCACTTATGCATAAGTTATAAAAATCACCCTAGTAAGTACACATGGTAACCTGGTTGGCATCTTTTTATTTTCAAGAGAAAGTTCTTCTGCGTGGAATACCGTATAATATGTAAACGAGATCCAAGATTCACTAGTGGATTTTGGAGAGCTCGCATGGAATCATGAGTACGCGGTCATGTTTGAATCAAGTATACTAAAAGAAGAAAAAGTGAAAGTGGAACGAGAGGCGACAATAAAATGAGTTCCAACTCATATTATGGAAATAGGAAATAAGAAACTACGAAATCATGAAGTTAAAAGTTGGTCAAAGCACAATGGAACTAAGCTCCAGGGAATGCGACTCAGAAGGATGAGGGCTAGATACGCGCATCATATCTCTTTTTAAGAGTATACCCTTGATCTCTGTTTTCCTGTAGAGCTTACTTGTGTGCTATCTTTTATGGATATCCTCTCGATCTTGTTTCCAATCCTATTTCTGTTGCAAACCCCATAAGGAGTTTGTCTTGTTTACCTTCTCGATCCCATTTTGTGGATCTTAGGTAGAACCCTATGGATGTAAACATGTATTTGAAACATGTTATGATTGATATGGTTGCCAGTGGTTGCAAGTGGTTGCTCGTGGATGATTGAGTACACATTACACACTAGGTCGATTCAGTCACATTTCATATTGCATATGCATGAGTATTTATACTTGTTTATGGATGAAATTGAATATGTTATCATATGGATGTTGCATGTGGATAAATGGTTGTGCACACATATAGTGTTTATATGACTAGGACTATTTGCATACATGTTGGATTCATGGCACTAAACATATTTTGCATTTAGAAGATCACTCAGGCCTGATCATTTACATTAGTTAAGTACATATACATACACTTTTTGCATATGTACATACAGCATTAGAAATCGTCTAAGGACATTGGTTGCTTGTGGATGATGTTTTGAGTAGATGGATGATGGATGGTAGGATACGTTCTTCCTAACTTAGAGATTTCGGGGACGAAATCCTTTAAGAAGGGGAGAATGTAACAACCCGGATTTTTATAACGTGTTAAGACAAGAATCAAGGCGGAATTAAATTATAAAATCTGAATCAGGGGAAACGGGCTGTGCTATTGCATTCGTGTCGGAAAAATACGCAAAATAGAATCCGAGTTTTCGAAAATCGGAGTCCGTATGACCGAGTTATGGGCTCGAAGTTTTCAGAAAATTCAAGTTCAAAAATAGTTCGAAATTCAAATCTGGAGCCAAAAAGTCTGGGCGGGAAAAATTCCCGCCCAAGCCCCAGGTCGACTGGGGTGTCGACTGGGGAGTCGACACGCCCAGGGGCAGGTCGACTGCCCAGTCGACACGGGTGTCGACCTGGGTGGTCCGGCCACTTTGGCCTGGTGCACCTGCTGAGTGTTTTGGGTTATGTTTTAAGTCCTGTTTTAGGATTTGATGGTTCAGATCTAAACTAGGGTTAATCTTATGGCCTAAACTAACCTAAACTTCTATAAAAAGACCCCTAGACCTAGCCTAAACCCTCACAAATCACTCTTGCCACGAAGTGCTGCCCAAATACCTCTTGATCATGGCCTCCACCTTCATCTTCAAAAGCTTATGCATGCAAACTAGATTCAAGGCAAAGGAGCAAGCTTTCTACATCAAATCAAGGGTGTTGATCATCATCTCTAGATGGATCCTACGACAAGGCTCTTACCCCTAATTCTCTAGCCTCGATTTGTAAGTTCTGGCAACTTCTATATCTAAACGGTAGATTTAGTGTTGACATGGAATAAAATGAAAAGAAACACAAGTATGTTAGCCTATGCAAACCTAGTTTTGCCTCTTTCTTGAACCCATGACTTTGGGCTATGTTTTAGTGACTAAATCATGCTACTTATGTTGGGTTGGAATTAATTTATCATGCAAGTTTGGATCTTTGCTTGTGGAATGAAGGCATGAACCCTTAGAACCATTTTGACTTGTGAAACATTTTGGGTTTATGCATGTAAAAGAACCTAAAACCCCTCATGACACTCACATGCATAAGATGATGGACCTAGGATATGATAACCTGCATGCTTGAGACCAATCCTCTTATGATATCATGCATGTTAGAGGCCAATCCCTTTATGCTATCATACATGTTTTGAGGCCAATATGCAATATGCTAGTTATGTGAACACCTTTTACCTCAAACGTCACCACGTTTAACTTGTGATTCACCTTTGCCATCTTATACCCTCTTTTGTCATATTTTTCCTACTATGTTGATTCGCTTTCATGTGCGTTGGGAATAAGTTTGTGTAGTCTAGGCAAAGCTTGAAATTTGCTATGAACTTGACATGAAATTACATGTAACGTGTAATGGTGCTAAACGTGGGGATGACACTTAGAAAAATATGGAACATGTGAACTTGACATGAATTATACCAAGAAATGGGACAATGGACATAAGTGAAAAACATGGACATAATCAAGGCCTAAATTTGGCATGAACATGATACGTAGTAAAACATGAAAGTGGCCAACTCGAGGTTGGGTTGAGTTTGTAGCATAAATCTACCCGGAACCGACCGGCTTAACTAGTGGCTACAAACAATAGGACCCAATGTGAGTAGTTGGTCATATCGCACTTAAAACCCGAGGTTAGACTAGGTTGTGGTGTAATGCTACCCAGACCCGCCCGGCTTAACCAGTAACCACAACAAAGTCAAATATGAGAGGTTGGGGTGCATTAAGTTAATTAATGCCACATGAAAAGGTTAAGTGACTTGATTAGACTAATGACACTTAACCGGTATGACATGGACGGGTGGGTTAAGTAACTTAGCTAGACTAATGACACTTAACCATACGACACGATTAGTGGAGGGGGTTAAGTTAACCAACACTTAACCAATCCGACCCAATAATTTGATGAGGTTAAGTTAACCAATACTTAACCAATCTAACAGGATAATTTAATGGGGTTAAGTAGCTTATACTTAACCAATTATACACGATGATTTAATGGGGTTAAGTTAACCAACACTTAACCAATCCGACCCAATAATTTGATGAGGTTTAGTTAACCAATACTTAACCAATCTAACAGGATAATTTAATGGGGTTAAGTAACTTATACTTAACCAATTATACACGATGATTTAATGGGGTTAGGTTAACCAATTTGACTTGATAATTTTGATGAGGTTAAGTTAACCAATACTTAACTAATTTGACTCGGTAACTTGATGGGGTTAAGTTAACATACACTTAACCAATCTAACATAGTAATTGGATAGGGTCAAGACACGAACCGCTTGAATATACTTAAACAACTCGACTCGATAATTTGATAAGGATAATCTATAGTTAACCAACCACGATAACGCGATATGGTTAAGCCGTGAACTTCTTGATATACTTAACCAACTTGACATATGGTTTGTAGGGCTAAGTCTTGAACTTGAACAATTAGGCAATTTGGACATGCTTCTAGACTAGTTAAGTCATGAGCTTGAATGACAACGCTTAACCCATTAGATAAAACCCTAGTTCAGGGGGACTATGTGGAAAAAATTAGTTAACAAGGATGACGGGAAAGGAAGCTAAGTGATAAACCTTAGTTAAGGATAACTAAGTAATAATTCTTAGTCAAGGAAATTCGACCAGTTCATAATAGATGAGTAACCCGATTTGGTAGGTCGTCGCTTCAGCAAATACACGAGGTGGAGCAATATCTGATTTAGATAAAGGCTCCAACGAACTGTGTGACGAAGCGGTAGCTTCGGGGAACGTGAGGACACTCTTGGTATCCCTCTGTGAGGTGGCAGATGATCCTCCTGGGCTCACAGAGGTTAAGGTCTGCGGTAGAAGAGACAAGGGTATGCCTTGGTTGCTGTGAGAGCAACCTAAAGACTGGGGTGGATTAGCGTGGGGTCGGCGATATTTTTACGGTACCCCTAGATTGCACATCGTCGGCCACCTTCCATCTTTAGTCAATCGTGTACGTATTGAAAGGCAGAGAATACCCAACAGACCATACTTGATATCTAGTTATGGACGAGGTAGGCCATTTGGGAGCGGGGCATTGATGGCCGTAGTGTAGTTCTCATACATGATTTTTCTTGTTTTGCCTTTCAGTAGTTGAGGGAGGGGTCGCGTGGGACCATAACCACCGGTAGAAAAACAGACCTTAATATCTGCATCGGCAGATAACCTAAAGCTCTCGACCGAGTCATGTATTCTGTTACGGAACTCGGATGGCACATTGAGATACATGTGCACCTAGACATGGAAAAACGATTCACGATACATACGTGGGAAAAAGGGCGTGGTTGACGGGTAGCATAATCCCTAGTGGCCCTAGGTGGTTTGAACCCAAACCGAGATACGAAAACGTTCATTAGGTAGCGTAATCCCCAGTGGTCCTGGGTGGCACAAACCTTAGTTGAACATGCGATAGTTCTTGATAAGAAAACATTGTTAGATAAAAGATGATAGTCCAAATGATTTCAAGGATCAAATGGTACTACGTTGAAGTAGTGAGAAAGCCCGCATAAGGTACGGCAAATGACTGAACTTATACATGGAAAGAAACACACGAGTTGAGAAAACCTATATATGCGATATATTAGGTCGACATGGACCATTTCATGACATTGGGCAACAGACGTCTTATGGTTAACACATGACACGGGTTGGGATACTAGTACGGGAGGTGCAGAGAAAAATATACATGATATATACCTCGGGATTTTATACTTGATAGAAACCTAATAATGTGATACCTTAGTTTATCTTGATACAGTGGTTCATCATGTTATCTTGGTCTAGCTTATCTATCTTGTCAGCATCCTTGTGTTTACTTTCAGTTCATGCATGTCATATTACCTTTACCTGTTTTTATGCTGGAAGTAGATAGGACTTACCGGTCTTTATGACTGACCCCGTTTTCTTTCGCCTCTTTGTCTTCCGTTCCCCCCTCCCCCAAGTTTTCAGGGATGAAATACTGTTGTTTAGTTCGGACCTCTTCTGCTTGAAGGTCATCATGTATGGCTTGGACTTCTCTTGGCTATGGCTGCTTTACAAGTATATTTTGGGGAATAATTTATGAAAAGGTTTTATGCTCTTTACTATTGCAAGACAG
Source organism: Allium sativum (assembly GCA_030737875.1). Classification (NCBI taxonomy): domain Eukaryota; kingdom Viridiplantae; phylum Streptophyta; class Magnoliopsida; order Asparagales; family Amaryllidaceae; genus Allium; species Allium sativum. Next base: position 522,156,717 of record CM060923.1, on the reverse strand, counting down.
GTTTTGATGTATTCTAATGTAAAAGGCTTTAGACCTTACTTAATAGGGTAATGAAATTTGTTTTACTTCCGCTGTTTTATATATGTTCTTTCTTGTAATATTTCTGTGCATGTTTACCTCGATAATGCTTCACCAAACCTAGTGCATTCCCTTTGTCAGTGACCCTAGCGGAGGTGGGGTGTTACAACGTGCAATCTGAATAGAGGAAGTGTTTTTGGAGTTAGCTAATTTGAACGCGCGTTTCAAAGGACAAGATTGTTGGGCGATTTCCCACACTCTAAAAAAATGTATCGTTTTGGCTTCCGAGGCGCTCCAAACCCTAGATTTTCGCTTTTGAATTGGCAAAGCTGACTCCTGGAATTAACTCTCGTTTCGAAGGCACGAACGGTTTGTTTTCTAACCAAACTAGGTAGATATTTACTATGTTGGGTCCCTAGCTGTTCCAAACCATCAATGTCGGCTTCTCAATTTGCGAAGCCAAGTGTAAGAATTTCCCGATCAATGCGTATTTTGGAGGCTTGGACGGTTTCGTATCGTGATTGGGCCAGCGTGAAAACAATTGACTGCCCCTATGGGATAGGTGGGTTGGGAGGGCAATGCCCAAACTCGATGTTAAGTAACTATGGTGGGTTCCGGGGCGTTTCTAACCCTCGAACCTGTCGTTTGAACTAGCCATGCGAGTATAGGAATTTCCCCATTAAGTCGCATTTCGAAGTCCCCGAAGGTTGGGCGGTTGCCCAATCTCGGAATAGAGTTACCATGATGGCTTCTGAGGCATTCCAAACCCTCGATCTCGGCTTCCAGAATGGCGAAGCTGAGCGCACGAATTGGCGACAAATGCACGTTTTGGAGGATCAGATGGATAGATATGCCTAATATATAAAAAAAGTTACTATGGTGGCTTGCAGGGATCTCCGAACCGTCGAAAGTTACTACAGTGGATAGACAACGCGCGTTTCGAAGGCACGGACAGTTCTGGATCGCGACTGGCCCAACTAGAAAAACGATCGTCTCCCCCCATGTGGTGGATGCGTAGGGGCAGGCACTGAGTACAAGTCCCGAGAATGAATTCACTTCCGTATGGTAGATCGGAGATTACTAGTGATTACAGCTTCATGTAGGTATGCTACAACTTAAAATCTGAACCAAGGGCGGGTTTTTGGATTTAGCTCACTGAAATGTGCGTTTTGAAGGATAAGACTATTTGGCTATTTCCCACACAGAACGCTAACATTGAAGCTTCCGAGGCGCTACGAACCCGCGATCTCGACTTTCGAGTGCCTCAAAGAGGACTCCTGGAATTAACGCTCGTTTCTGGGGCATAAAACGATTTGGCATCTAACCAAACAAAGTAGAAATTCACTATGGTGCTTTCCCAGCTGCTCCGAACCATCAATCTCGGCTTTCGAATTTGCAAAGCCAAGTGTACGAATTTCTCGATCAATGCGCGTTTCAAAGGCTCGGACGGTTCCGTATCGTGACCAGGCCAACATGAAAATGGTCAGTTGCCTCCATAGGGTAGGCGGGTGGGGCGGTTGGTACACAAACTAGTTAGAAAGTTACCATGGCTTGTTCTGGGGTGTTTCGAACCCTCGATCCCTTCTTTCGAACTGGCGAATGCGAGTGTAGGAATTTCCTGATCAACACACGTTTTAGAGTACCCGATGGTTGGGCAGCTACCCATTCTCGGCAAAGAGTTACTATAGTGGCTTTCGCGGCGCTCTAAACCCTCGATCTCGGCATCCCAAATGGCGAAGCCGAGCACGTGAATTTATGATAAATGCGCGTTATGGAGGCTCGGATGGATTAACAACTGCCTTAATTCCAAAGAAAGTTACTATGCTGGATTTCAAGGCTCTCAGAAACCTCGATCTTATATATTAAATTGGAAAAGTTAACTGTAGGGATTTCTCGATCGACACACATTTTGGAGGCCTAGACGGTTCCGAATCACGACTGGCCCAACTGGAAAAACGATCGACTCCCCCATGGGCTGGGTCGGTAGGGAAAGCACTGTTTATAAGACCCAAGAATGAATTCACCACCGTATGGAAGATCTGAGATTATTAGCGATTCTGGCTTCATGTAGGTAAGCTACAACCTGCAATCCGAACCGAAGATGGTTTTTTGGAGTTAGCTCATTGAAACACGCGTTTCTAAGGACAAGAATGTTGGGTGATTTCCTACACTCTACCGAAAGATACCATTGTGGCTTCCAAGGCGCTCCGCACCCTCGATTTCGTCTTTCGAGTTGGCAAAGCGGATTCCTTGAATGAATGCTTATTTCGAAGGAATAGACAGTTTGGCGTCAAACCAAACTAGGTAGAAATTTACTATGGTGGTTTCCTAGCTCCTTTGAACAAGGATTTTTCGAATGATTGTTACCCTCCCCTACGGATCGATCAGTTGATTGATGCCACAAGTGGACACGAGATACTATCCCTCATGGATGCTTATTCGGCGTACAACCAAATCCCGATGCACAAACGCGATGAGAAACATACAAGCTTTATCACCGACTGGGCAACATTACGTTCTAAAATAATGCCCTTCGGTTTAAGGAATGCAAGGGAAAAATACCAAAGGCTGGTAAACAGGATGTTCCAAGAGCAGATAGGGCACAATATGGAAGTATTTGTTGATGACATGCTAGTGAGGTCGACCAAAATCGAGGATGATCCAAAGGATCTGGAAGTAATGTTTGGTGTCTTGAGAAGTTACCAGTCGACGCTAAACCCTCAAACTTGTTCCTTCGGAGTACAATAGGTTGTGTGGTAAGAGAGCAAGGAATTGAAGCTAGGCCTAACCGAATATAGGCCATTAAGGACATGGACGAACCTAAAACCAACAAGGAAGTCATGAGTCTAAACTGGAATGTAGCAACACTCAGTAGGTTCATTTTTAAAGATACTAATAGATGTGTTCATTTCTTTGATTTTATAAAGAGAAAGAAGTATTTTGAACAGAATGAAGAGTTTAGGAATGCATTCCAGGAACTGAACGTTTATATGGAAACGCCTTCGGTTTTGTCTAGTCCCGAGATGGGAGAAAATCTATACCTGTACGTGCCTGTCTCCAAAAAAGTTATAAGCTTGGTCCCGATTTAAGAGAATAATGGGACTCAACAACATAACTATTACGTTATCCGAAGGCTAAAGAATGTGGAAACCCGATACCCTTTCATAGAGAAAATAGCGTATTGCTTAATCTTTACCGCATGGAAGCTCAGAGGTTATTTCCAAGCTCATCCCATTAAAGTTTTAACCAGCTTCCCGCTTAAACAAGTGTTCGGAAAAACGGAAACCTCAATGAGGATAATTAAATGGGGTATTGAGCTTAGCCAATACGAAATTGAGTTTCACCCTTAGGCATCACTCAAAGAACAAGCTCTCGCTGATTTCATGAATGAGTGCACAAACTTCATTTCAGAACAACCGATTAAAGAAAACGACTTAAAGACCAAATGGCAACTCTTTGTGGATGGAGCTTCCAATGAGCAGGGAGCAGGGGAGGATTGCACTATAATCACCCCTGACGGACACCGCTTGCACTACGCCATGAAGTTTGGCTTCCCGGCAACCAACAATGAGGCTGAGTATGAATACATGATAGCTGGTTTGAATCTGGCACAACAGTTGAAGATACCGAGGATAGAATTCCTTAGTGATAAGCAATCAATGGTAAACCAAATAAAATAGACATATCAAATAAAGGACAAGTTATTCATCCTATACATGAAGATGGTATTTGTTAACCTTGTTAAAACACAGTTCAAAATGCCGAGTAGGTCCATCAAGATCTGGATCGGCCAGATCTGGATCGGACAGATATGGACCGGGCAGATCTGGATCGGCCAGATCTGGATCGGCCAGATCTGGATCGGATAGATCTGGATCGGCCAGATATGGACGGCCATATCTGGATCGGACAAATCTGGATCGGAGAGATCCGAATCGGCCATCTGACAGATTTAGATCGAATAGATCTAGATCAGACAGATCTGGATCGGCCAGATCTGGATTCAATAGATCTGGATCGGAAAAATCCGGATCGGCCAGATCCTGATCGACCAGATCCAAATAGGCCAGATTCGGATCGAAATGATCTGAACCAGTGGCATTTTTGTAATTAGTTTAAGCCTGATCCAAATTATGTATACATAATTACAAGACCGCCTCTGCCTTCAAATTTCTTTTATAAATAGCCCCTTGCTCCATAATTCCATGGAGGGATTTCTTAACCCCGAAGTGCTGCCTAAACCATTCCTACACCTCTTTAAAAGCTTCAAAAACATTATTAATGGCTTCCTAAGTTTGCTTCTTCATTCTCCAACAACAAGATGATCAAGTCAATCCAATTCTCCGTCCAAAGTTAATCTAACTCAATTCTAATGCTCATGGATCACTATTAACTCTCCCTAAAGATCCGGATCTAGCTCAAACTCCATCATGTAATCATGGGGAAGCATCTACATGCTAAAGTGATCAACGATTCATATATTCTCCATCATGAAGCTAGAAATCTCAACAATTCCTTGCCAAATTCAAGTGTAATTAGATCATAAAATGAGAGAAGTGAGAAATGAATGCATGAGGGATTCCATGAGTGTTGTAAAGCAAAAGTCCATAATGAGGAGAGATTGAAAAGTGGATGTAGATTCATAGTGAATCGAACCACTATAAAAATTCCTTTGCCTTCTTGTTGCTTTTTTAAATTTTATTTTGTGTTCATGGCTTAACAATATCGTACCATTTACTTGGTGATGTGGTTTTCAAGCATCATTTGGTTTTTGACCATTTTTGGTTCAAACATTTGGCGCCAACTGTGGGGCCGCGTTCGCATCTCCTACCTCCTCTTATAAAGTTGAAAGCCTTGTATTACTGCTCTAAACCGCATTCTTCCCCGAAATTATGGCCAAATCTAAGAAGACCGTTAGCAAAACCGTGGTAGAAGTCGATGATGTAGCTAATGAAGAAACACAACCCATAAATCGCTTTGAAGTTGGCGAAAATTCAGAAAGCGTAGTTGATGTACCAAGGAATGAATTAAAAGCCGCTATTGCCAATGTCAACAACCGAATGGATGCCTCTACTAAAATGATGATGGAGAAACATGACACCATTCTTAATGCTCAATCAAATTCAACTCCTCCAAAAGTGCATGTGGATCTCGTAGAGAATGATAAATCGCCCGCTTCAGATCATAACCGCAACGGCAACATGGAAAACGATTATGACTGGGAAAGTAACTGGGACGAAGCAAACATCAAAGAATTGAGATCAAAAGCTAAGAATCATTCCGAAGTGGATGCTCGAAAGATCTCTAACCCTATCATGGGGCACCCCCTCATCGAGAAGGCAAAACGCCTAAGCTCTCCTATCGAGATCATATGCCTAGATGAACATTTGGTAAAGAGCTCAACTTCGTAGAGAGCCATAACACCGAAGAATACATTTCGGATATGATAGAATGAGTCATGAAAAAGAACCAACCTAGCAAAGATGACGAAAGAGAACGGGACTTCTCCCCCGATAGGACTCCATTCACCGAAAGGATCCTCGAAGCAGATCGTCCAAAGAAATTTAATCCTCTGAGTTTGCCTCCGTGCAACGGCCTCGTTGGTCCCTACTGCTTCCTATTCAAATATGAGTTGCATATGAGCATGACTATGGCGACTGATGAGACGAGATGCATGTATTTTCCTCTCTACTTAGAAGATGCTGCATCGTTATGGTTTACAAAGCTGCCACCCAAATCCATCGATCGATTCTCTGACTTAACCAAAAAGTTCAAGGAGCAATTCCGCTTGTATGCTACCAAAGCTAAGGACGCTATAACTCTCTCAGCAATGAAGCAGAAGCCAGGGGAAATTGTCAAAGCCTTTATTAGTCGATTCAATATTGCCTTGTCTGAGGTAAGGAATCCAGAACCATGCATAGTCCTTATGGCTCTACACGATGCTATAGACAAAGCAAGCGAATTCGGGCGGTGGAAAAAGATAAAAAACCGAATACGCTTGACAAGTTCTATAAAAAAGCAGAAGAGTACATGAGGGTGGACAACAATCCTATCCCCTTCAGATCATTGTTGGTAACCAACCCTCTGAAACTTCTAAAAGTGCAACTATTGAATCCAATCAAAAGAACCCCAGAAATGGATAAAAGAAGGGAAATGATGGAAGAGATGATCGGAACAGTAAGATGCCTCGTTTATTCAAAGATTCTGAGCTAACCCCCTTGACGGAAACTCCCAAAAACATTTTCGCTACGACTAAGGACACCGAAGAGTATCCAATATCAAAGCCTTAAAAAATACGCGATGATCAAGCCAAATCTGGGACGTTCTGCAGGTTCCACAATTAGTCAAGCCACAATACCAAGGAATGTAGGCATCAGAAATCACTGATTGATGAGCTGGATATAAAGAACTGTCATTAATAGTATGTGAAGAACTCCCAAAATGCAAATCCTTCTACAACTCTGCAGAGGCAAGGGGCATCAAATGACCAGTCCAGTCCAAGCAACGATCTTATGCTCACGGTATTCCAAGGCTGATAATCAACTAATGACCGTTGATGATGATCTAATATCTATGGCTTAGAATAAGTAATCACTATCGCCTTTACTTTACTTCTTTTATTACTTTACTCTTCGATATGTTCTACTTTCTTGTAAATAGTCTATAATGGCTTACACGCATTTTATTGAACAATAACTCTACTAATGAAGTATTACTTGCAATTACAAATCTCTGACATGCCAAACTTACATGAAAAATTGCTAATAGACAATTTTTCATTACAGGCTATCCAATGAGTGTTTTCTCTCCCGAGGTCTGACGAAGTGAAATGATCCCAACAAACATTAATTCAAATTTTGAGTGCTTTAATTTTCGGCATGCATAATGCAAGGAAGAAGAGCACCACTTTGAAGGGTGAATGGGAAGAATCACGATGAGTTAAATAGTGAATGAAGAAAAGCGCCGTCTTGGAAAGTGAACGGAAAAGTCGCAGAGATTCAAACAGCGAAAAAACGCACCTACAAACAAACAAGACGGTTGTAATTTTTGTCAAAGGGGCACTCTCCTAAGTGAGAGTATCAAAGCTCTAATTCCTAAACTGAGATAGCTCGCCAAACCAAGCGTCCGACAAAGGAATTAGATCCAGCCACGTGGAATGATACAACAACCGTCCAATTAACTTGTGTACTATCTTAAAATCTTAGATGCGACAGGTGTTGGATCATTGACCAATTAACTTGCATAGCGTCTGAAAATCTTAGATGAGACATGTGTTGGATCGTTGACCAATTATCTTGCGTAGCGTCTGAATATCTCGATTGCGACAGGTGTTGGATCATTGACCAATTAACTTGCGTAGCTTCTGAAAATCTCAGATGCGACAGGTGTTGGAACATTGACCATTTAACTTGCGCAGCGTCTGAAGATCTCAGATGCAGTAGGTGTTGGATCGTTAACCGATTAACTTGCGCAGTGTCTGAAGATATCAGATGCGACATGTATTGGATTTTTAACCAATTAACTTGTGTAGCATCTGAAAATCTCAGATGCGATAGGTGTTGGATCATTGACCAATTAACTTGCGTAGCTTCTGAAAATCTCAGATGCGACAGGTTTTGGATCATTGACCAATTAACTTGCATAGCGTCTGAAAATTTCAGATGCGATAGGTGTTCGATCATTGACCAATTAACTTGCATAGCGTTTGAAGATCACAGATGCATCAGGTGTTGGATCATTAACCAAGTAACTTACGTAACGTATGAAGATCTCAGACGCGACAGGTGTTAGATCATTGACAAAATAACTTGTGTAGCGTCTGAAGATCTCAGACACGACAGGTGTTGGATCATTGACCAATTAACTTGCATAGCTTTTGAAAATCTTAGATGCGACAGGTATTGGATGATTGACCAATTAACTTGCGTAGCGTCTGAATATCTCAAATGCGACAGGTGTTGGATCATTAACCAAATAACTTGCGTAGTGTCTGAAGATCTCAGATGCGACTGGTGTTGGATCATTGACCAATTAACTTGCGTAGCGTCTGAAAATATCATATGCGACAGGTGTTGGATCATTAACCAAATTACTTGCATAGTATCTAAAGATCTCAAATGCGACAAGTTTTGGATCATTAACCAATTAACTTGCGCAGTGTCTAAAGATCTCAAATGCGATAGGTGTTGGATCATTAACCAACTAACTTGCGCAGTGTTTGAAGATCTCAGATGTGACAGGTGTTGGATCGTTAACCAATCAACTTGCGCAGTTTACGAAAATCTCAGATGCGACAGGTGTTAGATCATTAACAAATTAACGTATGTAGTGTCTGAAGATCTCAAGATGCGACAAGTATTAGATGCTAACTCAAGCAATAGCACAAAATTCAAAAACATCTCCACAGGAGAAATCAACAGCAACTTTCATTTCGAAGCCCGTATTTCTCGCAAGCGAAAAATACAAGCTTTGTGGGGCAAATGTTAACCCCGTTAAAACACAGTTCAAAATGACGGGTCAATCCATCCAGATCTAGATCAGCCAGATCTGGATGGATAGATTTGGATCAGACAGATCTAGATCTGATAGATCTGGATCGGCCAGATCTGGATCAGACAGACTTGGATCAGACAGATTTGGATTGGCCAGATCTGGATCGGCAAGATCTGGTTCCGACATATCTGGATCCGACAAATCTGGATCAGGTTGATCCGGATCGGCCGGGCAGATTCGGATCGTCCAGATCCGGATTAGGAAGATCCGGATCGGGCAGTTCCGGACCGACAGATCCGGATTGTATAGATCCGGATCGGACATATCCGGATCGGCCAGGTCCGGATCGGTGGCATTTCTATAATTAATTTCAGCTCGATCCAAATTCTGTACATATAGTTACGAGACTGCCACTGCCTTCAAATTTCTTTTATAAATAGCCCCTTGCTCCACAATTGAAGGGAGGGATTTCTTAACCGCGAAGGCTGCCTAAACCATTCCTACACCTCTCTAAAAGCTTCAAAAACATCATTAATGGCTTCCTAAGTTTGCTTCATCATTCTCCAACAACACGAAGATCAAGTCAATCCAATTCTCTGTCCAAAGTTGATCTAAATCAACTCTAATGCTCATTGATCACTAGCAACTCTCTCTAAAGATCCAGGTCTAGCTCAAACTCCATCATGAAATCAAGGCGAAGTATGTACATGCTAAAGTGATCAACGATTCATATATTCTCCATCATGAAGCTAAAAATCTCAACAATTCCTTGCCAAATTCAAGTGTAATTAGATCATAAAATGAGAGAAGTGGAAAATGAATGTATGAGAAATTCCATGAGTGTTGTATAGCAAAAGTCCATAATGAGAAGAGATTGAAAAGTGGACATAGATTCAAGGCGAATCGAACCACTATAAAAGTTCCATTGTCTTCTTGCAACTTTTTTTACTTTTGTTTTGTGTTCTTGGCTTCATAATTTCATACCATTTACTTGGTGACGTGCTTTTCTAGCATCATTTGGTGTTTGTCCATTTTAGGTCCAAACAGTATTAAAGATGCTTTCTCTATCTGAGGACTTCTCAGTTCATCAAATAACCCGTTGAGAGAATACCCAGGTAGATTTGCTAGCCAAATTAACCAGCTCCCGAGGAGTCCACGAAACCCGAATAGTGCCAGTGGGATATCCGGAAATGCCTAACATCGAATAGGAAGAATCAGAAATGGGAAAAGAGTTATTAGTTTTGACCAGATCCCACGCCTTAAGAAGGGGAGACAGAGAGGACCAAGAAGGAAACTCCAAGAGGGTATCCCCCTTAACGAAAATACGCCACCAACAAGAAACCACATGGATGACTCCCTTAGTGGACTACCTCCTAAGAGGGACGTTAACCCTTAGGAAGAAAGGCGCTAGAAAGATAAAACACCAAGCTCCCATAATCGTGATTATAGTGGTGTACTTTATAAAAAGGGACATTCACTTCCTTATTTAAGGTGTGTAAGTTTTGAAAATAGACTTAGCCTATTAAAAGAAGCACATGTAGGATGGTGCAGGACCCATTCCAATGGGGTTAAGCTGGCCAGAAGGGTCATGCGACAAGGTTATTATTGGTCGTGGATGGTTAGTCAAGCAGTTGAGTATGTCAAGAGATGCGATAAATGTCAGAAGTACTATAAAGTGCCATGACTTCCTCCTAGTGACCTGACCACTATATCGAGCCCTTGGCCTTTCAATATAAGTGGGTAGATTTAGTAGGGCCCTTACAACTCGCCAAGGACATAGCTAAATATGTCGTAGTTGCTATCGACTACTTCACCAAGTGGGTGGAGGAGGAACCCCTTTCGACTATCACATCCAAAAAGGTATTAAGATTCATAATAATAAATATTGTTGCCCGCTTTGGAATCCCTCATAAGATCATATCGGACAACGGAACACAATTCAAGAGCAAAGAGTTCACCCGATTCTGTGAGAAAAATGGAATCATCAAAAGTTTCTCCTCAGTAGCCCACCCGAAAGCCAATGGAGCAGTGGAATCGGCAAATAAGACCACTAAGACAGTCCTTAAGAAATGCCTAAATCAGGCTAAAGGAAATTGGGCAGAGGAGTTGCCTCTAGTGCTATGGGCATATAGAACTTCTACCAAAACAACTAGTGGACACACCCCCTTTTCCTCGACATATGGATGCGAATCTATGCTTCCGGTTAAGGTCAAAATTACATTACATAGAAGGGCAGCATGTACGTTTGACCCCAACCAGGAGTTAAGGAAGGAATCAATAGATTTGATACAGGGACAAAGGGATGAGGTTGCAATCAGAGTCGCCGAATACCAAAGAAATATCACAATATATTAAAATTCAAAGGTCAAAGCTAGAACCTTCACTAAAGGTGAATTAGTACTGCGAAGAGTAATGGCTAACACCAAGAAGACAACAGATGGTCCTCTTGGTCCAAATTGGGAAGGACCCCTTATTGTCCATCAAGAAGTCATACCCGGTACATATCGGCTATGAAGGCCCAACGGTGATATTGTTCCAAGAACATGGAACTCAGAACATTTAAGGCCATATTTACCAATAATAAAAGAATAAAGGACACAGTTTTCCTCCCAAGAAATCATCACACAACCAAGGGCATGGAAACCCTCTAACTAGCTCAAGAGAAACCGAAAAGGGGTCGAGCTGAAAAACGGAATGATTCCCTCGTCATCGCCAAATTGATCGGGACGATGCATCCCTTGGAGGGGGATGATTGTGTTTGTAACAACCCGTATTTTTGAATAACATGTTATAACATAAATGGAGGCAGAATTAAACTGTAAAATCTGAATCAAGGGAAACGGGTTGTGCCATTGCGTTCGTCTCGGAAAAATACGCGAAATAGAGTCCGAGTTTTCGAAAATCGGCTTCCGTATGACCAAGATATGGCCTCGCGAAGTTTCACGAAAAATTCACAAATTAAAGTATACTTAATTAAGTGAAATGGGTTGCGCAGAGAAATATATATATTGATATATATATATATATAATTGAAAATTAAATAAATAAATATGCAAAAATGTTCAAAACAGCGAATTGGGAGAGGGGAATAAACGAACCGGCCGATTTTTGAGGTCGACCCAAGCCCGCTGGGTCGACTAGGGGTTAATCCAGGGTGTTTGGCTGTCAACCCGTGGGCCGATTCGCTCAAATGCAGATTTTGCATTTGAATGGTTCTCATGGTTCAGCTTTAATCTAAAGGCCCTAGATGGTTCCTACACTTGACTTCTTCCCCAAGACATGCTTTGATGGCTTGGATTGAATCTAGGGTTAATCCTATGGCTAATACTATCCTAATCCTCTATAAAAAGACCCCTAAACGTATCCTAAATCACCATTATTCAATCCTACAACTAAACTATGTCAAATTTGTTCCTCTCATGGTCTCCACTCTCATGCTAAAATTCCTAAGCCTATTTCTAAGAGAGATTGTGAGTTCATACAAGTGCTTTCAAACTTGTATGAGTGTTCTTAGTTTGCATTCAAGTCAAGTTGCAACATTTCTATTTCAAAGCAAGGATTTTTATTGATTTGGCGCAAGGGTTTTTCAATTGGGGCTTTCATATTTTGGTGCTTGCATAAGGGCTTCGTCTCAATCTTTATAATAAATATTCATTTGTGTCTTCATAGCGTAGTAAGCCCTTTTCTACTTTCTTTTTATTGAACTCTAAAGTTAAATGAATGATGCAAGTTTGGTTGATCATTATATGCAAGTTTGGTTGATCATTATATGCAAGTTTGGTTGATCATTATATGCAAGTTATTTATGACACATGTTGCCATGTTATGCAAGTTTGGGTTGATCATGTCATCATGTTATGCAAGTTTGGGTTGATCATGTTATCATGTTATGCAAGTTTGGGTTGATCATGTTATCATGTTATGTAAGTTTGGGTTGATCATGTTATCTGTAACAACCCGTATTTTTCGATAACGTGTTAAGACGAGAATCAAGGCAGAATTTAATTTTAAATTCTGAATCAGGTGAAACGGGCTATGCCATTGCGTTCGTCTCGAAAAAATACGCGAAATAGAGTCCGAGTTTTCGAAAATCGGAGTCCGTATGACCAAGATATGGCCTCGCGAAGTTTCACGAAAAATTCCCAAATTAAAGGATACTTAATTAAGTGAAATGGGTTGCGCAGAGAAATATATATATATATATATATATATTGATATATATATATATATAATTGAAAATTAAATAAATAAATATGCAAAAATGTTCAAAACAGCGAATTGGGAGAGGGGAATAACCGAACCGGCCGATTTTTGAGGTCGACCCGAGCTCGCTGGGTCGACTAGGGGTTAATCCAGGGTGTTTGGTTGTCAACCCGTGGGCCGATTCGCTCAAATGCAGATTTTGCATTTGGATGGTTCTCATGGTTCATCTTTAATCTAAAGGCCCTAGATGGTTCCTACACTTGACTTCTTCCCCAAGACATACTTTGATGGCTTGGATTGAATCTAGGTTTAATCCTATGGCCTAAAACACTTGCCTAATCTATAAATAAGCCCCTAACCTACCCCTAAACCCTCATTATTCATTCATGCAACTAAACTATGGCAAAATTGCTACTCTCATGGCCTCCACTCAACTATCCTAGCCTCCACTTCATTTCTATGAGAGGTTTCATGATCATGAGAGTATTAGAGAGTCCCTATGTTAGTATGAGAGCTTCTCAAGTTGATTTCAAGGCAAAAGCTTTGATCTTTGTTCATAAAGATGGTATTTTTGTTGATTTGGAGTGTTCATCTTTGGGTTTTTGGGTGATGGCATGCATAGGCTTCATCACAATCTTTGTTTTGCATTTCGATTTGTGCCTTCATAGCTATGTAAGCCCTTCCCTACTCTTAGATATTAACTATGAAGTTAAATGTTCATGTTGAAAGTTTGGGTTTGATTAATTAGAATGATGCATGCTATCATGTTATGCAAGTTTATGAAGTCATTATCTTGATCTTATGAACTAAAAGCCACAACCTTTATGTTGAAATGTTGCATTATGCAACATGAGAATCTTCATAATCATTATGTCAACTTGCATATGAAGTCATAATCCTTATATGATGATATATGCGAGTTTCTAGCCATCATTCCATGTCTTTTGTTACCATGATTCGCTTATGTACCAAGTTTGGGTTGATGCATGTTTTTGAGGCTTAAGAATGTAACATGCAAGCTAATGAACACATTTGTGCCTCATTTGCCACCATGATTAACTTGTGGCTTAATACCCATTTTTGTCATTCCTTTGCCAAGTCTCTTCTTTTAATCCATCACGTTGTTGCGAACGTATATGCTAGTTTAAAAAGCGTTGGGGTCACATTATGGGGAAACATAATGACATGAATATGACTTGGGTAAATGGGTATAAACATGACAACATGTAACGTTAAATATGACATGTGTTTATACTTGAAAACATGACTTGAAGTATAACATGGAAGTTGATATGTAAGTATGCATAAAAACATAAGCTTGGAAATTTACCTATTAAGTTAGGTCTACCCATTGGGAATTTACCTATTAAGTTAGGTCTACCCAATTGCTTGAAAACTTGACTATGAACATGACACTAGACTAAACATGAAAGTGGCCAACTCGAGGTTGGGTTGAGTTTGCAACATAAAACTACCCGGAACCGATCGGCCTAACTAGTAGTTGCAAACAATAGGACCCAATGTGAGAAGTTGGTCATGTTGTGCTTGAACCCGAGATTAGACCAAGTTGTGGTGTAAAGCTACCCGGAACCGACCGGCTTAACTAGTAACCACAACAAAGTCTAATGTGAGAGGTTGGGGTGCATTAAGTAATTAATGCCACATGATAGGGTTAAGTTAATTTGATTAATGACTCTTAACCAAATATTACATGGGTAAATGGGTTAAGTAAATAGGTTAGGCTAATGATACTTAACAAAACATGACAAGGTTGGGTAGGTTAAGTGATTTGATTTGCCTAATGACGCTTAACCATTTTTATACGACTAGTGGACGGGGATTAAGATAACCAACACTTAATCAATCCAACATGATAATTTGGCAAGGTTAAGTAAGTTTTCTTAATGACACTTAACCATACAAGATGATTAGGGGATGGGGTTAAGTAATTTGCACCTAACTAATCCGACACGGTAATTAGATGGGGTTAAGTAATCCACACTTAACTAATCTAAACACGGTAATTCGATGGGGTTAAGTTAAACACTTAACCAATTTAAACTCGGTAATTCAATGAGGTTAGGTAACCAATACTTAACCAACTTAACGTGATAATTTAATGGGGTTAAGCAACTTATACTTAACCAATTATACATGATGATTTGATGGGGTTAAGTAACTTACACTTAACCAATCTAATACGCGTACCTGATAAGGTTAAGTCACAAGACCTTTTTAGAATATACTTAACCATTGTAGTACGATTAGAGGATGGGGTTAAGTCAACCTATACTTAACCAATCCGACTCGATAATTTGATGGGATTAAGATAATCTATGCTTAATCGATCTAGCAAGATAATCCGATAGGATTAAGGTAAGCTAGTACTTGACCAATTTGACTTGATAGGGTTAAGTCATGAGCCTCTGGGTACACTTAACCAACTTGTGGGACTAAGTCTTGAACTTAAATACTTAGCCAATCTTTGACGTGATTCGTGGGCGGGTTAAGTCATGGACTTGAATGAAAACACTTAACCCAATAGACAAACCCTAGCTAGAAGAACTAGGTAGAAAATCGTGGTTAATCAAGGATAACGGGAAAGGAAGCTAAGTGGTAAACCTTAGTTAAGGGTAACTAAGTAATAATTCTTAGCTAAGGACATAGGACTAATTCTCAAAACGATGAGTAACCTGATACGGTAGGTCATCACTTAGTATACGAGGGGGAGCAAGTTATCTGACTTGGATAAAAGCTCCAGCGCACTGGGTGCCGAAGTGGAAGCTTCGGGGGACGTGAGGATATTCTTGGGATCCCTCTGTGGGCTGCCAGGTAATTATACTAGGCCCATGAGAGGTTAAGGTCTGCGTTAGAAGGACCAAGAGTAGCCTTGGTTGCTATGCGAGCAACCTAAAGACTGGGATGGATTAGCGTGGAGTCGACGATTCTTGTTTTTGCCCTGGATAGCGCATCGCCGACTACCTACCATCTTTAGTCAATCGTGTACGTGCGGAAAGGCAGGGAACCCCCAACAGACCATGTGCTTGCTATCGAGTCATGGGTGAGGTTGGCCCGTAGGAAAGTGGGCTATAGTGGGGCCGTGGACTGGTTCTTATACATGATTTTTCTTGGATTTCCTTTCAGTAGTTGAGGGAGGGGTCACGTGGGACCATAGCCACGGGTACAAAAACAGACCTTGATATCTGCATCGGCAGACGATTTAAAGCTCCCGACCGAGTTCCGTATTTCTTGATTTGCCCTGGCACGGAACTCGGATGGCACATTGGGGAACATGTGCATCTAGACATGGAAAACGATTCACGATACATACGTGGGATCAAGGGCGCGGTTGACGGGTGGCGTAATCCCTAGTGGTCCTAGGTGGCCAAAACCCAAACCGAGACACGGAAACGTTCATTAGGCAGCATAATCCCTAGCGGTCCTAGGTGGCATAAATCCTAAGTGGACGCGCGATAGTTCATGGCAAGGAAACACAACTAGATCAAGGGTTGCAGTCCAAAACAACTTCAAGGATAAACCGTTTACATGGGAAAGCCCGTACAGCCTACGGCAAAGGACTGAACATATACATAGAAAGAAACATATGAGTTGAGTAACCTATATATGCGGCATATTAGGTTGACATGGACCATTACACGACTTTTGAGTAAGGGTCATTCACGGATAACACGTAATACAGTTGGGGAACTAGTATGGTAGGTGCAGAGCAGATATACAGGATAAATGCCATGGGACGTTATACGCGATAGATATCTTGGGATATTATACTTGATAGAAACCTGACAATGTTATACCTTGTTTTATCTTGACACCGTAGTTTATCACGACACCCTAGTTTATCTGAGTTCAGTAGTTCATCCTGTTATTTTGATTTAGCTTATCTATCTTGTTATCATGCTTACGTTCATCTCACTTTCTCATGTCAGTTAACTTTACTAGTTTTTATACTAATAGTAGATAAGGCTTACTCAGTCTTTTTGACTGACCCGTATTGTTTCGCCTCTTTTCTTCCGTTTCCCCCCCAGGTTACAGGGAGGAAACACTGCTGTTTAGTTCGGACTTCTTCTGCTTGAAGATCATCATGGATGGCTTGGACTTTTCCTGGCTATGGCTACTTTACTGTTTTTATTTGGGGAATAATTTATGAAAAAGTCTTTATGCTTCTTTACTATTGCAAGTCAGGTTTTGATGTACTCTGATGTAAAAGGCTTTAGACCTTATGTATTCATGTTTATGAAAGTTCGATTTTACTTCCGCTATTTTTTATGTTCTGTCTTGTGATATTTCTGTGCATGTTTACCAATAATGCCCCTCTAAAGCTAGTGCATTCCTTCGCGAGTGACCCTAGCGGAGGCGGGGTGTTACATTTGGTATCAGAGCAGAAGGTTACCAGACTGGGCAAAAGTTTT
This sequence comes from Allium sativum, assembly GCA_030737875.1. NCBI lineage: Eukaryota > Viridiplantae > Streptophyta > Magnoliopsida > Asparagales > Amaryllidaceae > Allium > Allium sativum. The sequence continues at coordinate 522,139,573 of CM060923.1, read as the reverse complement.
TAAAGACCTTCTGAAAACTATTTGAAAATCGTTTATAAAGAAGCATTTTTCAAGAAAATTTTCTTTTAAAAGAAAAAGGCTATTCCCCAAAGTCCATTAGCACTATCCTTGTTTCCTTAATTGAATCTCTTTTCCTTTCTTTCCTCCATCTGTAGTCACAGTGGTTTTAACTGCGACTAGTCTTTTCTATCTACGAAAGTGCTTTCCATGCGATGGAGGTGGTTCTCGAGAGACCAGTGGCCGCGTTATAAGAAAGGATAGTGAGAAAGAGGATAAAGGATACGAGCTTAAGGATGAGCAACTGGTTGGTATGGCTTAGTCCTCAAAGGAGGGAGAAAGATGAACAATGAAACCCATGACGAGAGAGTACCTTTGGCATGGTAAAACGGGGTGGATAGTTAAGTATTATGGGACAAGGACAAGATCATCGGGAGGGTAATAGTATGCTCTTATTTCTAGGGTACCTCGGAAGGAGGGTAACGATCTTGTTAAAAGTTTAGCTATTCTTTTCTATCATCCCGCCAAGACTTTGTTTTGATCCCCGCATCATTTAAGTTTGCTTCGATAGTTGAGTCTCTGCACCTTAAGTACTAGCGTAATAGAGAATCCCATTTTTGTCTCAAGTCCTGTGGAGAACCGGTCCATTTATTCATGACTTGTTTTGGATTTGAGAATAACATGCCGCGGTTATGGATGAAGTGGTTATCCAGTAAGGGGTGCCACTCTCGGTTTTGATAGGAGGGTAGTTAGACTCTTGACTAGCCTTGGTAATACCCTCGAAGTCTCGTGTAACCTTTTTGGGTTCGGTCATGATTAATTACTTAGAATCCCTTGATGCCTTTATTGGAAATTTGAAGCCCGATCGAGTGGTGTTCGCCGATAAGACGGATTGTTTATTTCACTTATGCACGGGTTATGGAAATCACCCAAGTAAGTGCGCTTGATAACCTGGTTGGCGTCTGTTTACTTTCAAGAGAAAGTTCTTCTACGTGGAATACCTTGTGGTACGAGGTCCGAGATTCACTAGTGAATTTTGGAAAGCTTGCATGAGATCATGAGTACGCAGTCATGTTTGCGTCAAGTATTCTAGGAAAAGGATAAGTGCAAGTTGAACGAGATGCGAAAAAGAAATGAGTTCTAGCTCATGTTATGGAAACAGGAAATAAGAAGCTGCGAAATCGTGAAGTTAAAAGACGGTCAAGGCACGATGGGATTAAGCTCAGGAAAGACGACTTTGATGGTCAAAGACTAGATACGTGCATGATATCTCTTTTTGGGAGTATATTCTTGATCCCTGTTTTCGGTAGAGCTTACTTGTAGGCTATCTTTTGTGGACATCCTCTCGATCCTATTTTCTGTTACAAACCCCGTAAGGAGTTTGTCTTGTTTATCTTCTCGACCCTGTTTCAGGGAATCCTAGGTAGAACCCTATGGATGTAAACATGTATTTGAAACATGTTATAATTGATATGGTTGCAAGTGGTTACAAGTGGTTGCTCGTGGATCCGCGAATACACATTAGATACTAGCTTGACTCGGTCACATTTCATATTGCATATGAACGAGTATTTATACTTGTTTATGGATGAAATCGAATGTATTATCATGCGGTTGTTGCATATGAATGAATGATTGTGCACGCATATAGTATCTATATGACTAGGACTATTTGCATACATGTTGGATTCATGGCACTATACATATTTTGCATTAGAAAGATTATTCAGGCCTGATCATTAGCATTAGCTAAGGAACATGTACACACACGTTTTGCATATATTCATACAGCATTAGAAATCATCTAAGGACAATGGTTGCTTGTGGATGATGTTTTGAGTAGATGGATGATGGATGGTAGGATATGTTCTTCCTAACTTGGAGATTTCGGGGACGAAATCCTAAAAGGTGGGGAGAATGTAACAACCCGTATTTTTCGATAACGTGTTAAGACGAGAATCAAGGCAGAATTTAATTTTAAATTCTGAATCAGGTGAAACGGCTACGCCATTGCGTTCGTCTCGGAAAAATACGCGAAATAGAGTCCGAGTTTTCGAAAATCGGAGTCCGTATGACCAAGATATGGCCTCGCGAAGTTTCACGCAAAATTCCCAAATTAAAGGATACTTAATTAAGTGAAATGGGTTGCGCAGAGAAATATATATATATATTGATATATATATATATATAATTGAAAATTAAATAAATAAATATGCAAAAATGTTCAAAACAGCGAATTGGGAGAGGGGAATAACCGAACCGGCCGATTTTTGAGGTCGACCCGAGCTCGCTGGGTCGACTAGGGGTTAATCCAGGGTGTTTGGCTGTCAACCCGTGGGCCGATTCGCTCAAATGCAGATTTTGCATTTGGATGGTTCTCATGGTTCATCTTTAATCTAAAGGCCCTAGATGGTTCCTACACTTGACTTTTCCCCAAGACATACTTTGATGGCTTGGATTGAATCTAGGTTTAATCCTATGGCCTAAAACACTTGCCTAATCTATAAATAAGCCCCTAACCTACCCCTAAACCCTCATTATTCATTCATGCAACTAAACTATGGCAAAATTGCTACTCTCATGGCCTCCACTCAACTATCCTAGCCTCCACTTCATTTCTATGAGAGGTTTCATGATCATGAGAGTATTAGAGAGTCCCTATGTTAGTATGAGAGCTTCTCAAGTTGATTTCAAGGCAAAAGCTTTGATCTTTGTTCATAAAGATGGTATTTTTGTTGATTTGGAGTGTTCATCTTTGGGTTTTTGGGTGATGGCATGCATAGGCTTCATCACAATCTTTGTTTTGCATTTCGATTTGTGCCTTCATAGCTATGTAAGCCCTTCCCTACTCTTAGATATTAACTATGAAGTTAAATGTTCATGTTGAAAGTTTGGGTTTGATTAATTAGAATGATGCATGCTATCATGTTATGCAAGTTTATGAAGTCATTATCTTGATCTTATGAACTAAAAGCCACAACCTTTATGTTGAAATGTTGCATTATGCAACATGAGAATCTTCATAATCATTATGTCAACTTGCATATGAAGTCATAATCCTTATATGATGATATATGCGAGTTTCTAGCCATCATTCCATGTCTTTTGTTACCATGATTCGCTTATGTACCAAGTTTGGGTTGATGCATGTTTTTGAGGCTTACGAATGTAACATGCAAGCTAATGAACACATTTTTGCCTCATTTGCCACCATGATTAACTTGTGGCTTAATACCCATTTTTGTCATTCCTTTGCCAAGTCTCTTCTTTTAATCCATCACGTTGTTGCGAACGTATATGCTAGTTTAAAAAGCGTTGGGGTCACATTATGGGGAAACATAATGACATGAATATGACTTGGGTAAATGGGTATAAACATGACAACATGTAACGTTAAATATGACATGTGTTTATACTTGAAAACATGACTTGAAGTATAACATGGAAGTTGACATGTAAGTATGCATAAAAACATAAGCTTGGGAATTTACCTATTAAGTTAGGTCTACCCATTGGGAATTTACCTATTAAGTTAGGTCTACCCAATTGCTTGAAAACTTGACTATGAACATGACACTAGACTAAACATGAAAGTGGCCAACTCGAGGTTGGGTTGAGTTTGCAACGTAAAACTACCCGGAACCGACCGGCCTAACTAGTAGTTGCAAACAATAGGACCCAATGTGAGAAGTTGGTCATGTTGTGCTTGAACCCGAGGTTAGACCAAGTTGTGGTGTAAAGCTACCCGGAACCGACCGGCTTAACTAGTAACCACAACAAAGTCTAATGTGAGAGGTTGGGGTGCATTAAGTAATTAATGCCACATGATAGGGTTAAGTTAATTTGATTAATGACTCTTAACCAAATATGACATGGGTAAATGGGTTAAGTAAATAGGTTAGGCTAATGATACTTAACAAAACATGACAAGGTTGGGTAGGTTAAGTGATTTGATTTGCCTAATGACGCTTAACCATTTTTATACGACTAGTGGACGGGGATTAAGTTAACCAACACTTAACCAATCCAACATGATAATTTGGCAAGGTTAAGTAAGTTTTCTTAATGACACTTAACCATACAAGATGATTAGGGGATGGGGTTAAGTAATTTGCACCTAACTAATCCGACACGGTAATTAGATGGGGTTAAGTAATCCACACTTAACTAATCTAAACACGGTAATTCGATGGGGTTAAGTTAAACACATAACCAATTTAAACTCGGTAATTCAATGAGGTTAAGTAACCAATACTTAACCAACTTAACGTGATAATTTAATGGGGTTAAGCAACTTATACTTAACCAATTATACATGATGATTTAATGGGGTTAAGTAACTTACACTTAACCAATCTAATACGCGGACCTGATAAGGTTAAGTCACAAGACCTTTTTAGAATATACTTAACCATTGTAGTACGATTAGAGGATGGGGTTAAGTCAACCTATACTTAACCAATCCGACTCGATAATTTGATGGGATTAAGATAATCTATGCTTAATCGATCTAGCAAGATAATCCGATAGGATTAAGGTAAGCTAGTACTTGACCAATTTGACTTGATAGGGTTAAGTCATGAGCCTATGGGTACACTTAACCAACTTGTGGGACTTAGTCTTGAACTTAAATACTTAGCCAATCTTTGACGTGATTCGTGGGCGGGTTAAGTCATGGACTTGAATGATAACACTTAACCCAATAGACAAACCCTAGCTAGAAGAACTAGGTAGAAAACCGTGGTTAATCAAGAATAACGGGAAAGGAAGCTAAGTGGTAAACCTTAGTTAAGGGTAACTAAGTAATAATTCTTAGCTAAGGACATAGGACTAATTCTCAAAACGATGAGTAACCTGATACGGTAGGTCATCACTTAGTATACGAGAGGGAGCAAATTATCTGACTTGGATAAAAGCTCCAGCGCACTGGGTGCCGAAGTGGAAGCTTCGGGGGACGTGAGGATATTCTTGGGATCCCTCTGTTGGCTGCCAAGTAATTATACTAGGCCCATGAGAGGTTAAGGTCTGCGTTAGAAGGACCAAGAGTATGCCTTGGTTGCTATGCGAGCAACCTAAAGACTGGGATGGATTAGCGTGGAGTCGACGATTCTTGTTTTTGCCCTGGATAGCGCATCGCCGACTACCTACCATCTTTAGTCAATTGTGTACGTGCGAAAAGGCAGGGAACCCCCAACAGACCATGTGCTTGCTATCGAGTCATGGGTGAGGTTGGCCCATAGGAAAGTGGGCTATAGTGGGGCTGTGGAGTGGTTCTTATACATGATTTTTCTTGGATTTCCTTTCAGTAGTTGAGGGAGGGGTCACGTGGGACCATAGCCACGGGTACAAAAACAGACCTTGATATCTGCATCGGCAGACGATTTAAAGCTCCCGACCGAGTTCCGTATTTCTTGATTTGCCCTGGCACGGAACTCGGATGGCACATTGGGGAACATGTGCATCTAGACATGGAAATCGATTCACGATACATACGTGGGATCAAGGGCGCGGTTGACGGGTGGCGTAATCCCTAGTGGTCCTAGGTGGCCAAAACCCAAACCGAGACACGGAAACGTTCATTAGGTAGCATAATCCCTAGCGGTCCTAGGCGGCATAAATCCTAAGTGGACGCGCGATAGTTCATGGTAAGGAAACACAACTAGATCAAGGGTTGCAGTCCAAAACAACTTCAAGGATAAACCGTTTACATGGGAAAGCCCGTACAGCCTACGGCAAAGGACTGAACTTATACATGGAAAGAAACATATGAGTTGAGTAACCTATATATGCGGCATATTAGGTTGACATGGACCATTACACGACTTTTGAGTAAGGGTCATTCACGGATAACACGTAATACAGTTGGGGAACTAGTATGGTAGGTGCAGAGCAGATATACAGGATAGATGCCATGGGACGTTATACGCGATAGATATCTTGGGATATTATACTTGATAGAAACCTGACAATGTGATACCTTGTTTTATCTTGACACCGTAGTTTATCACGACACCCTAGTTTATCTGAGTTCAGTAGTTCATCATGTTATTTTGATTTAGCTTATCTATCTTGTTATCATGCTTATGTTCATCTCAGTTTCTCATGTCAGTTAACTTTACTAGTTTTTATACTAATAGTAGATAGGGCTTACTCAGTCTTTTTGACTGACCCGTTTTGTTTCGCCTCTTTTCTTCCGTTTCCCCCCCCCCCAGGTTACAGGGAGGAAACACTGCTGTTTAGTTCGGACTTCTTCTGCTTGAAGGTCATCATGGATGGCTTGGACTTTTCTTGTCTATGGCTACTTTACTGTTTTTATTTGGGGAATAATTTATGAAAAAGTCTTTATGCTTCTTTACTATTGCAAGACAGGTTTTGATGTACTCTGATGTAAAAGGCTTTAGACCTTATGTATTCATGTTTATGAAAGTTCGATTTTACTTCCGCTATTTTATATGTTCTGTCTTGTGATATTTCTGTGCATGTTTACCAATAATGCCCCTCTAAAGCTAGTGCATTCCTTTGCGAGTGACCCCAGCGGAGGCGGGGTGTTACGTTATCATGTTATGCAAGTTTGGGTTGATCATGTTATCATGTTATGCGAGTTAAACTTGAGTTTATGACCTTAAAGTTTAAAGCTTATGTTAAAGGTTGCATTTTGGCAACATGAAATTTATCATATCCCTCATGATAACTTGCATGTGAGGCCAAATGCGAACTTCTAGCAACTTCTACACGTTATTTATCACCATGTATCACTCATATGCTAAGTTTCGTTTTATGCATGCTTTTGAAGCCTAATAATGTAATATGCAAGTATATGAACATATGTACATCTCATATGCCACCATGTTAAACTTGTGGCTTCAACACCTTTTTGTCATGATTATGCCAAGTTCCCTATTTTATCCTTTATGCGTTGTTGCGATTATGTAAACGATGGGATTACGTTGGGGTTGGGTAACATAATGACATGAACATGGTTTTTATAACATAACGTGATATGTTAACTTGTAATTATGTTTTGGAAACATAATGGACATGACACTTAGAAAATATGAGTGTGGCCAACACGAGGTTGGGTTGAGTTTGTAGCATAAATCTACCCAGACCCGCCCGGCTTAACTAGTGGCTACAAACAATAGGACCCAATGTGAGAAGTTGGTCATGTTGTGCACGAACCCGAGGTTAGTCCAGGTTGTGGTGTAAAGCTACCCGGACCCGCCCGGCTTAACTAGTAACCACAACAAGGTCTAATGTGAGAGGTTAAAGCACATTAAGCTAATGAATGCCTCCTGATTAGGGTTAAGTCGTGGTCCACTTAATACTTAACTAATTTGGGCTTGATGGATTAATCGAGGTTAAGTAAGGAGCCTTGGGTACTCTTAACCAATTTAATCCACGTGTGGATCGGGTTAACCACATTTAACCCGTTAAGAAACCCTAGTTGCTTGGTCCTTTTCAGCAGTAACCTCCTTGGTAGTATCATAAGACCCTAGGACTAGGCTAGGGTGGGGCATGATTACTGGGCTGATTGTAAGAGACCAAAAGAGACGGCTGAATGATGCCCCGGTTGTTCAGGCGAACCATGGTCGTGCACATTAAGTCCGGAGTTGAACACGGGCACCGGTAGGTTTGGACTGTGCATCATGGTATGGTGTCAGAGGGTTACACCATAGGGCCTGATACACCCTAGGGTGGACCCTGCACAGTCAACTACATTAAATGATTAAGCCGCATGACACCGACACTTGACGAGTTAGGCTTATAGGGAGCCGATCGACTAGACCGTGTAGTTGGACCTTAATTTAGGTCACCTCATGATGATGGGCCAAGCTTGGGCCAAGGGATCAATTCTTGTTTTTACTTGACATGTTAGAATGCTAGTACACACGTGGTGCAAAACTTAACCTAAATTATGCGATGACACCTTTATCTATCTTGTTAGTTAATCATCATGCCAGTATGTTGTTATCCTTATGTTCATCTCAGCTTCACATGCCAGTTAACTTTACTAGTTCATAGACAGATAGTAGTAGGGCTTACCAGTCTTTTTGACTGACCTGTTTTCTTTCGCCTCTTTTCTTCCGTTTCCCCGCCCCCCTCAGGTTCTCAGGGTGGGAACATTGGAGCTTAGCTTGGATCTTTACAGCTTGCTTACTGGATTTGCTCATGTACGGTTTTGGACATTGAGCTAGCTATGATTTATCACTTCATTTTGGGGATAGTACTTTATGTATTTCAGTTTTTCAGTTTATGCTTTTATCTAGACTTTGTTGTTGGAAAATAATGACCAAGTACTTTGTTGTAACATGACTATGGTTTTGAAATGCTAAGTTTTATCCGCTGCTTTACTACTCTGTTTTACTTATATGTTCTGTCTTGTGATATCTGCAAGCATGTTTACCTTGTTTAAGCGCCCCTCCAAAGCTAATGTCCTTGCAAGAGTGGCATTGGCGGAGGTGGGGTGTTACATTTGGTATCAGAGCATAAGGTTTACAAGATTTGAGCAAAAGTGTTTTTGAAACTTACCTTTTGAAAAACTATTTTCAAAACCAATTAAGTATTTTCCAAAGAAAAGTCTAGTATTTTAAAAGGCTATTCCCCAAAAGCCATAGCACTATCCTTTGTTTCTTCGTTCTGAATCTATCTTTTTCTTCGTTTCAGTATGGCCGATCTTAACCTTCCCGAGGGAGTGACCATTCCCAGATGGTTCCGGAGGTACTTGGAAGCTAGGGCCAACGATGCGGGCCCAGCGACTACACCCACCGTAACTGAAGTTCCTCCTCCTCCTCCTCATAATCCACAAGCGGATTTCGCAAAAGTTTGCAAGGACTTTAAGGCAATGGGTGGTAGGAAATTTATCGGAATGGAGACTTCCGTGGAGGCAAGGAACTGGTTAAAGGAAACTGAGGACCTCTTTGCTATCTTTGATGTGGAAGATCATAGGAAAGTTCTGTTGGCGGTATGGCTATTAAAAGGGGAAGCTGCTTATTGGTGGGTAGTCACCACCACTACTAGACCAATTGAGACTTGGGATGACTTTAGGAGAAGGTTTGGACTAAAGTTCCTATCATCGGCAGAAGAGAATCTTCAGATGGAGAAGTTCCTATCTCTAAAGCAAGGGGACATGACAGTTAGGGAATACGTGGATATGTTTAATCAACTTGCTCAGTTCGGTCTAGAATTGGTAAACACAGCTCGGAAGAAGGCCCTACACTTTGCTCTAGGATTGAATGAGCCATTGCGCGGTTTGGCCATGTCTCATATACCCCTGGGGGCAACTTTCGAGAGTTTGGTGAATATGGCCCTGCTTCAAGAGGGAGATAAGAGTGGCAAGAAGGAGGTCAAGGCAAATGAGTCTCAAGGCGAGAAGGTAGATTCCGGAAAAGGAGGCAAGAACAACAATAGCAAGAACAACAAGTCAAGAGAAAGGAGGAAGTGCAACTTCTGTGGGATTACTGGGCACATAGCCAAAGACTGTAGGAAGAAGAAGAGGAAGTTGGGCGAATGCTTTCACTGTGGAGAGCCTGGACATCTTAGCAAGGATTGCCCCAAGAAGCAAGGACAAGGGAAAGGAAAACTCGGCAGTAAGACCCTCTGGAGGGCAATCGCAGGCTCTCCTTGCTCTTCCAGCTTTTGATCGAGGTAGAGTTTTTATAGAAATTCATGTTTACATTTCTGATTTTCCTGTTCGCACCTTATTTGATTCTGGCGCATCGCATAGTTCCATCTCTTCTGGTATTGTTGAAAGTTTGCACCTAAGTACTAGCTTATTTGAGGATCCCGTTTGTGTTTCAAATCCAGTTGGGGGTTCCGCCCATCTACCTGTGGTTTGTATGGATTTGAAAATCTCTGTCTTGAGCATAGAATTCATGTGTAATGTTCAGGTTCTTGGGTTTATCGGATACGGGTTGATTTTGGAGGTGGATTGGTTATCCAGTTATGGAGCCATTCTTGATTGTGAACATAGGGTGGTGAGGCTCATGATTCGCCTCGGTAATACCCTAGAAATTTCTTGTAACCCTAGAGGTCCCGTCATGTTATGTTATCTTGAATCTCTTGAATCGTCCATCGATGATCTGCAATCTGTAAGGGTGGTCCGAGACTATCCTGATGTCTTTGAAGAAGTAAGGGGGTTACCACCTAAGCGTGAGATAGATTTCCGTATTTATCTGGTTGATAATGCCGAGCCAGTTACATTGCCCGTTAGGCACATGGCCCCGCGAGAAAGGAGAGAGCTTGATAAGCAAATCAAGGAATAGCTTGGGAAAAATTTCATTAGGCGAAGCATTTCAGAATGGGGTGCTCCGGTGGTATTCGCTACTAAGGCGGATAGTCCATTTTACTTAAGCATGGGTTAGAGAAATCACCCTAGTGAGTACAATTGGTAACATGGATTGGCACATGTTATCAAGAGATAGTTTTCTGCGTGGGGTACCGTATAGTATGTAAACGAGATCCAAGATACACTAACGAATTTTGGAAAGCCAGCATGAAACCATGAGTATGCAGTTGGGTGGAAGCCAAGTATTTTAGGTAAAGGATAAGTGGAAGGGGAATGAGAGGCAACGGTGAAATGAGTTCTAACTCATATTTTGGAAATAAGGATTAAGAACTACGGAATTATGAAGTTAAAAGACGGTCAAGGAACGATGGGATTAAGCACAAGAAAATGCGGCTTAGAAGACTGAAGACTAGATACGCGCATTATATCTCTTTCTAAGAGTATATCCTTGATCCCTATTGTTCCGTAAAGCTTACTCGCATGCTATCTTTTAAGTATATCCTCTCGGTCCTATCCTCAATCTTAGTTCTGTTGCAAACCCCATAAGGAGTATGACTCGCCTGTTTGTGAGATATAGTTGGGGTAAAGATGTTCGTCACCAAACTATTTGGGCTTTATGGGATATGGGTAATAATTGATAGACTTACAAAGAAAGCCCATTTTATTCTGGTGAAAAGCAAGAGGACCGTATCACGGCTAGCATCTGTTTATCTTCAAAAGATAGTGTGGCTGCATGGAGTTCCTTCTAGCATAGTTAGCAATCGTGACCCAATTTTCACTTGCCAGTTCTGGAACAGTTTGCAAGAAGCAATAGGTATGCGATTGAATCTGAGTACATCCTATCATCCCCGGACGGATGACCAAACCGAAAGGGTGAATAGAGTGCTAGAAGATCTCTTGAGGCTTTGTGTCCTCGACTTCGGTGGTACTTGGGAAGACCACCTTCCTCTTGTAGAGTTTGCTTATAATAATAACTATCAAGCCAGCATAGGGATGGCACCATTTGAAGCTACGTATGGGAGGCCGTGCAAGCCACCAATATGTTGGTGGGAAGACGACGGATAAGCTTATAATTGAGCCCAACATGATAAGGGACACATCCGAGAGGGTTGAATTGATTCGAAGACGGATAAGAACAGCCCAAGACAGACAGAAATCCTATGCAGACAAGCGAAGGACCGACTTGGAATTTAAAATTGGAGATATGGTCTTTGTGAAGATTTCTCCTTTGCGAAATATGGTTCGCTGACACCAAGGATCGTAGGACCCTTCCCTACTATAGAAAGAGTCGGGAAGATGACTTATAAGGTGGAATTGCCGAGAAGCTGGCCGGAGTGCATAATGTCTTTCATGTCTCGCATCTCCGGAAGTGTTTGCACAGACCCGCCAAAGTGGTTGAACCAAGTATTCTTGAAGACATGGAGGTAGAGGATGAAGCAACCCTGAGACGAGCTCCGATTCGTATCATTGAAATGAAGACAAAGAAGCTAAGAAGCAAAGAAGTTAAGCTTGTTAAGGAGCAATGGAGTGAAGCAGAGGGAGACACGACTTGGGAAACCAAGGAGAAGAGGCGTGTGCTTTATCCATTTCTCTTGGAGGATACATTTTCAATCTCTTTTCCTAGATTGGTATATCTTCCCTTTGCTATCCATGCTTATCTAGTTTATCTTGTTTCGTAAATCTTGTCATGAGAACCTTAGGTAGAAACCCTTGGTTGAAACATGTATTTGAAACATGTTATGTTTGATGTTTGCAAGTGGTTGCAAGTGTTTGCAAGTGGATACTCGTGGATGCATAATACACGTTAGGCACTAAGATCGGCTCACACACTTTCATATCGCATATACATGAGTGTTTATGCTTATTCATGGATGAAAACTTGTTATGCTATCACGTGGATGTTGCATATGGATGAATGTTATGTGCACTCATGTAGAGATTATAAATTATGTTAGGAATTTGCATACATATGGACTCATTTCACTAACATATTTTGCATTAAGGGGGTTTACTGAATCAGTAACCTCCTGATTTTCGCATTAGATAAGTACATATACACACACCTTTGCATATGATCATACAGCATTTAGAACCTTTTAAGGACAATGATTGCTCGTGGATGATGTTTTGAGTAGATGGATGATGGATGGTAGGATACGTTCTTCCTAACTTGGAGATTTCGGGGACGAAATCCTTTAAGGAGGGGAGAATGTAACAACCCGTATTATTGAATAACATGTTATAACATAAATGGAGGCAGAATTAAACTGTAAAATCTGAATCAAGGGAAACGGGCTGTGCCATTGCGTTCGTCTCGGAAAAATACGCGAAATAGAGTCCGAGTTTTCGAAAATCGGCGTCCGTATGACCAAGATATGGCATCGCGAAGTTTCACGAAAAATTCACAAATTAAAGTATACTTAATTAAGTTAAATGGGTTGCGCAGAGAAATATATATATATATATATATTGATATATATATATATAATTGAAAATTATATAAATAAATATGCAAAAATGTTCAAAACAACGAATTGGGAGAGGGGAATAACCGAACCGGCCGATTTTTGAGGTCGACCCGAGCTTGCTGGGTCGACTAGGGGTTAATCCAGGGTGTTTGGCTGTCAACCCGTGGGCCGATTCGCTCAAATGCAGATTTTGCATTTGAATGGTTCTCATGGTTCAGCTTTAATCTAAAGGCCCTAGATGGTTCCTACACTTGACTTCTTCCCAAGACATGCTTTGATGGCTTTGATTGAATCTTGGGCTAATCCTATGGCTAATACTATCCTAATCCTCTATAAAAAGACCCCTAAACCTAGCCTAAATCACCATTATTCAATCCTACAACTAAACTATGTCAAATTTGTTCCTCTAATGGCCTCCACTCTCATGCTAAAATTCTTAAGCCTATTTCTATGAGAGATTGTGAGTTCATACAAGTGCTTTCGAACTTGTATGAGTGTTCTTAGTTTGCATTCAAGTCAAGTTGCAACATTTCTATTTCAAAGCAAGGATTTTTATTGATTTGGCGCAAGGGTTTTTCAATTGGGGCTTTCATATTTTGGTGCTTGCATAAGGGCTTCGTATCAATCTTTATAATAAATATTCATTTGTGTCTTCATAGCGTAGTAAGCCCTTTTCTACTTTCTTTTTATTGAACTCTAAAGTTAAATGAATGATGCAAGTTTGGTTGATCATTATATGCAAGTTTGGTTGATCATTATATGCAAGTTTGGTTGATCATTATGCAAGTTATGTATGACACATGTTGCCATGTTATGCAAGTTTGGGTTGATCATGTCATCATGTTATGCAAGTTTGGGTTGATCATGTTATCATGTTATGCAAGTTTGGGTTGATCATGTTATCATGTTATGTAAGTTTGGGTTGATCATGTTATCATGTTATGCAAGTTTGGGTTGATCATGTTATGCGAGTTAAACTTGAGTTTATGACCTTAAAGCTTCAAGCTTTATGTTAAAGGTTGCATTTTGGCAACATGAAAGTTATCATATCCCTTATGATAACTTGCATGTGTGGCCAAATGCGAACTTCTCGCAACTTCTACATGTTATTTATCACCATGTATCACTCATAAGCTAAGTTTGGTTTTATGCATGTTTTTGAAGCCTAATAATGCAATATGCAAGTATATGAACATATGTACATCTCATATTCCACCATGTTAAACTTGTGGCTTCAACACCTTTTTGTCATGATTATGCCAAGTTCCCTATTTTATCCTTTATGCGTTGTTGCGATTATGTAAACGATGGGATTACGTTGGGGTTGGGTAACATAATGACATGAACATGGTTTTATAACATAACGTGATATGTTAACTTGTAATTATGTTTTGGAAACATAATGGACATGACACTTAGAAAATATGAGTGTGGCCAACTCGAGGTTGGGTTGAGTTTGTAGCATAAATCTACCCGGACCCGCCCGGCTTAACTAGTGGCTACAAACAATAGGACCCAATGTGAGAAGTTGGTCATGTTGTGCACGAACCCGAGGTTAGACCAGGTTATGGTGTAAAGCTACCTGGACCCGCCCGGCTTAACTAGTAACCACAACAAGGTCTAATGTGAGAGGTTAAAGCACATTAAGTTAATGAATGCCTCCTGATTAGGGTTAAGTCATGGTCCACTTAATACTTAACTAATTTGGGCTTGATGGATTAATCGAGGTTAAGTCAGTAGCCTTGGGTACTCTTAACCAATTTAATCCACGTGTGGATCAGGTTAACCACATTTAACCCGTTAAGAAACCCTAGTTGCGTGGTCCTTTTCAGCAGTAACCTCCTTGGTAGTTTCATAAGACCCTAGGACTAGGCTAGGGTGGGGCACGATTACTGGGCTGATTGTAAGAGACCAAAAGAGACGGCTGAATGATGCCCCGGTTGTTCAGGCGGACCATGGTCGTGCACATTAAGTCCGGAGTTGAACACGGGCACCAGTAGGTTTGGACTGTGCATCATGTTATGGTGTCGGAGGGTTACACCATAGGGCCTGATACACCCTAGGGTGGACCCTGCACAGTCAACTACATTACATGATTAAGCCGCATGACACCGACACTTGACGAGTTAGGCTAATAGGGAGCCGATCGACTAGACCGTGTAGTTGGACCTTAATTTAGGTCACCTCATGATGATGGGCCAAGCTTGGGCCAAGGGACCAATTCTTGTTTTTACTTGACATGTTAGAATGCTAGTACACCCGTGGTGCAAAACTTAACCTAAATTATGCGATGACACCTTTATCTATCTTGTTAGTTAATCATCAGGCCAGTATGTTGTTATCATTATGTTCATCTCAGCTTCACATGCCAGTTAACTTTACTAGTTCATAGACAGATAGTAGTAGGTCTTACCAGTCTTTTTGACTGACCTGTTTTCTTTCGCCTCTTTTCTTCCGTTTCCCCCCCCCCCTCAGGTTCTCATGGTGGGAACATTGGAGCTTAGCTTGGATCTTTACAGCTTGCTTACTGGATTTTCTCATGTACGGTTTTGGACATTGAGCTAGCTATGGTTTATCACTTCATTTTGGGGATAGTATTTTATGTATTTCAGTTTTTCAGTTTATGCTTTTATCTAGACTTTGTTATTGGAAAATAATGACCAAGTACTTTGTTGTAACATGACTATGGTTTTGAAATGCTAAGGTTTATCCGCTGCTTTACTACTCTGTTTTACTTATATGTTCTGTCTTGTGATATCTGCATGCATGTTTACCTTGTTTAAACGCCCCTCCAAAGCTAATGTCCTTGCAAGAGTGGCATTGGCGGAGGTGGGGTGTTACAGTGTTAGTCTTTCTCCATGCCCAAACCAGAGGGGGTAGGGTTAAAGCATCGAAAGCATAAGACGCCGTTTCACATCAGAGATGGTTATGGCGGTGCATCTAAAAATTATCACGCCCTGGCTTTGCTCGTAGAAGACTATGCCCTGCCTCTTCTAGAACTAAGCACATCCTACCTCTGCTTGCAAAAGATCACATCCTACCTCTGCTTATGTTCCACGTTACACGCAGAAGGTAACAAAAAACCCTATAATCTCCTACGATGGTCAGGATAGAGCACCACTCGGAGGGGGGTGGCATATAAGCCTCTATCAGAGCCTATGATCGTCCAAATAGAGCATCAAAAGAGTAAACCTTAGTTCTATGTCTACGATGGCCCCATCTAAGTTTCTAAGACCTTATCATCGCCTACGATGGTTAGGATAAGGCGCCTCCAAGAGGGAAATCGGGTAAGTCCTTGGGACCTACTTGTGGACAAGCCAGCCAAGCACTCAGGACACACAGGCCCAAAGAGTGTCCAACAAGGCACGTACATCCTCTGCTTTGACAACAAAAGCCCAAGGGGAGGCTCAAGAAGCACGTACAATCACTTTTTCCCAAATCAAATCTGAAGGGGATACTTACTTCATTAATAACTGAAGGGTTACTGTTCTTTAATCTTAATATACGCGAATCTGTGTAGATTCACCTCTTCATTAATTCCGTAAGGATTCCCAACCTTTGATCTTAAAATACCCGAATCTGGGTGGATTTCGCTCTTCATTAATGCCGGTTGGGTTCCCGGTCTCTAATCTTAAAATACTCGAATCTATGTGGATTCGGCTCTTCATTAATACTAGAAGGATTCCTGGTCTTCAAACTTTAAAATACCTGAATCTGGGTAGATTCGGCTATTCATTAATGCCATCAGGGTCGCCATTCTCTAATCGTGAAATACCCGAATCTGGGTAGATTCGGCTCTTCATTAACAGTGGAAGGGTTTCCAGTCCCTAATCTAAAATTACCCAAATCTGGGTAGATTCGGTTCTTCATTAATGCCGGAAGGGTTCCTGGTCCTTAGTCTTATAATACCCGAATCTAGGTGTATTCAACACTTCATTAATACTGGAAGGGTTCCCGGTCTTTAATCTTAAAATACCCAAATCTTGGAGGAATAGGCTCTCCATTAATATGGGAAAGGTTCTCGGTCTACAATGTTTAAATACCCGTATATAGGCAGATTTGACTCTTCATTAACAATGGAAGGGCACCTGATCTCCAATCTTTAAATACCCAAATCTAGGTGAATTCGGCTCCTTAATCTTAACACATCAGAGTCAGGTAGTATTCGACACAACATCATAATTTGAAAGAATTTTAATTCTTCCATTAAGGCATTAATCTAGGTCAATTCATTCCTCCATAAGGAAACAAAAGTGAATCTCTTCGGCAGGACCTACGGCATAACCTAACATTGAAAAATAACTGGCAAATAAATAGGAGAAATCCTGAAAAAAGAAGATTGATTAGAAAGTCGAAAACACACCTTCACTAGAAGGGGGGACAAATGTTACTACCAAAATGATCTTCACATAGGTTGACAGTGAACGGATGTCAAATGCATAAAATGAAGGGATGAAAAATTCAAGAGCAACTCTGGCCGATGCCTTCCCTGAAAAGAAGGTACCCGAAAACTACCGGGCGTCAGCAAAGATTCATCCAACAAGTTCTACCCGCCATGAATTAACCGACGTAATGCCAACACATTAGAGGAGGGTGAGTATCGGTTCTGAGCATTAAGATGGTCCGTGCCCGACTCCTAAAAAACAGCTCCATAAATGACAAAAGGGTTACCTTCTTAATTAATATGGGTAATGAGAGAGCTACCTTTCGGAGAGTCAAACCAGAAGGCTAAACCAAGACTCAAGCAAGGATACAGGCTACTCATACTAATCCACATATACCTGAACCATCAACGGTTCTAAACCACCGGATGTACATGTACATCTTGAGGGCATGTCCCTTTAAGTACCCACGATAAAGCAGAAGACCTACATCCGAAAACTTACGCCAAAGGAACGACACTTGGAAGAATCCCCCGAGAAATTCGAAACACCGCCGCAATCGCTCCCGGCAAAAAACTCATTTCCACCTTAGGGAGGCCTAATTCACGCTGAACCCTTGCTTTAAAGACCGTAGCCGGCACGATGAGGATATCCGATAGCCAGATTCCCAAGACCAAGGAAAAAGGTGTCAGATAGGAATCATTCGGGCCTAGCAACCTACTTATAAAAGGACCCCGGATTCTCCATAAATAAAACCTCTGGAGCTCTATAAAGGGGGATGCATTTTATTTCTTAATTTATTTCCTTTCTTCTCAGGAGGAGCAAATCATCAATTCTTGTAATATATCTACAAACTATGAATGGAAAATTCGAGTATCACTCATCTAACTATTCAATAATCTTGTTGTGTCCTAATGATGAAATAGGGAGTTAACATTAACCTTTCTGATGTGGTGATCAATGAAGGCGCCCCGGCGGTAGAAGAAGAGGGCTTTATGGAAACATAAAGTCTGCTTCTCTCTGCCCTAATGGTCTGCCATGATTGGTCCATGTTCTCATGTTGAGCCTAATGCTTCCCGAACATTGATGTAAGGAGATTGTCCACGAATTTCTAACCCGATCCCTATCGTGATTCAGGCTCCTCTCTTTGCCAGATCTGACATGGAGGAATCATCTGAGTTAACGAATATTGCGATGCCTTCATCCTTGAACTCAAGGGAAACGTTTGCCTATTTTCTTCATATTGTAGTACATAATGTCATCATCGTGGCTTAGAAGATCATCAATTCCATAAAGCCTAATGACTGCAAATTAAATAACCTTCCCAAGGTCAAGTCAAAATACCATCGCGCAAAACCTGTGGTATTCACCTTCCGAGGGCAAGGTTAATGGCCGTTAGGTTTAAAAATACTGATTGCCCGAGGAAGGTGATATAGCATATAGTCAGAGGCCTAGGATAATATCCTGGAGACTCTGGCTCATGAAGACGTCAATTCTCATGAATGCATACACTACATACTGTAATCTAGGTGTTGACGAAAAATGTCGTTAATACGGACGGTTCTATATCACGACCGACCCAGCTAGAAAAACAATTGGCTCCACCCATGGTGTGGGCGGGGCACACACTGTGTATAAGGCACGGGAATGAATTCACCGGCGTTTGGCAGAATGGAGATTACTAGCGATTTCATCTTCATGTAGGTAAGCTACAGCCTGCAATCCAAACCGAGGACGGGTGTTTGGAGTTAACCCACTGAAACGCGCGTTTCAAAGGACATTACTGGTGGGCGATTTTCCACACACTTCTGAAAGTTACCGTTGTGGCTTTTGAGGCACTCCGAACTCTCGATCTCAGCTTTCGAATAGGCAAAGTGGGCTCCTGTAATTTACGCTGGTTTTGAAGGCTCAGACGATTTGGCATCCAACAAAACTAGGTTGAAATTTACTATGGTGGTTTCCTTGCTACTCTGAACCATCAATCTCAACTTCTGAATTCGCGAAGCCAAGTTTACGAATTTCCCAATCAAGCCGCATTTCGAACACTCGGACTATTCTGTATCGCGATCGTGGCAATGTGAAAACGATCGGCTGCATTCATAGTGCAGGTGGGTGGAGCGGGCGGTGCCAAAACTCGGTAGAAAGTTACTATGGTGGGTTCCGTGGTGCTTCGAACCCTCGATCCCGTCTTTTGAACTGGTGAATGCGAGTATAGGAATTTCTCAACCAACGGACGTTTCGGTGTCCCCAATGGTAGGGCGGTTGCCCAGTCTCAACAGAGAGTTACTATGGTGACTTCCGGGGCGCTCCAAACCCTCGATCTCGGCTTCCGAACTAATGAAGCCAAGTGCCGATAAATACGCGTTTCGGAGGAAAGAATGGATAGACAACTGCCTAAAATCCGCAGAAAGTTACTATGGTAGCTTTCGGGGCTCTCCGAACCCCCGATCTTATCTTTTGAATTGGCATAGCCAAGTGCAGGATCTTCCAATCGACGTGAGTTTCGGAGGCCCGGACGGTTCCGGATCTCGACCGGCCCAACTAGAAAAATGATTGGCTTCCCCATTAGGTGGATGAGTGGGGAAGGCACTATGCACAAGGCCCAAGAATTAATTCACCGACGTGCGGAAGATCGGAGATTACTAGCGATTTTAGCTTCATGTAGGTAAGCTACAGACTGCAATCCGAACTGAGGACGGGTTTTTGGAGTTAGCTCATTGAAACACGCGTTTCGAAGGATAGGACTATTGGGCAATTTCGCACACTCTGCAGAAAGTTACCGTCGTGGCTTCCAAGGCTCTCCGAACCCTCGATCTTGGCTTTTGAATTGGAAAAGATGACTACTAGAATTAATGCTCGTTTCGGAGGCACAGATCATTTGGCGTCTAACCAATTAGGTAGAAATGTACTGTGGTGGTTTCCTAGCAGCTCCAAACCATCAATCTCGGGTTCCGAATTTGCAAAGCCAAGTGTACAAATTTCCCGATCAATGCGCAATTCGGAGGCTAGGATGGTACTGTATAGCGACCGGGCCAATGTAAAACAATCTGCTTCCCCCATGGGGCACGCTGGTGGGGCGGGTGTTGCCCAAACTCGGAAGAAAGTCACTATGGTGGGTTCCGGGGTGCTTCAAACCCTTGATCCCATCTTTCGAACTGGCGAATCGAGTAGAAATTTTCTGATCAATGCACATTTCGAAGCCCCCAACGAGTGGGTGGCTGCTCAATATCAGGAGAGAGTTGTAATGGTGGCTTTTGGGGCGCTCCAAACCCTCGATCATGGCTTTTGAATTGGCAAAGCCAAGCACATGAACTCCCGATAAATGCGCGTTTTGGAGGCTCGAATTGATAGCCAACTGCCTAAAATCAACAGAAAGTTACTATGGCGGCTTTTAGAGCTATCTGAATCCTTGATCTTATCTTTTGAATTGGCAAAGCCGATTGAAGGGACTTCATGATCGACGCGGGTTTCGGAGGCCCGGATGGTTCCGTATCGCGACCGGCCCGACTAGAAAAACGATCGGCTCCCCCGAAGGGGTGGGCGGGTGGGGCATGCACTGTGTACAAGGCCCGAGATTTAATTCATTGGGATATGGCAGATCAGATATTGCTAGCGATTTTGGCTTCGTGTAGGTAAGTAACAATATGCAATCAAAACCGAGGAAAAGTTTTTTAAGTTGGCTCTTCGAAATGCGCATTTCGAAGGATACGACTATTAGGCGATTTCCCACACTCTAAAGAAAGTTAAATTTTTGGCTTCTGAGGCACTCAGAATACTTGGTCTGGGATTTTGAATTGGCAAAGCGGACTCCTAGAATTAATGCTCATTTCGTAGGCACGGACGGTTTGTCATCTAGCCAAACTAGGTAGAAATTTACTATGGTGGTTTCCGAGCTGCTCCGAACCATCAATCTCAGCATTCGAACATGCGAAGCAAAGTGTACGAATTTCCAAATCAACACGCATTTTGAAGGCTTGGACAGTTCTGTATAGCGACCTGACCAACGTGAAAACTATCGACTGCCTCCATGGTGCAAGTGGGTTGGGCGGCTGGTGCCCTAACTTGGTAGAAAGTTACTACGGTGGGGTTCCGAGGTGCTTCAAACTCTCGATCCCATCTTTTAAATTGGCGAATGCGAGTATAGGAATTTCGCGATCAACGCTCCATTCAGGGTCCCCATTTGTAGGGCGGCTACCCAATCTCGGTAGAGAGTTACTATGGTGTCTTCCGATGCTCCAAACCCTCGATCTCGGTTTCTGAATTGGCAAAGCCGAGCACGTGAATTTCCGATAAATACGTGTTTCGGAGGCCCGGATGGATAGATAACTACCTTAACTCGACATAAAGTTACTATGTTGGATTTCGGGTATCTCTGAACCCTCGATCTTATGTTTTGAATTGGAAATGTCGAGTGTAGGGATTTCTCGATCGACGCTAATTTCGGAGGCTCGGACGTTTCCAGATCGCAAATGGACCAACTAGAAAAATGATCGGCTCCCCAAATGGAGTGGGTGGGTGGGGCAGGCACTACGTACATGGCCCGAGAATGAATTTATCGGCGTATGGCAGATCAGAGATTATCAGCGATATCGTCTTCAAGTAGTTAAGCTAAAACCTGCAATCCGAGCCGAGGACGGGTTTTTGGATTTAGTTCACTGAACTATTCGACGATTTCCCATGCTCTGCAGAAAGTTACCATAGTAGCTTTCGAGAGAACTCCGAACCCTTGATCTTGGCTTTTAAACTAGCGAATGCGAGTATTGGAATTTGCAGATTAGCATACGCTTCGTAGGCCCAGTCGGTTTGGCGTCTACCCATATTACGTAGAAATTTACTATGGTGGTTTCCTACCAGCTACAAAACATCGATCTCGGTCGCAAAGCCGAGCGTTGGAATTTCACAGTAGACTTGTGTTTTGGTAGCCTGACGTTTCGTATCACGATAGGGCCAATGGGAATAACGATCGGTCGCACAAACTTAGTATTAATTTTCAATCGTGGGTTCAAGGGGGCTATGAGCCATCGATTTATGCTTCGGTACCTATGGATGCAAGTACAGGAATTCCTGAACAACGCGTTTTAGAGGCCAACTGATCGCTACGTAAACTAGCTATAAAATTACTATGGTGGGTTCCATGGCGTTTCGAACCCTTGATCCCGTCTATCGAACTGGAGAATGCGAGTATAGGAATTTCAAGATCAACGCGCATTTTGGAGTCCCCGACGGTTGGGAGGTTGCCCAATCTCGCTAGAGAGTTACTATGGTGGCTTCCGGGGCGTTCTTAACCCTCGATCCGACTTCCAAACTAGCGAAGCCGAGCGCGAGAGTTCCCGATAAATGCATGTTTCAGAGGCTCGGATAAAGAGCCAGCAACCTAAATATGACAGAAAGTTACTATGATTTCTTTTGGGGCTCTCCGAATCCTCGATCTTATCTTTTGAATTGGCGAAGCCGAGTGCAGGAATTTCCCGATTGACACATGTTTCGGAGGAATGGTCTGTCCTAGATCGCAAACCGCCCAACTAGAAAAACAACTGGCTCCCATCAAGGGGTGGGTGGGTGGGGCGGGTGGTGCATACAGGGACCGAGAATGAATCCAAAATGAGGAGGGGTATTTGGAGTTAGGTCACTGAAACGTGTGTTTTGAAGGACATAACTGTTCAGTGATTTCCAATGCTCTGTAGAGAGTTTCCACAGTGGCTTTCGAGAGCACTTCGAACCCTCTATCTCTGATTTCAAACTAGCGGATGTGAGTATAGGAATATGCAGATCAACACATGCTTCGAAGGCCAGGACGGTTTGGCGTCTACCCAAATTACGTACAAATTTACTATGGTTGTCTCCCAGCAGCTCCGAAACATAGATCTCGGCTTTCGAATTTGCGAAGCCGAGCATAGGAATTTCACAATCAATGCACGTTTCCATAGCCCGATGGTTCCGTATCGTGACAACGCTAATGGGAATAACGATCGGACGCCCAAACTTGGTATAAAGTTAATATGGTGGGTTATGGGGTGCTATGAACAATCGACCTTCGCTTCCGTCTCGACGGATGTAAGTAAAGGAATTCCTGAAAAACACGCGTTTTAGAGGCCAAGTGACGGCTAAGCGGCTCCCCAAACTCGCTATAAAGTTACTATGGTGGGTTCCGGGGCCTTTCAAAACATCAATATTATCTTTTGAAATTGTAAAGCCGAGTGCAAGGATTTCCTAATCGACATGCGTTTTGGAGGAATGGACGATCCTAGATCATGACCGATCCAACTAGGAAAATGATCGACTCCCACCAAGGGGCGGGTGGGTTGGGCGTGTGGCATGTACAATGACCGAGAATGAATTTGAACTAAGGAGGGGTTTTTGGAGTTAGTCCATTGAAACGCTTATTTCGAAGGAGGGAACTGTTTGGCAATTCCCCACGCTCTATAGAAAGTTACAACTATGGCTTTCGAGAGCACTCCGAACCCTCGATCTTGGCTTTCAAACTAGCGAATGTGAGTATAGGAATTTGCAGATCAATGCACACTTCGTAAGCCATGATGGTTAGGCGTCTACCCAAATTACTTAGAAATTTACAATGGTGGTTTCCTATAAGCTCTGAAATATACATCTCGACTTCCGAATTTGCGAAGCCGAGCATTGGAATTTCAGGATCAACGAGCGTTTTGGTGGCCTGACAGTTCTGTATCGCGATAGGGCCAAGTATATAACGATCGACTGCCCAAACTCGGTATAAAGTTAATATGGTGGGTTTCGGGTTGCTATGAACCCTTGATTTTCGCTTCCGTACCAGCGGATGAGAGTATTGGAATTCTCGAAATATGCGCGTTTTGGAGATCAACCGATGGCTTCCCAAACTCGCTAAAAAGTTACTATGGTCGGCTCTGGGGCGCTTCGAACCCTCAATCCCGTCTTTCGAACTGGCGAACGCAAGTATAGGAATTTCCTGATCAACGCTCATTTCGGGGTCCCCAACGGTTGGCCGGCTGCCCAATCTCAGTAGAGAGTTACAATGGTGGCTTTTGGGGCGCTCCATACCCTCGATCTCGGCTTCAGAATAGGCGAAGCCTAGCACATGTATTCGCAATAAATGCGCGTTTCGGAGGCTCGGATGGATAGAGAACTACCTAAACACAACAGAAAGTTCCTATGGTGGCTTTCGGAGCTCTCCGAACCCTCGATCTTATCTTTTGAATTGGCAAAGTCGATTGTAGGGATTTCACGATCGACATGCGTTTCGGAGGCCCGAACAGTTCCGGATCGCGATCGGCCCGACTAGAAAAACGATCGGTCCCCCACGGTGTTGGCGGGCGGGGAAGGCACTGTGTACAAGGCTCAAGATTATATTCATCGGCGTATGGCAGATCAAAGATTACTAGAGATCATGGCTTCGTGTAGGTAAGCAACAGTCTACAATCTAAACGGAGGACATGTTTTTGGAGTTAGCTCATTGAAACGCGCATTTTGAAGGATAAAACTATTAGGAGATTTCCCATACTCTAGAGAAAGCTACCATTATGGCTTCCGAGATGGTCTGAACCCTCGATCTTGGATTTCGAATTGGCAAAGCATACTCCTGGAATTAAAGCATGTTTCAGAGGCATTGAGGGTTTGTCATCTAGCCAGACTAGGTAGAAATTTACTACGGTGGTTTCCTAGCTGCACTTAGCCATCAATTTCGGCATGCGAATTTGCGAAGCCAAGTGCACGAATTTCCCAATAAATGATCATTTCGAAGGCTCGGACAATTTTGTATCACGATTGGGCCAACGTGAAAACGATCGGCTGCCCCCATGGGGTAAGTGGGTAGGGCGGATGGTGCCCAAACTTGGTAGAAAGTTACTACGGTGGGTTCCGTGGTGCTTCAAACCCACGATCCCGTCAATAAAACTGGCGAATGCCAGTATAGGAATTTCGCGATCAACGCGCGATTCGAAGTCCCCAACAGTTAGGTTGCTACCCAATCTTGTTTGAGTGTTACTATGGTGGCTTCCGGTGCTCCATACCCTCAATCTCGGTTTCAGAATTGTCAAAGCCGAGCGCTTGAATTTCCGATAATTACCCATTTCGTAGGCTCGGATGGATAGACAACTACCTTAACTCGTCATAAAGTTACTATGGTGGCTTTCGGGTATCTCTGAACCCTCGATCTTATCTTCTGAATTGGAAAAGACGAGTGTAGGGATTCCTCGATCGACGCTCATTTCGGAGGCTCGGACTGTTCCAGATCACAACTGGACCAAATAGAAAAATGACCGGCTCCCCCAATGGAGGGTGTGGGTGGGGCAGGCACTATGTACACGGCCTGAAAAAGAATTTTCTGGCGTATGGCGGATCAGAGATTACTAGCGATTTTAGCTTCAAGTAGGTAAGCTAAAGCGTGCAATCCGAGCCGAGGACGGGTTTTTGGAGTTAACTCACTGAACTATTAGGCGATTTCCCACGCTCTGCAAAAAGTTACCACAGTGGATTTCGAGAGCACCCCAAACCCTTGATCTCAACTTTCAAACTAGCAAATGCAAGTATAGGAATTTGCTGATCAACGCACGCTTCGTAGGCCTGGATGGTTTGGCATCTACCCACATTACATATAAATTTACAACGGTGGTTTTCTAGCAGCTTTGAAACATCGATCTCGGCTTCCGAATTTGCAAAGCCGAGCGTAGAGATTTCACAATAGGCGCATTTCGATAGCTCAACGGTTCCGTACCACGATAAGGCCAATGGGAATAACGATCATTCGCCTAAACTCGGTATAAAGTTACTATGGTGGGTTTCTGGGGGCTACGAACCCTCGATCTTCGCTTGCTGTACTGGCAAATGCGAGTATAGGAATTCTCAAACAACGCGCGTTTTGGAGGCCAAATAATGGCTTCCCAAACTCAATATAAAATTACTATGGTGGGTTCCGCGGCGTTTCGAACCCTTGATCCCATCTTTCGAACTAGAGAATGCGATTATTGGAATTTCCCTATCAATGCACGTTTGGGAGTCACCGACAGTTAGGAGGTTTCCCAATCTCGCTAGAGAGTTACTATGGTGGCTTCCGGGCCATTCCAAACCCTTGATCCGACTTCCAAACTAGCAAAGCCGAGCGCGTGAGTTCCTGATAAATGCACATTTTAGAGGCTCGGATGGATATATAGCTTCCTAAACATGACAGAAAGTTACTGTGGTGGGTTTTGGGGCGCTCCGAATCCTCGATCTTATCTTTTGAATTGGCAAAGCTGAGTGTAGGGATTTCCTAATCGACACACGTTTCGAATGAACAGTTGGTCCCAGATCGCGAATGGCCCAACTAGAATAACGACCGACTCCCATCAAGGGGTGGGCGGGGTGAGTGGTGTGTACAAGGACAGATAATGAATTCGAACCGAGGAGGGGATTTTGGAGTTTGTTCAATGAAACACATGTTTCAAAGGACAAAACTGTTCAGTGATTTCCCATGCTCACCACAGTGGCTTTCGAGAGCACTTCGAACCCTCGATCTCGGCTTTCATGCTAGCAAATTCGAGTATAGGAATTTGCAGATAAACACATGCTCCATAGGCCCGGACGGTTTGGCGTCTCTCCAAATTACGAAGAAATTTACTATGGTGGTCTCCAAGCAGCTCCAAAACATAGATCTCAGCTTCCGAATTTGAGAACTTGAACATTGGAATTTCACGATTGACGCACGTTTCGAGGGATCGACGGTTCTGTATCGCGATAGCGCCAATGGGAATAACGATCGGCTGCCCAAACTCGATATAAAGTTACTATGGTGGGTTCCGGGGTGCTATGAACCCTCGATCTTCGATTTCGTCCAGACGGATGCGAGTAAAGGAATTCCTGAAAAACACGCGTTCCGGAGGAAAAAGGACGGTTGGGTTGCTGCCCAAACTCGTAACAAAATTACTACGGTGGGTTCTAGGGTGCTTGAATCCCTCGATCCCATCTTTCAAACTAGCGAATGCAAGTACAGGAATTTCCCGATCAACACGCATTTCGGAGTCCCCGACGGTTGGGTGGCTGCCCATTAGAGAGTTACTACGGTGGCTTCCGGGGTGTTCCAAACACACGATCCAACTTCCTTAGCGGCAAAGCCGAGCACATGAATTCCCAGTAGATGCTTGTTTCAGATGCTCATATGGAGAAACAACTGGCTAAACTCTACAGAAAGTTACTATGGTGGCTTTCGGGGCTCTCCTAACCCTCGATCTTATCGTTTGAATTGGCAAAGCCGAGTGCAGGGATTTCCCGATCGACACGCATCTCGGAGGAATGGACGGTCCAAGATCACGAATGAACCAACAAGAAAAACGATCGGCTCCAACCAAGGGGTGGGTATGTGGGGTATGGTGTGTACAACGACTGAGAATGAATTCGAACTGAGGAGGGGTTTCTGGAATTAGGTCATTGAAATGCTTGTTACGAAGTACATAACAGTCAGGTGATTTCCCACGCTTGAAGAAAGTTACAATAGTGGCTTTCGAGAGCACTCTGTACCCTCGATCTTGGCTTTCAAACTAGCGAATACGAGTATAGAAATCTATAGTTCAATGCACGCTTTGTAGGATTGGACGGTTTGGCACCTAACCAAATTACGTAGAGATTTACTATGGTGGTTTCATAGCAGCTCTGAAACATACATCTCGGCTTCCGAATTTGCGAAGACGAGCACAGGAATTTCATAATCGACACGTGTTACGGTCGCCCGACAGTTCTATATCGCGATAGGGCCAATGGAAATAACAATCGGCCACACAAACTCGTTATAAAGTTACTTTGTTGGGTTCTAGGGTGCTATGAACCCACGATATTCGCTTCCGTACCAACGGGTGCGAGTATAGGTATTCCCAAACAAAGCGCGTTTTGGAGGCCAACCGACGGCTTCCCAAACTCGCAATAAAGCTACTATGGTGGGTTCTGGGGTGCTTCGAACCCTCGATCCCATCTTTCGAACTGGCGAATGCGAGTATAGGAATTTCCAGATCAACGTGGATTTGGAGACCCCGACAGTTGGGCAGCTGCCCAATCTCGGCAGAGAGTTACTATGGTCGCTTTCAAAGCGCTCCAAACCCTCAATCTGGGCTTCCAAATTGGTGAAACCGAGCACATGAACTCGCGATAGATGCGCTTTTACGAGGCTGGATGGATAGACAACTAGATAAACTTAACAGAAAGTTACTATGGTGGCTTTCGGAGCTCTCCGAACCCTCGATCTTACCTTTTGAATTGGCAAACCTGATTGCAGGGATTTCACGATTTACACGTGTTTTGGAGGCCTGATGTTTCTAGATCGCGACTGTCCCAACTAGAAAAATGATCGGCTCCTCCGATGGGATGGGGGGGGGGGGGGGACAGGCACTATGTACAAGGCTTGAGAATTTATTCATCGGCGTATAACAGATCAGAGCTTACTAGCGATTTCGGTATTGTGTAGGTAAGCAATAGTCTCTAATCTAAACCGAGGACGAGTTTTTGGAGTTAGCTCATTGAAACGTGCGTTTTGAAGGATAGGACTATTAGGCAATTTTCTACACTCTACAGAATGTTACCGTTGTGGCTTTCGAGGTGCTTCGTACCTCGATCTTGGATTTCAAATTGGCAAAGCGAACTCCTAGAATTAACGCTCGTTTCAGAGGCACGGACGGTTTGTCATCTGGCCAAACTAGGTAGAAATTTACTATGGTGGTTTCCAAGCTGCAACATCAATCTGGGCTTTCAAATTTGCGAAGCCAAGTGTACGAATTTCCTGATCAATGCGCATTTCAAAGGCTCGGATAGTTCCATATCATGACCAGGCCAACGTGAAAACAATTTACTGCCCCATGGGGTAAGTGAATGGGACCGGTGGTGCCAAAACTTGGTAGTAAGTTACTACGGTGGGTTCCTGGGTGCTTGATACCCTCTATACCATCTTTTAAACTGGCAAATGCAAGTATAAGAATTTCCCAATCAACGGGCGATTCGAAGTCCCCAACGGCTCGGCGGCTACCCAATCTTGGCAGAAAGTTAATATGGTGGCTTCCAGGTGCACCAAACCCTCGATCTTAGCTTTGAAATTGACATAGCCGAGCGCATTAATTTCCGATAATTACGCGTTTCGGAGGCTCAAATGGATAGACAAATACCTTAACTCGATAGAAAGTTACTATGTTGGCTTTCGGGAATCTCTAAACCCTCGATCTTCTCTTTTGAATTGGAAAAACCTAGTGTAGGGATTTCCCGATCGATGCTCATTTCGGAGGCTCGGATTGTTCTAGATCGCAACTGGCCCAAAATGAAAAATGGTCGGCACACACCATGGAGTGGGTGGGTGGGGTAGGCACTTTGTACATGGCCCAAGAATTAATTTACCAGCGTATGGATGATTGGAGATTAATAGAGATTTCGCCTTCATGTTGGTAAGATAAAGCTTGCAATCCGAGCCGAGGATGGGTTTCTAGAGTTAGCTCACTGAACTGTTCGGCAATTTCCCATGCTCTGCAGAAATTTACCGTAGTGGCTTTCGAGAGCACTCGGAACCCTTAATCTTTGCTTTCAAATTAGTTAATGCAAGTATAGGAATTTGTAGATCAACGCACGCTTCATAGGCCCGGACGGTTTGATGCCTACCCAAATTACGCAGAAATTTATTTTGGTGGTTTCCTAGCAGCTCCGAAACAAAGATCTCGGCTTCCGAATTTGCTAAGCTGAGCATAGGAATTTCAAAATAGATGCGCATTTCGGTGGCTCGACGATTCCCTATCGCTATAGGGCCAATGGGAATAACGATCAGCCACCCAAACTTGGTATAAAGTTACTATGGTTGGTTCTAGGGCGCTGTGAACCCTCGATCTTCACTTCCGTACAGGCGGATGCGAGTATAGGAATTCCCGAACAACGCACGTTTTGGAGGCCAACCGATTGCTTCCCAAACTCGCTATAAAGTTACTATGGTGGGTTACGGGGCGTTTCAAACCCTCAATCCCGTCTTTCAAACTAGCCAATGCGAGTATAGGAATTTCCCAATCAACATGCATTTTGGAGTACGAAATGGTTGGGCGACTGACCAATCTCGCTAGAGAGTTACTATGTTGGCTTCTGGGGCATTCCAAACCCTCAATCTTTCTTCTGAACTGGTGAAGCCAAGCGCGTGAGTTCTCAATAAATGTGTGTTTCAGAGGCTCGGACGGATAGACAACTTCCTAAACATGAAAAAAATTTATGATAGTGACTTTCAGGGCCCTCCAAACCGTTGATCTTATCTTTTGAATTGCAAAGCCGAGTGTAGGGATTTCCGGATCGACACCAGTTTCGAAGGAACGGTCTGTCCTAGATTGCGACCGGCCCAACTTGTAAAATGATCGGCTCCCACATAGGGGTAGGTGGGTGGGTAGGGTGGTTTGTACAAGGACCGAGAATGAATTCGAACTAAGGAGGGTTTTTTGGAGTTAGGTCACTGAAACATGCATTTCGAAGGATAGAACTGTTCAGCGATTTCCCACGCTCTACAGAAAGTTACCACAGTGGCTTCTGAGAGCACTTCGAACCCTCGATACCGGCTTTCAAACTAGCGAATGCGAGTATAGGAATTTGTGGACAACACATGCTTCGTAGGCCCGGAAGGTTTGGCGTCTACCAAAATTACGTAGAAATTTACAATGGTGATTTCCTAGTAGCTCCGAAACATCGATCTCGGCTTCTGAATTTGCGAAGCCGAGCATGGAAATTTTACGATCGACGTGCGTTTTGATGGCCCGACAGTTTCGTGTCGCGATAGCGTCAAGGGAATAATGATCGGCCGCCCAAATAAGGTATAAAGTTACTACGATGGGTTCTGGGGTGCTATGAACCGTCGATCTACGCTTCCGTACCAACGGACGCGAAAAAAGGAATTCCCGAACAACATGCATTTCGGAGGCCAACCGACGGTTGGGCGGTTGCCCAAACTCGTTTTAAAGTATCTATGGTGGGTTGCAGGGAGCTTCAAACCATCGATCCAATCTTTCAAACTATCTAATGCGAGTATAGGAATTTCCAGATCAACGCGCGTTTCGGAGTCCCCGACAGTTGGGCGGATGCCCAATCTCGCTTGGGAGTTACTATGGTGGCTTCCGGAGCATTCCAAACCCTCGATCCAACTTCTGTACTGGCGAAGCCGAGCGCATGAATTCCAGATAAATGCGCGTTTTGGAGGCTCAGACCAATAGACAACTGCTTGAACTTGACAGAAAGATACTATGGGGGCTTTCAGTGCTGTTTGAGCCCTCGATCTTATCTTTTGAATTAGCAAAGCCGAGTGCAGGGATTTCCTGATCGACTTGCGTTTCGGCGGAAAGGACAGTCCCAGATCGCGACCGGCCCAACTACAAAAATGATCGGCTCCCACCGAAGAGTGGGTGGGTTGGGCATGTGGTGTGTACAATGATCGAAAATGAATTCGAACAGAGGAGGGTTTTTTTTAGTTAGGTCGTAGAGACGCTTGTTTCGAAGGAAAGAACTGTTTGGCGATTCCCCATGCTCTGTAGAAACTTACCATAGTTGCTTTCGAGAGCACTCCGGACCCTCGATCTCGGCTTTCAGACTAGCGAATGCGAGTATAGGAATTTGCAAATCAATACACGTTTCATGGGCCAGGGCAGTTTCGCGTCTACCCAAATTATGTAGAAATTTACTCTGGTGGTTTCCTATTAGGCCTGAAACATACATCTCGGCTTCCGAATTTGCGAAGCTGAGCGTACAAATTTCACGATCGGTGCATGTTTCGGTGGCTCAAAAGTTCTGTATTGCGATAGGACCAATGGGTATAACAATCGGCCACCCAAACTAAGTACAAAATTACTTTGGTGGATTCTGGGGCCCTATGAACCCTCGATCTTCGCTTTCGTACTAGGGGATGCGAGTATAGGAATTTTCAAACATCGCGCGTTTTGGAGGCCAATCGATAGCTTCCCAATCTTGCTATTAAGTTACTATGGCGGGTTCTGGCGTGCTACGAACCCTCGATCCCATCATTCGAACTAGTGAATGCGAGTATAGGAATTTCCAGTTCAACACACGTTTTGAAGTCCCTGAAAGTTGGGAGGCTGCCAAATCTCACTAGAGTATTACTATGGTGGGGTCCAGGGCATTCCAAACCCTAGATCCGGTTTCCGAACTGGCGAACCCGAGCGCATGAATTCCCAAAAATGCGCGTTTTGGAGGCTCAGACGAATAGACAACTGCCTAAACATGACAAGAAGTTACTGTGGTCGCTTCTAGGGCTCTCCGAACCATCGATCTTATCTTTTGAACTGGAGAAACCGAGTGTAGGAATTTTGCGATAGACGCGCGTTTCAGAGGAACAGACTGTCCCAGGTTGCGACTGGCCCAACCAGAAAAATGATCGGCTCCTACAAAGGGGTGGGTGGGGAGGGTGGTGTGTATAAGGACTAAGAACGAATTTGAATTGAGGAGCGGTTTTTGGAGTTAGTTCACTGACACGCTTGTTTCGAAGGGTAGAACTGTTCAGCGATTTTCCATGCTCCATAGAAAGTCACCATAGTGGCTTTTGAGAGCACTTCGAACCCTCGATCTCGGATTTTAAACTAGCAAATACGAGTACAGGAATTTGCAGATCAACGCACACTTCGTAGGCTCAGACGGTTTGGAATCTCCCCAAATTATGTAGAAATTTACCATTGTGGTTTCCTAACAGCTCCGAAACATAGATCTCTACTTCCGAATTTGAAAGTCGAGCGAAGGAGTTTCACGATCGATGCGCGTTTCAATTGCCCGATGGTTCAGTATCACGATAGGGCCAATGGGAATAGTGATCGGCCACCCAAACTCGGCATAAAGTTACTATGGTGGGTTCCGGTGAGCTATGAACCGTTGATCTTCGCTTCCGTACTGGCGGATGTGAGTTTAGGAATTCCCAAACAACGCATGTTTCGAAGGTCGATCGACGGTTGGGCGGCTGCCCAAACTCGCTATAAATTTACTATGATGGGTTGTGGGGCGCTTCAAACCCTCGATCCCATCATTTGAGCTGGAGAATGCGAGTATAGGTATTTCTCGATCAAAGCGTGTTTCGGAGTCCCGGACGGTTGGGTGGCTGCCAAATCTCTCTAGGGAGTTACTATAGTGGATTCTGGGTGATCCAGGCCATCTATCCAGCTTCCGAACTTAGCGAAGACGAGCACATGAATTGTCAGTAAATGCCCGTTTCGGAGGCTCGGACGGAAAGACACCTTCCTACACTCGACAGAAAGTTACTACGGTGGCTTTCGGGGATCTACGAACAATCGATCTTTTCTTCTGAATTGGCGAAGCCGAGTGTAGGGATTTCCCGATCCACACGCGTTTCAGATGAACGGCCGGTCCTAGATCACAACCTCCCAACTAGAAAAATGATCGGCTCCAACCAAAGGGTGGGTTGGTTGGGTGGGTGGTGTGTATAAGGCTGAGAACGAATTGGAACTAAGGAGTGGTTTTTGGAGTTAGCTCACTGAAACGCGTGTTTTGAAGGACAAAACTGTTCAACGATTTCCCACGCTCTGTAGAAAGGTACCATATTGGATTTCGAGAGAACTTCAAATACTATCTCGGCTTTCAAACTTGCGAATTCGAGTATCGGAATTTGTAGATCAACACACGCTTCGTCGGCCAGGACGGTTTGGCCTATACCCAAATTACGTAGAAATATACTATGGTGGTTTTCTAGCGGTTCGAAAACACAGATCTCGGCTTCCGAATATGCGAATCCAATCATAAGAATTTCATGATCGATGCACGTTTCGATGGCCCGGCGGGTCCGTAACACGATAGCGCCAATAGGAATAATGATCGGCCGCCCAAACTCGGTATGAAGTTAATATTGTGGGTTCCGGGAGCTATGAACCCTTGATCTACGCTTCCGTACCGATAGATGCAAGTGAAGGAATTCCCGAGTAAGACACGTTTCAGAGCTAACCGATGATTTGACGGCAACCTAAACTCGCTATAAAGTTATTATGGTGGGTTGCGGGGCGCTTAAAACCCTCGATCCCATCTTTCGAAATAGCGAATGCGAGTATAGGTATTTCCCGATCAACACGCATTTCGAAGTCCCCAACGGTTAGGCGACTGCCTAATCTTGCCAAGGAGTTGCTATGGTGGCTTTGAAGGTGTTCCAAACCCTCGATCCAAATTCCAAACTGGCCAAGTCGAGCACATGAATTCCTGATAAATGCACGTTTCGGAGGCTTGGACTAATAGACCACTGCCTAAATTCTACAGAAAGCTACTATGGTGGATTTCGGGGCTCTCCGATCTCTCCATCATATCTTTTGAATTGGCGAAGCCGAGTGCAGGGATTTCCCGATCGACATGCGTTTCGGAGGAACGGACGGTCCTAGATCGTGACCGGCCTAACTAGAAAAACAATTGGCTCCCACCAAGGGGTGGGTGGGTGGGGCGTGTGGTGTGTACAATGACAAAGAATGAATTCTAACTGAGGAGCAGTTTTTGGAGTTAGGTCAATGAAACACTTGTTTCGAAGGACAAAACTATTTGGAGATTCCCCACGCTCTGCAAAAAGTTACCACAGTAGCTTTCGAGAGCATTCCGAACCCTCGATCACGGGTTTAAAACTAGCGATTGCATGTATAGGAAATTCCAGATTAATGCACGCTTCGTACGCCCGGACGGTTTGGCATCTACCCAAATTACGTTGAAATTTACTATGGTGGTTTCCAAAAAACCCCGAAAAGTACATCTCAGCTTCCGAATTTGGGAAGCCGAGCGTAGGAATTTCACGATCGATGAGCGTTTCGATGGCCCGATAGTTCTGTATCGCGATAGGACCAATGGATATAACAAGCAGCCACCCAAACTCGGTATAAAGTTAGTATGGTGGGTTCCGGGGCCGTATGACCCCTCGATCTTTGCTTCCGTACTAGCGGATGTGAATATAGGAATTCTCGAACAATGCGCATTTTGGAGGACAACCGACGACTTCCCAAACTCGCAATAAAGTTACTATGGTGGTTTCCAGGGCCCTTCGAACCCTCGATCCCATCTTTCAAACTGGCGAATGCGAGTATAGGAATTTCCCGATCAACACGCGTTTTGGAGTCCCCGACGGTTGGGCGGCTGCCAAATCTTTCTAGAGCGTTACTAAGTTGGCTTGCAGGGCATTCCAAACACTCGATCCGACGTCCGAACTGGCAAATCCGAGCGCATGAATTTCTAAAAAATGCGCATTTCGGAGGCTTAGACGGATATACAACTGCATAAACGCGACAGAAATTAATATGGTGGCTTTCTAGCGCATTTCGGAGGAACCAATTCCAATTCCAAAAATTTTCCTAACCCCTCGATCTTATCTTTTGAACTGGCGAAACCAATTCCAAAAATTTTCCGATCAACGCGCATTTCGGAGGAACGGACTATCCCAGATTGCGACTGGCCCAACTGGAAAATCGATCGGCACCTACCAAAAGGGTGGGTGGGTTAGGCAGGTGGTGTGTACAAGGACCGATAACACTTTCGAATTGTGGAAGCGTTTTTTGAGTTAGGTCACTGAAACGCTTGTTTCGAAGGATAGAATTGTTCGGAAATTTTCCACGCTCCATAGAAATTTACCACCGTGACTTTCGAGGGACGTCGAACCCTCGATCTTGGCTTTTAAACTAGAGAATACGTGTTTAGGAATTTGCAGATCAACGCACGCTTCGTAGGCTTAGACGGTTTGGTGTCTCTCCAAATTACGTAGAATTTACTATTGCAGTTTCCTAGCAGCTCTGAAACATAGATCTCGGCTTACGAATTTGCAAAGCCGAGTGTAGGAGTTTCTCGATCAACACGCGTTTTAATGGCCCGTTGGTTCTGTATCGCCATATGGCTAATGGGAATAATGATCGCTTGCCCAAACTTGGTATAAAGTTACTATGGTGGGTTCCGAGGTGGTGTGAACCCTGGATTTTCGCTTCCGTACCGGTGGATGAGAGTATAGGAATTCCTGAACAACGCGCGTTTCGAAGGCCAACCGACGGTTAGGCGGCTGCCCAAACCCGCTTTAAGTTTACTATGGTGGGTTCTGGGGCGCTTCAATCCCTCGATCCCGTCATTCAAACTAGCGAATGCGAGTACTGGAATTTCCCGATCAACGCATGTTTCAGAGTCCCAGACGGTTGGACGGCAACCCTATCTCGCCTGGGAGTTACTATAGTGTCTTCTGGGGCATTCTAAACCCTTGATCTTGGCTTCTGAACTGGCAAATCTGAGCGCATGAATTCCGGATAAATGCGCGTTTCAGAGGCTCAGACAGATAGACAACAGCCTGAACTCGACAGAAAGTTACTACAATGGCTTTCTGGGCTCTCCGAACCCTTGATCTTGTCTTTTGAACTGGCAAAGATGAGTGCAGGGATTTCTCGATTGATATGCGTTTCAGAAGAATGGACGGTCCCAGATCACGACCGGCCCAACTAGAAATACGATCGGCTCTCACCAAGGGGTGGGTGGGTGGGGAGGTGGTGTGTACAAGGACCGAGAACGAATTCGAACTAAGGAGAGGTTTTTTGAGTTACGTGAAACGCGTGTTTCGAAGGACAGAACTGTTCAGTGATTTCCCATGACTTGTAGAAAGGTACCACAGTGGCTTTCGAGAGAACTTTGAACCCTTGATCTCGGCTTTCAAACATGCAAATGCAAATATTGGAATTTGCAGATCAACACACGCTTCGTAGGCCAGGAAGTTTGGCGTCTACCCGAATTATATAGAAATCTACTATGGTGGTTTCCTAGCAGCTCCGAAGCATAGATCTCAGCTTCTGAATTTGCGAATCTTAGCATAGGAATTTCACAATCGATGCACGTTTCGATGGCCCGACGGTTCCGTAACACGATAGCGCTAATGGGAATAATGATCGGCCGCCCGAACTCGGTGTAAAGTTACTATGGTGGGTTCCCAAGAGCTATGAACCCTCGATCTTTGCTTCCATGTCGACAAATGCTAGTAAAGGAATTCCCGAACACCAAGCATTTCGAAGGCTAACTGATGACTAGGTGTACTATGGTGGGTTCCGGGCCGCTTCAAACCCTCGCTCCCATCATTCGAACTAGCGAATGCGAGAATAGGAATTTCCCGATCAACACACATTTCGGAGTCTCCGACGTTGGGCGGCTGCCCAATCTCGCTAGGGAGTTACTATGGTGGCTTCCGGGGCATTCCAAACCCTCGATCCACCTTCCGAACTGGTAAGGCCGAGCGCATGAATTCCTTATAAATGCGCGTTTCGGAGGTTCGTACGGATATACAACTACTAAGCTCGACAGAAGCTTACTATGTTGGCTTCGGAGCATTCTGAACCCTCGATCATATATTTTGAATTGGCGAAGCCGAGTACATTCCAATCGACATGCGTTTCAGAGGAACAAACGGTCCCAGATCGCGACTGACCCGATTAGAAACACGATCGGCTCCCACCAAGAGGTGGGTGGCTAGGGCATGTGGTGTGTACAATGAACGAGAATGAATTCAAACTGAGGAGGGGATTTTGGAGTTAGGTCACTAAAACGCATGTTTCGAAGGACAAAATTGTTCGGCAATTTCTCATGATCTGTAGAAAATTACCACAGTGGCTTTCGAAAGCACTCTGAACACTCGATCTCGGCTTTCAAACTAGCAAATGCGAGTATAGGAATTTGCATATCAGTGCACGCTTCGTAGGCCAGAACGGTTTGGCGTCTACCCAAATTACGTAGAAATTTACTATGGTGGTTCACTAGCAGACCCAAAACATACATCTTGGCTTTCGAATTTGCGAAGCCGAGCGTAGGAATTTCATGATCGACGCGGGTTTCGGAGGCCCGACAATATTGTATTGCGATAGTGCTAATGGATATAACGATCGGCGGCCCAAACTCGGTGTACAGTTTCTATGGTCGGTTCTAGGGCACTACGAACCCTCGATCTTTGCTTCCGTACCAGGGAATGCGAGTTTATGAATTACCGGACAATGCGCGATTTGGTGGCCAACCGACGGCTTTCCAAACTCGCTATAAAGTTACTATGGTGGGTTTCGAGGCGCTCTGAACCCTCGATCCCATCTTTTGAACTGGCGAATGTGAGTATAAGAATTTCCCGTTCAACGCACGTTACGGAGTCCCCAACGTTTGGGCGGCTACCCAATCTCGCTAGAGAGTTACAATTGTGGCTTCCAGGGCAAGCAAAACCCTCGATCCGGCTTCCGAACTGGCATAGATGAGCGCATGAGTTCCTAATAAATGCGCGTTCCGGAGGATTGGATGGATAGACAACTACCTAAACACGACAGAAAGTTACGATGGTGTCTTTCGGGGGTCTCCGAACCCTCTATATTACCCTTTTAATTGGAGAAGCGGAATGCAGGGATTTCCCGATTGACACGCGTTTCGGAGGAATGGTCGATCCTAGATTGCGACCGACCCAACTAGAAAAACGATCGGCTCCTACCAAGGGTTGGGGGGTGGGGTAGGTGGTGTGTACAAGGATCGAGAATGAATTCGAACTGAGTACGGGTTTATAGAGATAGGTCACTGAAACATGTGATTCGAAGGACAAAATTGTTCAATGATTTCCCACGCTCTGCAGAAAGTTACCACATTGGCTTTCGAGCGCACTTTGAACCCTCGATCTCAGCCTTTAAACTAGCAAATGCGACTTGTGACGGCCCGCCTCGCACCAGCCTGCATTTCCTCCAAAAGTGCGCTGTACACATGCCCGACTAGCACAAGACGGTCGTCAGAAGAAAGGAAAGGAGGGAATGAACTAATCAAAGAACCTGTAGAATGTCTCACAGCGCATGGAACAAAATATAATAATAACATACTTGACATAAAACAGGCGAGACAGTGCATAAGCTGATAACTAAAACCAACATCAATCTCAAAGCAGCGGAAATCCAAATACAGCTTATTACAATTTTCCAAATTTACTGTCTCTAACCAAAAGAAAGCTAAAATAGAAGATACACCAACAATGCCCAAGCAGTGATCTTCAACAACACAGGGAGAATATTATGTATATAGTACGTGGAAGCCTCCTGCTCGTCTCCGGACCATCTACCCGTGCATCACCAGCTAACCTGTCTCTAGTCTGCTCGTGTGAGCACCCAGAGTAATAAGAAGAGACATAAAACTCTGGGTCAGACATAAAGCCTGGTATGAGCGATAAGCATCTAGACAGGGAAATAACAGGTATACTA
Source organism: Allium sativum (assembly GCA_030737875.1). Classification (NCBI taxonomy): domain Eukaryota; kingdom Viridiplantae; phylum Streptophyta; class Magnoliopsida; order Asparagales; family Amaryllidaceae; genus Allium; species Allium sativum. The sequence continues at coordinate 522,100,266 of CM060923.1, read as the reverse complement.
AACCATACCTGAACCTGGACCTGCAACCAAAGAGTTAGTACCACATACCGTACAATACTCCAAGGTGCCATAATAAATAGTGTAAGAATACGGGGGTGGGGTGTGCATGTCACAATGATAGCAAACAAATCATCCATAGCAACCATCCTCGCATCTCTCACTCAGTGCGTAAAGCGTACGGCATCTACCACTTTGAAACACTAGACAAACAGAGGCAACGACGAATTCCGACTTGTAGAAACCCTGCTATGACCAAGCCAAACACTTGGAGTCATGACCAAACATTTCAATGACCCACTTCATTGGTCGTAGCCCTTGGTTCTACCAATGCCATAATGGCCCTGAATCCGCCTTCGTACCTCCTACCATAGTGGTCCAAAGCTATAGGTGTCGACAACTCCTTGGCACGCGTCCCGCAGCAAAGCCCAACCATGAAGTGAACTCGTTGATTCCCATCTGAATCTTAAGCTCAAACTTCTCATTTGGACTTCCTTTGCATCTCGGGTTTGGTTGAATTGGAGTGGGTCTTCAGAAGAGTTGTCGTACATTAACAGTCCTAGAATTCTGTTCGGTTCGGTAGTCATCACCATCATCGGTTCGGGTCGGTAGTCATCTTCTTCATCGGTTCGGGTCGGTAGTCATCTTCTTCATCGGTTCGGGTCGGTACTCCACTTCGGGTCGGTTGTCTCTGTTTGAGTTCGGTGGTTGCTCCCTTCTGAGTTCTCATGCCCGATCCTGTCCTTCTCCAATTGCCGATCCGCTCCGCCCCCTTAGCGTACTCCGATCCAATCCTCTCCCACCCGATCCACTCTCTAGTTTCGATCCGATCCGCTCCCTAGTTCCGATCCGATCCCCCTTGTCCACTCCACTCTAAGCAATGGCCTTCCTTCCTGCCAAACTTCTTCCAGTGGCAAGTCCTCATCCAGTTCGAATTCCCTTGGTCGGTTCCCTAGTCCGATCCGACCCCTTTTCTCCGATCCGAACCGGTTCGGAACCTGCACACTTCTGCAACTTTCCAGCGAGCTTTTTACGCCATTCGACGACGTTTTCGAGCAATTTAACTATTCTAATCAATCGTGAAACATACCATAGAGTCATAGCAACATGTAATAGCAACCACAAACAGCAAACAACAATTTAAATGAATCAAAATGAATCAAAAGTAGCTAAAACCTCACATTTGCCTATAATCCCTCTTAATCATGTTTAAGCATATGATTAGCAAAACACATCGAAATTAACCCAAATTTTTAACAGAGCCTTAAAACATTATTTTAGAATTTTAAGAATTTTTCCAGAATTTATTTACGTATAAATTCGCTAATCTTCACTAATTACCCTTAATCACCGTAATTAGTGCAAAAACTATGCAAATCACTCACCTTGGCCACAAATGAAATTCTCAGAACTGAAACTCCTCTGATTTGGGGCGAATACTGATGTCTAACAGCGGCTCCAACCTTGCTTTGGTGCTTTTTCTCCTTAATTTGGTGTTGCTAAGCCTAATCTTCAATTAGAGAGTGATTTGGGGTGTTTTAGATGTAGGAAGCCATTACTAAGGTCTCAAGGAGGTTTGTGGCGGCTCAAAACTGAAATGAAAGTGATAACCTAACCCTAATCAGACCTCCTAAACCTCTAAACCCGAAATTCCCCTTGGGCCTAGCTGCTAATCACCCGGTTAAGCCCAATTAAGCTGTTTTTCACCATCTGAAACTTGTTTCAGCCATATCTCCCAAACGGTGAGTCCGTTTGGCTAATGCGACCACTCTACGGAAAGAGAAACCATCATCCGGAGCCAATGGAAGTGGTTTCAGGTCAAAATTCCTTTCCAGTCAAAAGTTATGGCCAAAACAGTGCCAACTAGGGGTAAAATGGTCATTTAAAAATCGGGAAAAATCATGAACATGGGAAATGACCCCAATAGTCGTCTCCCAAAGTTACATGACCATACGACTTCGTATGTGACAGAAATAAATATTCTACGATCCTATGATGCGTAGAATGCGGGTCGTTACACTCTCCCCCCCTTAAGAAATTTCGTCCCCGAAATTCCTTAACCCAAAACATACAAAGGATCCCGCATGCCTAACAACCACATATAACAAAAATCAAACATGCAGAACAAGCAAACAAGCCTATCCTAGCATGCGGAAAAACTAAATCGAAGTCAAAATCTTACCAGGCAAAGAGTTCAGGATAAGTCTTCCTAATGTTCTCCTCTGTCTCCCAAGTACAATCATTCTCGTCCTCGCCCCACTGAACCTTGACTAGTTTCACCGCCTTCCTTCGAAGTTGCTTCATGTCGTGCTCGACAATACGGGCCGGCTTGCGGTTCCCAACCGCCTCGGGTTCTACTCCGAAGTCCTCCAACTGATCAGGTGAAATAGTCATATCTGAGTCGTGAACGAACTTCCTTAGTTGGGAAACATGAAATACGTTATGAACTCCCGCCATCTTCTTCGGTAAGTCAATTCTATATGCCAAATTCCCGACTAATTCAAGAACAGGGAATGGGCCAACAAACCTTGGTGCCAACTTGCCTCTCCCGCCAAATCGTATTACGCTCTTCAACGGAGAAATCTTGATAAACACTAAGTCGCCAACGGAGAATTTTAAGTCTCTTCTCCTCTTATCAGCATAACTCTTCTGCCTATCCTGGGCAGCCTTCATTCGTTGTTGAATGACCTTGATCTTATCTGAAGTTTCTCTCACCACATCTGGTCCAAGCATAAACTTCTCGCCAGTCTCTATCCAACATGATGGTGAGTTGCACGGTCTTCCATACAAAGCTTCAAATGGAGCCATACCGATACTGGATTGGTAACTATTATTATATGCAAACTCTACTAGATGCAAATGGTCATCCCATGATCCACCAAAATCCAATATACATGCTCTCAAGAGATCTTCCAAAATACGATTCACCCTTTCCGTCTGACCGTCGGTCTGAGGATGATATGCGGTACTGAGATGTAACTCTGACCCTAGCGCCTCTTGCAAGCTCTTCCAAAACCCACTAGTGAACAACGGGTCTCGGTCGCTCACAATGCTTTTAGGTACTCCATGAAATCTCACTACCCACTTCATATACAATTCTGCTAACTTAGCTGTCGTTCTTGTCGATTTGACTGGTATAAACCTTGCACTTTTAGTCAGTCGGTCTACAATCACCCAAATGCTATCATATCCCGATCTAGTCCTTGGTAAACCATCGACGAAATCCATCGAGACTTGCTCCCATTTCCATTCGGGAATTTCTAATGGCTGTAACAGACCACTAGGCTTCTTTTGCTCGGCTTTAACTAGCTGGCAATTCATGCACTTGGATAAAAACTTCCCAACGTCTCTTTTCATTCCTTCCCAGTAGTAAGTCTGCTTCATATCTCGATACATCTTGTTACCACCGGGGTGTATGGTCAACTTTGAGTGATGACATTCTCTAAGCACTTCATCTCTCAATCCATTGACATTGGGTACAACAAGCTTTCCATTCTTTCTAAGCCATCTTTCTCGATCAAGCCCATACTTGTTCATCTCCTCATCGATACCCATCTCTAACTTGGAGATGATTTCCAATAGGTTAGGATCGTCCCTCTGACTAGAGCCGATCCACTCAATCAAAGTGGGTCTGATCGTCAAACTTGCTAACATTTCTGGATCCAATTCGCACTTTGGTTTGAAATCAAACCCCGCGATAAACTCCAGTTGCTTCCATTCAAGGAACATAGCCCCTAAGCTGGCATGTCTTCTACTCAATGCATCAGCCACCGCATTTCCCTTTCCTGGTGTGTATGCGATGTCAAAATCATAGGAAGCTAAGAACTCTAACCACCTCTGCTGACGGAGATTTAAATCCTTCTGGGAGAATAGATACTTCAACGACTTATGATCTGTAAACAGCTCAAATCTTTCTCCCAAGAGATAGTGTCTCCACATCTTTAACGCGAACACGATCGCTGCCAATTCTAAGTCATGGGTAGGGTATCTTCTCTCGTGCGGTTTCAACTGCCGACTTGCGTAAGCTACAACCCTACCGCCTTGCATCAATACAGCACCCAGTCCGGTACCACAGGCATCCGTGTATACCGTCATCTCTTCATCCCCCTTAGGGATGGCGAACACTGGTGCGCTTGTTAACTTGTCCTTTAGACTCTTGAATGCATTCTCGCACCTTTCATCCCAGACAAAAGCTTGATTCTTCTTGGTCAACTGGGTCAATGGTGCTGCTATCTTGGAGAAACCTTGGATAAACTTACGATAATATCCAGCTAATCCCAAGAAACTTCTTACATCTGTTGCATTCTTGGGCGTAGGCCAATCTTGTACCGTAGCCACCTTTGCTGGGTCCACGGCAATACCACTTTCTGATACAACATGGCCCAAGAACCTCACTTCCCTCTTCCAGAAGTGACACTTAGAAAACTTTGCTTTCAATTGGTGTTTTCTCAACACCTCCATCGCTACTCTTAAATGTTCCTTGTGTTCTTCCTCTGTCCTCGAATAGACCAAAATATCATCAACGAACACAAGGACAAACTTATTCAAATGATCTCTGAATACCCTATTCATAAGATCCACAAAATATGCTGGGGCATTGGTCAGCCCGAATGGCATGACCAACCACTCATAAAACCCAGACGGCGTCCGAAATGCCGTTTTAGCTATACTCTCAGCTTCCACTCTAAGCTGATGAAAACCTGTCGCGAGATCCAACTGAGAAAATACTCTCGCGCCACCCAACTGATCAAACAAATCATCTATCCGCGGTAGAGGATACTTGTTCTTCCTCGTCACTTTATTCAATTCGCGGTAGTCTACACACAAACGAAGGGAACCATCCGCCTTGGTAGCAAACACAACTGGTGCTCCCCATTCAGAAACACTCCTTCTGATAAATCCCTTCTTCAAAAGATCGCTGACTTGCACCTCGAGCTCTCGCTGCTCCCTTGGTGCCATACGACGAAGTGGCATCACTATAGGTCTGGCATCCTTTACCAAATCAATACGAAACTCAATCTCTCGGTGTGGTGGAAGTCCGGTCACTTCTTCGAAAACATCCGGATACTGGCCAACCACGGGCAAACCTGACAACTCACTATGCGGAATGCCGAGGGAGTTTAGAAAACTAGCCAATACCCCCTTACTGGGTAGACCACCAAACACTATCCTCCGCCCATCATCCGCTCTAGCTGTCACCAACAAGCCCTCACAGTCTACCACCACCCCGTATCTTTGGAGCCAATCTACTCCCAAAATAATGCCAAACCCAGTAAAGCCCAAAACAAAGCAATCACAAACAAACATGCATCCATGACTCGATAGAACCACATTACGACAAATCATGCTAAGACTAGTCGAACCACCAATCGGGTTCGTCACTACCAAAGGTCTATCGACAATCTCGGGCTCCAATCCCAACCTATCTACCAGGTCACTAGATATGAAAGAACTGGAAGCTCCGGTATCAAACAAAACTCTAACAGGAACATCATAAACAGAAAGCATACCTTGAATGACGACATTCTTTCCCTTCTCCGCCGCTGTTGGGGCATTCGACGAAGAAGGAATAGCATTAAGAGCATATGCTTTCACCATTTGCTTTTCCTTAGGGGGCTGTGGACACTTGTCCTTGTGGTGTCCCAATTGGCCACAATTGAAGCACTTCCTATCCGCTGGCTTGGCCCGACAATTACTAGCATAATGGCCCTTCTTACCACAGCTGAAGCACTCCACATCTTGCTTATTCTTTTTCTTCTGGCCATCCTTAGCTTGGTTCTGCTTTCTCTTATTCTGGGAACCACCTTTGCCTCCACCACTAGCTTGTGGCTTCGCCTCATCTGCGGATGCAACCTCAGTCTTCGACTTAGGGTAGAGACTTTCCGACCTTAACGCTTTCCCCACAATCGATTCAAACGTCTCATCGATGTGGTTAATAAGCCTTTCCCCTAAGTACTGATCTAACCCAGTTATGAATTTCTCATTCTTCTTCTCGGCAGTATCAATAAGAGACAACCCATACTTTGACAAAGTGTCGAATTCAGCAATGTACTCCGAGACAGCTCTGCCATTCTGCTTGAGCTCCAAGAATTTCTTAAACAGCACTGACTTCTGAGCAGCTGGAATGAACTTCTCGCTAAAGCGAGCCTTAAACTGCTCCCAAGTAATCTGGTCTTCGGGAGTAGCTGCTTTTATAGCATTCCACCAATTCATTGCCCGCCCTTGCAGCTGACGGGACGCTAGCTTTCTCTTCATCGCATCCCCGATGCCTAAATCCTCGAAGATACGTTCGCAACTATCCAACCAATCTTGAACATCCGTGGCCGACTCCGTTCCGTGGAACGACTTCCCACCAAGGCTAGTATAGTCTTTATTCAGCTTGGCGAAGTCGACCCTCGGCGCCTGCACTATTGGACCACCACCATTTCCGCCATTGGGAGCTGCCCTCTGAACATCCCTAAGCATCTCTCTCATGAGGTCTGTAAACATCGCCCTCATGTCAGCAGCATTCCCATTATTGGCTCCCCTACCAGCACCTCTAGTATCTCGGCTCATCGTCAATCTGAAAAAGGAAACGATTAACGATTCCATAGTGGTGCTAGTGCAGTACGACTTCATCCTTATACTACTAATAGTATATATATATATAGCTTTTAAAAACCAAAGTAATCACAAATACGCTCTCTCGTATACGTATATTATCTCTCCCTGATAACTTCCCTAGATTAACTACGCAACCTAGAGCTCTGATACCAAGTGTGACGGCCCGCCTCGCACCAGCCTGCATTTCCTCCAAAAGTGCGCTGTACACATGCCCGACTAGCACAAGACGGTCGTCAGAAGAAAGGAAAGGAGGGAATGAACTAATCAAAGAACCTGTAGAATGTCTCACAGCGCATGGAACAAAATATAATAATAACATACTTGACATAAAACAGGCGAGACAGTGCATAAGCTGATAACTAAAACCAACATCAATCTCAAAGCAGCGGAAATCCAAATACAGCTTATTACAATTTTCCAAATTTACTGTCTCTAACCAAAAGAAAGCTAAAATAGAAGATACACCAACAATGCCCAAGCAGTGATCTTCAACAACACAGGGAGAATATTATGTATATAGTACGTGGAAGCCTCCTGCTCGTCTCCGGACCATCTACCCGTGCATCACCAGCTAACCTGTCTCTAGTCTGCTCGTGTGAGCACCCAGAGTAATAAGAAGAGACATAAAACTCTGGGTCAGACATAAAGCCTGGTATGAGCGATAAGCATCTAGACAGGGAAATAACAGGTATACTAAACCATACCTGAACCTGGACCTGCAACCAAAGAGTTAGTACCACATACCGTACAATACTCCAAGGTGCCATAATAAATAGTGTAAGAATACGGGGGTGGGGTGTGCATGTCACAATGATAGCAAACAAATCATCCATAGCAACCATCCTCGCATCTCTCACTCAGTGCGTAAAGCGTACGGCATCTACCACTTTGAAACACTAGACAAACAGAGGCAACGACGAATTCCGACTTGTAGAAACCCTGCTATGACCAAGCCAAACACTTGGAGTCATGACCAAACATTTCAATGACCCACTTCATTGGTCGTAGCCCTTGGTTCTACCAATGCCATAATGGCCCTGAATCCGCCTTCGTACCTCCTACCATAGTGGTCCAAAGCTATAGGTGTCGACAACTCCTTGGCACGCGTCCCGCAGCAAAGCCCAACCATGAAGTGAACTCGTTGATTCCCATCTGAATCTTAAGCTCGAACTTCTCATTTGGACTTCCTTTGCATCTCGGGTTTGGTTGAATTGGAGTGGGTCTTCAGAAGAGTTGTCGTACATTAACAGTCCTAGAATTCTGTTCGGTTCGGTAGTCATCACCATCATCGGTTCGGGTCGGTAGTCATCTTCTTCATCGGTTCGGGTCGGTAGTCATCTTCTTCATCGGTTCGGGTCGGTACTCCACTTCGGGTCGGTTGTCTCTGTTTGAGTTCGGTGGTTGCTCCCTTCTGAGTTCTCATGCCCGATCCTGTCCTTCTCCAATTGCCGATCCGCTCCGCCCCCTTAGCGTACTCCGATCCAATCCTCTCCCACCCGATCCACTCTCTAGTTTCGATCCGATCCGCTCCCTAGTTCCGATCCGATCCCCCTTGTCCACTCCACTCTAAGCAATGGCCTTCCTTCCTGCCAAACTTCTTCCAGTGGCAAGTCCTCATCCAGTTCGAATTCCCTTGGTCGGTTCCCTAGTCCGATCCGACCCCTTTTCTCCGATCCGAACCGGTTCGGAACCTGCACACTTCTGCAACTTTCCAGCGAGCTTTTTACGCCATTCGACGACGTTTTCGAGCAATTTAACTATTCTAATCAATCGTGAAACATACCATAGAGTAATAGCAACATGTAATAGCAACCACAAACAGCAAACAACAATTTAAATGAATCAAAATGAATCAAAAGTAGCTAAAACCTCACATTTGCCTATAATCCCTCTTAATCATGTTTAAGCATATGATTAGCAAAACACATCGAAATTAACCCAAATTTTTAACAGAGCCTTAAAACATTATTTTAGAATTTTAAGAATTTTTCCAGAATTTATTTACGTATAAATTCGCTAATCTTCACTAATTACCCTTAATCACCGTAATTAGTGCAAAAACTATGCAAATCACTCACCTTGGCCACAAATGAAATTCTCAGAACTGAAACTCCTTTGATTTGGGGCGAATACTGATGTCTAACAGCGGCTCCAACCTTGCTTTGGTGCTTTTTCTCCTTAATTTGGTGTTGCTAAGCCTAATCTTCAATTAGAGAGTGATTTGGGGTGTTTTAGATGTAGGAAGCCATTACTAAGGTCTCAAGGAGGTTTGTGGCGGCTCAAAACTGAAATGAAAGTGATAACCTAACCCTAATCAGACCTCCTAAACCTCTAAACCCGAAATTCCCCTTGGGCCTAGCTGCTAATCACCCGGTTAAGCCCAATTAAGCTGTTTTTCACCATCTGAAACTTGTTTCAGCCATATCTCCCAAACGGTGAGTCCGTTTGGCTAATGCGACCACTCTACGGAAAGAGAAACCATCATCCGGAGCCAATGGAAGTGGTTTCAGGTCAAAATTCCTTTCCAGTCAAAAGTTATGGCCAAAACAGTGCCAACTAGGGGTAAAATGGTCATTTAAAAATCGGGAAAAATCATGAACATGGGAAATGACCCCAATAGTCGTCTCCCAAAGTTACATGACCATACGACTTCGTATGTGACAGAAATAAATATTCTACGATCCTATGATGCGTAGAATGCGGGTCGTTACACGACTATAGGAATTTGCAGATCAACACATGCTTCGTAGGCCTAAACGGTTTGGCGTCTACCCAAATTACGTTGAAATTTACTATGGTGGATTCCTAGCAGCTCCGAAACATAGATCTCAGCTTCTGAATTTGCGAAGCCGAGTATTGGAATTTCACGATCGAAGTGCGTTTTGTTGGCCCGACGGTTGCATATCGTGATTGCGCCAATGGGACAAACGATCGGCCGCCCAAACTCAGTTTAAAGTTACTATGGTGGGTTCCGGGGCGCTATGAACCCTCGACCTTTGCTTCCATACCGATGGATGGGAGTAAAGGAATTCTCGAACAACACGCATTTCGGAGGCCAACCGATGGCTGGGTGGCAGCCCAAACTCACTATAAAGTTACTATGGTGGGTTCCGGGGCACTTCAAATCCTCAATCCGGTCTTTCGAATTAGCGAATGCGAGTATAGAAATTTCCCAATCAATGCACGTTTTGGAGTCCCCAATGGTTGGGCAGCTGCCCATTCTCACTAGGGAGTAACTACGGTGGCTTCCGAGGCGTTCTAAACCATCGATCCATCTTCCGAACTAGCGAAGCCGAGCGCATAAATTCATGATAAATGCTCGTTTCAGAGGCTCGGATGGATAGACAACTGCCTTACCTTGAAGAAAGTTACTATGGTGGCTTTTGTGGCTCACCCAACCCTCGATCTTATATTTTGAATTGAAGAAGCCAACTATAGGGATTTCCCGATCGACACGCGTTTCGGAGGCACAGACAATCCCAAATCGAGACCGGCCCAACTAGAAAAACGATCGGCTCCCACCAAGGGGTGGGTGGCTGGGTGGGGCGTCCGGTCTGTACAATGACCGAAAATGAATTAGAACTAAGGAAGGATTTTTGGAGTTAGGTCACTGAAAAGCTTGTTCCGAAGGACAGAATTGATCAGCGATTCCACATGCCCCACAGAAAGTTACCACAGTGGCTTTGGAGAGCACTCCGAACCATCGATCTCGGCTTTCAAACCAGCGAATGCGATTACAGGAATTTACATATCAACGCATGCTTCATATGCGTGTATGGTTTGGCGTCTACCCAGATTACGTAGAAATTTACTATGGCATACATCTCGTCTTCCGAAATTGTGAAGTCCCACGTAGGAATTTCACGATCGACACACATTTTGTTGGCCCAAAAATTCTTTATCGCAATAGGGCCAATGGAAATAATGAGCGGCTGGCCAAACTCGGTATTAAGTTACTATGGTGTGATCCGAAGCGTGAAGAACCATCGATCTTCGCTTCCGTACCAGCGGATGCAAGTATAGGAATTCCCGAATAATGCGTGTTTTGGATGCCAGCCGATGGCTTCCCAAACTCTCTATAAAGTTACTATGGTGGGTCCTTGGGTGCTTCGAACCCTTGATCCCGTCTTTCGAACTGGCGAATGCGAGTATAGGAATTTTTTGATCAAAGTGCGATTCGGAGTCTCTGACGGTTGGGCGGCTGCCAAATCTCTCTAGAGACTTACTATGGTGGCTTCTGGGGTGTTCCAACCAATCGATCCGGCTTCCGAACTGGTGAAGCCGAGCGCATGAATTCCTGATAAATGTGTGTTTTGGAGGCTCAGACGGATAGACAACTTCCTAAACACGACAGAAAGTTACTATGGTGGATTTCAAGGCTGTCCAAACCCTCGATCTTATCTTTTGAATTGGGAAAACCAAGTGTAGGGATTTTCCGATCAATGCGCATTTCGGATGAACGGACTATCCCAGAGTGCGACTAGCCCAACTAGAAAAACGATCGGCTCCAACCAAGGGGTGGGGCGGGTGGTGTGTACCAAGACCGAGAATTAATTCGAATTGAGGAGTGGTTTTTGGAGTTAGGTCACTGAAACGCTTGTTTCGAAGGATAGGACTGATCGGCAATTTCCCATGCTCCAAATAAATTTACCATAGTGGCTTTTGAGATCACTTCGAACCCTCGATCTCGGCATTTAAACTAGCAAATGCGAGTACAGTAATTTGCAGATCAACACACGCTTTGTAGTCTTGGACGGTTTGGCGTCTACCCAAATTACGTAGAAATTTACTATGGTGGTTTCCTAGTAGCTCCAAAACATAGATCTGGGCTTCTTAATTAAAAAAGCCGAGCGAAGGAATTTCACAATCGACGTGCGTTTCACTGGCCCGACGGTTTTCGTATTGCGATAGGGCCAATGGGAATAACGTTCGGCCATCCAAACTCGGTATAGTTTTACTATGTTTGGTTTCAAGGCCCTATGAACCCTTGATCTTCCCTTCCACACCAACGGATGCAAGCATAGGAATTCTCGAACAGCGCGCGTTTCGAAGGCCAACCGACAGCTGGGCGACTGCCCAAACTCGCTATAAAGTTACTATGGTGGGTTCTGGGGTGCATTGTATTCTCGATCCCGTCTTCCGAACTGGCGAATGCGAGTATAGGAATTTCTTGATCAACACGTGGTTTAGAGTCCCCGACAGTTGAACGGCTGCCCAATCTTGCAAGGGAGTTAATATGGTGGCATCTGGGGCTTTCAAAACCCTCGATCTCGGCTTTCGAACAAGAGAATTCGAGTGCATGAATTCTCGGTAAATGTGCATTTCGGTAACTCGGAAGGATAGACAACTTACTAAACTTAACAGAAAGTTACTATGGTGGCTTTCGGGGCTCTCCAAACCCTTGATCTTATCTTTTGAATTGGCGAAGCCGAGTGTAGGGATTTCCCGCTCGACGCGCGTGTCGGAGGAACAGAAGCTGCTAGATCATGACCGGCACAACTAGAAAAATGATCGGCTCCCCCCATGCGATGGGTTGGTGGGGCGGGTGATGTGTACAAGGACTGAGAATGAATTCGAAATGATCAGTAATTTTTGGAGTTAGGTCACTGGAACGCTTGTTTCAAAGGAAAGAACTATTCGGCAATTTCCCATGCTCTCCAAAAAGTTACCACAGTCGCTTTTGAGAGCACTTCGAACCATCAATCTCGGCTTTTGAACTAGCGAATGCGAGTATAAGATGCTTCGTAAGCTCAGACTCTTTGTCGTCTACCCAAATTATGTAGAAATTTACTATGGTTTTTTCCTAGCTGCTCCGAAACATAGATCTCAGCTTCTGAATTTGCGAAGCCAAGCATAGGAATTTAAAGGTTGGCTAGTGTTTCGGTGGCCCGACGGTTCCATATCACGATACGGCCAATGGGAATAATGATCGGCCGCCCAAACTTGGTGTAATGTCTCTATGTTGGGTTCCAGGATGCCATGAACCCTAGATCTTTGCTTCCATACCTGTGGATGCGGTTATAGGAATTCCCAAACATCCTGCATTTCGGAGGCCTACCAACGGCTTCCCGGCTGGCCAAACTCGCTATAAAGTTACTATGGTGGGTTATGGGGAGCTTCGAACCCGCGATCCCGTCATTCGAACTAGCGAAAGCGAGTATAGTAATTCACCGATCAATGCATGTTTCGGAGTCCCCGAAGGTTGGACGGCTTCCCAATCATGGTAATGAGTTACTATGGTGGCTTCCCTGGCGTTTCAAACCCTCGATCTCGACTTCCGAACTAGCAAAGCCGAGCGCATGAATTCTTGATAAATGCGCATTTCGGAGGCTCGGACGGATAGACAACTACGTAAACTCAACAGAAAGTTATTATGGTGGCTTTCGAGGCTCTACAAATCCCTGGTATTATCCGTTGAATTGGCAAAGACGAGTGTAGGGACTTCCCGCTCGATGCGCGTTTCGGAGGAATGGACTATCCCAGATCGCGACCGGCCCAACTAGAAAAGTGATCGGCACCCCCCATTGGTGGGTTGAGGGGCGGGTGGTGTGTACATGGACCGAGAATGAATTCTAACTAAGGAGGGGTTTTTGGAGTTAGGTCACTGAAACGCTTGTTTCGAAGGAAAAAATTGTTCGGCAATTTCCTATGCATTCCAAAAAGTTACCACGGTGGCTTTAGAGAGCACTTCAAACCCACGATCTTGGCTTTTAAACTAGCGAATGCGAGTATAGGAATTTTCATATCAACGCATGCTTCGTAGGCCTGGAAGGTTTGGCATCTACATAAATTACGTATAAATTTACTATGCTAGTTTCCTAGCAGCTCCGAAACATATATCTCGACTTCCGAATTTGCAAAGCCAAGCATATAAATTTTAAGATCGGCGCGGGTTTCGATGGCCAGACAGTTCCATATAGCGATAGGGCCAGTGGGAATAAAGATCGGCCTCCCAAACTCGGTGTAAAGTTTCTTTGGTGGATTTCAGGGAGCTATGAACCCTCGATCTTTGCTTCCGTACCGACGGATATGACTACAGGAATTCCCGAATAATGCACGTTTCAGAGGCCAACCGACGGCTGGGCGGCGGCCTAAACCCGCTATAAAGTTACTATGTGGGTTATGGGGCGCTTCGAACCCTCGATCCCGTCTTTCGAACTAGCGAATGCGAGTATAGGAATTTCCAGATCAACGCGTGTTTCGGAGTCCCCGAAGGTTGGACAACTGCCCAATCTCACCAGGGACTAACTATGGTGGATTTCGAGGCGTTCCAAGCGCTCAATCTCGGCTTCTGAACTAGCAAAGTCGAGCTTATAAATTCTTGCTAATTGCACTTTTCGGAGGCTCGGACTGATAGACAACTGCATAAACTCGACAAAAAGTTACTATGGTGCCTTTCGAGGCTCTCCGAACCCACGACATTATGTATTGAATCGGCGAAGTCGAGTGCAGGGGATTTCGGGTCGACGCGCGTTTCGGAGGAACATGCGGTCCTAGATTGCGACTTACCCGATTAGAAAAACGATCGGCTCGGCCCATAGGGTGGGTTGGTTAGGCAGGTGGTGTGTACAAGGACCGAGAATGAACTCGAACTTAGGAGGGGTTTTTGGAGATAGGTACCTAAAAAGCTTGTTTCAAAGGATAAAACTATTTGGCGATTTCCCACGCTCTGTAGAAAGTTACCACAGTGGCTTTCGAGAGCACTTTGAACCGTCGATCTTGGCTTTTAAACTATCGAATGCGAGTATAGGAATTTGCAAATCAATGCATGCTTCATAGGATCAGATAGTTTGGCGTCTAACCAAATTATGTAGAAATTTACTATGCTTGTTTCCTAGCGGCTCCGGAACATAGATCTCGGCTTTCTAATTTGCGGACCCGAGCATAGGAATTCAAGATCGGTGCGCGTTTCGATGGCCCGACGGTTCCGTATCACGATAGGGCCAATGGTGGATTACGGGGCCCTATGAACCCTTGATCTTTGCTTCTATACTGGCATATGAGAGTACACGAATTCTCGAAAAATGTGCGTTTGGGAGGCTAACCTACGGCTTGGCAGCTGCCCAAACTCGCTATAAAGTTACTTTGGCGGGTTATGGGGCACTTCGAACCCTCGATACCGTCTTTCGAACTTGTGAATGCGAGTATAGGAATTTCAAGATCAATGCGTGTTTCGGAGTCCCCGACGGTTGGATGACTGCACAATATTGCCAGGGAGTTACTATGGTTGCTCCCGGGGCATTCCAAACACTCGATCTCGGCTTTCGAACTAGCGAAGCCGAGCGCATGAATTCCCATAATTGCGCATTTCAGAGGCTTGGACGGATAGAAATCTGCCCAAACTTGACAGAAATTTACTATGGTGGCTTCCGAGGGTCTCCGAACCCTTGATCTTATCTGTTGAATTGGCGAAGCCGAGTGTTGGGATTTCCTGCTCGATGAGTGTTTAGGACGAACGGACGGTCCTAGATCGAGACTGGACCAACTAGAAAAATGATCGGCTCCCCCGATGTGGTGGGCTAGTGGGGCGGGTGGTTTCTAAAGTACCGAGAAATATTTCGAACTAAGGAGGGTTTTTTGTGTTAGTTGAATGAAACGCTTGCTTCAAAGGACAGAATTGTTCGACGATTTCCCCTACTCTTTAGAAAGTTACCACAATGGCTTTGAGAGCACTTCGAACCCAAATTACATAGAAATTTACTATGCTAGTTTCCAAGCGGCTCTAAAACGTAGATCTTGGCTTCCAAATTTGTGAAGTCAACCATAGAAATTTCATGATCGTCCCGCGTTTCGACGGCCCTACGATTCCGCATCACGATAGGGCAAGTTATAATAAAGATCGACCACCAAAACTCGGTGTACATTTTCTATGGTGGGTTCCGGGGAGCTATGAACCCTCAGTCTTTGCTTCTGTACCAGCTAATGCGAGTATAGGAATTCTAGAAGAACGCGCATTTCAGAGGCCAACCAACGCCTAGGCAGCAACCCAAACTCGCTATAAATTTACTATGGTGGGTTATAGGGCAGTTCGAATGCTCGATCCCGTCTTTTGAACTAGCGAATGCGAGTATAGAAATTTCCAGATCAACTAGTGTTAGAGTCCTCAACGGTTGGACGGCTCCCCAATCTCACCAGGGAGTTACTATGTTAGCTTCCAGGGCATTCCAAACCCTCAAACTCGACTTTCGAACTCATGAAGCTGAGCGCATGATTCTTGATAAATGCGCGTTTCGGAGGCTCGGACGGATAGACAACTGCCCAAACTCGACAGAAAGTTACTATGGTGGCTTTCAAGGCTCTTCGAACCCTCGATCTCATCTATTGAATTTTCAAAGCCAAGTGTTGGGGTTTCCCGCTCGAAGCGCGTTTAGGAGGAACAGACTGTCCTAGATCGCGACCGGCCCAACTAAAAAAAAAGATCGGCTCCCTCCATGGGGTTGGTTGGTGCGGCGGGTGGTGTGTCGGAGGACCGAGAATGAATTCAAACTTAGGAGGGAATTTAGGAGTTAGTTCACTGAAACGCTTGTTTCGAATGACAGGATTCTTTTATCGATTTCCTACACTCTCCAGAATGTTACCACAGTGGGTTTTGAGAGCACTTCGAACCCTCATTCTTGTTTTTTAAACTGGTGAATTGCATATCAAGGCATGCTACGTAGGCCCGGATGGTTTGGCGTCTACCCTAATTACGTAGAAATTTAATATGCTAGTTTCCTAGAGGCATCGAAACATAGATCTTGGCTCCTGAATTTGCGAAGCTAGGCAAAGGAATTTCATGATCATCATGCGTTTCTATGGCTCGACTGTTCTGTATCGCGATAGGGCAAACAGGAATAACGATCGACCGCCCAAACTCAGTATAAAGTTGCTGTGTTGTGTTTAGAGGCTCTATGAACCCTTAATCTTCTCTTCCGTACCTGCGGATGCGAGTATAGGAATTCCCAAACAACACACGTTTCGAAGGCCAACCATGGAAAGGCGGCCACTCGAAGTCGGTATAAAGTTACATTGGTGGGTTATGGGGCGCTTCAAACTATGGATCCTGTCTTTCGAACTAGAAAATGCGACTATTGGAATTCCCCGATCAATGCATGTTTCGCAGTCCCCAACGGTTGGACGGTTGCACAATCTAGCCAGTGAGTTACTATGGTGGCTTTCAGGGCGCTCCAAACCCTCAATCTTGGCTCTCGAACTGGCGAAGCTGAGCGCACTAATTTCCAATAAATGCGTGTTTAGGAGGCTCGGGCAGATAGACAACTTCCTAAACTCGATAGAAATTTACTATGGTGGCTTTAGGGGATCTCCGAACCCTCGATCTTGTCTTTTGTATTGGTTAAGCCAGTGCGGGGATTTCCCGATCGACGCACGTTTCGGAGTTAATGATGGTCCCGGATTACGATCGGCCCAACTAGAAAAACGATTAGCTCCCCCCGTGGGTTGGGTTGGTGGGGTGGGTAGTGTGTACAAGAATCGAGAATTAATTAGAACTAACGAGGGTTTTTGGAGTTAGGTCACTAAAACGCTTGTTTCGAAGGATAGAATTGTTCGGCGATTTCCCATGCTCTGCAGAAAGTTACCACAGTGGTTTTTAAGAGCACTTTGAACCCTCAATCTTGGCTTTTAAACTAGTGAATGCGAGTATAGGAATTTTCATATCAACGTACGCTTCATAGACCCAGACGGTTTGGCGTCTACCCAAATAAAGTTGAATTTTACTATGCTACTTTCCTAGTGGCTCTGAAACATATATCTCGACTTCCAAATTTGTGAAGCCGAGCATAGGAATTTCACGATCGGCATGCTTTTCGATAGCCCGACTGTTCCGTATCGCCATAGGGCCAGTGAGAATAATGACCGGCCGCCCAAATTCGGTGTAAAGTTTCTATGGTGTGTTCCAGGGTGATGCGAACCCTCGATATTTGCTTCTGTACCGTCTAATGCGGGTATAGGAATTTCCAAACAACGCGCGTTTCGGAGGCCAACCGACGGTTGGTGGCAGACCGAACTCGCTATAAAGTTACTATGGTGGGTTATGGGGAGCTTCGAACCCTCAATCTCGTCTTTCGAACTCGCGAATGTGAGTATTGGAATATCCAGATCAACTCACATTTCAGAGTCCCCGACGATTGGATGGTCACCCGATATCGACAGGGAGTTACTATGGTGGCTTCTAGGGCACTCCAAACTCTCGATCTCGGCTTTTGAACCAGCGAAGCCAAGTGCATGAATTCTTGATAAATGCGCAGCTCGGACGGATAGACAACCGCCTAAACTCTACAGAAAGTTACTATGGTGGCTTTAGAGGCTCTCTGAACCCTCTATCTTATTTACTGAATTGGCAAAGCCGAGTGCAGATATTTCCTGCTCGATGCGCGTTTAGGAGAAACGGACGGTCCTAGATCGCGACCGGCCCAACTAGAAAAACGATCGGCTCCCCATGGGGTTAGTTGGTGGTGTGGGTGACGTGTAAAAGGACCGAGAATGAATTCTAAGTTAGGACAGGTTTTTGGAGTTAGGTCACTGAAACAATTGTTTCGAAGGACAAAATTTTCGGTGATTTCTCACTCTATGCAGAAAGTTACCAGTATGGCTTTGGAGAGCACTTCGAACCCTCGATCTTGGATTTTAAACTAGCTAATGCGAGTATAGGAATTTGCATATAATGCATGCTACGTAGGCCTAGACGGTTTGGCGCCTGCTAAAATTACGTAGAAATTTAATATGCTAATTTCCTAGCGGCTTCGAAACATAGATCTCCGCTTCCGAATTTGCGAAGCCGAGCACAAGATTTTCACAATCGACATGTGTTTCGACGGCCTGAAGGTTCTTTATCGCGATAAGCCAATAGGAATAACGATCGACCGCCCAATCTCGGTATAAAGTTACTATGTTGGGTTCCGAGGTGCTATGAACCCTTGATCTTCGATTCTGTACCGGTGGATGCGAGTATAGGAATTTCCGAACAACGCATGTTTCGGAGGCCAGCCGACGACCGGGCGGCTGCCCAAACTCACTATAAAGTTACTATGGGGGTTATGGGGCACTTCAAACCCTCAATCCCATCTTTCGAACTGGCTGATGCGAGTATTGGAATTCCCCGATCAACGCGTGCTTCGGAGTCTCCAATGGTTGGACTGCTACACAATCTCGCCAGGGAGTTACTATGGTAGCTTTCAGGGAATTCCAAACCCTCGATCTTAGCTTCCGAACATGCGAAGACGAGTGCATGAATTCCAGGTAAATGCACGTTTAGGAGGCTCGTACGGATAGACAACTGCCTATACTCGACAGAAAGTTATTATGGTGGCCTTTAGGGCTCTCCGAACACTCGATCTTATCTTTTGAATTGGCGAAGCCAGTGCTGGAATTTCCCGATCGACGCGCGTTCCGGAGGAACAGACGGTCCCAGATCGCTGCCGGCCCTACTAGAAAAATGATCGGCTCCCCCCATAGGTGGTTGTGTGGGGCGGGCCACTTTTATAGGGCCCGAGATTGAATTCGAACTAAGGAGGTGTTTTTGGCATTAGGCAATTAAAAAGCATGTTTCAAAGGACAGAAATTTTCGGTGATTTCAGACGCTCTGTAGAACGTTACAACCGTGGCTTTCGAGAGCACTACGAACCTTCGATCTCGTCTTTCAAACTAGTGAATTCGAGTATAGAAATTTGAAAATCAATGCACGCTTCGTAGGCCCGGATTGTTTTGACGTCTAACCAAATTACATAGAAATTTACTATTGTGGTATCCTAGTTGCTCTGAAACATAGATCTCGGATTCTGAATTTGCGAAGCTGAGTGTAGGAATTTCATGATCGACGCATGTTTCGGGGGCCTGACGGTTCCGTATCGCGATAGGGCCAATAGGAATAATGATCGGTCGCCAAAACTCAGTATAAAATTATTATGGTTGGGTTTTGGGGCGCTATGAACCCTCCATCTTCCTTTCTGTACCAGCGGATGCGAGTATAGGAATTCTCGATCTACATGCGTTTTGTAGGTGAACCGACGGTTTCCCAAACTGGCTATAAAGTTACTATGGTGGGTTACTGTGGAATTCCCTGATCCACGCGCGTTTCGGAGTCACCGACGGTTGGGAGGCTACCCAATCTCGCTAGAGAGTTACTATGGTGGCTTTCGGGGCATTCCAAATCCTCGATCCGCTTTCTGAACTAGCGAAGCCGAGCCACGAATTCCCTATAAATGCGCGTTTTGGAGGCTCAAACGGATAGAAAATTGCATAAACATGACAGAAAGTCACCATGGTGGCTTTTGGGGCACTCTGAACCCTCGATCTTATCTTTTGAATTGGCAAAGCTGAGTGTATGGATTTGCCGATCGATGCACATTTCAGATGAATAAATGTCCTAGATCGCGGCCGACTGAACTAGAAAAATGTTCGTCTCCAACCAAGGGTTGGGTGGGTGGGGCGGCTGGTTTCTACAAGGATCGAGAATGAATTCGAACAAAGGAGGGGTTTTTGGAGTTAGGTCACTGAAACGCTTGTTTCAAAGAACAGAACTGTTCGGCCATTTCTCATGCTACATGGAAAGTTGCCACCGTGGCTTTTGAAAGTACTTCGAACCCTTGATCTCGGCTTTTAAACTAGCGAATGCAAGTACAGAAACTTGCAGACCAACGCATGCTTCATAGGCACGGACGGTTCGATGGTTACCCAAATTACATAGAAATTTACTATGGCGGTTTCATAGTAGCTCCGAAACATAGATCCCGACTTCCGAATTTGCGAAGTCAAGCGTACGAATTTCATGATCGACGCGCGTTTCGTTAGCCTGACGGTTCTGTATCGCGATAGGGCACATGGGAATAACTATCGGCTTCCCAAACTCTGCATAAAGTTACTATGGTGTTTTCAGGTGTGCTATAAACCCTTGATCTTTGCTTCCGTACCTGCAGATGCGAGTACAGAAATACTCGAAGGATGCACGTTAAGGAGGCCAACCAACGGCTGGCCGGTAGCCCACTATAAAGTTACTATAGTGGGTTATAGGGCGCTTCGATCCTTCGATTCTGTCTTTTGAACTGGCAAATGCGAGTATAGGAATTTCCCGATCAACGCATGTTTCGGAGTCCCTGACGGTTGAACAACTACCCAATCTCGCCATGGAGTTACTATTGTGGCTTCCAGGGCGTTCCAAACCGTCGATCTCGTCTTCCGAACCGGCGAAGCCGAGTGCATAAATTCCAATAAACGCGATTTTCTGAGGCTCGGACGGATAGATAGCTGTCTAAGCTCAATAGAAAGTTACTACGATGGCTTTCGGGGCTCTCCAAACCCTCGATCTTATCTTTTTAAATGGCAAAGCCGAGTGCAGGGATTTCCCAATCGATGCGCGTTTCGGAGGAACCGACGTTCCCAGATCGCGAGCGGCCCTACTTGAAAAACGGTTTGCTCTCTTCATGGGGTGGGTGGCGCGGGTGGTGTGTACATGGCCCAAGGCTGAATTCGAACTGAGGGGGTGTTTTTTGAGTTAGGTCACTGAAACGCTTGTTTCGAAGGACATAACTATTCCGGCGATTTCCCATGCTCTGTCGAAAGTCACCACAGTAGCTTTTGAGAGCACTCCGTATACTCGATCTCGGCTTTCAAACTAGCTTATGCAAGTACATGAATTTGCAGATCAACGCACTCTTTGAAGGCTCAGACGGTTTGGCATGTTTCCAAATTACATAGAAATTTACTATGGTTCTTTTCTACCAGCTCCAAAACATGGATCTTGGCTTCTGAATTTGCAAAGTTGAGTGTAGGAACTTCACGATCGATGCATTTTTCGATGGACCAACGGTTCCGTATTACGAAAGGGCTGATGGGAATAACGACCGGCCGCCCAAACTCAGTTCCATATCGCGATAGGCTAATGGGAATAACGATCGGCCACCCAAACTCGGTATAAAGTTATTATAGTGGATTTTGTGGAGATATGAACCCCCGACCTTCGCTTCTGTACCACCGAATGTGAGTATAGTAATTCCCGAACAACGCATGTTTCGGAGGACAACCGACGGATGGCCGGCTACCTAAACTCGGTATAAAGTTACTATGGTGGGTTCTGGGGTGCTTCGAACGCTCGATCCCGTCTTTCGAACCGGTGGATGCGAGGATTGAAATTTCCCAATAAACGGCATGTTTTGGAGTCATCAACAGTTGGGGGGCTTCCCAATGTCACTAGAGAGTTACTATGGTGGCTTCCGGGGCATTCCAAACCCTCGATATGGCTGCCTAACTGGCGAAACCGAGCGCATGAATTCCTGATAAATGCGTGTTTCATAGGCTCAGATGGACAGACAACTGGCTAAAATCGATAGAAAGTTATTATGGTGGATTTCGGGGATCTCTGAACCCTCGATCTTATCTTTTGAATTGGCGAAGCTGACTACAGGGATTTCACGATCGATGCGCGTTTCAAAGGAATGGACAGTCCCAGATCGCGACTGGCCCTACTAGAAATATGATCGGCCCCCCATGGGGTGGGTTAGTGGGGCGAGTGGTGTGTATAAGGCCCGAGAATGAATTCAAACTAAGGAGGTGTTTTTGGAGTTAGGCCACTGAAACTCGTGTTTCGAAGGATAGAACAACTCGGCGATTTCCCACGCTCTGCAGTAATTTCCCACAGTGGCCTTCGACATCACTTCGAACCATCAATACGGCTTTCAAACTAGCAAATGGAAGTATACGGATTTGCAGATCAATGCACGCTTTGTAGGCCCAGACGATTTGGCGTGTACCTAAATTACATAATAATTTACTATGGTGGTTTTCTAGCAGCTCCGAAACATAGATCTTGGTTTTCGAATTTGCGAAGTCGAACGTAGGAATTTCATGATCGACGCGCATTTCGATCGCCCGATGGTTCTGTATTGCAATGGCCAATGGGAATAACGATCGGCTGCCCAAACTAGGTATAAAGTTACAATGGTGGGTTCCGGGGCGCTATGAACTCTCCTTCTTTGCTTCCATACTGGCGGATGCGAGTATAGGAAATCCCGAACAACACGCGTTTCGGAGGCCAACCAACGGCTGGCCGTCTAACCAAACTCACCGTAAAATTACTATGATGGGTTCTGGGGCACTTCGAACCCTCGATCCCATCTTTCGAATTGGTGAATGCGCGTATTGAAATTTCCCCATCAACGCGCATTTTGGAGCCACTAACGGTTAGGGGTTAGGGACTGCCCAATCTCGCTAGGGAGTTACTACAGTGGCTTTCGGGGCATTCCAAACCGTCGATTCTTCTTCAAAACCGGCGAAGCCGAACACATTGATTCCTGATAAATGCGCGTTTTGGAGGCTCGGACAGATAGACAACTGCCTAATCTTGACAAAAAGTTACTATGGTGGCTTTTGGGGCTCTCTGAACCCTCGATCTTATCATTTGAATTGGCAAAGCCGAATGCAGGGATTTCCGGATCGATGCGCGTTTTGGAGGAATAGACAGTTGAAGATCGCTACCGGCCATACTAAAAAATCGATCCGCTGCCCTCATGGGGTGAGTGGGTGGGCCGGGTGGTGTGTATAAGGCCCGAGAATGAATTCGTACTATGAAGGTGTTTTTGGAGTTAGGACACTAAAACGCGTGTTTCAAAGAACAGAACTATTTGGCAATTTCCCATGCACTGTAGAAATTTACCAAAGTGGCTTTCGAGAGTACTCCGAACCCTCGATCTTGGCTTTTAAACTATCGGATGCATGTATAGGAATTTGCAGATCAATGCATTCTTCGTAAGCCCGGACGGTTTATCATATACCTAAATTACATAGAAATTTACTATGGTGGTTTTCTAGCAGCTCCGAAACATAGATCTCGACTTTAGAATTTGCGAAGCCGAGCATAGGAATTTCATGATCGACGCACATTTCGGTGGCCCGATGGTTCCGTATCGCGATTGGACCAATGAGAATAACGATCAGCTGCCCAAACTCGATATAGATTTACAATGGTGGGTTCCATGGCGCTATGAACCGTCAATCATCGCTTCCGTAACGGCGGATGAGAGTATAGGAATTCCCCAACAACAAGTGTTTCGAAGGCCAGCCGACGACTGACCGACTAACCAAACTCGCTATAAAGCTACTATGGTTTGTTTTGGGGCGATTCGAACCCTCGATCCCGTCTTTCGAACTAGTGAATGCGAGCATCGAACTTTCCTGATCAACGCATCTTATAAAGTCCCTGATGGTTGCGGGGCTGCCCAATCACGCTAGAGAGTAACTTGGTGGCTTTCGGGCCGTTGCAAACCCTCGATTAAGCTTCCGAATTAGCAAAGCCAAGTGCATGAATTCCTGATAAATGCGTGTTTCGGAGGCTCTGACGGATATACAACTGTCTAAACTTAACAGAAAGTTACTATGGTGGCTTTCGGGATCTCTGAACCCTTGATCTTATCTTTTGAATTGGCGAAGCCGACTGTAGGGATATCCCGATAACCGCGCATATCGGAGGTCCAAGATCGCGACCGGCCCTACTGAAAATATGATCGGCTACCCCTATGGGGTGGTTGGGTGGGGCGGGTGGTGTGTACAAGCCCCGAGAATGAATTTGAAATCAGGATGTGTTTTTGGAGTTAGGCGACTGAAACGAGTGTTACGAGGAACCGAACTATTCAGCGATTTCCCATGCTCTGCAAAAAGTTACCATAGTGGCTTTCGAGAGCACTCCGAACCCTCGATCTCAGATTTCGAACTAGCAAATGCAAGTATAGGAATTTGCTGATCTACGCACGCTTCGTAGACCCGGACTGTTTGGCATCTACCCAAATTACGTAGAAATTTGCCATGGTGGTTTCCGAGTAGCTCTGAAACCTAGATTTCCGATTCTGAGTTTATGAAGTCAAGCATAGGAATTTCATGATCGAAACGCGATGCGCTGTCCTGACGGTTCTGTACCGTGAAAGGGCCAATGGGAATAACGATCGGCCGCCCAACCTCTGTCTAAAGTTACTATGGTGGGTTCCGGGCCCTATGAACCCCAAATCTCCACTTTCGTTCCAGCGGATGCGAGTATGGGAATTCCCGAACAATGCACGTTTCGGAGGACAACCGACGATTGGGCTGCTGCCGAAACTCGTTATAACGTTACAATGGTGGGTTATTGGGAGCTTCGAACCCTTGATCCCGTCTTTCGAACTAGCAAATGTGATTATAGTAATTTCCCGATCAACGCGTGTTCCGGAGTTCGCGATGGTTTGGCAACTGCCCAATCTCTCCAGAGAGTTACTATGGTGGATTTTGGGGCATTCCAAACACTCGATCCGGCTTCCGAATTGGCGAAGCTGAGCGCAAGAATTCCCGAAAAATGCACGTTTCGGAGGCTCGGACGGGTAGAAACTTACCCAAACTCAGCAGAAAGTGACAATGGTCCCATTCGGGGCTCTCTAAATCCTCGATCTTATCTTTTGAATTAGGAAAGCAAAGTGCAGGGATTTCCCGAATGACACGTGTTTCGGAGGAATGGACGGTCCCAGAACGTGACCGGCCCAGCTAGAAAAACAATCGGCTCCCACTAAGGAGTGGGTAAGTGGGGAGGCTGGTGTGTACATATCCTATGATTGAATTATAACCAAAGAGGGGTTTTTGGAGTTAGGTCACTGAAACGCTTGTATCGAAGGACAGAACTATTTGACGATTTCCAACGCTCTGTAGAAAGTTATCACAGTGCTTTCGAGAGAAATCCGAACCCTCGATCTCGGTTTCAAGCTAGCGAATACTAGTATAGGAATTTGTAGATCAATGGATGCTCCGTAGACCCAGACAGTTTGGCGTCTACCCATATAACATAGAAAACATATTATGGCAGTTTTCTAGCTGATCTAAAACATAGATCTCGTCTTTTGAATTTGCGATGCTGAGCATAGGAATTTCACAATCGACGCGCGTATCGGTTCTTTGACGGTTCCGTATCCCGATAGGGCCAATGGGAATAATGATCGACCGCCCAATCTTGGTATAAAGTTAGTATGGTGGGTTACAGCGCGCAATGAACCCTCTATCTCCGATTTCGTACTAGCGGATGCGAGAATAGGAATTCTGTAACAACACGCGTTTCGGAGGCTAACCGACGGTTGGGCAGCTGCCCAAACTCGCTAAAAGTTAATATGCTGGGTGATTGGTGCTTCGAACCCTCGATCCCGTCTTTCGTACTGGCGGATGCTAGTATTGTTGACTCAAGGAATTTTGATTTATGGCAAAGTAATGTGCAATGATCGATAAAAAGACAACGTTCTTTGATTTATGAAGATAAGGAGCTTCATATGGTATTGGTCATTAGAATTTGATTATTTTTTATGGTACTAGAGTTCATTTCTGTTAAAATCTATCCTCAAATAATCAACATTTATATATATATATACACTTATGTATATGTATGCACATAAATTGTGCAAACTGGGTTGTACCGGTCGACCGCCCAAAACAGACTGGTCGACCGTTTTTACCCAGTTTGCACAATAAACGTACACACATATACATATAATGTATATATATATTTAAATTCCCGTCTACTAGTCCATTTTGACCTGTCGATCGTTTTTTAAACAGAGGCAACTTTTTGAATAGTCAGTTCCATTCCTCCATGAGTTGGTTCTCCTTCCTTTCATCAATGATCATTTCTATTAATTGTGACACTTTACCAAAGGT
Source organism: Allium sativum (assembly GCA_030737875.1). Classification (NCBI taxonomy): domain Eukaryota; kingdom Viridiplantae; phylum Streptophyta; class Magnoliopsida; order Asparagales; family Amaryllidaceae; genus Allium; species Allium sativum. Next base: position 522,074,016 of record CM060923.1, on the reverse strand, counting down.
TGTGACTAATTATCTTCTATATAAACACTTTGAAATCATCAAATCAAACAACAAATTCTTTCTATCTATTCACTTTATTGTTATTCTCACTATTGCAATTTCAAAGCACTCAAACACTCATTTTCTTCACAATATCGTTCTTGAATCCTAGAATTTATAAATTACACTTTTGATTCAAACACGATATCATCTTCCAAATCTTCACAAACATAAATTCTATTTGAGAATAAGATTATAGGAAGGTTCTACAAGAATTGACAAAATCGTGTTATTTAGAACACACATTGTCAAATTACATGTCTACTCATCTTGTTTGAAGTCCTCCGTGTCATAAGAGGCAAGTTGTGAAGTCCTCGTGTTGATAGAGGCAAGAAATCCCATACGGCTGCTCGGGTGTTGTGTACCTGTTCCTCTGGGTGAAGTGAGGTTGTTGATTAGTGAAAATCCAGATATAAGTCTGGGATTGGACGTAGGACGGTGGTCCAAACTAGTATAAAAATCCCTGGTGTGATTTTTCTATTTTCAATGCATTTACAATTATAAAGTTTTGTGATTATCTATTACTTCATACTTGACTATTGTTCGTCATATTACACGATCCTTGTGAGTGTACTATACTATCACGTACGATCCCGCACTTTCATTTGGTATTAGAGCACGGTCATCTTATAATCGTAACATAGTTATTTGATATATTCTTGTAATATGGCAAATAACCCTAGTTCTATCACTCAAAACACCACCTACACGGAAGGTCAATCAACAAAAAACCTCTTCTCTTCAATGGCCTTAATTATAGCTATTGGGCAACACGTATGTCATTTTACTTGCAGTCAAATAGCCATGATGCCTGGAATGCTACATAAAAAGAAATAGTGAATCCAACAACTGAGTATTTAGAATGGACACCGATAAAGAAAACGGCAGCAGCCGTAAATGCAAAAGCAATAAATATGTTGTTTTGTGCATTATACTAAAATGAATATAACTTAGTAAGTATCTGCACCACTGCTTATCAAGTTTGGCAAATGCTAAAAACCACTCATGAAGGTACTAACAAGGTTAAACAAGCCAAAATAGCCATGCTGAAAACTCAGTTCCAAAATTTCAAAATGAAACCGAATGAGACAATCAATGGTAGGTATTCAAGGTTTCAAATAATTCATCATGCACTTATTGGCTTAGGAAAAAAATATTCAGATTTTGATGTTGTCTCGACAGTCCTACATTCTTTGACTAGTGAATGGGAAGGAAAAGTACTGGAGATTGAAGAAGCTAATGACCTTTCCGTCATGAAACCAGATAAATTGATAGGAAATCTAATGTCGTATGAAGCTAATTTGCTGGCTAGAAAGGAATAGAAAGATGAAAAGAAAAATGGAGCATTTGATGTCTGAAAAGTTGAAGATGAATCAGAATCAGAAGATGAAGACTTAGCATTTATGTCAAAAGGTTTGAATTTTTTTTTGAAACAACGAAAAGCTAGCCGATATATGAAACGAAAATCTGGTTCAAATAGACCTTCATCATCAGCAATAGAGTGTTTCGATTGTCATAAAAAGGGACACATGCACAAAGATTGTCCAAAACAAAAGAAGAAGTCAGAAAGTGGCAAATTCAAACACAAGAAGGACAAATAAAAGAAACAAGCTTTCTTAGTTACATGGGATGATTCAGACTCTACTTCGTCGGAAAGTGAAAGTGATTCGGAAGATGAATAAGCAAATGTTTGTTTCATGGCAACACAGGATGAGGTACAAATTCCTACTTTTGATGAAGTTATTGATATTAATGCTGAATTGATAGTTAAATTTACAAATATGAAACGTCAGTGGAAAGAAGCCAAAGCTGATTTAAGTAGAGCAGAATTTGAATGAAATATGCTAAAAGATCAGAAGAAAATATTAGAAGAAGAACTTGAAAAAGTTCAAGAATCATCATCTAATATTGATTCTCAATTATCTCTTTTGAGTCAAGAAATTGTAACTCAAAAAGAGAAAAATGATGCTCTCACTACTGAAAATCATGAGCTTAAGGCAAAAGTCAAAATTCCGGAAATAGAAAAAGCTAGTTTACAAACTAAGTTAGATAATATTACTCAAAATGTTTCTAACTTCAATAAATGTAACACCCCACCTCCGCCAATGCCACTCTTGCAAGGACATTAGCTTTGGAGGGGCGTTAAACAAGGTAAACATGCATGCAGATATCACAAGACAGAACATATAAGTAAAACAGAGTAGTAAAGCAGCGGATAAAACTTAGCATTTCAAAACCATGGTCATGTTACAACAAAGTACTTGGTCATTATTTTCCAACAACAAAGTCTAGATAAAAGCATAAACTGAAAAACTGAAATACATAAAGTACTATCCCCAAAATGAAGTTATAAACCATAGCTAGCTCAATGTCTAAAACCGTACATGAGCAAATCCAGAAAGCAAGCTGTAAAGATCCAAGCTAAGCTCCAATGTTCCCACCCTGAGAACCTGAGGGGGGGGGGAAACGGAAGAAAAGAGGCGAAAGAAAACAGGTCAGTCAAAAAGACTAGTAAGCCCTACTACTATCTGTCTATGAACTAGTAAAGTTAACTGGCATGAGAAGCTGAGATGAACATAAGGATAATAACATACTGGCATGATGATTAACTAACAAGATAGATAAAGGTGTCATCGCATAATTAAGGTTATGTTTTGCACCACGGGTGTACTAGCATTCTAACATGTCAAGTAAAAACAAGAATTGATCCCTTGGCCCAAGCTTGGCCCATCATCATGAGGTGACCTAAATTAAGGTCCAACTACACGGACTAGTCGATCGGCTCCCTATAAGCCTAACTCGTCAAGTGTCGGTGTCATACGGCCCAAACATGCAATGTAGTTAAACTGCGCTAGGTACACCGTAGGGTGTATCAAGTCCTAGGGTGTCAACCTCAGACACGAATCAAGTATGCGCAGTCTAGATCTACTGGTACCCGTGCCTGATTCTCCAACTCCGGACTATGTGCACGACCATAGTCCGCCTGGACCTGCACCGGCGTACCTTCTCAGCCGTCGTTTTGGTCGCTTACATGTCAGCCCAACCCCACCGTAGCCTAGTCCTAGGTTCTTATGATACTATCAAGAGGGTTACTGCTGAAAAGGACCACGCAACTAGGGTTTCCTTAACGGGTTAAATGTGGTTAACCCGATCCAAACGTGGATTAAATTGGTTAAGTATACCCATGGTTCGTGACTTAACCCCGATTAACCCATCCAGCCCAAATTGATTAAGTATTAAGTGGACCATGACTTAACCCTAATCAGGAGGCATTAATTAACTTAATGTGCTTTAACCTCTCACATTAGACTTTGTTGTGGTTACTAGTTAAGCTGGGCGGGTCCGGGTAGCTTTACACCACAACTTGGTCTAACCTCAGGTTCGAGCACAACATGACCAACTTCTCACATTGGGTCCTATTGTTTGTAGCCACTAGTTAAGCCGGGCGGGTCCGGGTAGATTTATGCTACAAACTCAACCCAACCTCGAGTTGGCCACACTCATATTTTCTAAGTGTCATGTCCATTATGTTTCCAAAACATAATTACAAGTTAACATATCACGTTATGTTATAAAAATCATGTTCATGTCATAATTTTACCCAACCCCAACGTAATCCCATCGTTTACATAATCGCAACAACGCATAAAGGGTAAAATAGGGAACTTGGCATAATCATGACAAAAAGGTGTTGAAGCCAAAAGTTTATCATGGTGGCATATGAGATGTACATATGTTCATATACTTGCATATTGCATTGTTAGGCTTCAAAAGCATGCATAAAACCAAACTTAGCATATGAGTGATACATGGTGATAAATGTCATGTAGAAGTTGCTAGAAGTTCGCATTTAGCCTCACATGCAAGTTATCATAAGGGATATGATAACTTTCATGTTGCCACAATGCAACCTTTAATATAAAGCTTAGAGCTTTATGCTCACAACATCAAGTTTAACTTGCATAACATGATAACATGATCAACCCAAACTTGCATAACATAGCAACATGTGTCATACATAATGGTTAAACCAACTTGCATAATGATCATCCAAACTTGCATATAATGATCAACCAAACTTGCATATAATGATCAACCAAACTTGCATATAATGTTCAACCAAACTTGAATATCATAATGATCAACCCCAAACTTGCATCATTCATTTAACTTTAGAGTTCAAAGAAAGAAAGTAGAAAAGGGCTTACAATGCTATGAAGACACAAATATATATTTATTATAAAGATTGAGACAAAGCCCTTATGCAATCACCAAAAAGACCCAAATATGAATGCTCCAATGAAAAACCCTTGCGCCAAATCAAATAAAAATCCTTGTTTTGAAATAGAAATGTTGCAACTTGACTTGATTGCAAACTAAGAACACTCATACAAGTTTGAAAGCACTTGTATGAACTCACAATCTCTCATAGAAATAGGCTTAGGAATTTTAGCATGAGAGTGGAGGCCATGAGAGGAACAAATTTGACATAGTTTAGTTGTAGGATTGAATAATGGTGATTTAGGCTAGGTTTAGGGGTCTTTTTATAGAGGATTAGGATTGTAATAGCCATAGGATTAACCCTAGATTCAATCCAAGCCATCAAAGCATGTCTTGAGGAAGAAGTCAAGTGTAGGAACCATCTAGGGTCTTTAGATTAAAGCTGAACCATGAGAACCATTCAAATGTAAAATCTGCATTTGAGCGAAACGGCCCACGGGTTGACAGCCAAACACCCTGGATTAACCCCTAGTCGACCCAGCAGGCTTGGGTCGACCTCAAAAATCGGCCTGTTCGGTTATTCCCCCCTCCCAATTCGCTGTTTTGAACATTTTTGCATATTTATTTATTTAATTTTCAATTATATATATATATATATATATATATATATATATCAATATATATATTTCTCTACGCAACCCATTTCACTTAATTAAGTATACTTTAATTTGTGAATTTTTATTTTCAAATTACGGGGTGTTACATTCTCCCCTCCTTAAAGGATTTCGTCCCCGAAATCTCCAAGTTAGGAAGAACGTATCCTACTATCCGTCATCCATCTACTCAAAACATCATCCACGTGCAGTCATTGTCCTTAAAGGATTCTAAATGTTGTATGATCATATGCAAAGGTGTGTGTATATGTACTTATCTAATGCAAAAATCAGGAGGTTACTGATACAGTAAACCTCCTTAATGCAAAGCATGTTACTGAAATGAGTCCATATGTATGCAAATTCCTAACATAATTTATAATCTCTACATGAGTGCATATAACATTCATCCATAGGCAACATCCACGTGATAGCATAACAAGTTTCATCTATGAATAAATATAAGCACTCATGCATATGAAACATGAAAGTGTGTGAGCCGATCTTAGTGCCTAATGTGTATCATGCATCCACGAGTATCCACGTGCAAACACTTGCAACCACTTGCAACCATCAAGCATAACATGTTTCAAATACATGTTTCATCCAAAGGGTTTCTACCTAAGGTTCTCATGATATGATTAACGAGATAACAAGATAAACAGGATAAACGCGGATAAACAGAAAGATATGCTAATTAGGAAAGAGGTCGAGAATGTACCCTAAAAAAGGAATGGATAAAGCCCACGCATCTTCTCCTCGGTTTCCCAAGTTGCATCTTCGTCGGCTTCACCCCACTGAACTTTCACCAATTTGACTTCTCGATTCCTCAGTTTCTTGATCTCTGTTCCCAAGATACGAATCGGAGCTTTTCTCAAGGTTGCTTCTTTCTCTACCTCAATGTCTTCAAGAATGCTTGGTTCAACCACCTCAGCGGACTCATGAAGGCACTTTTGGAGATGCGAGACATGAAAGACATTATGCACTCCGGCTAGCTTTTCGGGCAATTCCACCTTATAGGCCATCTTTCCAATTCTCTCTATGATAGGGAAGGGTCCTACGAACCTTGGTGCCAGCTTCCCAACTGCTCCAAAACGTATCACAGTTCGCAAAGGAGAAACCTTCACGAAAACCATGTCTCCTACTTCGAATTCCAAATCTGCCCTTCGCTTGTCAGCATAGGATTTCTGTCTATCTTGGGCCGCTTTCATCCTTCTTCTTACTAATTCAACTTTCTCGGATGTGTCTCGTATCATATCGGGCCCAAGTATAAGTCTATCTGTTGTCTCCCACCAACAAGATGGTGACCTACATGGCCTCCCATATAGCTTCAAATGCTGCCATCCCTATGCTGGCTTGATAGCTATTATTATAAGCAAATTCTACAAGAGGAAGTGGTCTTCCCAAGTACCACCGAAGTCAAGAACACAAAGCCTCAAGAGATCTTCTGGCACTCTATTCACCCTTTCGGTTTGGCCATCCGTCTGGGGGTGATAGGCTGTACTCAAATTCAATCACGTACCCATTGCTTCTTGCAAACTGTTCCAGAACTGGCTAGTGAAAATCGGGGCACGATCGCTAACTATACTAGAAGGAACTCCATGCAACCGCACTATTTCTCGGAGATAAATAGACGCCAGCCCTGATGCGGTCCTCTTGCTCTTTACTGGGATGAAGTGAGCACTCTTCGTAAGTCTGTCAACTATGACCCATATGCTTGTGTTCCCTCTCCTTGACCTAGGCAATCCATCCACAAAATCCATAGAAATACTCTCCAACTTCCATTGTGGGACCTCTAATGGATGTAATAGCCCACCTGGTTTCTTTGACTCGGCCTTCACTTGTTGGCACACCATGCACCTTGAAACATACTCTTCCACATCTTTCTTCATTCCATCCCAAAAGAAACTGCGCTTCATATCTCTATACATCTTATCTCCTCCCAGATGTATAGTCATGTTCGAGTGATGCGCTTCTTCATGAACTCTATGGACCAAATCTCCCACCCGAGGAACACATAATCTCCCATCACGCCTTAGCCATCCTTTATCATCAATAGTATATCTGGCAAGGTGACTAGACATCTCACCCCAAATCAACTTGTCCGTAACTTCGACTATCTGTGGATCTTCCCTCTGCGAAGCCCCAACTTGATCAAGAAGTGTGGGTCTAAGCTCAAGGGATGCTAATGAACCCGTCATCAACTCAACAGCCGTCGTGAAATCAAAGGTTGCCAAGAATTCCAAGTTCTTCATCTCAATGAACAAGGGGCTTAAAGTCAATCTCCTTCTACTTAGTGCATCCACCAAAACATTACCCTTGCCAGGGGTATAAGCTATCTCGAATTCATAAGATGCCAAAAATTCCATCCACCTTTGCTGCCTTAGATTCTGATCTTTTTGCGAGAAGAGGTATTTGAGTGACTTGTGACCAGTATACAACTCAAACCTTTCGGCTAGAAGATAGTGGCGCCAGGATTTGAGTGCAAAGACGATCGCCGCTAACTCCAAATCATGCGTGGGATAGTTTTTCTCATGAACTTTAAGTTGCCTACCCCTATAACATATCACTCTTCCCTCTTGCATCAGAACAGCTCCTAACCCCATGCCACATGCATCTGTGTACACGGTAAACATCTTACCACTATCGGGTAATGCCAAAACTGGAGCTGAGGTAAGGGCTCTATTGAGCTTTTGAAAAGCAGGCTCACACTCAAAGTCCCATGCAAAGACTAAGTTCTTCTTCGTCAACTTAGAGAGAGGGACCGAAATCTTAGCGAAGTCTCTGATGAAATTCCTATAGTAGCCCGCCAAACCGAGAAAGCTTCTTACTTCTGTCGCATTCCTAGGAGTCTTCCAATCTTGAACCACAACCACTTTCGCGGCATCCACCGCTATGCCTTGCTTAGAAACTATATGTCCAAGAAACCGAACTTCCCTTCTCCAGAAATGACATTTGGAGAACTTGGCTTTCAACTGATGCGCTCTAAGCGTATCCATCACTCCCTTGAGATGTCTGGCATGTTCTTCCTCGTCCTTTGAGAAGATCAGAATATTATCCACGAAGAAAAAAACAAACTTGTTGAGGAACTCCCTGAACACCCTACTCATCAAGTCTACGAAGTAGGCGGGTGCATTAGTCAATCCGAATGGCATGACAAGCCATTCAAAGAATCCATCCGGAGTCCTAAACGCAGTTTTATCAATGCTATCCTCAGCTACTCTAAGCTGATGGAATCCGGTGGCTAGATCGAGCTGAGAGAAAACAGAAGCATCTACAAGCTGGTCAAAGAGATCATCAATCCTCGGTAACGGGTGCCTATTCTTCTTTGTCATCTTGTTCAACTCTCGATAATCAACACATAGACGAAGCGAACCATCCGCCTTAGTAGCGAATACCACTGGAGCACCCCATTCGGAAATGCTTCGTCTAATAAAACCCTTCTCAAGCAGCTCCTTGATTTGCTTACTGAGCTCCCTTCTCTCATGAGGGGCCATGTGCCTAACGGCCAATGATACTGGCTTGGCATTATCGACTAGATAAATGCGGAAATCTATCTCTCGTTTAGGGGGTAACCCCTTAACTTCTTCAAAGACATCAGGATAGTCTCGGACCACCCTTACAGATTGCAGATCATCGATGGACGAGTCGAGAGATTCAAGATAGCATAACATGACGGGACCTCTAGGGTTACAAGAAATTTCTAGGGTATTACCGAGGCGGGTCATGAGCCTCACCACCCTATGTTCACAATCGAGAATGGCTCCATAACTGGACAACCAATCCATGCCCAAGATTAACCCATATCCCGTGAATCCGAGAACATAAGCATTACACGCGAATTCCACAGTCAAGATAGAAATCTTCAAATCCACACAAATCATAGATAGATGGGCGGAACCCCCAATTGGATTTGAAACACAAACGGGATCCTCAACTAAGCTAGTACTTAGGTGCAAACTTTCAACAATGTCAGAAGAAATAAAACTATGCGATGCGCCAGAATCAAATAAGGTGCGAACAGGATAATCAGAAATATAAACAAGACTTTCTACAGAAATGCTACCTCGATCCTGAACTGGAGCGGCGTTGAGAGCATGCACTTGCCCTCCAGAAGGTCCTGCACGCTGATTCTGCCCTTGCTTCTTGGGGCAATCCTTGCTAAAATATCCGGTCTCTCCACAATGAAAGCATTCGCCCGACTTCCTCTTCCTTTTCTTACAGTCTTTAGCTATGTGCCCTACATTCCTACAGTAGTGGCATTTTCTTGGGTCCTTCGCCTTGGCCTTGTTGCCCTTGTTGTTCTTGTTGTTTTTGTTGTTCTGATTGCTCTGATTTCCTCCCCACTTGGAGTCTGTCTTCTTGGCTTGGGTCTCATTAGCCTTCACTTCCTTCTTGCCATTCTTATCGTCTCCTTGAAGCAATGCCATGTCTACTAGACCTTTGAAAGTGGCCCCCATAGGTATATGAGATAGGGCTAAACCTTGTAGTGGCTCATTCAACCCTCGTGCAAAGCGCAAAGCCTTCTTCTGGGGAGTATTAATCATGTCCAAACCAAATCCGCCGAGCTTGTTAAACTCATTCACGTACTCCCTCACTGTCATGTCTCCTTGCTTCAAAGATATAAACTTCTCCAATTGCAAATTCGCCTCGGCTGATGATAGAAACTTAAGCCTAAATCTTGTCCTAAAGTCGGCCCAAGTCTCTATAGGCCTCGTAGCATTGGTGACCTCCCACCAATAAGCAGCTTCTTCTTTCAATAACCATGCTACCAATAGAACCCTTCTATGATCTTGCCCATCAAAGATGGCGAAGAGATATTGTAACAACCCGTATTTTCAATAACCTGTTATAACGTAAATCGAAGCAGAATTTAATTCTAAAATCTGAATCAAGGGAAACGGGCTATGCCATTGCGTTCGTCTCGAAAAAATACGCGAAATAGAGTCCGAGTTTTCGAAAATCGGAGTCCGTACGACCCGATTAAGGCCCAACGAAGTTTTCAGAAAATTCCAAGGTAAAAACAGATTTCAAATTCAAACCTGAAATTGGAAAAATTGGGCCAGTTGGGCCAGGCGGGAAAATTCCCGCCACAGTACCCAAGTCGACAGCCCTGTCGACTTGGGAGTCGACTGGGTCAGACCAGGTCGACAGCCCTGTCCACTTGGCTGTCGACTTGGCTCAGACGCCCAGGTCTGCCTAGTGCACCATTTTTGAGAATGTGTTGAGCTTGGGGGCCAGATTCGATTTGGAGGGTTGAGATGAGAACTAGGGTTTAATCCTATGGTCTAAATCACTAGCCTAGTCTATAAATAAGATCCTAACCTACCCTAAATCATCATTAATCTATCCTACAACTAAACTATGGCAAAATCAAACCTCTCGTGGCCTCCACTCTCTTCATACAATTCCTAAACAAATTTCTAAGAGATTTCCATGCATACAAGTGTATTTAGGCTTGTATGATCCTCTTTAGCTTGCATTAAAGTCTTGTTTCTCTATTGGCATCATAAAGGAGGAGTCTTGATCAAGTTTGCTTGCATTTTTGGGGTTTTAATTTGTTGCATAAGGGGTTTCTTACATTTGCTATACTCATTTGAGTCCGCATAAGCATTGTAAGCCCTATTCCTCTCATGCTTGAACTTTGAAGTTAAATGCATGATATGCAAGTTGTCATAAGTTATGCAAGTTTTATTATGCAAGTTTGTTTATGCAAGTATGATATGCAAGTTGACATATGTTATGCAAGTTTGTTTATGCAAGTATGATATGCAAGTTGTCATAAGTTATGCAAGTTTTATTATGCAAGTTTGTTTATGCAAGTATGATATGCAAGTTGACATATGTTATGCAAGTTTGTTTATGCAAGTATGATATGCAAGTTGACATATGTTATGCAAGTTTGTTTATGCAAGTATGATATGCAAGTTGACATATGTTATGCAAGTTTGTTTATGCAAGTATGATATGCAAGTTGACATATGTCATGCAAGTTTGTTTATGCAAGTATGATATGCAAGTTGACATATGTTATGCAAGTTTATTTATGCAAGTATGATATACAATTTGTCATATGTTATGCAAGTTTGTTTATGCAAGTTTGGGATGGTCATATGGTTCATGTTATCATGTTATGCATGCTTTTTGGGCCTAAAAAATGTAATATGCAAGTGTGTGAACCCATGAACATTTCATATGCCACCATGTTGAACTTGTGGCTTTAACACTTTTATGTCATGATTATGCCAAGTTCCCTCTTTCTATCCTTTATGCGCTATTGCGATATGTAAGCGAGGGGATTGCGTTTGGGGTTTGGGTGAACTTAAAAGACATAAAAACATGAGCTTGGGAATTTACCTATTAAGTTAGGTCTACCCAATTGCCTGAAAATTTGTAACATGATGGACATGACACTTAGAAAAGATAAGTGTGGCCAACTCGAGGTTGGGTTGAGTTGGTAGCGTAAACCTACGCGGAACCGACCGGCCTAACTAGTTGCTACAAACAATAGGACCCAATGTGAGAAGTTGGTCATGTTGTACCTTGAACCCGAGGTTAGACCAAGTTGTGGTGTAAAGCTACCCGGACCAGCCGGCTTAACTAGTAACCACAACAAAAGTCTAATGTGAGAGGTTAAGGCGCATTAATTAATTAATGCCTTGTGATTAGGGTTAAGTCATGGTTCACTAGAATACTTAACCAATGAAAACACGATGGGTTGGTAGGGTTAAGTCATGAACCTTGGGTACACTTAACCAACTTGGTACTTAGATGAGTTGGGTTAACCACGTTTAACCCATTAAGGAAACCCTAGTTACGTGGTCCTTTGCACCAGTAACCCTCTTGGATGTATAATGATACCCTAGGGACTAGGCTAGGGTGGGGCACGATTACTGGGGTGACATGTAAGCGACCAAAACGACGGCTGTGTAGGTGCGCCGGTGTAGGTTCAGGCAGTCCAGGGTCATGCACATGGTCCGGAGTTGAAAAAGCTGGCACGGGCACCAGTAGGTTTAAACTGTGCGTGCTTGGTTTGTGTCAGGGGTTGACACCCTAGGACTTGATACACCCTAGGGTGGACCTAGCACAGTTTAGCTACACTTCGTAGTTGGGCCGTATGACACCGACACTTGACGAGTTAGGCTGTAGGGAGCCGATCGACTAGACCGTGCTAGTTGGACCTTGATTTAGGTCATTCATGATGGTGGCCCAAAACTTGGGCCTGGGGATCACTGGGATCACTTCTTGTTTACACTTTGGACCCCGTATTGGGGTCACTTCATGTTATTGGGCCAAAGCTTGGGCCAAGGGATCAATACTTGTTTATTCAAGTCATGTTAGTTTGCTAGTACACCTGTGGTGCAAAACCTTAATCCTGATTATGCGATGACACCTTTATCTACCCTGTTAGTTAATCATCATGCTAGTATCCTTATGTTCATCCCTGCTGCTCATGCCAGTTAACTTTACCAGTTTACATTGATTATAGTAGGGCTTACGCAGTCTTTTTGACTGACCTGTTTTCTTTCGCCTCTTTTCTTCCGTTCCCCCCCCCCCCCAGGTTCTTAGGGAGGGAATACAGGAGCCTAGCTTGGATTTTGGATTACTTGCTTGTGGGATTTCAGTTCATGTACGCTTTCTACATGAAGCTAGCTATGGTTCTCACGTATTTTGGGAATAGCACTTATGTATTTCTGTTTTCAGATGATGTTGTTTTATCTAGACTCGTTTATTTGAAAAATTGATATTATGTTGTACCAGACTTGTTTTGAAATGGGTTAAATCTTCCGCTGTTTTATCTATGTTATTTACTCTGTTTACATATATACATATTTTCTTGTTCTTCCTTGATATATCATTTTGCATGTTTACCTGATTCAAACGCCCCTCCAAAGTCAGTGCACTTGCAAGAGTGGTACTGGCGGAGGTGGGGTGTTACATTTGGTATCAGAGCCTATGGTTTACGAGAAGGAACAAAAAGGTTTTTAGAAAACTTTTGGAAAACTATTTTCAAAACCAAGTATAAAGTATTTTCCAAAGAAAAGTCTAGTTTATTTTAAAGGCTATTCCCCAAAAAGCCATTAGCAAAATCCCTTCGCTTTTCTCCATTTTGAATCTATCTTTTACTTCGTTTTCCGTACGGCCAATAACTTTGCCATTCCGGAGGGAGTACGCGTACCTTTTTGGTATAGGAGACTTTTTGAGGCTAGGGTGACCGAAGCCGGCCCCACTGATGTTCCCCCTCCTCCAGTAGTTAATGTTCCTCCTCCCCCTCAGCATCCATAAGAGGATTTCGCGGAGATTTGTAAGAACTTTAAGGCGTTGGGTTGCAAGAATTTCATTGGAACTGAGACATATGTAGAGGCCAGAAATTGTTTGAAAGAAACCGAAGATCTTTTTACCTTCTTTAATATAGATGACCGTAGGAAGGTTTTATTGGCAGTGTGGTTGCTAAAGGAAGAAGCTGCACGTTGGTGGGTGGTCACCACCGTTACTAGGCCAATTGAGACTTGGGAAGACTTTCGGGGAAAGTTTGGACTAAGGTTCCAATCACTGAAGCAAGGGGACATGACTATTAGGGAATACATAGATCAGTTTAATCAACTGGCTCAGGTCGGTTTAGACTTGGTTAACACAGCTCAGAAGAAGGCCTTATACTTTGCTCTAGGATTAAACAAGCCATTACATGGTTTGGCCATGACTCATATACCCTTGGGGGCAACTTTTGAGAGTTTGGTGAATATGGCCCTACTTAATGAAGAGAGTAGGAGTGACAAGGAGGAGATCAAGATGAATGATACTCAAGCCAAGAAGACTGATTCCCAGTGGAAAGGAAATCAGGGTAATCCAAGCGGTCAGAGCAGTCAAGGCAATAAGAACAAGAACAAGGGCAAGAACAACAAGAGGAAGTGCCATTATTGCGGTTCAGTTGGGCATCTTAGTAAGGATTGTCGGAAGAGAAAAAGGAATAATGGTGTATGCTTTTTCCGCGGTGAGACTGGACATTTCAGTAAGGATTGCCCGAAGAAGCAAGGGCAAGGCCAAGGTCAGACTCAGCGTGCTGGACCTTCGAGAGGGCAAGTTTATGCTCTCAATGCTGCTCCAGTTCCCGATCGAGGTAGTATTTCTGTTGAAATCCTTGTATACATTTCTGACTTTCCTGTTCATACCTTGTTTGATTTTGGTGCATCGCGTAGCTTATTTCATTTGATCTAGTTGAAAGTTTGCACCTGAGTACTAGTCTAGTTTATGATCCCGTGTGTGGTTCAAATCCAATTGGGGTTTTCGCCCACTTGTCTATTATCTACGTGGATTTGAAAAACTCTATCTCTAGTGTAGAGTTCTCGTGTGATGCTTGTATTCTCGGTTTCATGGGGTATGAGTTGATTTTGACCATGGATTGGTTGTCCAGTTTTGGAGCCATTCTTGATTTTTGAGCATAGGGTTGTGAGGCTCATGACTTACCTCGGTAATACCCTAGGAATTTCTAGTAACCCTGTGAGTCTCGTCATGTGGTGTTATCTTAAATCCCTCGACTCGTCTATCGATAGTTTGCAATCGGTGAGGGTGGTCCGAGAATATCCTGATATCTTGGGTGAAGTGAAGGGGGTTACCCCTAAATGAGAGATAGATTTCCGCATTTATCTGGTTGATAATGCCAAGCCAGTTATGTGGCCGGTAAGGCACATGGTCCCGTGAGACGGGAGCTAAGTAAGCAAGTGAAGGAGTTGCTTGAGAAGAACTCCATTCGATGAAGCATTTCCGAGGAAGGTGCTCTAGTAGTATTCGCTACTAATGTGGACAGTTCGCTTCGCCCGTGTGTTGATTATCGTGAGTTGAACAAGAGGAATAGACAACCATTACCAAGGATCGATGATCCGATTGATCAGCTTGTAGGAACATCTGTTCTCTCTTGATCTTGCTACTGGATTCCATCAGCTCAGAATAGCTGAGGATAGTATAGACAAAGCTGCGTTCAGAACTCCAGATAGATTCTTAGAATGGCTGGTCATGCCATTCGGTTTGACTAATGCACCCGCATATTTGGTGGACTTGATGAGTAGGGTGTTCAGGGAGTTCTTGAACAAGTTTGTCGTGGTCTTCATAGATGATATTCTGATCTTCTCTAAGGATGAGGAAGAGCACGCAAGGCATCTCGTGGAGGTGATGGATACGCTTAGAGCACATCAGTTGAAGGCTAAGTTCTGCAAAGGCCATTTTAGAGAAAAGAAGTTAGATTTCTTGGGCACATAGTTTCTAAGCAAGGCTTAGTGGTGGATCCCGCTAAAATGGTCGCGGTTCTAGACCGGAAAGCTCCGACGAGGACAATTGAAGTAAGAGTTCTCTCAGTTTAATTAGTTAGTTAGCGTCCCTTGAGCTTAGACCTACCCTCCTGGATCAAGTAGGGACTTCACAGAAAGAAGACCCGCAGTTAGTCGAGATCATGGACAAGTTGATTCGAGGCGAGATGTTAAAACACCTCGCTATAGATGACAAGGGATAGCTAGGACGCAATGAGAGAAAGAAGGCTCTTGAAGATGCACATCACACAGGGAAGTGGCCAAGTTTGTCCCAAGGTGCATGTTGGGCCAACAGGTTAAAGGCCAAGTCATAAAAAGACCGGTGGGCTATTGCATCCATTGGAGGTCCCCGCAATAGAAGTAGTAAAGCGTCACGAAGGATTTCGTGGATGGACTGCCTAGATCAAGGAAAGGGAATACGAGCATGTGGGTCATAGTAGGTAGATTCACGAAGAGTGCTCATTTCACTCCGATAAAGAGCGAAAGGATTGCATCATAGCTAGCGACAGTTTACTTTCAAGAAATAAAGCGGTTGCACGAGGTTCCGTAAGGTATAGTTAGTAACCATGACTCAATCTTCACCGGTCAAGTTTTGAGATAGTCTACGGGAAGTCATGGGCAAGCAACTGAATCTAAGTACAGCCTACCATTCGCAGGCGGATGACCCATTTCGTTCAAGCATGAGTTATAGAAAATCCTGTTGGTAAGAGCAATTGGCAACATGGATTGGTATTTCCAAGAAAAGTTCTGCTGCGTGGAATACTTTATAGTAAGTAGACGAGATCCAGGATTCACTAGTGAATTTTGGAGAGCTGGCACGAATCCATGAGGTCATGGTTATGTTTAATCCAAGAATGATAGAAGAGTAAGAAAAAGACGGTCAAAGCACAGTGGAGTTAAGCTCAAGGAAATGTGACTTAGAAGACTGAAGGCTAGATACGCGCATCATATCTCTTTTTATGAGCATATCCTTGATCCTTGTTTCCCTGTGGAACTTACTCGCATATTATCTTTTTATGTATATCCTCTCGGTCCCATTTTCGGTGCTATTTCTGTCGGGAGGTATGGCTTATTGGCTAGTAAAACATGTCAGGGTTTGAAGGGGTCCGTTAGGTTGACTAAACCTTTTGGGCTTTTATGGAATATGGGTTGGGTTAGGAAGGGATTTCTTGTAATCCAAAAGGAGTATATCTTGCTTATCCTCCCGATCTCTTTTGCTATCCATGTTTGTCTTGTTTATCTAGTTTATCGTGTTAATCTTGTCATGAGAATCTTAGGTAGAAATCCTTTGGTTGAAACATGTGTTTGAAACATGTTATGCTTGATGGTTGCAAGTGGTTGCAAGTGTTTGCAAGTGGTTACTCGTGGATGCATTATACACGATTAGGCACTAGATCGGCTCACAAACTCCTCATATTGCATATGAATGAGTGTTTATGCTTATTCATGGATGAAGATTGTGTGTTATCACATGGATGTTGCATATGGGTGTATGTTATGTTCACACATATAGATAATATACATTATGTTAGGAATTGCATACATATGGATTCATTTCACTAACATAATTTGCATTGATGATATTCGCATTAGATAAGTACATATACACACACCTTTGCATATGTTCATCCAGCATTTATAATCTTGTAAGGACAATGATTGCTCGTGGATGATGTTTTGAGTAGATGGATGTTGGATGGTAGGATACGTTCTTCCTAACTTGAAGATTTCGGGGACGAAATCCTTTAAGGAGGGGAGAATGTAACAACCCGTATTTTCAATAACCTGTTATAACGTAAATCGAGGCAGAATTTAATTCTAAAATCTGAATCAAGGGAAACGGGCTATGCCATTGCGTTCGCCTCGGAAAAATACGCGAAATAGAGTCCGAGTTTTCGAAAATCGGAGTCCGTACGACCCGATTAAGGCCCAACGAAGTTTTCAGAAAATTCCAAGGTAAAAACAGATTTCAAATTCAAACCTGAAATTGGAAAAATTGGGCCATTTGGGCCAAGCGGGAAAATTCCCGCCACAGTACCCAAGTCGACAGCCCTGTCGACTTGGGAGTCGACTGGGTCAGACCAGGTCGACAGCCCTGTCGACTTGGCTGTCGACTTGGCTCAGACGCCCAGGTCTGCCTAGTGCACCATTTTTGAGAATGTGTTGAGCTCGGGGGCCAGATTCGATTTGGAGGGTTGAGATGAGAACTAGGGTTTAATCCTATGGTCTAAATCACTAGCCTAGTCTATAAATAAGACCCTAACCTACCCTAAATCATAATTAATCTATCCTACAACTAAACTATGGCAAAATCAAACCTCTCATGGCCTCCACTCTCTTCATACAATTCCTAAACAAATTTCTAAGAGATTTCCATGCATACAAGTGTATTTAGGCTTGTATGATCCTCTTTAGCTTGCATTAAAGTCTTGTTTCTCTATTGGCATCATAAAGGAGGAGTCTTGATCAAGTTTGCTTGCATTTTTGGGGTTTTAATTTGTTGCATAAGGGGTTTCTTACATTTGCTATACTCATTTGAGTCCGCATAAGCATTGTAAGCCCTATTCCTCTCATACTTGAACTTTGAAGTTAAATGCATGATATGCAAGTTGTCATATGTTATCCAAGTTTTATTATGCAAGTTTGTTTATGCAAGTATGATATGCAAGTTGACATATGTTATGCATGTTTGTTTATGCAAGTATGATATGCAAGTTGTCATAAGTTATGCAAGTTTTATTATGCAAGTTTGTTTATGCAAGTATGATATGCAAGTTGACATATGTTATGCAAGTTTGTTTATGCAAGTATGATATGCAAGTTGACATATGTTATGCAAGTTTGTTTATGCAAGTATGATATGCAAGTTGACATATGTTATGCAAGTTTGTTTATGCAAGTATGATATGCAAGTTGACATATGTCATGCAAGTTTGTTTATGCAAGTATCATATACAAGTTGACATATGTTATGCAAGTTTATTTATGCAAGTATGATATACAAGTTGTCATATGTTATGCAAGTTTGTTTATGCAAGTTTGGGATGGTCATATGGTTCATGTTATCATGTTATGCATGCTTTTTGGGCCTAAAAAATGTAATATGCAAGTGTGTGAACCCATGAACATTTCATATGCCACCATGTTGAACTTGTGGCTTTATCACTTTTATGTCATGATTATGCTAAGTTCCCTCTTTCTATCCTTTATGCGCTATTGCGATATGTAAGCGAGGGGATTGCGTTTGGGGTTTGGGTGAACTTAAAAGACATAAAAACATGAGCTTGGGAATTTACCTATTAAGTTAGGTCTACCCAATTGCCTGAAAATTTGTAACATGATGGACATGACATTTAGAAAAGATAAGTGTGGCCAACTCGAGGTTTGGTTGAGTTTGTAGCGTAAACCTACCCGGAACCGACCGGCCTAACTAGTTACTACAAACAATAGGACCCAATGTGAGAAGTTGGTCATGTTGTACCTTGAACCCGAGGTTAGACCAAGTTGTGGTGTAGAGCTACCCGGACCTGCCGGCTTAACTAGTAACCACAACAAAAGTCTAATGTGAGAGGTTAAGGCGCATTAATTAATTAATGCCTTGTGATTAGGGTTAAGTCATGGACCACTGGAATACTTAACCAATGAAAACACGATGGGTTGATAGGGTTAAGTCATGAACCTTGGGTACACTTAACCAACTTGGTACTTAGATGAGTTGGGTTAACCACGTTTAACCCATTAAGGAAACCCTAGTTACGTGGTCCTTTGCACCAGTAACCCTCTTGGATGTATCATGATACCCTAGGGACTAGGCTAGGGTGGGGCACGATTACTGGGGTGACATGTAAGCGACCAAAACGACGGCTGTGTAGGTGCGCCGGTGTAGGTTCAGGCGGGCCAGCGTCGTGCACATGGTCCGGAGTTGAAAAAGCAGGCACGGGCACCAGTAGGTTTAAACTGTGCGTGCTTGGTTTGTGTCAGGGGTTGACACCCTAGGACTTGATACACCCTAGGGTGGACCTAGCACAGTTTAGCTATACTTCGTAGTTGGGCCGTATGACACCGACACTTGACGAGTTAGGCTGTAGGGAGCCGATCGACTAGACCGTGCTAGTTGGACCTTGATTTAGGTCATTCATGATGGTGGCCCAAAACTTGGGCCTGGGGATCACTGGGATCACTTCTTGTTTACACTTTGGACCCCGTATTGGGGTCACTTCATGTTATTGGGCCAAAGCTTGGGCCAAGGGATCAATACTTGTTTATACAAGTCATGTTAGTTTGCTAGTACACCTGTGGTGCAAAACCTTAATCCTGATTATGCGATGACACCTTTATCTACCCTGTTAGTTAATCATCATGCTAGTATCCTTATGTTCATCCCTGCTGCTCATGCCAGTTAACTTTACCAGTTTACATTGATTGTATTAGGGCTTACTCAGTCTTTTTGACTGACCTGTTTTCTTTCGCCTCTTTTCTTCCGTTTCCCCCCCCCCCCCCAGGTTCTCAGGGAGGGAATACAGGAGCCTGGCTTGGATTTTGGATTACTTGCTTGTGGGATTTCAGTTCATGTACGCTTTCTACATGAAGCTAGCTATGGTTCTCACGTATTTTGGGAATAGCACTTATGTATTTCTGTTTTCAGATGATGTTGTTTTATCTAGACTCGTTTATTTGAAAAATTGATATTATGTTGTACCAGACTTGTTTTGAAATGGGTTAAATCTTCCGCTGTTTTATCTATGTTATTTACTCTGTTTACATATATACATATGTTCTTGTTCTGCCTTGATATATCATTTTGCATGTTTACCTGATTCAAACGCCCCTCCAAAGTCAGTGCACTTGCAAGAGTGGTACTGGCGGAGGTGGGGTGTTACACTTGCAAGCCTAACTCGTCAAGTGTCGGTGTCATACGGCCCAAACATGCAATGTAGTTAAACTGCGCTAGGTACACCCTAGGGTGTATCAAGTCCTAGGGTGTCAACCTCAGACACGAATCAAGTATGTGCAGTCTAGATCTACTGGTACCCGTGCCTGATTCTCCAACTCCGGACTATGTGCACGAACATAGTCCGCCTGGACCTACACCGGCGTACCTACTCAGCCGTCGTTTTGGTCACTTACATGTCAGCCCAGTAATCGTGCCCCACCCTAGCCTAGTCCTATGGTCTTATGATACTATCAAGAGGGTTACTGCTGAAAAGGACCACACAACTAGGGTTTCCTTAACGGGTTAAATGTGGTTAACCCGATCCAAACGTGGATTAAATTGGTTAAGTATACCCAAGGTTCGTGAATTAACCCCGATTAACCCATCCAACCCAAATTGATTAAGTATTAAGTGGACCATGACTTAACCCTAATCAGGAGGCATTAATTAACTTAATGTGCTTTAACCTCTCACAATAGACTTTGTTGTGGTTACTAGTTAAGCCGGGCGGGTCCGGGCAGCTTTACACCACAACTTGGTCTAACCTCGGGTTCGAGCACAACATGACCAACTTCTCACATTGGGTCCTATTATTTGTAGCCACTAGTTAAGCCGGGCGGGTCCGGGTAGATTTATGCTACAAACTCAACCCAACCTCGAGTTGGCCACACTCATATTTTCTAAGTGTCATGTCCATTATGTTTCCAAAACATAATTACAAGTTAACATATCACGTTATGTTATAAAAATCATGTTCATGTCATAATTTTACCCAACCCCAACGTAATCCCACCGTTTACATAATCGCAACAACGCATAAAGGGTAAAATAGGGAACTTGGCATAATCGTGAAAAAAAGGTGTTGAAGCCAAAAGTTTATCATGGTGGCATATGAGATGTACATATGTTCATATACTTGCATATTGCATTGTTAGGCTTCAAAAGCATGCATAAAACCAAACTTAGCATATGAGTGATACATGGTGATAAATGACATGTAGAAGTTGCTAGAAGTTCGCATTTAGCCTCACATGCAAGTTATCATAAGGGATATGCTAACTTTCATGTTGCCACAATGCAACCTTTAATATAAATCTTAGAGCTTTGTGCTCACAACATCAAGTTTAACTTGCATAACATGATAACATGATCAACCCAAACTTGCATAACATAGCAACATGTGTCATACATAATGGTTAAACCAACTTGCATAATGATCATCCAAACTTGCATATAATGATCAACCAAACTTGCATATAATGTTCAACCAAACTTGCATATCATAATGATCAACCCCAAACTTGCATCATTCATTTAACTTTAGAGTTCAAAGGAAGAAAGTAGAAAAGGGCTTACAATGCTATGAAGACACAAATATATATTTATTATAAAGATTGATACGAAGCCCTTATGCAATCACCAAAAAGACCCAAATATGAGTGCTCCAATGAAAAACCCTTGCGCCAAATCAAATAAAAATCCTTGTTTTGAAATAGAAATGTTGCAACTTGACTTGAATGCAAACTAAGAACACTCATACAAGTTTGAAAGCACTTGTATGAACTCACAATCTCTCACAGAAATAGGCTTAGGAATTTTAGCATGAGAGTGGAGGCCATGAGAGGAACAAATTTGACATAGTTTAGTTGTAAGATTGAATAATGGTGATTTAGGCTAGGTTTAGGGGTCTTTTTATAGAGGATTAGGATAGTATTAGTCATAGGATTAACCGTAGATTCAATCCAACCCATCAAAGCATGTCTTGGGGAAGAAGCCAAATGTAGGAACCATCTAGGGCCTTTAGATTAAAGCTGAACCATGAGAACCATTCAAATGCAAAATCTGCATTTGAGCGAATCGGCCCACGGGTTGACAGCCAAACACCCTGAATTAACCCCTAGTCGACCCAGCAAGCTCGGGTCGACCTCAAAAATCGGCCTGATCGGTTATTCCCCCCTCCCAATTCGCTGTTTTGAACATTTTTGCATATTTATTTATTTAATTTTCAATTATATATATATATATATCAATATATATATATATTTCTCTGCGCAACCCATTTCACTTGATTAAGTATACTTTAATTTGTGAATTTTTATGTTCAAATTACGGGGTGTTACAATAAAGGTCGAGAAAATTTGACAAAGACCGTTGAAAGTTCACATTCTGCTTCAAATAAAAATAGCTTGGGACATAAGAAACAAGAAACTCAGAAGCATATTTATTTCAAAAGGAGAAATAAAAAACAAAATAAATCTAAGAAAAATCTTAGTTTGTTATATTCCAAAGAAAAACTAGTCGTGAAGTTTCAAAAGAAAAATGTCAAATATGTCAAGATATGGGTTCCTAAAACAAATAATATTTTGATTAGGAACAAATATATTCAGCATTTTATGAATACCGTGCATTCTAATTCTAACTATATATATATATATATATATATATAAGGGACACTGGACCCGTATGGGTTTGAACCCCTAAGACCTAACTCTTAGGACCCTATAAAAAGGTGGGTACCAAGGACTTAATTTTATTTTTTGCAGGTCCCACTAAAGAAAAGAGGAAAGTGGATATTGGACAGTGGTTGCTCGAAGCATATGACTGGAGACAAGAGCTTACTGACAAATATCACTTATTCAAATGGTGGCTCCTTCAATTTTGGGGATAATTCAAAAGGATATATCGTTGGCAAAGGTGATGTGAGCAATTGCAGTACATTTAACTTACCTTTTATTACTAATGTCATGCCAGATAAAAATTTAAAACACAATTTACTTAGTATTAGTCAGTAATGTGATAAGGGCTTTACCATTTCCTTTTCTGATAAAAAGTGTAGTATCTTAGATAAAGATCATAAGTTAGTCTTCGAAGGATATAGAGATAGAAGTATTTATATTCTGAATATGAATGTCAATCATAATTCAGATTTGTGTCTTGTAGCAAATGATAATGATCCTTGGCTATGGCACAAATGCTTCTGTCATATAAACTTCAGAACTATCGACAAGCTAGCCAAAAACGATCTAGTTAGAGGACTACCCAAAATGAGCTTTATGGTTGACAACATTTTTGATTCATGTCAATCAGGAAAATTGTCTAAATCATCATTTAAATCCAAGAAAGTCATATCAACATTACAACCACCTGAGCTACTACATATGGATTTATTCGGACCAACACAAGTTCAATCAACAAATCATAGTAGATATGCGTTTGTAATTGTTGATGATTTCTCTCGTAATACTTGGGTGATTTTCTTGAAAAACAAAAGTGACATTTTCGGTATTTTTAAATCTTTTGTCAAGAGAATTCAAAAATCAAAAGGGCTTAAGGTTAAGAGTATAAGAAGTGATCATGGCGGAGAATTCGAAAATAATAATTTTGAACATTTTTGTACAATGAAAGGTATATATCATAATTTTTCGTTTCCTAGAACTCCACAACAAAACGGAGTTGTAGAACAGAAAAATCGGAATTTACAAGAATATGCAAGAACATTATTAAATCGATCCACTTTACCAAAACATTTTTGTGCAGAAGCTGTTGCAGCTGCGTGTTATGTTTTGAATCGTGTATCCGTTCGACCTCTCACCAAGAATACATCTTATGAGTTATTTAATCAAAGAAAGCCAAATATCTCATACTTCATAATTTTTGGTTCTAGGTGCTTTATTTTAAATACGAAAGACCATCTCGGAAAATTTGATCCAAAATCCGATGAAGATATATTTGTCGGATATTCGGAGCGAAGCTAGGCCTATCATATATTAAATAAAAGAACTAAAACTATTGAAGAATCACTTCATGTTTCATTTGATTAATTCTATAAGCCATCTCAAAATATAACAGATGATGACGATATTATAGTCACTGAAAATCCAATCATCACAAATGTTGATTCTGACTCAGAAATTATAGAGAATATTTCTACAAAAGTAATGATATGTTCTTCACCAAGATTACGATCTCCTCCTAGGATACTAAGAGATCATCCGGTTCAAAATGTAGTTAGAGAAGTTACATCACAAATTTGAATAAGGAGTCTACTCAACCTAATGGGTCATGTTGCGTTTATTTCAAATATCAAACCTAATAATCCAAAAGAAGCTGCTACTGATGATTACTGGATCATTGTCGTGCAGGAAGAACTAAATCAGTTCGAGCGCAATGATGTTTGGGAACTTGTTCCAAGACCAACTGATCAGTCAGTTATCGGTACAAAATGGGTCTATAAGAATAAGGCCGATGAGCAAGGAAATATAACCAGAAATACAACAAGATTAGTAGCATAAGGATATAATCAGGAAGAAGGTATCGATTACGAAGAAACTTTTGCACCAGTTGCATGACTAGAAGTTATCAGAATCTTGTTAACCTTTGCTTGTCATCATAATTTCAAACTCTATCAAATGGATGTCAAAAGTGCTTTTCTAAATGGATTTATCAAAGAGAATGCATATGTCGATCAACCTCCCTTGTTCGTACATGAAAAATATCCTGATTATGTATATAAGCTTAAGAAGGGTTTGTACGGTTTAAAACAAGCACCTCATGCTTGGTATGAACGATTACATAGCTATCTTACTAATTCAGGATTTCAAATTGGTAAAGTTGATCAAAATTTATTCATTAAACATTCTCGAAAAGATATATTGGTTATCCAGATATATGTAGACGATATTATATTTGGTTCAACAAATGATAAACTCTGCAAAGAGTTTACGAATATTACGAACAAAGAATTTGAAATGTCTCATATGGGATAAATATCTTTTTTTTCTTGGTCTTCAAATCAAACAACTTTCTAATGGTATTTTTATTAATCAAGAAAAATACAATGGAATTCCTATCAAACACTTCGGTTTGGAAAATACATCTGGTAAACCTACTCCTATAAGTACAACTACACATCTGGAGAAAGATGAATATGGTAGGAATGTTGACCAGAAGTTATATCGAAGCATGATTGGTTCTCTTCTTTATCTTACCGCAAGTCTTCTCAATATAATGATGAGTGTTTTTCTATGTGCACGATTGCAAGAAGATCCTAAAGAATCATATTTATGAGCAGTAACACGTATAGTACGTTATCTTAATAATACCAAAGACTTTGGTCTTTTCTACCTAAAAGATTGTCCATTCGAATTAGTATCGTATAGTGATGCTGATTTCGGAGGATCTCGTACGGATAGCAAGAGTACAAGTGGTACGTGCCATTTTATTGGAAAATCATTTGTCTTTTGGTTTAGTAAGAAACAAAATTGTGTTTCACTATCGACATGTGAAGCGGAGTATATATCAGCAGCTCTTGCTTGTACTCAAGTACTATATACGCAACAAACACTTCGTGATTTTGATAATCGTTTATCAAACTCCATTATATACTATGATAATACAAGTGCGATTAACTTATCAAAAATTCCAGTAAATCATTCTCGAACCAAACATATTGATATTCGACATCATTTCTTGAGAGATAATATTGAAAAGGGAAACATTTGTCTTGAATATGTCCAGACTGAACATCAACTAGTGGATATTTTTATTAAACCTCTACTTGAATCAAGTTTTATTTCTTCACGTAGAGAGCTTGGATTAATCTCTAGAACTAAACTTGGTGTGTAAAATTTTAAGTTATATACATATGAATTGTCAAGTTCTTTTTTTAACCGGTGCTTTTACTTGTCATATTTTAGCTATTAAGTAGCTATCACTATTTTTTTGTAAGAAATTATGAGCTATCCATTTTTTCTACGGTATATTTTTCCCTGAACCTTTTTTAACCAATACTCAATATATAGACAAACCTATATATATGTGTATCACTCATTATCCTTTTTAAATCTCCTTACTCAGAATCTATATTATTCTTTACCGAGTTCAAATATTTCAAAATGGCTCATATCTACGACCAATGCACACAGAGGTCACACATTTCGGTCACCAGTTCTGAACCGAAGGAATACTATTCTCCAGAAACACCGAAAAGTAGACCAAAATGTACTGAGACCTCCGGAAATACACCAAAGTCTAAACGTGCAAAGAAAGCATTGCTTTGCTCCCCACGAATTAGAGAAAAGTTAAATGAGATTCGCCATTACCAGAAAAATCAAACGGATCTCCAATGACAACTCCATTACGAGCAAAAGCTTACTTCCGATTGTTTATCTCTCTTAGAACGCATGGCTTCATTTTTCTATAGCACGGACAAACATGGAGTTCATGAACGTATAGCGTAGGTTCCTTCTTCCTCTAGGAGTCCAAACTCCTTGGATCGTAACTACAATCGTAATGAAGGTGCGAAATGGTCGCCATGGACACCTCGAATCAACGAGGTTAAGGAAGACTCAACCGAGCATAATTCATTAACATCTCACTAATTTTTGTTTTTCATAAACATTATGCTTATATTTCTGTTTTTTTTTTTGATTATAACATATATGTACTTTGTTTTTTTGAAATGACTTCAAAAATATTTAATACTTTTCAAAATATAAAAAGTTCAGACCGTTTAAAACCAGAAAGAAGAGGAAAAAATCAAGAAAAATAATCATCTGGAACACTAGTCGACTGTTTGAAATGGACCAATCGACCGTTTTGCTCTCGTGTTAAAAACGGTCGCCCGGGCATTTCTAACCAGTCGATAGGTCATATATAATATTGTTTTTTAATTTTTTTTCATAATCAGCAACTGGACAAATACCACCTGTCAGCTGTTTTGGTCTCGGGTTAAAAACGGTCGACTGGTGATAATTTACCAGTCGACCGGTTTTCGTCTGAAGGATTTTTTACAAAAAACGTCCATACGGTCATTTTTCCAACCCATCTCTTCATTTTTACCTTTAACTTTTCAAACTCCAAAGCATCACTAGCCCTAGAACTCAATTTTATACCTCTAAATTTCCTTTTTCTAAATCAATTTCATGGTCGCCCACAAAAGAAGATGAAGAAAGCTTCCAGCTCTTCTTCCGAACGCCAACCAATAGATAGTTCAATCAAAAAATGGCTTGTTGATCCCGTTGCTATCAAGAGATGGAATCAAATGAAGGATTTCACAACTCATCCCGGTTCGTATATCAAATTCGGTGATTTCTCAAAACTACAAGGTTCAACAATTAGCTAGAAATGCTCATATTGAATCTCTACTTGATTTTTATTGTAATAATGTTGAAATTAATCATATTATGATCAAGCTTTTCTATGCTAACCTTAATCTTGACAAATACAAAACGGAAAAATCCTACTTATTGTCTTTGGTCCGTTGTGTGCGGGCAACAAGTTTTTATTTCTTGCGATAGGATGGCAAGAGTTCTTGGTTCATATTTCAGAGGCGAAAAATTTTCAAGTACGTTTTGTACTGTTCACGTTCGAAATCAAATAAGTCATGATTTAATTGAGGATGATAAGGACAGCTCCAAATCAATAAATTTACGTCCTACGACTAGAGTTCTTCACTATATTTTGATGCATTCTCTTTTACGTCGGATTGGAAATTTCGACGCTGTTTACAAAGAAAATTTCAAATCTTTGTATGCTATTTATGGGGAATTCAAATAAAATGGATTCACATGATCTTTGATGAAATCTTACAAGTCAATGAATTAAATAGGCCGCATCTCTTTTACAATGAATACATCATGCGACTCTTAATTGATTGCGGCATCAATCCACCCAGGTCATCTATTTCAAGACCAAAATGCATAAACAAAGCTTCCATCACGCGCATGAAACTTCCTGAACCATATTTTAACATCATGCCTTTTGAACAATGGAAAGAACAAGGCCAGCAAGGAACCTCCTATCGACCTTCTCGTCCAAAACCCGAAGACGTGAAACTTCTATGCTCGACTTCCTCCACTAAAGAGAGTCTTGAAACTCTCACTCAAAATCAATTCCTACTTGAAGCTCGACTTAAGCGTATGGACACAAAGATGGATAAGCGCTTTAATAAATTTAAGTCGTTCTTCTCGGCTATATGGGAGGGAATATCTTGTGGAGCTTCCTCTTCTTCCATGCAAGCACAGGACCCCGACAAATGTCCAGCTCCTCCATCCTTTACTTGGACATCTTCGGAGAAGGGCACTAACTCTAACACTAGTCATGGACGAGGTCGTGGCAAATCTCAAATGGTCGATGTAGAAGAAGGCGAAGAAACGAAATTCAAGTAACTTGTTTCTTTCATCGTTTTATGAACTTATGCTTTTGACTTTTTCTAGACTTAATCCGACACTTGTATCTATATAGTGTCGTTGTTTTATTTTGAACTTAGTCCTATTGATGTTCGTACTCTATGCTCTATATTATGTATGTATGGTATTTTAATCTCTGCTTGTATCATTTGCATTGTTAATCTGCTTATTTCATTCCTTTTTGTCAATGACAAAGGGGGAGAAATATGGTATGTATGGTACTAACATTGTACTCAGGAACAATAGTTATTATACAGGCGCAAATTCAGGGGGAGATTGTATACCAGTGGAGATTTAGAAATATATTGTCATTAATAAAAAAAGGGGGAGAATGTTGACTCTAGGAATTTTGATTTATGACAAAGTATTGTGCGATGATTAACAAAAAGACAATGTTCATTGATTTAAGAAGATAAGGAGCATCATATGGTATTGGTCATTAGAATTTGATTATTTCGTATGGTACTAGTGTTCATTTCTGTTAAAATATATCCTCAAACAATCAACATATATATATACACACACACACACACTTATGTATATGTATGCACATAAATTGTGCAAACTGTGTTATACCGATCGACTTCCCAAAATAGACACTTCGACCGTTTTTACCTAGTTTGCACAATGAACCTACACACATATACATATAATGTATATATATTAAATTCCAGCCTACTGGTCCATTTTGACCTGTCGACCGTTTTTTAAACAGAAGCAACTTTTTGAATAGTCACTTCCATTCCTACATGAGTTGCTTCTCCTTCCTTTCATGAATGATCATTTCTATTAATTGTGACTCTTTACCAAACGTTACAACTACTTATCTTCTATACAAACACTTTGAAATCATCAAATCAAATAACAAATTCTTTCTATCTATTCTCTTTATTGTTAATATCACTATTGCAATTTCAAACCACTCAAACGCTCATTTTCTTCACAATATCTTTCTTGAATTGTAGAATTTATATATTATTCTTTTGATTCAAACACGATATCATCTTCCAAATCTTCATAAACACAAATTCTAGTTGAGGATAAGATTATAGGAAGGTTGCACAAGAATTGACAAATTCATGTTATTTAGAACACACATTGTCAAATTACAAGTCTACTCATCTTGTTTGAAGTCCTCTGTGTTGTAAGAGGCAAGTTCTGAAGTCCTCGTGTTGATAGAGGCGTGAAATCCCGTTCGGCTGCTCGGGTGTTGTATACCTATTCCTCTGGGTGCAGTGATGTTGTTGATTAGTGAAAATCCAGATAGAAGTGTGGGACTGGACGTAGGATGGTGCTCCGAACCAGTATAAAAATCCATGGAGTGATTTTTCTATTTTTACTGCATTTACTATTATACAGTTCTACGATTATCTATTACTTCAAACTTGACTATTGTTCGTCATATTACACGATCCTCATGAGGGTACTATACTATCACAAACATGCCCGCACTTTCAAGTATAGGAATTTCCCAACCAAGGAGCATTTCGGAGTCCCAGATGGCTGGACGACTGCCCAATCTCTCTAGGGAGTTACTATGGTGGCTTCCGGGGTGTTCAAAACACTCGAGCTTGGCTTCTGAACTGGTGAATCCAAGCACATGAATTCCTAATTATTGCGTATTTCGGAGGCTCGGATGGATAGACAACTATCGAAATTCGATTGAAAGTTACAATGGTGGCTTTTGGTGCTCTCTGAGTCCTCGATCTTATCTTTTGAATCAGCAAAGCCGAGTGTAGGGATTTCCCGATCGATGTGCATTTCGGAGGAACGGACAGTCCAGGATCGAGACCGACCCAACTATAAAAATGGTAGGCTCCTGCCATGGGGTGGGTTGGTGGTCGGGTGGTGTTACAGGGCCCAAAAATGAATTCGAACTGAGGAGGTGTTTTTGCAGTTAGGCCACTGAAAAACGTGTTTCGAGGACAGAACTTTTCAGTGATTTCCCACGCTCTGCAGAATGTTACCAAAGTGGCTTTCGAGAGCACTCCGAACCCTTGATCTCGGCTTTCAAACTGGCAAATGCAAATATAGGAATTTTCAGATCAACGCACGCTTCGTAGGCCCGGACGGTTTGGCGTCTACCCAAATTATGTAGAAATTTACTATGGTAGTTTCTTAGCAGCTCCGAAATGTAGATCTCGGCTTCCAAATTTACGTAGCCAAGCTTAGGAATTTCCGGATCGGTGCGCGTTTCGGTGGCCCGATGATTCCATGTCATGATAGGGCCAATGGGAATAACAATCGGCCTCCCAAACACGGTATAAAGGTGCTATGGTGGGTTCTAGGGCACTACGAACCCTCGATCTTTGCTTTCGTACCGACGGATGCGAGTATAGAAATTCAAGAATAACACGAGTTTTGGAGGCCAACCGACGGATGGGAAGTTGCCCAAACTCGCTATAAAGTTACTATGGTTGGTCATGGGCGCTCTGAAAGCACAACCCCATTTTTCGAATTTGCGAATGCGAGTATAGGAATTTCCCAATCAACACGCATTTCGGAGTCCATAATGGTTGGATGACAGCCCAATCTTGCAAGTGATTTACTATGGTGGCTTAAGGGGCATTCAAAACCCTCGATTTTGGCTTCTGAACTAGCGAATCCGAGCGCATGAATTCCCGATAAATGCACATTTCGGAGGCTCGGACGGATAAACAACTGCCTAAATTCGATAGAAAGTTACTATGGTGGATTTCAGTGCTCTCTGAATCCTCAGTCTTATCAATTGAATCAACAAAGACAAGTGCAGGGATTTCCCGATTGATGCTTGTTTCGGAGGAACGGACAGTCCCAGATCGTGATCGGCCCAACTATAAAAACGATCGGCTCCCCCCTATGTGGTCGCTGGGAAGGGAGGGTGTTGTTACAAGGCGCGAAAATAAATTCGAACTAAGGAGGTGTTTTGGAGTAAGGCCACCGGAACACGTGTTTCGAAGGACAGAACTGTTCGGCGATTTCACATGCTCTGCAGAATGTTAACAAAGTGGCTTCCGAGAGCACTCCGAACCCTCGATCTTTTCTTTCAAACAAGCGAATGTGAGTATAGGAATTTCTAGATCAACGCACGCTTTGTAGATCAGGACTGTTTGGCATCTACCCAAATTAAGTTGAAATTTATAATGGTATTTTCCTAGCCACTCCAAAACGTAGATCTCGGCTTCCAAATTTCCGAGGCCGTGCATAGGAATTTCATCACCGACACACGTTTCGATGGCTCGACGAATCCATATCACGATAGGGCCAATGGGAATAAGGTTCGACTGCCCAAACTCAGTATAAAGTTACTATGGTGTGTTCTGGGGCGCTATGAACCCTCGATCTTCGCTTTCGTACCGGGGGATGTGGGTATAGGAATTCCCGAACAACGCGCATTTCGAAGGCCACCCGACAGCTGTGCAACTACCCAAACTCGCTATAAAGTAACTATGGTGGGTTATGGGGTGCTTCGAAGCCTCGATTCCATCTTTCGATCTGGCGAATATGAGTATAGGAATTTCCATGATCAACACGCGTTTCGGAGTCGCCAACAGTCGGATGGCTGCCCCACCTCGCTTGGGAGTAACTATGGTGGCTTTCGGGGTGTTCCAAACCCTCGATCTCGGGTTCTTAAATGGCAAACCCGAGCGCATGAATTCTCGATAAATGCGTTTTTCAGAGGCTCGGACGGATTGACAACTGCCTAAACTTGACAGAAATTTACTATGTGGCTTTCGGTGATTTTTGATCCCTCGATCTCATCTTTTGAATTGGCTTGGCCCACAATACGGATTTTCCGATCGACGCACGTTTCGCAGGAACGGACGGTCCCCGATCACGACCGTCCTAACTAGAAAAATGATAGGCTCCGCCTGTGGGGTAGTTGGGGCAGGTGGTATTACAATGCCCGAGAATAAATTCGAACTGAGGAGGGGTTTTTGGAGTTAGCTCACGGAAACACGTGTTTTGAAGGACCTAACTGTTCGATGATTTACCAAGCTCTGCAGAAAGTTTCCATAGTGACTTTCGAGAGCACTCGGAACCCTCATTCTCGGCTTTCAAACTAGCGAATGCGAGTATAGGAATTTGCAGATGAACGCATACTTCATAGACCCGGACGGTTTGGCATCTACCAAAATTATGTATAAATTTACTATGGTGGTTTCCTAGCAACTCCGAAACGTAGAACACGGCTTCCGAATTTGCGAAGCCGTGCATAGAAATTTCACGATCCATGCGCATTTTGGTGGTTCGACGATTCAGTATCGTGGTAGGGCCAACGGGAATAACAATCGGTCGCCCAAACTTGGTAAAAAGTTACTATAGTGGGTTCAGGGGCGCTATGAAACCTCGATCTTTTCTTCCATACCGGATGATGCTAGTATAGGAATTCCCAAATAATGCGCATTTCGAGGGCAAACCAATGGCTGGGTGGTTTCCTAAACTCGCTATAAGGTTACTATGGTGGTTCCGGGGCACTTCGAACCCTCGATTTTGTCTTTCGAAATAGCAATGCGAGTATACGATTTTCCTTATCAACACCGTTTCAGGATCCCTGACGATTCGGCGGCCGCCCAATCTCGCTAGAAAGTTACAATGGTGGCTTTCGGGGCATTCGAAACCATCGATTTTGCTTCCTAACTAGCGAAGTTGAGCACATGAATTCCCGGTAAATGCGCATTTTGGAGGCTCAGAGGGAAAGAAAACTTCCTAAACTCGACAGAAAGTTACTATGGAAGCATCTGGGGCACTTTAAAACTTTGATCTTATCTTTTGAATTAGCGAAGCCAAGATTAGTGATTTCCTGATCGACGTGCGTTTCGGAGGAACGGAAAGTCCCAGATCGCAACCGTCCTAACTAGGAACCTGATAGGCTTCCACCTAGGGGTAGTTGGGTAGGGTCGGTGATGTGTACAAGGACTGAGAGTGAATTCGAACTGATTTTGGAGTTTGGTCACTAAAACGCTTTCGAAGTACAAAACTGTTTGGTGATTTCCCGTGCTCTGTAGAAAGTTACCATAGTGGCTTTCGAGAGTACTCCGAACCCACGATCTTGACATTCAAACTACATAATGCGAGTATAGGAATTTTCAGATCAACGCAGGCTTTGTATGCCCGAACGGTTTGGCATCCACTTAAATTACGTAAAAAATTTCTACTGTGGTTTTCTAGCAGCTACGAGACATAGATCTCGTCTTTCGAATTTGTGAAGATAAGCATAGGAATTTAATTATCGACGCGCATTTCAGTTGCCCCATGGTTCTGTATTGCGTAAGGGCCAATGGGAATAATGATCGGCTGCCCAAACTCGGTATAAAATTACTATGGTGGGTTCTGGGGTGTCGTGAACCCTCGATCTTCATTTCCGTATCGGTGGATGCGGGTATAGATATTCCCGAACAATGTGCTGGAGGTAAACCGACGGCTGGGCGGCTGCCCAAACTCGCTATAAAATTACTATGGTGGGTAATAGGGTGCTTTGAACCCTTAATCCCACCATTCGAACTGGAAAATGCGAGTATAGGAGTTTCCTGATCAATGCGCATTTTTGAGTCTCCGACGGTTGAGCGTCTTCCCAATGTCGCCAAAGAGTTACTTTGGCGGCTTCCAGGGAGTTCCGAAACCTCGCTCCGGCTTCCGAACTTGCGGAGCCGAGTGCATGAATTACCGATAAATGCGTGTTGTGGAGGCTCGGATGGATATACAACAACCTAAACTTGACAAAAAGTTACTATGGTGGCTTTCGGGTCTCTACGAACCCTCGATCTTATCTTTTGAATTGGCGATGCCGAGTTAAGGGATTTCCAGATCGATGCGCATTTAGGAGGAACAGACGGTCCTAGATCGCGACCGGTCCATTTAGAAAAATGATCGGTTCTCCCTTGGGATGGGTGAGTGGGGAGAGCGATGTGTACATGGCCCAGGAATGAATTCGAACTGATTGGGGTTTTTCGAGTTAGGTCACTGAAACGCTTGTTTCGAAGGATAGAACTGTTCTGCGATTTCCCATGCTCTGTAGAAAGTTACCGCAGTGGCTTTCGAGAGCACTCCAAAACCTTGATCTCGGCATTCAAACTTGTGAATGCTAGTATAGGATTTTTTGCATCAAAACATGCTTTGTAGGCCCGGACAGTTTGGCGTCTACCCAAGTTACGTAGAAATTTACTGTGGTGGTTTCCTAGCTGCTCCGAAACATAGATCTCAGCTTCCGAATTTGCAAAGCCATGCATAGGAATTTCATGATCGACGCGCGTTTCGGGGGCCTCGACGATTCTTTATCGCGATAAGACCAATGGGAATAATGATCGGCCGCCCAAACTCAGTATAATGTTACTATGGTGGGTTCTGGGGCGATGTGAACCCTTGACCATCGCTTCCATACTGGCAGATGCGAGTATAGGAATTCTTGAACAACTCACATTTTGGAGGCCAACCGACGGTTGGGCAGTTTTCCAAACACGCTATAGAGTTACTATGGTGGGTTTTGAGGAGCTTCGAACCCTCAATCCCGTCTTTTAAGATGGCAAATATAAGTATAGGAATTTCCCCGATCAACACGTGTTTCAGAGTCCACGACGGTTGGACAACTATCCAATCTCACCAGGGTGTGACTATGGTGGCTTCTGGGGCGTTCCAAACCCTTGATCTCGGGTCCCGAACAGGCGAACCCGAGCGCATGAGTTCCCGATAAATTTGGTTTTCGAAGTCTTGGACGGATTGAAAACTATCTAAACTAGACAAAAACTTACTATGGTGGCTTTCGAGGATTTTCGAAACTTCGATCATGTCTTTTGAATTGGTTTAGCCGACTGTAGGGATTTCCCGATCGGCACACGTTTATGAGGAATGAACGATCCCAGATCACGACCGTCCCAACTAGAAAAGTATTTGTTCGGCCTATGGGTTGGATGGGTAGGGCGGGTGGAGTTACAAGGTCCGAGAATGAACTTGAACCGAGGAGTTATTTTTGAAGTTAGGTCACTGAAACATTTGTTTCGATGGACAGAACTATTTGATGATTTCCTATGTTCTGCAAAAAGTTTCCACAGTGGCTTTCGAGAGCTCTCCGAACCCTCATTCCTCGCTTTCAAACTAGCGAATGCGAGTATAGGAATTTGCAGATCAACGCACGCTTCGTAGGCCCGGACGGTTTGGCATCTACCAAAATTATGTAGAAATACTATGATGGTTTCGTAGCAGCTCCAAAACATAGATCTTGGCTTCTGAATTTGCAAGCCATGCATAGAAATTTCACGATCGACGCGTGTTTTGTTGGTTCGACGATTCAGTATCGTGGTTGGGCCAATGGGAATAACGATTGGTCACCCAAAATCGTTATAAAGTTACTATGTTGGGTTATGGGTTGCTATGTAACCACGATCTTCGCTACCTTATTGGCTGATGTGTGCAAATGAATTCCCAAACAACGCACATTTCGAGGGCGAACCGACGGCTGGGCGGCTACCCAAACTCGCTATAAAGTTACTATGGTGGTACCGGGGAGCTTCGAACCCTCAATACCGTCTTTCGAACTAGCGAATGCGAGTATAGAAATTTCCCATCAACGCGCATTTTTGTGTACCTGATGGTTCGGTGGCTTCCCAATCTCGCCAGATAGTTACTATGGTGGCTTCCGGGGCATTCTAAACCCTCGATTCGGCTTCCGAACTGGCGTAGCCTAGTGCATGAATTCCCGATAAATGCGCGTTTTGGAGGCATGGGTGGATAGAAAACTACCTAAACTTAACAGAAAGTTACTATGGTAGCATCTGGGTCACTCTAAATCTTCGATCTTATTTTTTGAATTAGCGATGCCAAGATTATAGATTTCCCGATCGATGTGCGTTTCAGAGGAACGGATGTTCCCAGATCGCGACTGGTCCAACCAGAAAAACGATCGGCTTCCACCAAGGGGTGGGTGGGTAGGGCGGGTGATATGTACAAAGACCGAGAGTGAATTCAGACTGATTTTGGAGTTAGGTCGCTAAAACTCTTTCGAAGTACAGAACTGTTTGGCGATTTCCCATGCACTGTATAAAGTTACCACAGTGGCTTTCGAGAGCACTCCGAACCCGCGATCTTGGCTTTCAAACTAGAGAATGCGAGTATTGGAATTTCCAAATCAAAGCACGCTTTGTAGGCCTGGACGATTTGGCATCTACCTAAATTATGTAGAAATTTACTACAGTGGTTTCCAAGTAGCTCCGAGACATAGATCTCGACTTCTGAATTTGCAAAGACAAGCACATTAATTTAACGATTGACACGCATTTCGGTTGCCATATAGTTCTGTATCGCGGTAGGGCCTTTTGGAATAACGGTCTACCGCCCAAACTCGGTAAAAAGTTGCTATGGTCGGTTCAAGGTTGCTGTGAACCCTCGACCTTCATTTCCATACCAGTGCTTTCGAGTATGGGAATTCCCGAACAACGCGCGTTTTGGAGGCCAACAGACGGCTGGGAGGCTGCCCAAACTCGCTATAAATTTACTATGGTGGGTTATGGGGTGCTTTGAAACCTCGATTTCGTCATTCCAACTATCAAATGCTAGTATAGGAATTTCCCAATCAATGCGCGTTTCAGAGTCCCCAACGGTTGAGCGTCTGCCCAATCTCGCCAAAGAGTTACTATGGTGGCTTCCGGGGCGTTCCATACCCTCGATCTGGCTTCCAAACTGGCGAAGCCTAGCGCATGAATTCTAGATAAGTGCGTGTTTTGGAGGCTCGGACGGATATTCAACTGCCTAAACTGGATAGAAAGTTACTATTTTGGCTTTCAAGGCTCTCCGAACCCTCGATCTTATCCTTTGAATTGGCGAAGCCGAGTTAGGGATTTCCAGATCGATGCGCGTTTAGGAGGAGCAGACGCTCCTAGATCGCAACCGGCCCGATTAGAAAAATGCGTGGTTCACTTTATGGGGTGGGTAAGTGGGGAGGCTGGTGTGTACATGGCCCGAGAATGAATTCGAGCCGAGGAGGGATTTTTGGAGTTAGGTCACTGAAACGCTTGTTTCAAAGGATAGAACTATTCAGCGATTTCCCATGCTCTGTAAAAAGTTACCAAAGTGTCTTTTGAGAGCACTCCAAACCATTGATCTCGTCTTTCAAACATGCGAATGCTAGTATAGGAATTTGCAGGTCAATGCATGCTTCGTAGGCCCGGACCGTTTAGCGTTTACCCAAATTATGTAGAAATTTACTATGTTGGTTTCCTAGCGGCTCCTAAACATAGATCTCAGCTTCCAAATTTGCAAAGCCGTAAGTAGAAATTTCACAATCGATGCGCGTTTCGGTTGTCCGACGGTTCCGTATCACGATAGGCCAATGGGAATAATGATCGGCCACCCAAACTCGGCAAAAGTTACTGTGATGGATTCCAGAGCGCTATTAATCCTCGATCATCGCTTACTTTTGGGGATGCGAGTATAGGAATACACGAACAACGAGCATTTCGGAGGCCAACTGGCGGCTGGGTGGCTGCCCAAACACGCTATAAAGTTACTATGGTGGGTTATGGGTGCTACGAACCCTCGATCCCATCTTTTGAACTGGCAACTTCAAGTATGGGAATTTCCCGATCAATGCGCTTTTCAAATCCCCGGCTGTTGGATGGCTACTCGATCTCGCCAAGGTGTCACTATGGTGGCTTTTGGGGCATTCCAAACCCTCGATCTCGGCTTACGAACTATCGAAGCCGGGCACACAAATTTCAGATAAATGCCCATTTCAGAGGCTCGGATGGATAGACAACTCCCTAAATTCGACAGAAAGTTACTATGGTGGCTTTCGGGGCTCTTCGAACACTCGATCTTATCTTTTCAATTAGCGAAGCCGAGTGCAGTGATTTCCCTACCGACGTGCGTTTCAGAGGAAAGGACGGTTGCAGATCGCGATCGGCCCAACTAGAAAAACGATCGGCTAGCCCCATAGGGTGGGTGGGTGGGGGCGTGTGGTGTGTATAATGCCCGAGAAGGAATTCAAACTAAGAAGTTGTTTTTGGAGTTAGGACACTGAAAGACGTGTTTCGGAGGACAAAACTATTCAGCAATTTCCCACACTCTGCAGAAAGTTACCTTAGTGGCTTTCGAGAGCGCTGCGAACCATCGATCTCGGTTTCCAAACTAGCGAATGCAAGTATAGAAATTTGCAGATCAACGCACGCTTCGTAGGCACGGAAGGTTTGGCGTCTACCAAAATTAGGTAAAAATTTGGTACGGTGGTTTACTAGAAGCTTCGAAACATAGATCTCGACTTTCGAATTTGTGAAGACGAACGTACGAATTCCACGATCGATGCGCGTATTTATGGCCCGACGATTCTGTATCATGATAGGGCCAATGAGAATAACGATCCGCCGCCCAATCTCGATATAAAGTTACTATGGTGGGTTCCGGGGCTCTTTGAACCCGCAATCTTCGCTTCCATACTAGCGGATGCGAGTATAGGTATCCCTGAACAACGCATGTTCCACAGGCCAACCGAAGAGTGGGCGGCTACCTAAACTCGGTAAAAAGTTACTATGGTGGTTTCTGGGGTGATTCAAAAGCTCGATCCTGTCTTTCGAACTGAAGAATACGAGTATAGGAATTTCTCAATCATTGCATGTTTCGAAGTCCCAAACGGTTAGGTGGCTGCCCAATCTCGCAAGAGAGTTTCTATGGTGGCTTCCGCAGCATTCCAAACCCTCGATCCAGCTTCCCAACTGGCGAAGTCGAGCAAATGAATTCCCAATAAATTTGCGTTTCATAGGCTTTGAAGGGTAGACAACTACGTAAACTCGACAGAAAGTCACTAAGGTGGCTTTTATGGCCCTACGAGCCCTTGATCTTATCTTTTAAATAGGCGAAGCCGAATGTAGGGATTTCCCGATCGATGCGCATTTCAGAGGAATGGACGGTCCCAGATCATGTTCGGCCCAACTAGAAAAGCGATCGGCTCCTACCAACGGTTAGGGGGTGGGGCGGGTGGTGTGTACAAAGATGGAGAATGAATATGAACTAAGGTGGAATTTTTGGATTTAGGTCACTGAAATGCTTGTTTCGCAGTACAAAACTGTTAGGGTGATTTCCCACACATTGCAGAAAGTTACCACCATAGCTTTCGAGAGCTTTCTGAACCCTTGATCCCGGCTTTCAAACTAGATAATGCGAGTATACGAATTTGCAAATCAACACACTCTTGCCCGGACGATTTGGCATCTACACAAATTACTTAGAAACTTACTATGGTGGTTTCCTACCAGCTCCGAAACATAGATCTCAGCTTCCCAATTTGCGAAGCCGAGCGTAGGAATATCAAGATAGATGCACGTTTCGGTGACCCAAGATTCCGCATCGCGACCGGCCCAACGGGAACATCGATCCACCGACCAAACGCAGAAAAAAGTTATTATCGTCTGTTCCGTGGCGCTATGAACAATCGATCTTCGCTCCCATATTGGAGGATACGAGTATAGTAATTCCCAAACAATCCGCATTTCGTAGGCCAACCGACGGTTGGGCGGCTGCCCAAACTAGCTAAAGTTACTATGGTTGGTTATGTGGCGCCTCGAACCCTCGATCCCGTCTTTCGAACTGGCGAGTCCGATTATAGGAATTTCACGATCAATGCGTGTTTCGGAGTCCCCGACGGTCGGGCGGCTGTCCAATCTCGCTAGAGGGTTACTATGGTGGCTTCCGGGGCATTGCAAACCCTCGGTCCATCTTCCGAACTAGCGAAGCCGAGCGCATGAATTCCCGATAAATGTGTGTTTCAGAGGCTCGTATGTATAGAAAATTGCCTAAACTCGACAAAAAGATACTATAGTGCCTTTCAGGGCTCCCAAACCGTCGATCGTATATTTTGAATTAGCGAAGTCGAGTGTAGGGATTTCCCAATCGATGTGCATTTTGGAGGAACAAACAGTCGCAGATCAAGACCGGCCGAACTAGAAAAACAATCGACTCCGACCAAAGGGTGGATGGGTTGGGCGGGTGGGGTGTACATGGTCCGAGAATGAATTCTAACTGAGCAGTTTTTTTGAGTTATTCCACTTAAACACTTGTATCGAAGTACAGAATTGTTCGGCGATTTCCCACGCTCTATTGAAAGTTAACATTTTGGCTTTAGAGAGCAATACGAATGCTCGATCATGGCTTTCATATTAGCGAATACTAGTATAGGAATTTACGGATCAGTGCATGCTTGGTAGTCCATGACAGTTTGGCGTCAACCCATATTACATAGAAATTTACTCTGGTAGTTTCCTAGTAGCTCCGAAACATAGATCTCGGCTTCTGAATTTGCGATGCCGAGCTTAGGAATTTCATGATTGACGCTTGTTTCAGTGGCTCGACAGTTCCATACCAAGATAGGGCCAATGGAAATAATGATCGACCACCCAAACTCGATGTAAAGTTATTATGGTGGGTTCTGAGGCGCAATGAACCCTCGATCTTCGCTATCGTAATTGAGGATGCGAGTAATGGAATTCACGATCAACACGCGTTTCGGAGGCCAACTAAAGTTTGGGAGGTTGTCCAAGCATGGTATAAAGTTTATATGGTGGGTCCTGAGGCACTTCGAACCCTCAATCTTTTCTTTTGAACTGGCAAATGCAAGTATAGGAATTTCCCGTTCAACGCGCACTTCAGGATTCCCCAACGGTTGGGCGGCTGCACAATCTCACTAGAGAGCTACTATGGTTGCTTCCGGGGCATTCCAAACCCTCGATTCGGCTTCCGAAATGGCATAGCCGAGCGCATGAATTCCCAATAAATGCGCGTTTCAAAGGCTGGACGGATAGACAACTACGTAAATACGGCAGAAAGTTACTATGGTGGCTTTCTGTGCTTTCTGAATCCTTGATCTTATCTTTTGAATTGGCTAAGTCGAGTGCAGGGATTTCCCAATCAATGCCCGTTTCGGAGGAACGGAAGGTCCCAGATCACGACCGTCTAACTATAAAAATGATCGTCTCCCCCTATGGAGTGGGTGGGTGGGGCGGGTGGTGTTACACGGCCCGAGAATAAATTCGAACTGAGGAGTTGTTTTCCGAGTTAGGCCACTATAACAAGTGTTTCGAAGGACCGAATTGTTTGGCGATTTCCCACGCTTTGCAGAATGGTACCAAAGTGGATTTCGAGAGCACTCCGAACCCTTGATCTCGGCTTTCAAACAAGCGAATGTGAGAATAGAAATTTGCAGATCAATGCACGATTCGTAGGCTGAATTTGCAAAATGTAGAAATTAACTATGGTGGTTTCCTAGCAGCTCCGTAATGTAGATCTCGACTTCCGAATTTGCGAACCGAGCTTAGGAATTTCATGATCGATGCGCGTTTTCATGGACCGACCATTCCGTGACGCGATAGGGCCAATGGGATTAACGATCGGCCACCCAAACTCGGTATAAAGTTACTATGGTGGGTTCTAGGGCACTATGAAACCTCGATCTTCGCTTTCGTATCGGCGGATGCGAGTATAGGAATTCCCGAACTGGCAAAGCCGAACTCATGAATTCCCGATAAATGCGCATTTTGGAGGCTGGACAGATAGATAACTACTTAACTTGACAGAAAGTTACTACGGTAGCTTTTAGGGCTCTCTGAACCCTCGACCTTATCTTTTGAATTAGCCAAGCCGAGATCAGGGATTTCCCAGTTCTTGACTGGCCCAACTAGAAAAACGATTGCCTTGCACCAAGGGGCGGTTTGGTAGGGCGGGTGATGTGTACAAGGACCGAGAGTGAATTCAAACTGAGGAGGCATTTTTGGAGTTAGGTCCTTAAAACACTTTCGAATTATAGAACTGCTTGGAGATTTCCCATGCTCTGTAGAAAGTCACCACAGTGGCTTTCGAGAGCACTCTGGGCCCGCGGTCTCAGCTTTCAAACTAGCGAATGCGAGTATAGGAATTTGCAGATCAACGCACGCTTCGTAGCCCAGATGGTTTTGCGTCTACCTAAATTACGTAGAAATTTACTATGGTGGATACCTAGCAGCTCCAAAAATCAATCTTGGGTTCCGAGTTTGCGAAGGCGTGCATAGAATTTAATGATCGACGCGGTGTCCCGATGCTACCGTATCACAATTGGGCCAATGGGAATAAAGATGGGCAGCCCAAACTCGGTATAAAGTTACTATGGTGGGTTCAGGGGAGCCATGAAACCTTTATCTTCGTTTCCGTATGGCGGACGTGTGTATAGGAATTCCAGAACAACACGCGTTTCGGATGCCAACCGATGGCTGGGCGGTTGCGCAAACTTGTTACAAAGTTACTATGGCGGGTTCCTGGC
The DNA here is from genome assembly GCA_030737875.1 of Allium sativum. Taxonomy (NCBI): domain Eukaryota; kingdom Viridiplantae; phylum Streptophyta; class Magnoliopsida; order Asparagales; family Amaryllidaceae; genus Allium; species Allium sativum. Next base: position 522,031,429 of record CM060923.1, on the reverse strand, counting down.
TTTGAACTCTCGATCTCTTTTTCGAATTAGCAAATGTGGGCATGGGAATTTACCTAATGAACGCATGTTTCAGAGTCCTTGACAGTTGAGCGGCTGCCCAATTTCGCCAAAGAGTTACTATGGTGGCTTCCGGGGCATTCAAAACGCTCGATTTCGGGTTTCGAATTGGCGAAGATGAGCGCACGAAATCCCAATAAATGCACATTTCAGAGGCTCAGACAGATAGACAACAGCCTGAACTCGACAGAATGTTACTATGGTGGCTTTCGTTTCTTTCTGAAGCCTCAATTTTATCTTTTGAATTGGAGAAGCCATCTATTGGCATTTCCCGATTGATGCGCGTTTCTTAGGAACAGACGGCCCTAGATCGCGACCGGCCCAACCGAAAAAACGATCGGCTCCCCCATGGGATGGGTGGGTGGGGTTGTAGGTGATACAAGGACCGAGAAATTCGAATTGAGGAGTATCCCACGCTTTCGAATTATAGAAATGTTTGAAAATTTCCTACGCTTTGTAGAAAGTTACCACAGTGGCTTTCGAGAGCACTACGGACATGTGGTCACGGCTTTCAAACTAGCAAATGCGAGTATAGGAATTCGCATATCAATGCACGCTTTGTAGGCCTGGACAGTTTGACATCTACCTGAATTACATAGAAATTTCCTATGGTGGATTCCTAGCAGCTCCAAAAATAAATCTTGGCTTCCGAATTTGCGAAGCCGTGCGTAGAATTTAATGATCGACGCGCGTTTCAGTGGCCCGACGGTACCTCGCCGCGATAGTGCCAATCGGAATCACGATCGACCTCCCAAACTTGGTATAAAGTTACTATGGTGGGTTTGGGGGAGCTATGAAACCTCGATCTTCGCTTCCGCATGGTAGTTGCGCTTATAGGAATTCCAGTATAATTCCATTTCGGAGGCCAACCGATGGCTGGCCGGCTGCCCAAACTCGCTATAAAGTTACTACGGTGAGTTCCGGGGGGCTTCGAGCTCTCGATCTCGTTTTTCGAACTGGCTAATGCAAGCATAGGAATTTTCCAATCAACACGTGTTTGGAGTCCTCGACAGTGGAGTGGCTGCCCAATCACGCCAAAGAGTTACTATGGTGGCTTTCTAGGCATTCAAAACCCTCGATCTTGGGTTCGGAACTGGCGAAGTTGAGTGCAAGAATTCCCGATAAATGCACTTTTCTAAGGCTCGGATGGATAGACAAAAGCCTAAACTCGACAGAAAGTTAATATAGTGGCTTTCAGGGCTTTCCGAACCATTGATTTTATCTTTTGAATTGGAGAAGTCGTCTATAGGGATTTCCAAATCGACGCGCGTTCCGTAGGAACGGACGGCCCAAGATCGCGACTGCCAAAACTAGAAAAACGATCGGCTCCCCTATGGGATAGGTGTGTGGGTGGGTGGTATTACAACGCCCGAGAAAATCAGATTGACGAGGTGTTTTTGGAGTTAAGCCACTGAATCATGTGTTTCGAAGGTCAGACCTATTCGATGATTTTCCACGCTCTACAAAAAGTTTCCATAGTTTCTTTCGAGAGCACGCATAACCCTTAGTCTTAGCTTTCAAACTAGTGAATGCAAGAATTTGCCGATCAACACATGCTTCGTAAGCCCTAACTGTTTGTCATCAACCAAAATTATGTAGAAATTTACTATAGTGGTTTCCTAATAGCTCCAGAATGTAGACCTCGGCTTCCGTACTTGCGAAGCCATGCATAGGAATTTCATGATAGACGCACGTTTCGATGGTTCGACGATACAGTATCGTGGGAGGACAAATGGGAATAACGTTCGGCCGCCCAAACTCAGAATAAAGTTACCATGGTGGGTTCTGAGGCACTATCAAACCTCGATCTTCGATTTCATACTGGATGATTTGAATATAGGAATTCCCAAATAACGCGCGTTCTGGAGAACAACCGAAGGCTCGGCGGCTGCCGCAACTCGCTATAAAGTTACTGTGGTGGGTTCCGGGGCACTTTGAATCCTCAATCCCGTCTTTCAAACTAGCAAAAGCGAGTATAGAAATGTCCTGACCAACGCGCGTTTCGGAGTCCCCAATGGTTGGGTGGCTGCCCAATCTCCCCAAAGAGTTGCTTTGTTGGCTTCCGAGGCAATCCAAATCCTTGATTAGGTTTCCGAACTTGCGAAGCTGAACCCATGAATTCCCGATAAATGTGCATTTTGCAGGCGAGGACAGATAGATAACTACTTAAACTCTGTAGAAAATTACTATATAGCTTATGGGGCTCTCCGAACCCTCAATCCTATCTTTTGAATTAGCGAACCGAGATCAGGGATTTCCCAGATCGCGACCAGCCCAACTAGAAAAACGATCGGCTTCCACCAAGGGTTGGGTTGGTATGGTGGGTGATATCTACAATGAACGAGAGTGAATTCGAACTGAGGAGGCATTTTTGGAGTTTGGTCCCTGAAACTCTTTCGAATTATAGAACTATCTGGAAATTTCCGATGCTCTGTAGAAAGCTACCATAATGGCTTTCGAGAGAACTCTGAACCCGCGGTCTAGGCTTTCAAACAAGCGAATGAGAGTGTAGGAATTTGCCGATCAACACATACTTCGTAGGCCCGGACGGTTTGGCGACAACCTAAATTACGTAGAAATTTTCTATGCTGGATTCCTAGCAGCTCCGAAAATCAATCTTGGCTTCCTAATTTGCGAAGCCGAGTGTAGAATTTGACGACCGATGCTCGTTTCGGTCGCCCGACGGTTCCGTATCGCGATTGGGCCAATGGGAATAATGATCGACCGCACAAACTCGGTATAAAGTTACTATGATGCGTTCTAGGGAGCTATGAAACCACAATCTTAATTCCATACCGATGCATGCGAGTATAGGGAATCCATAATAATGCGCGTTTTGAAGGCTAACCGATGGCTGGGCGAGTGCCCAAACTCGCTATAAAGTTACTACGGTGGTTTCCTAGGAGCTTCGAACTCCGATCTCGTTTTTCGAACTAGCAAATGCGAGTATAGGAATTTCCTAATCAATGCGTGTTTTGGAGTCCTCAATGGTGGAACAGCTGCCCAAACTCGCCAAAGAGTTACTATGGTGGCTTCCGGGGCATTCAAAACCCCCGATCTCGAGTTTTGAACTAGCGAAGCTGAGCGCACGAATTCCCGATAAATGCACGTTTCAGAGGCTCAGACGGATAAACAATAGCCTAAACTCGACATATATTTACTATGGTGGCTTTCGGGGCTTTCCGTACCCTCGATTTTATCTTTTGAATTGGAGAAGCCGCCTTTATGGATTTCCTGATTGATGCACGTTTCGTAGGAATGGATGGTCCCAGATCGCGACTGCCCCAACTAGAAAAATGGTCGGCTCCACCAAGGGACGGGTGGGTGGGTTTGTTGGTGTTACATGGCCCGGGAAATTCGAATTGAGGAGGCGTTTTTGGAGTTCGGCCACTGAATCAAGTGTTTTGTAGGACAGAACTATTCGATGATTTTCCACGCTCTACAAAAAGATTCCACAGTTGCTTTCGAGAGCACTCAGAACCCCCGATCTCGGCTTTCAAACTAGCAATTGCGAGTACGGGAATTTCCTGATGAACGCATACTTCGTAGGCCCGGATGGTTTGACGTCTATAAAAACTATGTAGAAATTTACTGCTGTGGTTTCCTAGCAGCTCCGAAACGTAGATCTCGGCTTTCGAACTTGCGAAGCCATGCGTAGGAATTGCATGATCGATGCACGTTTCGATTGTTCGACAATTTAGTATCGTGGTAGGGCCAATGGGAATAATGATCGGCTACCCAAACTATGTATAAAGTTACTATTGTGGGTTCTGAGGCACTATGAAGCCTTGATCTTTGATTTTGTACCGGCAGATGCAAGTATAGGAATTCCCAAACGACGCGCGTTTCGGAGGCTGACCGATAGCTAGGCGGCAGCCGCAACTTGCTATAAAGTTACTGTGGTGGGTTTCGGGGCACTTGTAATCCTCGATCCCGCCATTCGAACTGGCGAATGTGACTATAGACATTTCCCGATCAACGTACGTTTCGGAGTCCCCAACGGTTGGGTGGCTGCCCAATCTCCCCAGGGAGTTGCTGTAGTGTCTTCTATGGCATTCCAAATCCTTGATTCGGCTTCCGAACTTGCGAAGCCGAACTCATGAATTCCCGATAAGTGCGCATTTTGGAGGCCCGAACGGATATATAACTACATAAACTCGACAGAAAATTACTGTGGTTGCTTATGGGGCTATCCGAACCCTCGAGCTTATCTTTTGAATTAGCGTAGCAAAGATCAGGCATTTCCCAGATCGCGACTGGCCCAACTAGAAAAACGACCGGCTTCCACCAATGGGTCGGTTTGTAGGGCGGGTGATGTGTACAAGGACAGAGAGTGAATTCAAACTAAGGAGGAATTTTTGGAGTTAGGTCCCAAAAACTCTTTCGAATTATATAACTATTTGTAAATTTCTCGTGCTCTGTAGAAAGTTACCATAATGGCTTTCGAGAGAACTCCGAACCTGTGGTCTCGGCTTTCAAACTAGCGAATACGAGTATACGAATTTGCAGATCAACGCATGCTTCGTAGGCCCGGACGGTTTTGCGTCTACCTATATCTCATAGAAATTTACTACAGTGGATTCCTAGCATCTAAAAAAATAAATCTTGGCTTCCGAATTTGTGAAGCCGAGCGTAGAATTAAATAATTGACGCACGTTTCAGTGGCCTGACGGCTCTGTATCACGTTTGGGCCAATGGTAATAATGATCGGCCGCCCAAACTCGGTATAAAGTTACTATGGTGCATTCTAGGGAGCTATGAAACCTCGATCCTCGCTTCCATACCGACGCATGCGAGCATAGAAATTCCAGAAAACGCACGTTTCAAACGCCAACCGATGGCTGGGCGACTGCCTAAACTTGCTATAAAGTTACTATGGTGGGTTCCGGGGAGCTCGAACTCTCGATCTTGTTTCTCGAACTTGCAATTGTGAGTATAGGAGTTTTTCGATAAACGCATGAATTGGAGTCCTCGATGGCGGAGCAACTGCCCAATCTCGCCAAAGTGTTACTATGGTGGCTTCCGGGGCATTCAAAACTCTCAATCTCGGGTTTCGATCTAGCAAAGCCGAGCGCACGATTCCCGATAAATGCATATTTCGGAACCTTGGACGGATAAACAACAGCCTAAACTTGACAGAAAGTTACTATGGTGGATTTCAGGGCTTTCCGAACACTTGATTTTATCTTTTGAATTGGAGAAGCCATCTATAGGGATTTCCCGATCGACGCGCGTTTCGTAGGAACAGACGGTCCCAGATCGCAACCGACCAAAGTAGAAAAATGATTAGCTCCCCCATGGGATAGGTGGGTAGGGGTGGGTGGTGTTATAAGGCCTGAGAAATTCGAATTAAGGAGGTGTTTTCGGAGTTAGGCCCTTGAAACAAATGTTTCGAAGGACGTAACTGTTCAACAATTTCCCACGCTCTACAAAAAGTTTCTACAGTTGCTTTCGAGAGCACTCAGAACCTTCGATTTTGGCTTTCAACCTAGCGATTGCGAGTACAGGGATTTGCATATTAACGCTCGCTTCGTAGGACCGGACGATTTGGCTTCAACCAAAAGTATGTAGAAATTTACTATGGTGGTTTCCTAGTTGCTTTGAAACGTAGATCTCGGCTTTCGAACGTGCAAACCATGCGTAAGGATTTCATGATCGACCCACTATTCGGTGGTTCAACGATTCAGTACCTTGGTAGGTCCAATGTGAATAACAATTGGCTGCCCAAACTAGGTATAAAGTTACTATGGTGGGTTTTGGGTCGCTATGAAACCTCGATCTTCGCTTCCGTACCGGCTGATGCGAGTACAGGAATTCCCAAACAACGCGTGTTTCAGCGGCCAATCGACGGTTGGGCGACTGCCCGAACTCGCTATAAAGTTACTATGGTGGGTTCCTGGGTGCTTCGAACCCTCGATCCCGTTTTTCGAACTGGAAAATGCGAGTATAGGAATTTTTCGATCAACGCGCGTTTTGGAGTCCCCGACGGTTGGGTGGCTGCCAAATCTCCCCAGAGAGTTTCTATAGTGGCTTCTGAGGCATTTCGAATCCTCTATTAGGCTTCCGAACTTGCGAATCCGAGCTTATGAATTCCCGATAAACGCGCATTTTGGAGGCTAGGATGGGTAGGTAACTACCTAAACTCAGTAGAAAATTACGATGTAGCTTACGGGGCTCTCTAAACCCTCGACTTTATCTTTTGAATTAGTGAACTCGAGATCTGGGATTTCCCAGATTGCGACCGACCCAACTAGAAAAACGATCGGCTTCCTCCAAGCGGTGGGTTGGTAGGGCGGGTAATGTGTACAAGGACCAAGAGTGAATTTGAACTAAGGAGGCATTTTTGGAGTTAGGTCCCTAAATCTCTTTCGAATTATAGAACTATTTGGAAATTTCCTGCGCTCTATAGAAAGTTACCACAGTGGATTTCGAGGGCACTCCAAACCCGCGGTCTCGGCTTTCAAACTTGCGAATGCGAGTATAGGAATTTTGCAAATCAACGCATGCTTCGTAGGCCCGAACGGTTTGGCGTCTACCTAAATTACGTAGAAATTTAGTACGGTTGATTCCTAGCAGCTCTAAAAATCATTCTCGGCTTTTGAATTTGCGAAGCCGAGCGTAGAATTTAATGATCGACACGTGTTTCGGTGGCGCGAGTGTTCCGCAATGCGATAGGTCCAATGGGAATGACGATCGGCCGCCCAAACTTGGTATAAAGTTAATATGGTGGGTTTTAGGGAGCGATGAAACCTCGATGTTCGCTTCCGTAATGGTGGATGAGAGTATAGAAGTTTCAGAACAATGTGCGCCTCGGAGGCAAATCGATGGCTACGCGGCTGTCCAAACTCGCTGTAAAATTACTATGGCGGTTTCTGCGGCACTTCGAACCCTCGATCTCATTTTTCGAACTAGCGAATACGAGTATAGGAATTTCCTGATCAACGCGCATTTCAGAGTCCTCGATGGTTGAGCTGCTACCCAATCTCGCCAAAGAGTTACTATGGTGGCTTCCAGGGCTTTCAAACCCCTCGATCCGGCTTCCGAACTAGTGAAGCTGAGCAAATGAATTCCCGATAAATGAGGGCTTTGGAAGCCCGAACGGGTATACAACTTCCCAAACTTGACAGAAAATTACTATGGTGACTTTTGGGGCTCTCCAAACACTCGTTCTAATCTTTTGAATTGTCGAAGCCGAGTGTATGAATTTCCAGATCGATGCGCATTTCGGAGGAACAGACAGACCTAGATCGCAACCGACCATCTACAAAAATGATCAGTTCCCCCAATGGGGTGGGTGGGTGGGGCAGGTGGGGGTGTACAAGGCCCGATAATGAACTCGAACTAACGAGGTGTTTTTAGAGTTAGGCCATTGAGATGCGTGTTTCGAAGGACATTATAGGAATTTCGAGCGCACTTCGAACACTCGATCTCAGCTTTCAAACTATCGAATGCATGTATAGGAATTTGCAGATAAACAAACGCTTCGGAGGCCCGGACGGTTTGACGTCCACCCAAATTATGTAGAAATTTATGATGGTAGTTTCCTACCAGCTTCAAAACTTACATCTCGGCTTCCGAATTTGCGAATCCGAGCATATGAATTTCACAATCGATGCGCATTTCAGTGGTTTGATGGTTCCGTATCACGATAGGGCTAATTGGAATAACGATTGGCTGCATAAACTCGGTACAAACTTACTATGGTGGTTTCCAAGGCACAATGAACCCTTAATCTTAGATTCTGTACCGGTGGATGCAAGAATAGGAATTGCTGAACAATGCGTGTTTCGGAGGCTAACCGACGGCTGCCCAAACTCGCTATAAAGATACTATTGTGGGTTCTGGGGAGCTTTGAACCCTTAAAACTGTCTTCCGAACTGGAGAATGTGAGTATTGGAATCTGCCGACCAACGCGCATTACGGAGTCCCCGACGGTTGGGCAGCTGCATAATCTCGCTACAGAGTTACTATGGTGGCTTCTGGGGCATTCCAAACACTCGTTCCGGCTTCCGAACTAGCGAAGCCGAACCCATGAATTCCCGATAAATATGAATTTTCGAGGCTCAGATGGATATACAACTTCCTAAACTTGACAGAGAGTTACTATAGTGGCTTTCGGAGCTCTCCAAACCCTCGATCTTGTCTTTCGAATTGGCAAAGCCATGTTTAGGGATTTCCAGATCGATGCGCGTTTCGGAGGAATAGACTTTTCCAAATCGCTACCTGTATGACAAGAAAACGATCGGTTCCCCTCATCGGCTGGGTCGGAGGGATGGGTGTTGTGTACAAGGCTCGAGAATGAATTCGAACTGAGGAGGGGTTTTTGTAGTTAGGCCACTGAAACCCATGTTTCGAAGGATAGAACCGTTTGGTGATTTCCAACGCTCTGCAGATAATTACTATATTGGCTTTCGAGCGCACTCCGAACCCTCGAATTTAGCTTTCAAACTAGCAAATGCGAGTATAGGAATTTGCAGATCAACGCACGCTTCGTAGGCCTGGATGGTTTGGTGTCTACCAAACTTACATAGAAATTTACTACGGTGGTTTCCTAGTAGCTCCGAACCATATATCACGGCTTGTGAATTTGCGAAGTTGAGCATAGGAATTTCATGATCGGTGCACATTTCGGTGGCCCGACGGTTCCTTATCGCGATAGAGCCAATGGGAATAATGATTGGCCGCCCAAACTCGGTATAAAGTTAATATGTTGGTTTCCGGGGTGCCATGAACCCTCGATCTTCGCTTTAGTACTAGCAGATGCAAGTGTGGGAATTCCCGAACAATATGCGTTTCGGAGGCCAACCGACGGCTGGGCAGCTGCACAAACTCGCAATAAAGTTACTATGATTGATTATGGGGCACTTCGAACCCTCGATCCCGTGTTTCAAACTGGCGAATGCAAGTATAGGAATTTCCCGATCAACGCGCATTTCAAAGTCCCCGACGGTTAGACAACTACCCAATCTCGCTAGGAAGTTACTATGGTGGCTTTCGTGGCATTCCAAACCCTCGATCTGCACTTCCAAACTAGCGAAGATGATGCTTGAATTTCCAAAAAATATGCATTTCGAAGCGCCGGACGGATAAACAAGTGCCTAAATTCGATAGAAAGTTACTATGGTGTCTTTCGGGGCTCCCCGAACCCTGGATTTTATCTTGTGTATCTGCGAAGCCGATGCAAGGATTTCCCAATCGATGCACGCTTCGAAAGTATGGACAATTCCAGATCAGGACCGGCCCAACTAGAAGAACGATCGGCTCTGCCCAGTGGGTGGGCGGAGTTACAAGGAAAGAGAATGTGTTCGAACCGTGGAGGCATTTTTGGAGTTAGACTACTGAAACACGTGTTTCAAAGGACAAAACTGTTCGGCGATTTTCCACGCTCTGCAGAAAGTAACCACAGTGGCTTTCGAGAGCACTCCTAACCCTCGGTCTCAGAATTTAAACCATTGAATGAGAGTATAGAAATTTGCAAATCAACGCATGCTTTGTATGCCCAGACGGTTCAGTATCCACCCAAGTTACGTAGAAATTTACAATGGTGGTTTCCTAGCACCTCCGAAAAGTAGATCTTGGCTTTCAAATTTACGAAGCCAAGCGTAGGAATTTCAAGGACATCGCACGTTTCTATGGGCCGACGATTCCATATCGCGATAGGGCCAATGGGAATAATGATTGGCCACCCAAACTCAGTATAAAGTTATACGGCGTGTTTTAGATAGATATGAAACCTCGATCTTCGCTTCCGTACCCGTGGATGCGAGTATAGGAATTCCTAATCAACGCGCATTTCGGAGGACAACCGACGGCTGGGCGGTTGTCCAAACTTGCTATAAAGTTACATTAGTGGGTTCCGGAGTACATCGAACGCACGATCTCATTTTTCGAACTGGCATATGCAAGTGTAGGAATTTCAAGACCAACACATGTTTCGGAGTCCCCAAGAGTTGAGTGGTTGCCGAATCTCACCATAGATTTAATATTGTGGCTTCCGGGGCGTTCCAAACCCTCGATCCGGTTTTCGAACTAGCAAAGCGGAGCTAATGAAATCCTGATAAATGCGTGCTTTAGAGACTCGAACGGATACGAAACTGCCTAAACTTGACACAAAGTTATTATGGTGGCTTTCAGGGCTCTCTGAACCGTCGATCTTATCTTTTGAATTTGCTAAGCCTAGTATAGGGATTTCCAGATCGATGCGCGTTTCGGGGGAGTATACGTTCCTAGATTGTGACCGGCCGAACTAGAAAAATGATCGGTTTCCCCCATGGGGTTAGTGAAGGGGCGGCTGGTCTGTACAAGGCCCGATAATGAACTCGAACTAAGGAGGATTTTTTGGTGCTAGGCTACTGAAACGCATGTTTCAAAAGATAGAACTTTTCTGCGATTTCCCACGCTTGGTAGAAAGTTAGCACAGTGGCTTTCGAGCGCACACCAAACCTTCGATCTTGGCTTTTAAACTATAGAATTCGAGTATAGGAATTTGCAGATCAACGCATGCTTCGTATTTCTAGACTGTATGGCGTCTACCCAAATTACTTAGAAATTTACTATGGCGGTTTCCTAGTAGCTCCGAAACGTAGATCTTGGGTTCGAAATTTGTGAAGTCGAGTATAGGAATTTAACGATCAACGTGCGTTCAGTTGGCTTGATGGTTCCGTATCGCGATAGGGCCAATGGGAACAACTATCGGCCACCCAAACTCGGTATAAAGTTATAAGGTGTGTTTTGGGGAGCTATGAATCCTCAATCTTCGCTTCCAAACCAGCAGATGCGAGTACATGAATTCTTGAACAACGCGCGTTTCGGAGGCCAACTAATGGTTAGGCGGCTGCCCAAACTCACTATAAATTTACAATGGTGGGTTCCGGGGTGCTTCGAACACACCATCTCATTTTTTGAACTGGCAAATGCGAGTATAGTAATTTCCCGATCAACGAACATTTCAAAGTCCCTGGCGGTTGAGCGGCCGCCCAATTTCACCAAAGAGTTATGATGGTGGCTTCCGGGGCGTTCCAAACCCTCAATCCAACTTCCGAGCTAGCGATGCCAAGCGCATGAATTCATGATAAATTCGTGCTTTGGAGACTCAGATGGATATGCAACTGCCTAAGCTTGACAGAAAGTTACAATGGGGGCTTGCGGGGCCCTCCAAACTCTCAATCTTATATTTTGAATTTGGAAAGCCAAGGGAGGAATTTTTAGATCGGTGCCCGTTTTGAAGGAGCAGTTGGTCCTTAATCGCGACTGCCCAAACTAGAAAAATGATCGGTTCCCCCCATGGGGTTGGTGGGTGGGGCTGGTGGTGTGTATAAAGCCCGAGAATGAATTCAAACTGAGGAAGTGTTTTTGGATTTTGGCAACTGAAACACGTGTTTCAAAGGATAGAACTGTTCGGCAATTTCCCGTGCTCTGCAGAATGTTACCACAGTGGATTTCGAGTGCACTCCAATCCCTTGATCTCGGCTTTTAAACTATCATACGCGAGTGAAGGAATTTGCAAATCAACGCAAGCTTCGTAGTCCCGGAGGGTATTGCGTCTACCCAAATTACGTAGAAATTTACTATGGTTGTTTCCTGGCAGCTCCGAAACATAGATCTCGGCTTCTGAATTAGCAAAGTAGAGCGTAGGAATTTCATGATCGAAGAGAGTTTCGTTGGCACGACGGTTCTGTATCATGATAGGGCCAATGGGAATAACGATCGGCCGCCCAAACTCGGTATAAAGTCACTATGTTGGGTTCTGGGGCGCTATGAACCCTCGAACTTTGCTTGCATACTTGCGGATCCGAGTATAGGAGTTCTCGAACAAAGCATGTTTCATAGGCGAACCAACGGTTGGGCGGCTGCCCAAACTTGCTATAAAGTTACTATGTTGGGTTCTGGGGAAATTCGAACCCCCAATCATGTCTTTCGAACTGGTGATTGTGAGTATAGGAATTTCTCGACCAGTACACATTTCGAAGTCCCCGATGGTTAAGCGGCTGCCCAATCTCGCCAAAGACTTACTATGGTGGCTTCTGAGGCGTTCGAAACCATCGATCCAGCTTCCGAACTAGCGAAGCCGAGCACATGAATTGCCGATAAATGCGCATTTTGGAGGTTCAGACAGATATACAACTGCCTAAACTTGACATAAAGTTACAATGGTGGCTTTTGAGGATATCCGAACACACGATCTTATCTCTTGAATTAGCGAAGCCGAGTGTCTGGATTTGTAGATCAATGCGCGTTTCGGAGGAATATACAGTCCTAGATCATGACCCGCCGAAGTAGAAAAATGATTGGTTCCACCCATGGGGTGGGTGGGTGGGGCGGGTGGTGTGTACATTGCTTGAGAAGTAATTCGAACTAAGGAGGGGTTTTTCGAGTTAGGTCGCTGAAACTCTTATTTCGAAGGACAGAACTGTTCGGTGATTTCCCATGCTCTGTAGAAAGTTACCATACTGACTTTTGAGCGCACATTAAACCCACGATCTTGGCTTTTAAACTAGCAAATGCTAGTATATGAATTTGCAGATCAACGCACGCTTCGTAGGCCAGGGCATTTTGACGTCTACCAATATTGCGTAGAAAGTTACTATTGTGGTTTCCTAGCAACTTCAAAACATAGATCTCAGCTTCAAAATTTATGAAGTTGAGCATAGGAATTTTACGAACGATGATCATTTCAGTGGCCCGACGGTTCCGTATTACGATAGCGCCAAAAGGAATAACGATCGACCGCCCGAACTCAGTATAAAGTTACTATGGTGGGTTTCATGGTGCTATGAACCCTCAATCTTCACTTTCATACTGGCAGATGTGTGTCTAGGAATTCCCGAACAATGCACATTTCGGAGGCCAACCTATGAATTCGCAGCTGCCCAAACTTGTTATAAAGTCATATGATGGGTTATGGGGTGCTTCGAACCCTCGAACCCATCTTTCAAACTGGCGAATGCAAATATATAAATTTCCTATCAACGCATGTTTCAGAGTCCCTACGGTGGGGCGGCTTCCCAATCTCGCTAGAGAGTTACTATAGTCGTTTCCGTGGTATTCCAAACACTTGATTCGGCTTTCGAACTGGCGAAGCCGAGGGCATGAATTCCCGATAAATGCACGTTTCGGAGGCTCGGACTGGGTAGAAAGCAGCCTAAACTCGACAAAAATTTACTATGGTGCCTTTCGGGGCTCTCCAAACCCTATGTCTTATCTTTTGAATTAGCAAAGACGAGTGCAGAGATTTCTCGATCGACATGTATTTCGGAGGAACGGACGGTCCCAAATCGCGACCGATCCAACTAGAAAAACAATCGGCTTCCACTAAGGGTTGGGTGGGTGGGGCGGGTGGTCTGAACATGGTCCGAGAATGAATTTGAACCGAGGATGGGTTTTTGGAGTTAGGTCACTGAAACGCTTGTATCGAAGGACAAAACTGTTCAGCGATTTCCCACGATCTGTAGAAAGTTACCACAGCAGATTTTGAAGGCACTCCGAACCCTTGATCTTGGCTTTCAAACTAGAGAATACTAGTATAAGAATTTGCAGATCAACGCACGCTTCGTAGGCCCGAACATTTTGGCACCTTCCCATATTATGCAGAAATTTACTATGGTTGTTTCCTAGTAGCGCCGAAACATAGATCTCGGCTTCTGAATTTGCGAAGACGAGCGTAAGAATCTCACGACCGATGCGCGTTTCGGTGGCTCGATGATTCCGTACCGTGATAGGGCCAATGGGAATAACGATCGACCGCCCAAACTCAGTATAAAGTTAGTAGGTGGGTACCGGGAACCCACAATCTTCCGGAACAACGCGTGTTTCAGAGGCCAACCGACAGTTGGGCGGCTGCCCAAACTCACTATAAAGTTAGAATAGTGGGTTATGGGCGCTTTGAACCCTCGATCCCGTCTTTCGAATTGGTGAATGCGAATATAGGAATTTCCCGATCAACGCTCGTTTTGGAGTCCCCGACGGTTGGATGGCTGCCCAATCTCGCCAGGGAGTAACTATTGTGGCTTCCAGGACATTCCCAATCCTCGATCTCGGGTTCCGAACTGGCAAACCCGAGTGCAAGAATTCCCGATAAATGCGCGTTTCGGAGGCTCGGATGGATAGAAAACTGCCTAAACTTGAAAGAAAGTTACTATGGTTGCTTTTGGTGCTTTCGAACCCTTGATCTTATCTTTTGAATTAGCTAAGCAGACTACAAGGATTTCCCGATGGATGCGCATTTCGGAGGAATAGACGTTCCTAGATCGCGACCGGCCCAACTAGAAAAACAATCGGCCCCCCTTATGGGGTAGGTGGGGCGTGTGGTGTTACAAGGCCTGAGAATGAATTTGAACTGGGAAGGTGTCTTTGGAGTTAGGCCAATGAAACACGTGTTTCGAAGGGTAGAAATGTTCAAGGATTTCCCATGCTCTGCAAAATGTTTCCACAATGGCTTTCTAGAGCACTCCGAAACCTCGTTCTCGACTTTCAAACCAGTGAATGTGAGTATAGGAATTTGCAGATCAACACATGCTTCCTAGGCCCGGACGGCTTCGTGTCTACCAAAATTATGTAGAAATTTATTATGGTGGTTTCCTAGCAGCTCCGAAACATAGAACTTGGCTTCTGAATTTGCGGATCCATGCATAGGAATTTCACGATTGATGCGCGCTTCTATGGTTCGACGATTCAGTATCGTGGTAGTGCCAATGGGATTAACGATCAGCCTCCCAAACTTGGTATAAAAATAATATGGTGGGTTCTGGGGCGCTATGAAACGTCAATCTTCGCTTCCATACTGGCTAATGTGAGTATAGGAATTCCCCAACAATGCACGTATCGGGGACCAACCAACGGATGGGAGGCTGCCCAATCTCACTATAATGTTACTATGTTGGTTCTGTGGCACTTCGAACCCTCGATCCCATCTTTTGTAACACCCCACGTCCATTAATGTCACTCACAATGGGAATGCATTAACTTCCATGGAGGTTATAAGTGAATATAGAACAGAAAAATTACAACAAGACAGATAATAAATAGTACTTGGAAATCTAAAACTTCATTTTATTGCAGTGGAAATTAAACATGTTTGTTACATCATAAAACCATAGATCATAACCAAGTACAATATCCATCTTCATAAAAACAAAATACATAATCCCATTACATAAATAGCCATTAAAAAGATAACAAGCTGGACTTTACTTCAACGGTCCAAGCTTTCCAAAGAGAGATGAAGCAATTCAATCAAACTCCACTAGAGCTGGGCCCAACC
Source organism: Allium sativum (assembly GCA_030737875.1). Taxonomy (NCBI): domain Eukaryota; kingdom Viridiplantae; phylum Streptophyta; class Magnoliopsida; order Asparagales; family Amaryllidaceae; genus Allium; species Allium sativum. The sequence goes on along the minus strand of CM060923.1, from coordinate 522,016,113 downwards.
TGAAGATTTGGCGGGGGAAAAAGGATAGAAATAGAGGGGGTCAGACATAAAGTCTGGCGAGTATGATAATTCTAACAATACTATTATCAAAATAACTAGACTAAGGCTTAAGCTGGAAGACAAGTAAATGTCTATGAACTCTTAGGAAGATAAAGATAGCATTTAAGATAACGTTAAAGATAACAGTAAAGGCACACCTAATTACTAACAAATGATTACTACACTGCACCGCACATTACTACACTGCACCTTACCAGTCACACTATTGTTTAATCCCACTTGCTTCACACAGAAACTTTATAAATAGCCTTACGTACCCCTAGCTGACTACATAGGTGTCGTCTACCCCTATCTCCACTAGGTGTACCCCACTACCCACTTTCGATCGGCTATATACTCGTAGATACCCATACTGGCCCCACAGTGGGGTGTTCACTCCCCTGAAGTGGCAACCCGATACAACTTGAGAATGCACGGCTTATACCTACACGATGCAACAACGTCTTACCTACCAGCTCGGGTCCACACACGCATACGAAACACGTTGGACTTGCGTTGCCACCGCTCCCCGTTTTGGCCTCTTACAGTCGAACCCCGCATGCGTGTCCCGTCCTCGACTTGGGTCGAGCTGACAAAGAAACGTTTGGGATACTGGTCGAAATGGGCCCCCACAAGCTACCCACCTAAGCTTGTCACTAGTATATCCCACTTAACCCTCTTAGTCGTGTTCATTTACATGTGTGTTTGGTTAAGTCTTACTAATCGTATTTCACATGCCACTAAGGGCACCCCCAAGATTCCTTATGCCACCCAAGGCACCTACTTAACCCCCATGTCCCACCTTGCATGTTTATCTAGTTAAGTATTTCTTAATTCATTCAGGCCATAACCTCATAAAGACCTCTCACATTCGACTGTCATTTATGGCAGCTGGATTTGTCGGGCGGTTCCGGGCAGTCATTTACAACCATTATGCTTTAGTTTAGGCCTAGGACCTCTCACATTGGGCAGACATTTGTGACCACTGGATTTGCCGGGCGGGTCCGGGCAGGTTTACGTCACAAACGAGTCCAACCTCGTGTCCTAAGCATTGATTAACACTTAAAATCTTTTACCCCAGTTTTAATAATTCCCTATTCAAATTATTAATTAAGTCAACTTTTAATGATGTCCATAATTGACTCAATTATGGCCATCCACTTATGGCATGCAAAATCATATCAATTGCACCCCAACTTTTTAATATTAAATCCTTAATATTACCCCTACCCCACGTTTATACGTTCGCTTATTCAATGCATAATATAGGCTAGACTTGTATAGTCTAACACCTAGCACAAAGATAAATTATCACAACATATAGACAATTAAAATAAATCTAATCGTAATAGGGGTGAAACTTGCATAAACTACACATGTTAAGGATCAAAAGGTGTCAACTTGTTAAATGTCTCAATTTATATGATATGATCATAGCCCAAATCTATACATAAACTTGCATATGGGGTTTTTAGGCAACATAATGATGGTGTGAACTAGCATAGGATATCACATATGTCATAGCATAATTCTAGATGTCATAATAGATGTCTTGGTATATGTTCATAACTTTTCTAATCAATCTAACTTGCATATGTGACTTGTCATATAGATCAACATAACCCAAACATGATGATTTAATTAATATGAACTAACTAGCATAGATGGTAACATCATGGCCTTTTTAACATGTATGATTCACCACAACTTAGCAAAGAAACATTCAACATACATAACATCATCATAGCATTATTTACAACATGTAAGATATCATCATCACATAACATTGGATTTACAATATACATGATAGCAAAAGGGGTTTACAACAACATATATGATAATTCACATCATCTACTCATAATCCATTCATAACTCAACCTAATTAAAATAATAATATTCTTGTTAAGATCATCATACTGACAATTTAGAGAAGAAAAGAGAGAGTTTTGCTTTGCTTTAGGGTTGAGAGAATTAGAGTTGAATTTGCTTTTCTTTTTTCTTAGTTGACGGCGGCTTCATTGATTTCCATGGCGATGGTATGACGGTAACTATTCTATTTTATTTAGGTTTAGGGTTAGCATTAGGATGTATTTATAGGTGTAGGAAGTTATTTAGGACCATTAGATTAACCCTGAACCATAAGAACCAATCAAATGCAAAATCTGCATTTGAGCGAATCGGCCCACGGGTTGACAGCCAAACACCCTGGATTAACCCCTAGTCGACCCAGCAAAGCTCGGGTCGACCTCAAAAATGGGCCGGTTCAGTTATTTCCCCTCCCAATTCGCTGTTTTGAACTTTTTCGCATATTTATTTATTTAATTTTTAATTTTTAAATATATATATATATATCAATATATATATATATATATATTTCTCTGCGCAAACCATTTCACTGAATTCTTTTCTAAAAATTAAGTATACTTTAATTTGTGAATTTTAATGTTATAAAATTACGGGGTGTTACATTCTCCCCTTCTTAAAGGATTTCGTCCCCGAAATCTCCAAGTCAAGAAGAATGTATATCCTACCATCTAATCGTCCATCTACTCAACCATCAAACACCATCATCCATTGTCCTTAAAAGACTTCTAATGCTTTAATGTTTATATGCACCGTGTGTGTATATGTCCATATCTAATGCAAAATTCGGCGGTCTACTGATTCAGTCGACCTCCTTAGTGCAATTCATGATAGTGCCATGCGTCCAATATGTATGCAAAAGATTCCTAATGATACATAATAATTCTATATGCGTGCACAACCATCCACCCGAATGCAGCAACTATATGATAATACAACCATTATACATCCATTTTACTAAATACATCCATATATATGCAATATGCGATATGAAGTGACTGAGCCGATCTGGTGCCTAATAGTGTGTGTATATGCATCCACGAGCAACCACTAGCAAACACTTGCATCCACTTTGCATCCACCATACATTACATGTCTCAAACACATGTTTTAACCATAGGATTATCCTAACTAAAGGTCGAAGATACTAGCGAGAGGATATACTAAAGATAAGATAAGCACAAGCTAAGCGAAAAAGGAGAAATTGAAGGACATACCCTCAAAAAGAAAAGGGTATTGTGAACGCATCTTCTCTTCTGTCTCCCAAGTAGCATTGCTCTCATCATCTCCCCATTGCACTTTGACTAGTCTGACCTCTCGATTCCTCAATCTCTTGATCTCCGACCCAAGAATGCGCGTAGGAGCTCGTCGAATTGTCGCATCACAATCTATCTCCACCTCTCTAAGAAAGCTCGGCTCTACCACTTCCGCGGTCTCGTGCAAGCACTATCTCAAATGGGACACATGGAATAAGTCATGTACACCACTAAGTCTCTCGGGCAACTCCACTCTATACGCCATCCGTCCAATCCCCTCCTTAATAGGAAACGGCCCTACAAACCTTGATGCTAATTTCCGAATGGACCCAAAGCGAATAACGTTTCGTAATGGAGACAGTTTGACAAAGACCATCTCCCCAACTTCAAACTCGAGATCTGTCCTCCTCTTATCCAGATAAGATTTCTACCTATCCTGTGCTGCTTTCATCCTCCTTCGAATCAAGTCGATCTTCTCTACAGACTCCCTAATCATATCGGGCCCAAATAAGATCTTATACGTAGATTCCCACCAACATGTAGGTGAACTACAAGGTCATCCATAAAGAGCTTCGAATGGTGCCATACCAATGCTGGACTGAAAGCTGTTATTATATGCGAACTCCACCAATGGAAGATGCTCTTCCCACGTACCCCCAAAGTCTAGGATACATAGCCTCAACAGATCCTCTAGAATGCGATTCACCCTCTCGGTCTAGCCGTCCGTCTGAGGATGATATGCGGTGCCCAAACATAACTGAGTCCCTGCCGCCTCTTATAAGCTTCTTCAAAATTCGCTAGTGAAAATAGGATTGCGGTAGCTCACTATGCTAGAAGGAACACCGTGCAAACGAACTATTTCTCGAAAGTATACGGAGGCTAACTATGGAGCAGTCCTCTTACTCTTTACGGGAATGAAATGGGCGCTTTTAGTAAGCCTATCTACTATAACCCAAATTCCCGTATTACCCTTCCTTGATCGCAGTAACCCATCCACAAAATCCATTGAGACACTTTCCCACTTCCATAGTGGAACCGCCAATGGGTGAAGCAACCCACCGGGTTTCTTTTGCTCTGCTTTTACTTGTTGGCACACCAAACATCTAGCGACATACTTGGCCACATCTTTCTTCATGCCGGCCCAAAAGTAAACTCTCTTCATGTCTTTGTACATCTTGTCCCCGCCGGGATGAATGGTCATCTTCAAATGATGTGCTTCGTCAAGAATAATCTTCCTTAGGTCATCGTCTTTTGGTACACAAAGTCTACCGTCCCTACGTAACCAACGCTTATTGTCTAGGGTATACCTACGGAGATGGCTTGATGACTCCCCTCCTTTGAGTTTTTCTACTAACTCAACCAACTACGGGTCGTCACGCTGTGCCTCGCCAATCTGTCCCAAAAGCATAGGTCTGACCTCCAAGGATGCTAGCAAACCGGGTACGAAGTCAACGGAAGGTCTAAGGTCAAACATCGAAATGAATTCTAAACTTTGCCGCTCAACAAGCAAACGACTTAAGGATAATCTGTTTCTACTTAAGGCGTCTGCCACCATGTTACCCTTGCCAGGGGTATAGGCTATTTCGAAGTCGTAGGATGCTAAGAACTCCATCCACCTTTGCTGCCTTAAGTTCAAGTTCTTTTGAGAGAATAGGTATTTTAAAGACTTGTGGTCAGTGAATAATTCGAATTTCTCGCCAAGAAGATAATGAGGCCAAGACTTAAGCGCGAAAACAATAGCGGCCAATTCTAGGTCATGTGTAGGATAATTTTTCTCATGCTCTCTCAACTGCCTTCCACCATAGGCTATTACCCTACCCTCTTGCATTAAGACTGCGCCTAGTCCTGTCCCACAAGCATCAGTATAAACGGTAAACTGCTTACTCCCGTCTGGCAATACTAAGACTGGGGATGAAGTCAAAGATCTCTTCAAACGTTGGAACACATCATCACAATCTACGTCCCATGTGAAAACTAGGTTCTTCTTCGTCAAGCGTGTCAATGGAGCTGATATCTTTGCGAAGTCTTTGATAAACTTCCTATAGTAGCCAGCCAACCCCAAGAAACTTCTCACTTTGGTAGCATTTTTGGGAACCTTCCAATCTTGGATGGCCACCACCTTCGCGGGATCCACGGCTATCCCTTTTTTGGAAACCACGTGCCCCAAGAACCGTAGTTCCTTCCTCCAGAAGCGACACATAGAAAATTTAGCCTTAAGGCTATGCGCTCGTAGGGTCTCCAACACTTCCCAAAGATGTAGGGCATGCTCTTCTTCATCCTTAGAAAAGATCAAGATGTCATCTACAAAGACTACCACGAATTTGTTAAGGTACTCCCTAAACACCCTACTCATCAAATCAACAAAATATGCTGGGGCGTTTGTCAAACCGAAGGACATCACTAGCCATTCATAGAAACCGTCCGGAGTCCTAAAGGCAGTCTTGTCTATGCTATCCTTAGCCACTCTCAACTGATGGAACCTAGTGGCTAAGTCCAACTGCAAAACACTGAGGCGCCAACCAAATGATCGAAGAGATCGTCAATCCTCGGCAGTTGGTGTCTGTTCTTCTTAGTAAGTTTATTAAGTTCTCTATAGTCCACACACAGTCTAAGGGACCCATCCGCCTTCGTGGCAAATACTGCTGGAGCACCCCACTCCGATATACTTCATCTTATGAACCCCTTCTCAAGCAACTCCTTCACATGCTTACCGAGTTCCCTCCTTTCACGTGGAGCCATGTGGCGTACTTGCAAAGATACTGGTTTCGCATTATCCACAAGATATATTCGAAAATCTATCTCCCGCTTTGGAGGCAAGCCCTTCACCTCCTCAAACACATCCGAATGTTCTCGGACCACTCTAACAGATCGTAGATTTTCCTCAGACGCGTCAAGCGATTCTAGATAACTTAGCATAACCAAATTTATGAGATTACAGAAGATTTCGAGAGTGTTGCCAAGGCGAGTCACGAGCCTAACTACTCTCCTTTCACAATCAAGAACGGCCCCAATTCTGGATAACCAATCCAATCCTAAAATTAGCCCATAGCCCGTGAAGCCCAACACATAAGCATCACATCTAAATTCAACGCTAAGAATCGAAATTTTCAAATCCAAACACATCATGGACAAATAAGCTGAGCCCCCTATTGAATTCGAAACAACTAAGGGATCATCTACTAAACTGGTGTTTAAGTGCAGTGATTCAACTAATGATGTAGAGATAAACGAATGTGATGCGCCCGAATCGAATAAGTTACGGACATGATGATCAAATAGAAAAACTATGCTTTCAACAGAAATGGTTCTACCTCATTCTTGCAGCGGTGGGACCGCGAGAGCCTGAACTTGTCCCCTAGCCTGCCCTGGTGCCATAAGAGCCTGCACCTATCCTCCCGAGGTAGCTCCTGCCCTCTGCCCCTTCTTTGGGCAGTCCTTCACTAAATGTCCCGCATCGCCACAATGAAAACAGCTTGTCTTCTTTTTCTTTCGGCAATCCTTGCTGAGATGGCATGGGGTTCCACATTTAAAGCACTTCTTCTTTCCCTTGCCATTATTGTCTTTTCCACCCTTCTTGTTTTTCTGTTGTGGTTTCTTCTGATCCCCCTTCTTCTCGGGTGCCTTATCAGCTTTAGCGCTTTTCTCCTCATGCATGAGCGCCATTTCTACTTACTTCTCAAAGGTGGCCCCCATCGGGATGTGGGTCATAGCCAACCCTTGCAATGGTTCATTCAAGCCATTCACGAACCTTAGAGCCTTCTTCTCCGGCGTGTTTACTAAGTCAAAGCCAAACCTTGCTAACTGATTAAATTTATTGACATATTCTTTCACTGATGAGCTTCCTTGCTTCAATGTCAAGAACCTTTCCATATATAGATTTTCTTCCGCCCTTGAGAGAACCTTCAATGTCAAGAGTCAACAGGACGCCCCCCATTAGTGACCTCCCACCAAAACGAGGCCTCTCCCTTCATCAACCAAGCTGCTAAATGAACTCTCCTCCCTTATTCTACTTCAAAGATTTCTAGCAATTCTTCCAACTCCTTAAGCCAATCTCTAGCTTCCACAAACGTTTCTGACCCTTGAAATGGTTTTCCACCCATATCCTTGAATTACTTGCACGTCTTTGCAAAAGTATCTACGCGAGGAGGAGGAGGAGGAACGGGTGCAACTGGTGGTGGAGGAACATTGGCTGGACCAGCAGCGGCCCCAGCCTTCAATAGCCTCCTATACCATCCTGGTATCGTTACACCGTCGGGTAGATTAAGATCTTCAGCCATGCTAAAACGAAAAAGGAAAGATTCAAAATGGAGAATTCGAAAGATAAAGATATGTGGCTATTAGGGATTATGTTTTTCTTAAAAACTATTCTCTTTAAATTTCTCATTAAAACATGTTTTTGAAAACACTTCTTCCAAAAATAACTATTTTTCTAAAGTATTTTTATCTGTTCTGGTAACCTTAAGCTCTGATACCACGTGTAACACCCCACGTCCATTAATGTCACTCACAAAGGGAATGCATTAACTTCGATGGAGGTTATAAGTGAATATAGAACAGAAAAATTACAATAAGACAGATAATAAATAGTACTTGGAAATCTAAAACTTCATTTTATTGTAGCGGAAATTAAACATGTTTGTTACATCATAAAACCATAGATCATAACCAAGTACAATATCCATCTTCATAAAAACAAACTACATAATCCCAATACATAAATAGCCATTAAAAAGATATCAAGCTGGGCTTTACTTCAACGGTCCAAGCTTTCCAAAGAGAGATGAAGCAATTCAATCAAACTCCACTAGAGCTGGGCCCAACCTGAGGACCTGGAGGGGGAAAAAGGATAGAAATAGAGGGGGTCAGACATAAAGTCTGGCGAGTATGATAATTCTAACAATACTATTATCAAAATAACTAGACTAAAGCATAAGCTGGAAGGCAAGTAAATGTATATGAACTCTTAGGAAGATAAAGATAGCATTTAAGATAACGTTAAAGATAACGGTAAATGCACATCTAATTACTAATGAATGATTGCTACATTGCACCGCACATTACTACACTACACCACACCAGTCACCCTATTGTTTGATCCCACTTGCTTCACACAGAAACTTTATAAATAGCCTTACGTACCCCTAGCTGACTACATAGGTGTCGTCTGCCCAAATCTCCACTAGGTGTACCCCACTACCCACTTTCGATTGGGTCCCTACTCATAGATACCCATGCTGGCCCCACAGTGGGGTGTATCACTCCCCTAAAGAGGCAACCTGATACAACTTGAGAATGCACGGCTTATACCTACACGATGCAACAACGTCTTACCTACCAGCCCGGGTCCACACACGCATAAGAAACCCGTTGGACTTGCGTTGCCACCGCTCCCCGTTTTGGCCTCTTACAGTCGAACCCGCATGCGTGTCTCGTCCTCGACTTGGGTCGAGTCCACAAAGATACGTTTGGGATACTGGTCGAAATGGCCCCCCACAAGCTACCCACCTAAGCTTGTCACTAGTATATCCCACTTAACCCTCTTAGTCATGTTCATTTACATGTGTGTTTGGTTAAATCTTACTAATCGTATTTCACATGCCACTAAGGGCACCCCCTAGATTCCTCATGCCACCCAAGGCACCTACTTAACCCCCATGTCCCACCTTACGTGTTTATCTGGTTAAGTATTTCTTAATTCATTCAGGCCATAACCACATAAAGACCTCTCACATTAGACTGGCATTTATGGCAGCTGGATTTGCCGGGCGGGTCCGGGCAGTCTTACACCATAAAAGAGTCTAACCTCATTTCTTTACAACCGTTATGCTTGAGTTTAGGCCTAGGACCTCTCATATTGGGCTGACATTTATGACCACTGGATTTGCCGGGCGGGTCCGGGCAGATTTACATCACAAACGAGTCCAACCTCGTGTCCAAAGCATTGATTAACACTTAAAATCTTTTACCCCATTTTTAATAATTCCCTATTCAAATTATTAATTAAGTCAACTTTTAATGATGTCCATAATTGACTCAATTATGGCCATCCACTTAGGGCATGAAAATCATATCAATTGCACCGCAACTTTTTAATATTAAATCCTTAATATTACCCCTACCCCACGTTTATACGTTCGCTTATTCAACGCATAATATAGGCTAGACTTGTATAGTCTAACACCTAGCACAAAGATAAATTATCACAACATATAGACAATTAAAATAAATCTAATCATAATAGGGGTGAAACTTGCATAAACTACACATGTTAAGGATCAAAAGGTGTCAACTTGTTAAATGTCTCAATTTATATGATATGATCATAGCCCAAATCTATACATAAACTTGCATATGGGGTTTTTAGGCAACATAATGATGGTGTGAACTAGCATAGGATATCACATATGTCATAGCATAATTCTAGATGTCATAATAGATGTCTTGGTGTATGTTCATAACTTTTCTAATCAATCTAACTTGCATATGTGACTTGTCATATAGATCAACATAACCCAAACATGATGATTTAATTAATATGAACTAATTAGCATAGATGGTAACATCATGCCCTTTTTAAAATGTATGATTCATCACAACTTAGCATAGAAACTTTCAACATACATCACATCATCATAGCATGATATACAACATGTAAGATATCGTCATCACATAAAATTGGATTTACAATATACATGATAGCAAAAGGGGTTTACAACAACATATATGATAATTCACATCATCTACTCATAATCCATTCATAACTCAACCTAATTAAAATGATAATAATCTTGTTAAGATCATCATACTCACAATTTAGAGAAGAAAAGAGAGAGTTTTGCTTTGCTTTAGGGTTGAGAGAATTAGAATTTAATTTGCTTTTCTTCTTTCTTAGTTGGCGGCGACTCCATTGATTTCCATGGCGATGGTATGACGGTAACTATTCTATTTTAATTAGGTTTAGGGTTAGCATTAGGATGTATTTATAGGTGTAGGAAGTTATTTAGGACCATTAGATTAACCCTGAACCATGAGAACCAATCAAATGCAAAATCTGCATTTGAGCGAATCGGCCCACGGGTTGACAGCCAAACACCCTGGATTAACTCCTAGTCGACCCAGTGTGGCTCGGGTCGACCTCAAAAATGGGCCAGTTCGGTTATTCCCCCTCCCAATTCGTTGTTTTGAACTTTTTCGCATATTTATTTATTTAATTTATATATATATATATATATCAATATATATATTTCTCTGCGCAACCCATTTCACTAAATTCTTTTCAAAAAATTAAGTATACTTTAATTTGTGAATTTTAATGTTATAAAATTATGGGGTGTTACATCTTTTGAACTGGTGAATGCGAGTATAGGAATTTCCCGATCCCAATCTCGCTATAAAGTACTTGACGGTTTGGCGGCCGCCCAATCTCGGCAGAGAGTTACTATGGTAGTTTCTGGGGCGTTCTAAACCCTCGATTCAGCTTCTGAACCTTTGAAGTCGAGCTCATGAATTCTGGATTAATGCGCATTCTGGAGGCTCGGACGGATAGCCAACTACCTAAACTCGATAGAAATTTACTATGGTAGCATTTAGGGAACTCCGAACCATCGATCTTATCTTTTGAATTAGAGAAGCGGAGATCAAGGATTTCCCAATCGACGCGCATTTCGGAGGAACGGATGGTCCCAGATCGCGACCGGTCGAACTAGAAAAACGATCGGCTTCCACCAAGGGGTGGGTGGGTAGGGTGGGTAATGTGTATAAGGACTGAGAGTTAATTTGAACTGATTTTGGAGTTAGGTCACAAAAATTCTTTTGAAGTACCAAACTGTTTGGCGATTTCCCACGCTCTGTAGAAAGTTACCACAATGTCTTTCGGCAGCACCTCGAACCCGCGATCTCGGCTTTCAAACCAGCGAATGCGAGTATAGGAATTTGCAAATCAACGCACGCTTCGCAAGCGTGGACGGTTTGGAGTCTACCTAAAGTACGTAGAAATTTATTATAGTGGCTTCCTAGCAGCTCCGAAACATAAAACACGGCTTCTGAATTTGCGAAGATGACCGTAGGAATTAAACGATTGAAGTGCATTTCAGTGGTCCGACGATTCTGTGTCGGGCTAATGGGAATAACGATCGGCCGCCCAAACTTGGTATAAAGTTACTATGGTGCGTTCTGGGGTGATATAAACCCTCGATATTTGCTTCCGTTCCAGCAGATGCACATATAGGAATTCTCAAATAACGTGCGTTTCGGAGGCCAACCGATGGCTGGGCGGCTGCACAAACTCGCCATAATATTACTATGGTGGGTTTTGGGGTGCTTTGAACCCTCGATCCCGTTTTTCGAACTAGCGAATGCGAATATAGGAATTTCCCAATCAACGCGAGTTATGGAATCCCCAAGGTTGAGAGGCTGCCCAATCTCGCCAACGGGTTACTATGGTGGCTTCCGGGGCATTCCAAACCCTCGATCCGACTTCCGAACTAGCGAAGCCGAGAGCATGAATTCCTGATAAATGCGCGTTTTGGAGGCTCGGACAGATATACAACTTCCTAAACTTAACAGAAAGTTAATGTGTTGGCTTTCAGGTCTCCCTGAACCCTCGATCTTATCTTTTGAGTTGGCAAAGCCGAGTGTAGGGATTTCCAGATCAATGCGCGTTTCGAAAGAACAAAAGGTCCTAGATCGCGACTGGCCGTACTACAAAAATGATTGGTTCCCCCATGGGTGGGTGGTTGGGGCAGGTGTTGTGTACATTGCGCGAGAATGAATTCAAAATAAGGAGGTATTTTTGGTGTTAGGTTACTGAAACGCTCGTTTTGAAGGAGAGAATTGTTCAGTGATTTTCCACGCTCAGTAGAAAGTTACCACAATGGCTTTTGACGGCACTCCAAATCCCCGATCTCGTCTTTCAAACTAGCGAATGCTAATATAGGAATTTGCAGATCAACGCATGCTTCATAGGCCCAGACAGTTTGGCATCTCCCAAATTACGTAGAAATTTACCATGGTGGTTTCCTATCAGCTCCGAAACATAGATCTTTGCTTCCGAATTTGCAAAGTCGTGCATAGGAATTACACAATCGATGCACATTTCAGTTTCCCGACGGTTCCATATCACGATAAGGCCAGTAGGTATACAAATTGACAACCCAAACTCGATGTAAAGTTACTATAGTGGTTTTCGGGGCGCTATGAACCCTCGATCTTCGCTTCTGTACAGACGAATGTGTGTATAGGAATTCCCGGACAATTAACCTTTCAAAGGCCAACCGACGGCTGGGCGGATGCCTAAATTCATAATAAAGTTACTATGGTTGGTTATGAGGCAATTCGAACCCTCGATCCGACCTTTCGAACAGGAGAATGCAAGTATAGGAATTTCCCGATCAATCCGCGTTTCGGAGTCCCTGATGGTTTGATGGCTGCCCAATCTCGCCAAGGAGTTACTATGGTGTCCTCTGAGGCGTTCCAAACCCTCGATCTCCATTTTCGAACTGTCGAAGCCGAGCGCATGAATTCCCTAAAAATGCGCATTTCAGAGGCTCGGAGGGATAGACAACTACCTTAGTTCGACAGAGTGTTACTATGGTGGCTTTCAGGGCTCTTTGAACCCTTGATCTTATCCTTTGAATTGGCGAAGCCTTGTGAACTGATTTCTCGATCAAAACACGGGTTTCGGAGGAACAGACGGTCCAAGATCGCGACCGACCCAACTAGAAAAACGATCGGCTCCCCTCATAGGGTTGGAAGGTGGGGCGTGTTGTGTGTATCTTTTGAATTGGCGAAGCTGAGTGTAGGTGTGGGGCGGTGGGACAGGTGGTTTGTACGAGGATCGAGAATGAACTCAAACTGGGGAGGGATTTTTGGAGTTAGGTCCCTGAAGCGCTTGTTTTGCAGTAAATAAATGCTTAGCCATTTCCCACATATTGCAGAAAGTTATCAACATGGCTTTCGAGAGCATTACGAACCCTTAATCTCAGCTTTCAAACTAGCGAATGTGAGTATGGGAATTTGCAGATCAACACACTCTTCGTAGGCCCCGTTGATTTGGCGTCTACCCAAATTATGTAGAAATTTACTATGGGGGTTTCCTAGCAGATCCGAAACATAGATCTTGGCTTCCGAATTTGCGAAGCCGAGCATAGGAATATCACGATCGATGTATTTTTTAGTGACCCGACGATTCCGCATCGCGACCGACCCAATGGGAATATCGATCGACCGCCCAAACTCAGTTAAAAGTTACTATGGTTTGTTCCGGGGAGCTATGAACACACGATCTTTGCTTGCATATCGGAGGGTGCGAGTATTGGAATTCCGCAACAACGCACATTTCAGATGCCAACCCACGGTTGGGCAGCTTCTAAAATTGGCTAATGTTACTATGGTGGGTTATGGTGTTCTTCAACCCTCGTTCTCGTGTTTCGAACTGGCGAATGCGAGTATAGAAATTTCCTGCTCAACGGGTGTTTCGGTGTCCCCAACGGTTGGGCGACTGCCCAATCACGCCAGAGAATTACTATGGTGGCTTCCGGGTCATTAAAAAACCTCGATCCGGCATCCGAACTAGCAAAGCCAAGCCCAACGATTACAGATAAATTCGCGTTTTGGAGGATCAGACGGATTGAAAACTGCATAATCTCGACAGAATGTTACTATGGTGGCTTTCAAGGCTCTCTAAACCCTCGATCTTATCTTTTGAATTAGAGAAGCCGAGTATAGGGATTTCCCGATCGACGCAATTTTCGAAGGAACAGACAGTCCCATATAACGATCGACCTAACTAGAAAAACAATCGGCTCCCACCAAAGGGGGGTTGGTGGGGAGGGTGGTGTGTACATGGTCCGAGAATGAATACACACTAAGGAGGGGTTTTTGGAGTTAGGTCACTAAAACGCTTGTGTCAAAGGACATAACTGTTCGACGATTTCCCAGGCTCTGTTGAAAGTTACCGCCGTGGCTTTCAAGAGCAATTCGAACCCTTGATCTTTAAGCTAGCAAATACTGGTATAAGAATTTATAGATCAATGCACGCCCCGTAGGCCGGGACAGTTTGGCGTCTGCCCATATTACTTAGAAATTTACTATGGTGGTTTCCTAGCAGCTCCGAAACATTCATCTCGGCTTTCGAATATGCTAAGTCGAGCGTAGGGATTTCACGATCGATGCGTGATTCAATGGCTCGACGGTTCCGTATCGCGTTAGGGCCAATGGGAATAGCGATCGGCTGCCCAATCTCGGTATAAAGTTACTATGGTAGGTTCCGGGGCGTTATGAACCCTCGATCTTCGCTTTCATGTCGGCAGATGTGAATATAGGAATTCCCAAACAACACGCGTTTCGGAGGCCTATCGACGGCTGGGAGGCCGCCCTAACTCGCTATATAGTTCCTATAGTGCGTTCTGGGTTTCTTTGAACCCCCGATCCCGTCTTTCGAACTGGTGAAGTCGAGTGTAGGAATTTCCCGATCAATGCGCGTTTCGGCGTCCCTGTTGGTTGGGCGGCTGCCCAATCTCGCCAGAGAGTTACCATGGTGGCATCCTGGGAATTCCAAACCCTCGACTCGGCTTTGGAACTGGCGAAGCCGAGCGCATGAATTTCTGATAAATTCACGTTTCAGAGGCTCGGACGGATAGACAACTGCCTAAATTCAACAGAGAGTTACATTGGTGGATTTCGGTGCTCTTTGAATTGTCGATCCAATCTTTTGAATAAGCGAAGCTGAGTGCAGGGATTTCCCGATCGACGCGCATTTCGGGGGAACGGATGGTCCCAGATCGCGACCGACCCAACTATAAAAATGATCGTCTCCCCATATGAGGTAGGTGGGTGGGGTAGGTGGTGCTATGAGGCCCAAGAATGAATTTGAAATGAGGAGGTATATTCGATGTTAGGCCACTAAAACACGTGTTTCGGAGGACATAACTGTTCGGCGATTTCCTATGCTCTGTAGAATGTTACCAAAGTGGCTTTCGAGAGCATTCCATACCCTTTATCTTAGCTTTCAAACTAGCGAATGCAACTATAGTAATTTGCAGATCAACGCATGCTTTGTAGGCCCGGGCTGTTTGGCATCTACCGAAATTACGTAGAAATTTACTATGGTAGTTTCCTAGCAGCTCCGAAACAAAGATCTCGTCTTCCGAATTTGCGACGCCTAGTATCGGAATTTCACGATCAACGCGCGTTTCATTGGCCCGACAATTCCTTTCGCGATAGGGCCGATGGGAATAAAGATTGCCTGCCCAAACTCCGTATAAAGTTACTATGGTGGGTTCCGGGGTGCTATGAACCCTCGACCTTCAGTTTCATACTAGTGGATGCTAGTATTGAAATACCCGACCCATGCGTGTTTCAGAGGCCAACCGACAGCAGGGAGGCTACCCAAACTCGCTATAAACTTACTATGGTGGGTTCTGGGGCGCTTCGTACCCTCGATCACGGCTTTCGAACTAGCGAAGCCGATCGTAGTAATTTCCCGATCTATGTGTGTTTCAGAGTCCCTGGTGGTTGGGCGGCTACCTAATCTCGCCAAAGAGTTACTATGGTGGCTTCTGGGGCGTTCCAAACCATCGATCTGGCTTCTGAACTGGCGAAGCCGAGTGCATGAATTCCTGATAAATGCACCTTTCGGAGGCTCGAACGGATAGACAACTGCCTAAATTCGACAGAAAGTTACTATGGTGGCTTTTGGTGCTCTTCGAATCCTCGATCCGATCTTTTGAATCAACGAAGCCAAGTGCAGAGATTTCCCGATTAACGTGCGTTGTGGATGAAAGGACGGTCCCAGATCACGACCGACCCAACTATAAAAACGATCGGCTCCTCGTATGAGGTGCGTGGGTGGGGCGGGTGGTGTTACAAGGCCCGAGAATGAATTCGAACCGAGGAGGTGTTTTAGGAGTTAGGCCAGTAAAACACGTGTTTCGAAGGACATAACTATTCGGTGATTTCCTACGCTTTGTAGAATGTTTCCAAAGTGGTTTTCAAGAGCACTCCGAACCCAAGATCTCGGCTTTCAAACTTGCGAATGCAAGTATAGGAAATTGCAGATCAACGCACGCTTCGTAGGCCCGAACGGTTTGTTGTCTACCCGAATTACATTGAAATTTACGATGGTGGTTTCCTAGAAGCTCCGAAACATAGATCTCGGCTCTGAATTCGCGAAGCTGAGCATGGGAATTTCAAGATCGATGCGCATTTCGATAGCCTAAAGATTCCTATCGTGATAGGGCCAATGGTAATAATGAACGGCTGCCCAAACTCGGTACAAAGTTACTATGGTGGGTTCCTGGGTGCTATGAACCCTTGATCTTCACTTTCGTACTGGCGAATGAGAGTATAGGAATTCCTGAGCAATGCGCGTTTCGGAGGCCAACCTACAACTAGCCGGCTGCCTAAACGCGCTATAAAGTTACTGTGGTGGGTTATGGGACGCTGCGAAACCTCGACCCCATTTTTCGAACTAGCGAAAGTGAATTTCTCGATCAATGCGCTTTTCGGAGTTCCCAACAGTTAGACGACTGCCCAATCTTACCAAGGAGTTACTATGGTGGCTTCTGGGGCTTACAAACCCTCGATCTTGGGTTCTGAACTAGCGAAGCCGAGTGCATGAATTCCCGATAAATGCGCATTTCGGAGGCTCGGATGGATAGACAACAACTTGAACTCGACAGAAAGTTACTATGGTGGCTTTCGGGCTTTCTGAACCCTCAATCTTTGTAACACCCCATGCCCATTAATGTCACTCACAAAGGGAATGCATTAACTTCTATGGAGCGTTTTATGTGAGTATAGAACATAAACTTAACAACAAGACAGATATAAACAGTACTTGAAAAATTAAAAACTTTATTTCATTGCAGCGGAAAATACATATGTCTGATTACATCATCAAAACCAGAGCAAAGTACATAATATCCATCTTGACTAAATCAAAGTACATAAATTGAAAGACATAATCACCAATATAAAATAGACAAAAATAAAAGAGAGGTTGAACTTTACTTCAGTGATCCAAGCAATCTTCTAAACGCAAGAAGCACAATTGTCCAAAATCAAGCTCCACTGGTGCTAGTTCCAACCTGAGCACCTTTGGAGGGAGGGGGGGGGGGAGGAAGAAAAGAGGAGGAAACAAAGGGGGGTCAGGCATAAAGTCTGGCGAGTGCGATAAATTTAACAATATAATTACCAAAGTAACTAGGCTACGACATAAGTTGGAAAATCAGGAAATGACCATGAACCATTGAGTATGGCAGATTAAACAAGGAAATAGGATGAACAACGATATCGTTAAAGCGCACCTAACCCACTGTAAGATAATTACTAAACTACACCAACACTGTGAGATAATTGTTATACTTCACCACGACTAGTATACTACACCACCACTAATCACCCTAAGGTTGATCCCGCCTGCAGAACTTAATAATGATATTGGTAGTTTCGCGCACCCCTAGCTGCCTTCATAGGTGCCGACTGCCCCTATCTCCACTAGGTGTACCCAATACCCCCAAGCGATCGGCTTCCTAACTCGTAGATACCCATGCTGGCCCCACAGTGGGGTGTATCACTCACCAAAGTGGCAACCCGATACCCCAAATAATGCACGACTTATACCTACACGACGCAACAACGTCTTACCTAGCAGCCCGAGTCCACACATGCATATGAACCCATTGGACTTGCGTTGCCACCACTAACCCGGTTTGGCCTCTTATAGTCAAGCCCAGTATGCGTGTCCCGACCTCGACTTGGGTCGAGCCCACAAAAATACGTATGGGTTACTGGTTGAAACGGGCCCCAATTACTTGACACAAGCTATCCGCCTAAGCTTGATCGCCTCTAGTACATCTCGCTTAACTCGCTTCCTATTCATGTTCACTTGCATGTTTCAATTTTGGTTAACTTTTTCTAATCATGTTTCAAATGCCACCCAAGGTACCCACTAGATTCCAATTGCCACCCAAGGCACCCACTTAACCCCTTCATGTCCCACTACATGTTTATCTGGTTAAGTGTTTCTTAATTCATTAAGAACGTAACCTCATAAAGACCTCTCACATTAGACTAGCATTTGTGGCAGCTGGATTTGCCAGGCGGGTCCGGGCAGTCTTACACCACAAACGAGCCTAACCTTGTGTCTTTACAATTGTTACATATTTAATTTAAGCCTAAGACCTCTCACATTAGACTGACATTTGTGGTAGCTGGATTTGTCGGGAGGGTCCGGACAATCTTACACCACAAAAGAGCCTAACCTCATGTCTTAGACGATTAATTACTCCTAATTAATCATTCCTCAATTCGAATTACTTTCCCTATTCAAATTATCAATCAATTCCAAATTTAACGATGTCCATAATTGACTCAATTATGTCCATCCATTTATGGTATGTAAAGTCGTACCAATTTTCATCACAAATTTATTTTATGTCTTTTATGGCGTTTATGCCAATTAAATCTTTTAATATTATCTCTTTTACCCCATGTTGTACGTTCATTCATTTAACGTAAAATATACGTTAGAATCGAATAGTCGAACTCATGGAATAAAGAGAAAACATCACAACATACATATAATTAAAACTAGATCTAAACATAGGGGTGAACTTACATGTGTGAATGATATTCTACATCTAAAACTTGCATAGGCCAAAGTTACAACTGGCATAAAACTACATATGTCATAGACCCATATCTAAAGGTGTGAACTTGTTGGGATAATGGTCACAACTTGCATAAATCATGTGTGTCATAGATCTACATCTAAAGGTGTAATCTTGCATAGGCAGTAACCACAAACTTGCATAACATGATTTATATTCAAACACATGTATTCATATAAACTTGCATATGTGATTTATGCAACATAACAATAGTATAAACGTACATCTAAGCATGTAAACCAGCATGAAGAATTTGGCATATAACTCACACCTATCATAGCCTTACTTTAGATCTGAAATAGGTGTCATGAAGCATATAAGGTTATACATATAAATTTCCCCAACTTGCATATGATTCAGGTCTTAATAAAAATCTAAACTTTCATACATACTTATGATTTATCATATGAGTCAACATACCCAAACTAGCATATGAACAACATGTTGATTCGATTATACATAAGCCAATCATAAAATTACAACGTAGATGATCACAACTTTACAAGATAGCATCATAGAATTTACAACATGAACATCACAATTTTACTACATAAATAATAACATGCGGTCAGTAATTCACATCATACCCAAATAGTCCACATCATAACTCAATCCAATTAATTTGTAAATTATTTTATTAAAATTATCGAACTCACAATTCAGAGAAGGTCTTGAATTCTGAGTTCTGAAGTTGTAATAGCTTTCCCTTGAAGAAGATTCGTTATTACAGTTGAAAAGGATTGATTTAGACAAGCTTTCTTCCTCTCTAATTGGTGGCGGCTATGCTGAGTTGCCGGGTGACGGCATGGAGGCCATGAATCTAATTTTGTTTTGATTTTAGGGTTTGAGTCTAGGGGTGTTTTTATAGATTTTAGGATTAATTTAGGCCATCCGATCAACCTAGAAGCAACCTGAACCATCCAAACAAGATAGGGTGACACCTCAGCCCTAATGACTCCGCACAGTGTATTAAATGTTCATTTTTTTTCTATAATTTACATATTTCTTATTTATGACAAATTCCAGATGTAAATTATTCCCATTTTAATTATGCCATAACTATATTTTTAATTATGCTCACAATTAATTGTATACTAAATATACCATTTCATGAACCAATCTATGCCATGTAATTTTCATGTTTATCCTTCATATTTATATGTAAATTATAAATCTATTATTGTTAATTACATATTCTCCCTTTTACCGTATACATTGATTGCCCATATACAAATATTCATTTATACATGTATAAATCTTTCTTACCTTTAATTTACCATAAAGCCAATCAAAGAAGGCCACACAAAAAAACAATCATTGACAACCAAAAATGCGCCACATACGCCAAATGATGCGTACACGTCATATATATATATGTATATATATATATGTATATATATATTTTTTTTCTTTTTCTTTTTATATATCTTCCCAATTACCCATTTTCACACTAAACCACTTTATGAACTGTGTTCACACTAAGCCATTTTAAGTCATTCCCCTAAAACAAAAATATGGCGCTGGCGGGGATCGAACTCTGTACCCCTTGTATGCAAGTCACGTGTTCCAACCAAACGAGCTACTAAGACTTTTGCTTACAAACCTTAAAACAATGCTAAACATTAATTCTTTTCTCATTCTTTTTTTTCATGTTTTGCTGCAATATTTAATTTAAAGATATCTTTTTCATACAGAATCTAATTAAGCGGACTCGGACTCTATCTCAACCAGATTTCCGAGACGAACACAATGGCGCAACCCGTTTCCCTTAATTCTCACATCTGAGATTAATTATTCTTTAATTTAGTAGATTCGATTATTCAAAAATTCAGGATGTTACATTCTCCCCTACTTAAAGGATTTCGTCCTCGAAATCTCTAAGTCAAGAAGAACGTATCCTGCCATCCAAACAACCATCTACTCAAACATCAAACACAGGCATCCATTGTCCTTAAAATTTTCTAATGTTGTATGAACATATGCAAGAAGTACGTGTATATGTTCCTTATCTAATGCAAAATCAGGAGGTCTACTAATTCAGCTGACCTCCTTAATGCAAACCATGATAGTGCCATGCGTCCATCATGTATGCGAAAGAATCCTATCGATACATATTATCTCCACATACGTGCAAAACCATTCACCAAAATGCAACATCCATATTATAGTACAACCATTATACATCCATTACTTAAGTATGTACACACATTTATATGCAATATGCAATATGAAGTGACTGAGCCGATCTAGTGCCTAAAGTGTGTGTATATGCATCCACGAGCAACCACTAGAAAACACTTGCATCCACATGCATCCATCATACATAACATGTCTCAAACACATGTTTCAACCATAGGACTATCCTACATAAAGGTCAAAGATACTAGTGGGAGGACATACTAAAGATAAGATAAGTATAAGGTAATCGATAAAAAAGGAACTAAAAGACATACCCTCGAAAAGAAAAGGGTATAATGAACGCATCTTCTCTTCCGTCTCCCAAGTAGCGTTGCTCTCATCATCTACCCATTGCACTTTGATTAGCTTGACCTTCGACCAACAAGAAACTTCATCCTTCATCAACCAAGCAGCTAGTCGAACCTTCCTCCCCTCATCTATCTCAAAGATACCGACAAGTCCTCCACTTTCTTGAGCGAACTTCTAGCCCTGACAAACGTCTAAGTCCCATGAAGCGGTTTTCCACCCATCGTACGGAAGTCCTCATATATCTTAGGAAAAAGCATCTATATACGGAGGGAGAGATTCAAAAGGTAAAGAGGAAGAGATTCAAAGTGGAGAATTGAAGGAAAGATATATGGCTCTTGGGGATTATGTTTTTAAAATAAACCTTTCTCTTGAAAATACTCTCCTTAAAACATATTTTTGAAAGTATTTCTTTATAAACTGCTTTTGAAAAATTGTTTTTCAAAATCTCATATCTGTTCTGGTAACCTTCAGCTCTGATACCACGTGTAACACCCCACGTCCATTAATGTCACTCGCAAAGGGAATGCATTAACTTCTATGAAGCGTTTTAAGTGAGTACAGAACAAAAATTTAACAACAAGACAGATATAAACAGTACTTGAAAAATTA
This sequence comes from Allium sativum, assembly GCA_030737875.1. Taxonomy (NCBI): domain Eukaryota; kingdom Viridiplantae; phylum Streptophyta; class Magnoliopsida; order Asparagales; family Amaryllidaceae; genus Allium; species Allium sativum. The sequence goes on along the minus strand of CM060923.1, from coordinate 521,994,188 downwards.
GAAACATTATTTCATTGCAGCGGAAAATACATATGTTAGATTACATCATCAAAACCAGAGCCAAGTACGTAATATCCACCTTGACTAAATCAAAGTACATAAATTGAAAGACATAATCCCCAATACAAAATAGCCATAAATAAAAGAGCGGATGACCTTTACTTCAGCGATCCAAGCAATCTTCTAAAAGCAAGAAGCAAAGTTGTCCAAAATCAAGCTCCACTGGTGCTAGTTCCAAACTGAGCAACTTAGGGGGAGGGGAGGGAAGGAAGAAAAGAGGAGGAAACAAAGGGGGGTCAGACATAAATTCTGGCGAGTGCGATAACTTTAACAATATAATTACCAAAGAAATTAGGCTAAGGCATAAGTTGGAAAATCAGGAAATGACCATGAACCATTGAGTATGGCAGAGTAAACAAGGAAACAAGATGAACAACGAAATCGTTAAAGCGCACCTAACCCACTATAAGATAATTACTTAACTACACCAACACTATGCGATAATTGCTATAATGCACCACCACTAGTATACTACACCACCACTAGTCACCTTAAGGTTGATCCTGCCTAAAGAACTTAATAATGATATAGGTAGTTTCATGCACCCCTAGCTTCCTTCATAGGTGCTGCCTGCCCTTATCTCCACTAGGTGTACCGACTACTCCCAAGCGATCTGCTCCTTAACTCATAGATACCCGTGCTGGCCACACAGTGGGGTGTATCACTCCCCAAAGTGGCAACCCGATACCACAAATAATGCACGGCTTATACCTACACGATGCAACAACGTCTTACCTACCAGCCCGGGTCCACATACGCATATGAACCCGTAGGACTTGCGTTGTCACCGCTAATCCTGTTTGGCCTCTTACAGTCAAGCCCAATATGCGTGTCCCGTTCTCGACTTGGTTGAGCCCACAAAGATACATATGGGTTACTGGTTGAAACGGGATCCCATTACTTGACACAAGCTATCCACCTAAGCTTGATCCCCTCTAGTACATCCCACTTAACCCACTTCTTATTCATTTTCACTTACATGTTTCAATTTTGGTTAACTATTTATAATCGTATTTCAAATGCCACCCAAGGCACCCACTAGATTCCACAAGCCTCCAAAGGCACCCACTTAACCCCCTTATGCCCCACTACATGTTTATCTGGTTTAGTGTTTCTTAATTCATTAAGACAGTAACTTCATAAAGACCTCTCACATTAGACTGGCATTTGTGGCCGCTGGATTTGCCAGGCGGGTCCGGGCAGTCTTACACCACAAACGAGCCTAACCTCGTGTCTTTTCAATTGTTACGTATTTAATTTATGCCTAATACCTCTCACATTTGACTGTCATTTGTGGCAGCTGGATTTGCCGGGCAGGTCCAGGCAGTCTTACATCACAAAATAGCCTAACCTCGTGTCTTAGACGATTAATTACTCCTAACTAATCATTCCTTAATTTGAATTACTTTCCCTTTTCAATTTATCAATCAATGCCAAATTTAACGATGTCCATAATTGACTCAATTATGTCCATCCATTTATGGTATGTAAAGTCATACCAATTTTCATCACAAAATTATTTTATGTCTTTTAAGGCGTTTATGCCAATTAAATCTTTCAATATTATCCCCTTTACCCCATGTCGTACGTTCGTTCGTTTAACGTAAAATATACATTAGACTCGAATAGTCTAATTCATGGAATAAAGAGAAAACATCACAACATACATATAATTAAAACTAGATCTAAACATAGGGGTGAACTTGCATATGTGAATGATGTTCTACATCTAAAACTTGCATAGGCCAAAGTTACTACTGGCATAAAACTACATATGTCATAGACCCAAATCTAAAGGTGTGAACTTGTTGGGATAATGGAAACAAACTTGCATAAATCATGTATGTTATAGATCTACATCTAAAGGTGTAATCTTGCATAGGCAGCAAGCACAAACTTGCATAACATGATTTATACTCAAACACATGTATTTATATAAACTTGCATATGTGACTTGTGCAACATAACAATAGTATAAACGTACATCTAAACATGTAAACCAGCACGTAAAATTTGGCATATAACTCACACCTATCATAGCCTTACTTTAGATCTGAAATAGGTGTCATGAAGCATATAAGGTTATACATATAAATTTCCCCAACTTGCATATGATTCATGTCTTAATTAAAATCTAAACTTGCATACATACTTATGATTTATCATATGAATCAACATAGCCAAACTGGATATGAACAACATGGTGATTCGATTATACATAAGCCAATCATAAAATTACAACATAGATGATCACAACTTTACAAGATAGCATCATATAATTTACAACATAAACATCACAATTTTACTACATGAACAATAACATGCCGTCAATAATTCACATCATATCCAAATAGTCCACATCATAACTCAATCCAATTAATATGCTAACTATTTTATTAATTATCGAACTCATAATTCAAAGAAGGTCTTGAATTCTGAATTCTGAGTCCTGAAGTTGTTATTGTTTTCCCTCGAAAAAGATTCATTGTTAAAGTTAAAAAGGATTGATTTAGACTAGTTTTCTTCCCCTCTAATCGGTGGCGTCTATGCTGAGTTGCTAGTGACGGCATGGAGGCCATGAATCTAATTTTGTTCTAATTTTAGGGTTTGAGTCTAGGGGTATTTTTATAGAGTTTAGGATTTATTTAGGCCATCCGATCAACCTAGATGTAACCTGAACCATCCAAACAAGATAGGGTGACACCTCAGCCCTAATGACTCAGCACAGTGTATTAAATGTTCATTTTTTTTCTAGAATTTACATATTTCTTATTTATGACAAATTCCATATGTAAATTATTCCCATTTTAATTATGCCATAACTATATTTTTAATTATACTCACAATTAATGGTATACTAAATATACCATTTCATGAACCAATCTATGCCATGTAATTTTCATGTTTATCCTTCATATTTATATGTACATTATAAATCTATTATTGTTAATTACATGTTCTCCCTTTTACCGTATACATTGATTACCCATATACAAATATCCATTTATACATGCATAAATCTTTCTTACCTTTAATTTATCATAAAAGCCAATAAAAGAAGGCCACAAAAAAAAAACAATCATTGACAACCAAAAATGCGCCATGTACGCCATATGATGCGTACACGTCATATATATATATATATATATATATATATATATATATATATATATATATATATATATTTCTTCGTTTTCTTTTTCTTTTTATCTATCTTCCCAATTACCCATTTTCACACTAAACCACTTTTTGAACTGTGTTCACACTAAGTCATTTTAAGCCATTCCCCTAAAACAAAAATATGGCGTTGGCGGGGATCGAACTTTGTACCCCTTGTATGCAAGTCACGTGTTCCAACCAAATGAGCTACTAAGTCTTTTGCTTACAAACCTTAGAAAAATGCTAAACATTTATTCTTTTCTCATTCTTTTTTTTCTTCATGTTTTGCTGCAAGATTTAATTTAAAGATATCATTTTCGTACGGAATCCAATTTACGCGAACTCAGACTCTATCTCAACCAGAATTCCGAGATGAACACAATGGCGCAACCCGTTTCCCTTTATTCTCACAACTGAGATTAGTTATTATTTAATTTAGTAGATTCGATTAGTCAAAAATTCAGGGTGTTACATTCCCCCTACTTAAAGGATTTCGTCCTCGAAATCTCTAAGTCAAGAAGAACGTATCCAACCATCCAAACAACCATCTACTCAACCATCAAACACAGGCGTCCATTGTCCGTAAAATTTTCTAATGCTGTATGAACATATGCAAGAAGTGTGTGCATATGTTCCTTATCTAATGCAAAATCAGGCGTTCTATTGATTCAGTTGACCTCCTTAATGCAAACCATGATAGTGCCATGCGTTCATTATGTATGCAAAAGAATCCAATTGATACATATTATCTCTACATGCGTGCATAACCATTCACCAAAATGCAACATCCATATGATAGTATAACCATTATACATCCATTTCTTAAATATGTACACACATTTATATGCAATATGAAGTGACTGAGCCGATCTAGTGCCTAAAGTGTGTGCATATGCTTCCACGAGCAACCACTAGCAAATACTTGCATCCACCTGCATCCATCATACAAAACATGTCTCAAATACATGTTTCTACCATAGGACTATCCTACTTAAAGGTCAAAGATGCTAGCGAGAGGACATACTAAAGATAAGATAAGTATAAGGTAAGCGATAAAGAAGGAACTAAAAGACATACCCTCGAAAAGAAAAAGGTATAATGAACGCATCTTCTCTTCCGTCTCCCTAGTAGCGTTGCTCTCATCATCTCCCAATTGCACTTTGACTAGCTTGACCTACGACCTACAAGAAACTTCATCCTTCATCAACCAAGCAGCTAGTCGAACCTTCCTCCCCTCATCTATCTCAAAGATACCGACAAGTCCTCCACTTTCTTGAGCAAACTTCTAGACCCGACAAACGTCTAAGTCCCATGAAGCTGTTTTCTGCCAATCGTACGGAAGTCCTCATATATATGAGGAAAAAGCATCCATACGCGGAGGAAGAGATTCAAAAGGGAAAGGGGAAGAGATTCAAAACGGATAATCGAAGGAAAGATATATGGCTTTTGGGGATTATGTTTTTAAAATAAATCTTTCTCTTGAAAATACTCTCCTTAAAACATATTTTTGAAAGTATTTCTTTATAAAATGCTTTTGAAAAATAGTTTTTCAAAATCTCATATCCGTTCTGGTAACCTTCAGCTCTGATACCAGTAACACCCCACGTCCATTAATGTCACTCACAAAGGGAATGCATTAACTTATATGGAGCGTTTTAAGTGAGTATAGAACAAAAATTTAACAACAAGACAGATATAAACAGTACTCGAAAAATTAAAAACATCATTTCGTTGCAGCGGAAAATACATATGTTAGATTACATCATCAAAACCAGAGCCAAGTACGTAATATCCGCCTTGACTAAATCAAAGTACATAAATTGAAAGACATAATCCCCAATACAAAATAGCCATAAATAAAAGAGCGGATGACCTTTACTTCAGCGATCCAAGCAATCTTCTAAAAGCAAGAAGCAAAGTTGTTCAAAATCAAGCTCCACTGGTGCTAGTTCCAAACTGAGCAACTTAGGGGGAGGGGAGGGAAGGAAGAAAAGAGGAGGAAACAAAGGGTGGTCAGACATAAATTCTGGCGAGTGCGATAACTTTAACAATATAATTACCAAAGTAATTAGGCTAAGGCGTAAGTATGAAAATCAGGAAATGACCATGAACCATTGAGTATGGCAGAGTAAACAAGGAAACAGGATGAACAACGATATCATTAAAGCGCACCTGAACCACTATAAGATAGTTACTAAACTACATCAACACAATGAGATAATTGCTATACTGCACCACCACTAGTATACTGCACCACCACTAGTCACCCTAAGGTTGATCCCGCCTACATAACTTAATAATTATATTGGTAGTTTCGTGCACCCCTAGCTGCCTTCATAGTTGCCGCATGCCCCTATCTCCACTAGGTGTACCCACTACCCCCAAGCGATCGGCTCCCTAACTCTTAGATACCCGTGCTGGCCCTACAGTGGGGTGTATCACTCCTCAAAGTGGCAACCCGATACCATAAATAAGGCACGGATTATACCTAGACGATGCAACAACGTCCTACCTACCAGCCCGGGTCCACACACGCATATGAACCTATTAGACTTGCGTTGCGACCGCTAATCTGGTTTGGCCTCTTACAGTCAAACCCAGTATGCGTGTCCCATCCTCGACTTGGGTCGAGACCACAAAGATACGTATGGGTTACCGGTTGAAACGGTCCCCCATTTCTTGACACAATCTATCCACCTAAGCTTGATCCCCTCTAGTACATCCCACTTAACCCACTTCTTATTCATATTCACTTACATGTTTCAATTTTGGTTAAGTAATTCTGATCGTATTTCAAATGCCGCCCAAGGCACCCACTAGATTCCACATGCCACCCAAGGCACCCACTTAACCCCCTCATGTCCCAATACATGTTTATTTGGTTAAGTGTTTCTAAATTCATTAAGACCGTAACCTCATAAAGACCACTCACATTAGACTGGCATTTGTAGCAGCTGGATTTGCAGGGCCGGTCCGGGAAGTCTTACACCACAAACGAGCCTAACCTCGTGTCTTTACAATTGTTACATATTTAATTTATAACTAAGACCTCTCACATTAGACTGGCATTTGTGACAGCTGGATTTGTCGGGCGGGTCCGGGCAGTCTTACACCACATATGAGCCTAACCTCATGTCTTAGACGATTAATTACTCTTAATTAATCATTCCTCAATTTGAATTACTTTCCCTATTCAAATTATCAATCAATTCCAAATTTAACGATGTCCATAATTGACACAACTATGTCCATCCTTTTATGGTATGTAAAACCAAACCAATTTTCATCACAATAATATTTTATGCCTTTTAAGGCGTTTATGCCAATTAAATCTTTTAATATTATCCCCTTTACCCCACGTTGTACGTTCGTTCGTTTAACGTAAAATATATGTTAGACTCGAATAGTCTAACTCATGGAATAAAGAGAAAACATCACAACATATATATAATTAAAACTAAATCTAAAGATAGGGGTGAACATGCATGTGTGAATGATGTTCTACATCTAAAACTTGCATTGGCCAAAGTTACAACTTGCATAAAACTACATATGTCATAGACCCAAATCTAAAGGTGTGAACTTGTTGGGATAATGGTCACAAACTTGCATATATCATGTATGTCATAGATCTACATCTAAAGGTGTAATCTTGCATAGCCAGTAACCACAAACTTGCATAACATGATTCATATTCAAACACATGTATTCATATAAACTTGCGTATGTGATTTATGCAACATAACAATAGTGTAAACTTACATCTAAACATGTAAACCAGCATGTTGAATTTGGCATATAACTCACACATGTCATAGCCTAACTTTAGATCTAAAATAGGTGTCATGAAGCTTATAAGGTTATACAAATAATTTTCCCCAACTTGCATATGATTTATGTCTTAATAAAAATGTAAACTTGCATACATACTTATGATTATCATATGAATCAACATACCCAGACTAGCATATGAACAACATGGTGATTCGATTATACATAAGCCAATCATAAAATTACAACATAGATGATCACAAATTTACAAGATAGCATCATAGAATTTACAACATAAACATCACAATTTTACTACATGAATAATAACATGCGGTCAATAATTCACATCATATCCAAATAGTCCACATCATAACTCAATCCAACTAATTTGCTAATTATTTTATTAAAATTATCGAACTCACAATTTAGAGAAGGTCTTGAATTCTGAATTCTGAGTTCTGAAGTTGTAATAGCTTTCCCTTGAAGAAGATTTGTTGTTAAAGTTGAAAAGGATTGATTTAGAATAGCTATCTTCCTCTCTAATTGGTGGCGGCTATACTGAGTTGCTAGGTGACGGCATGGAGGCCATGAATCTTATTTAGTTTTGATTTTAGGGTTTGAGTCTAGGGTTATTTTTATGGAGTTTAGGATTAATTTAGGCCATCCGATCAACCTAGAAGCAACCTGAACCATCCTAAAAAGATAGGGTGACACCGTAGCCCTAATAACTTAGCACAGTGTATTAAATGTTCACTTTTTTCTATAATTTACATATTTCTTATTTATGACAAATTCCATATGTAAATTATTCACATTTTAATTATGCCATAATTATATTTTTAATTATTCTCACAATTAATGGTATACTAAATATACCATTTCATGAACCAATCTATGCCATGTAATTTTCATGTTTATCCTTCATGTTTATATGTAAATTATAAATCTATTATTGTTAATTACATATTCTCCCTTTTACCTTATACATTAATTACCCATATACAAATATCCATTTAAACATGCATAAATCTTTCTTACCTTTAATTTATCATAAAAGCCAGTCAAACAAGGCCAAAAAAAAAAACAATCATTGACAACCAAAAATGCGCCACGTACGCCACATGATTCGTCCACGTCATATATATATATATATATATATATATATATATATATATATGTGTGTGTGTGTGTGTGTGTGTATATATACATATATTCTATATATATGTATATATTTTATTTTTCTTTTTATCTATCTTACCAATTACGCGTTTTCACACTAAACCACTTTTTGAACTGTGTTCACACTAAGCCATTTTAATCCCTTCCCCTAAAATAAGAATATGGCGTTGGCGGGGACCGAACTCTGTACCCCTTATATGCAAGTCACGTGTTCCAACCAAATGAGCTACTAAGTCTTTTGCTTACGAACCTTAGAACAATGCTAAACATTAATTCTTTTCTCATTCTTTTTTTTTTCATGTTTTGCTACAGTATTTAATTTAAAGATATCTTTTTCATACGGAATCCAATTTACGCAAACTCAGACTCTATCTCAACCAGAATTCTGAGACGAACACAATGGCACAACCCGTTTCCCTTAATTCTCACATATGAGATTAATTATTCTTTAATTTAGTTGATTCGATTATTCAAAAATTCAGGGTGTTACAATCTTATCCTTTGAGTTGGCGAAGCCGACCGCAGGGATTTCCTGATTGATGCACATTTCATAGGAACAGATAGTCCCATATCACGACCGGCTCATCTAGAAAAATAATCGGCTCCCCTTAGGTGGTGGGATGGTGGGGCGGGTGGTATTACAGGGCCCGAGAAATATGAACTGAGGAGGTGTTTTTGGAGTTAGGCCACTGAAACACGTATTTTGAAGCGTAGAATTGGTAGACGATGTCCCATGCTCTGCAAAAGTATGCACACTGGCTTTAGAGAGCACTCAGAACGCAAAATCTCGGCTTTCAAACTAGCGAATGCGAGTATAGGAATTCACATATCAACGCATGCTTCATAGGCCAGGACAGTTTGACGTCTACCAAAATTATGTAGAAATTTACTATGGTTGTTTCCTAGAAGCTCCGAAAAGTAGATCTCGGCTTCTGAACATGCGAAGCCGTGCGTAGGAAGTTCACGATCGAAGCACATTTCAATAGTTCGACGATTCAGTATCGTGGTAGGGCCAATGTGAATAACGACCAGCTGCCTAAACTCGGTATAAAGTTACTATGGTGGGTTCTGGTGCGCTTTGAAAACTCGATCTTCGCTTCCGTACTGGCTGATACGATTATAGAAATTCCCAAACAACACTCATTTCGGAGGCCAACCAACGGCTAGGGTGCTGTCAAAACACGCTATAAAGTTACTATGGTGGGTTCCGAGGCGCTTCGTACCCTTGATCCCGTCTTTCGAACTGGCCAATGCGAGTATATGAATTTCCTGATCAATTTGTGTTTTGGAGTCCTCGACGGTTGGGTGGCTGCCAAATCTCGCCAGAGAGTTACTATGGTGGCAACCGGGGACTTCCCAACCCTCGAGTCGGCTTCCGAACTGGCGAAGCCAAACACATGAATTCCGGATAAATGCGCGTTTTTGAGGCTCAAACGGATAGATAACTATCTAAACTCGATAGAAAGTTACTATGGCAACTTTTTGGGCTCTCAAAACCCTCGATCTAATCTTTTGAATTAGCGAAGCCAAGATCAGGGATTTCCTGATTGATCCACGTTTAGGAGGAACAGACGGTCCCAGATCACGACCGCCCCAACTACGAAAACGATCGGCTTCCACCAAGGGGTGGGTGGGTAGGGCGGGTGATGTGTGCAAGGACCGAGAGCGAATTCAAACTAATGAGGGGTTTTTGGAGTTAGGTCGATAAAACGCTTTCGAAATACCTAACTGTTTGGCGATTTTCCATGCGTTGTAGAAATTTACCACAGTGGCTTTCGAGAGAACTCCGAACCCACGATCTCGACTTTCGAACTAGTGAATGCGAGTGTAGGAATTGGCAGAGCAACGCACGCTTCGTAGGCCCGAACGGTTTGGCATCTACCTAAATTAACCAGAAATTTACTATGGTGCTTTCCTAGCTACTCTGAAACATAAATCTTGGCTTCTGAATTTACGAAGCCGAGCGTAGAATTTAATGATCGATGCGCATTTCGGCGGCCCGAGGTTCCGTATCTTGATAGGGCCAATCGGAATAACGGTCGGCCGCCCAAACTAGGTATAAAGTTACTATGGTAGGTTCTGGGATGCTATGAACCCTTGATCTTCGCTTCCGTACCTGCGAATGAGGGTATAGGAATTCCCAAACGACACGCGTTTTGGAGGCCAACCGATGGTTGGGTGGTTGCCAAAACTCGCTATAAAATTACTATGGTGGGTTATGGGGAGCTTCGAACCCTCGATCCCATCTTTCGAACTAGCGAATGCGAGTAAAGGAATTTCACGATCAATGCGCATTTTGGAGTCCTCGACGGTTGGGCGGCTCGACAATCTCGCCAGAGAGTTACTATTGTGCCTTACGGGGCATTCCAAAACCTCGATCCGTCTTCCGAACCACCGAAGCCGAGGGCATAAATTCCCAATATTTGTGCATTATGGAGGCTCGGACGGGTAGACAACTACCTAAACTCGACGGAAAGTTATTATGGTGGATTTCAAGGCTCTCGGAACCCTCGAACTTATCTTTTGAATTGGTGAAGCCAAGTATAGGGATTTAGCGATCGATGCGCATTTCGGAGGATCAGACAATCCCAGATCGCGACCCTCCCAACTAGAAAAATGATCGGCTCCCAATAAGGGGTGGGTGGGGCAGGTGTTGTGTAAAAGGTCTGAGAATGAATTCGAACTGAAAAGTGGTTTCTGGAGTTAGGTCACTGAAACGCTTGTTTCGACGGACAAAACTGTTCGACGATTTCCCATGCACTGCAGAAAGTAGCCACAGTACCTTTCGAGGGCACTACAAACGCTCGATCAAGGGAATCAAACTCGCTAATGTGAGTATAGGAATTTGCAGATTAATGCACACTTCGTAGACACGGACAGTTTGGAGTCTTCCATAATTACGTAGAAATTTATGATAGTGGTTTCCTAGCAGCTCCAAAACATAGATCTCAGCTTCCGAATTTGTGATGCCGAGCGTAAGAATTTCACGATCGATGCGCATTTCGTTTGTTCGATGTTTCCGTATCGCGATAGGGCCAAAGGAAATAAAGACCGGCCCCCCAAACTCGGTACAAAGTTACTATGGTGGGTTCGAGGGTGCTATGAACCCTTGATCTTCGCTTCCGTGCCGGTGGATGCAAGTATGGGAATTCGCGAACAATGCGCATTTCGGAGGCCAACCGACGGCAGGGCGGCTACCCAAACTCGCTCTAAAGTTACTATGGTGGTTTAGGGATTGCTTCGAACCCTCGATCATATCTTTCGAACTGGTAAATGATAATATAGGAATTTCCCGATCAATGTACATTTCAGAGCCCATGGCGGTAGGACGGCTGCACAATCTCGCTAGGGAGTTACTATGGTGGCTTCCGGGGAGTTCCAAACCTTCGATCTCGGATTCTGAACTGGCGAAGCCGAGCTGATGAATTCTTGATAAATGCGCGTTACGGAGGCTTGGACAGATAGATAACTGCCTAAATTCGACAGAAAGTTACTATGGTCGCTTTCGGGGCACTCCGAACCCTCGATCTTATCTTTTGAATTGGCCAAGCCGAATGCAGGGATTTCCTGATTGACGAGCGTTTCGGATGAATAGACAATCCCAGATTGCCACCGTCCTAATTAGAAAAACGATCGGCTCCCACTAAGGGGTGGGCGGGGCGGGTGGTTTGCACAGGGTCCGAGAATGAATTCGAACCGAGGAGGGATTTTTGGAGTTAGGTCACTGAAATGGTTGTTTCGAAGGACATAATTGTTCGGTGATTTCTCACGCTCTCTAGAAAGTTACCACAATGGAATTCGAGAGCGCTCCAGCCCATTGATCCCAGCTTTCAAACTAGTGAATGCGAATATAGGAATTTCAGATCAACGCACGCTTCGTAGGCACGGACAGTTTGTCGTCTACCCAGATTACATAGAAATTTGCTACAGTGGTTTCCTAGCAGCTCCAAAACTAGATCTCAGGTTATGAATTTGCAAAGTCATACGTAGGAATTTCATGATCGACGTGCATTTCGGTGGCCAGACACTTCCGTGTCGCGATAGGACAAATGGAAATAATGATCAGCCGCCCAAACTCGGTATAAAGTTACTATGGTGGGTTCCAGGGCACAATGAAACCTCTATCTTCACTTCTGTACTGGGGGATTCGAGTATAGGAATTCCAAAACAACGGGTGCTTCGGAGGCCAACCGACGGTTAGCCGGCTGCCTGCGGCTGCCCAAACTCGCTATAAAGTTAATATGTTGGGGTATGGGGCACTTCAAACCCTCGATCCCATCTTTCGAACTGGCAAATGAAAATATAAGAATTTACCAATCAACTTGCTTTTCAGAGTCCCCGACAGTTGGAAGGCTGCCCAATCTCGCCAGGGAGTTACAATAGTGGCTTCCAGGGCATTCCAAACCCTCGATCTTAGCTTCCGAACTATCGAAGCCGATCGCATGAATTCCCGATAATTGCGCACTTCAGAGGCTCGGACGGATAGACAACTACCTAAATTGGGCAAAAAGTTACTATGGTGGCTTTCAGGGCTCTCCGAACCCTCGATCCAATCATTTGAATTGGCAAAGTAAAGCGCAGTGATTTCTCTATCGACGTGCGTTTCGGAGGAACAAACGATCCCAGGTCACGACCGACCCAATTGGAAAAATTATCGACACCCCCTATGGGGTGGGTAGGTGGGGCGTGTGGTGTATACAAGGCCCGAGAATGAATTCAAACCGAGGAGGTGTTTTTGAAGCTAGGCCATGGAAACACATGTTTCAAAGTACAAAACTATTTGGCAATTTCACACGAGCTACATAAAGTTACCACAGTGGAATTCGAGAGTGCTCCGAACCCTCGATCTCGGCTTTCAAACTAGCGAATGTGAATATTGGATTTTGCAGATCAACGTATGATTTGTAGGCACGAACAGTTTGGCATCTACGCAAATTAGGAAGAAATTCACTATGGTGGTTTCCTAGCAGGTCCGAAACATAGATATCAGCTTTCGAATTTGCAAAGCCGTGCATAGGAATTTCATGGTCGACGCGCATTTTGGTTGCCCTACGCTGTCGTATCGTGATAGGGCCAATGGGAGTAATGATCATCCGCGCAAACTCGGTATAAAGTTACTATGATAGGTTCCAGGGTGCTATGAAACCTCGATCTTCGCTTCCTTACCGGCGGATGCGAGTATAGGAATTCCCAAACAACGTGTAATTCAGAGGCCACCCAATGATTGGGCGGCTGCCGGTGGCTGTTCAAACTCACTATAAAGTTACTATGGTGGGTTATGGGGCGCTTCGAACCCTCGATCGTGTCTTTCGAACTGGCAAATGCAAGTATAGGAATTTCACGATTAGTGCGCACATTAGAGTCCCCGACGATTGGATGGCTGCCCAATCTCACCATGGAGTTATTATGGTGGTTTCTGGGAAGTTCCTAACGCTCGATCTCGGCTTTTGACCTATCAAAGCCGAGCGTATGAATTCCAGACATATGCACGTTTCAGAGGCTTGGACGATTAGCCAACTGGCTAAATTTGACCGAAAGTTACTATAGTGGCTTTCGGGGCTCTCCGAACCATCGATCTTGTCTTTTGAACTAGTGAAGCTGAGTGTAGTGATTTCCCGATCGACGCGCATTTCGAAGGAATTGACGGTCCTGGATCACGACCGGCCCAACTAGAAAAACGATCGGCTCCACCCAATTGGGTGGTTCGGCCGGGCGTGTTGTGTGTACAAGGCCCGTGAATGAATTCAAACCGAGGAGGTGTTTTTGGAGTTAGGCCACTGAAACACGTGTTTCGAAGGACAAAACTGTTCGGCGATTTCCCACGCTTTGTAAAAAGTTACTGTAATGGCTTCCGAAGGGGTTCCAACCCTCGATCTTGGCTTTTAATCTAGCAAATGCGAGTGTAAAAATTTGTAGATCAACGCACGCTTCATATGCCCAGACGGTTTGGCGTCTACTAAAATTATGTAGAAATTTAGTATGGTGGTTTCCTAGCAGCTCCAATACATAGTTCTCGGCTTCCGAATTTGCGAAGCCGAGCATATGAATTTTACGACCAACGTGCGTTTTGTGGCCCAACTGTTCCGCATCGCGATAGGGCCAACGGGTATAATGGTCGGCCTCCCAAATTCGTTATAAAGTTAATATGGTGGTTTTCAGGGCGCAATGAACCCTCGATCTTCGTTTCCGTGCCGACGGATGCGAGTATAGGAACTGCCGAACAATGCATGTTTCAGAGGACAACCGATGGCTGGACGGCTGCCAAAACTCGGTATAAAGTTGTATTGGTGGGTTCCGAGGCAATTCGAACGCTCGATCCCGTCTTTTGAACTAGCAAATGCAAGTATAGGAATTTCTCGATCAGTGCGCGTTTTGGAGTCCCCGATGGTTTGGTGGCTGCCCAATCTCGTAAGAGAGTTACAATGGTGGCTTCCAAGGCGTTCCAAACCCTCGATCCAGCTTGCGAAATGGAGAAGCAGAGCGCATGAATTCCCGATAAATTCGCGTTTCGGAGGCTAGGACGGATAGAAAACTGTCTAAACTCGATAGAAAGTTATATGGTGGCTTGTAGGTCTCTCCGAACCCTGGATCTTATCTTTTGAATTGGCAAAACCGAGGGTAGGGATTTCCCGATCGAGGCGTGTTTCGGAGGAACGGACGGTCCCAGATCACGATCGACCCAAATAGAAAAACGACCGGCTCCCACAAAGGGGTAGGTTGGTGGTCCAGGTGGTGTGTACAAGGATCGAGAATGAATTCAAACTAAGGAGGAGTTTTTGGAGCTAGTTCACTGAAATGTTTGTTTCGAAGTACAGAATTGTTCGAAGATCTCCCATGGATTGTAGAAAGTTACCACTGTGGCTTTTGAGAGCATTCCGAACCCTTAATCTCGGCTTTCAAACTAGCGAATACAAGTATAGGAATTTAAAGATCAACACACTCTTCGTTGGTCCAGACAGTTTAGCGTCTACCCAAATTACGTAGAAATTAACTATGGTGGTTTCCTTGCAGCTCAGAAACATAGATCTTGGCTTCCGAAATTGCAAAGCCGAGCATAGGAATATTGCGATCGATGCACGTTTTGGTGACCCGACGATTGCGTATCGCGATCGGCCCAACAGGAATATCGATCGACAGCCCAAACTCGGTAAAAATTTACTATGGCCATTCCGGGGTGCTATGAACACTCGATTTTCACTTCCATACTAGTGGATGCGAGTATAGGAATTCCCGGGCAATGTGCATTTCGGAGGCCAACCAATTGTTGGGCGGCTATCCAAACTCGCTAAAGTTAGTATGGTTGGTTATGGGGTACTTCGAACCCTCATTCCCGTCTTTCAAACAGGTGAATGCAAGTATAGGAATTTCCTGATCAATGCACGTTTTGGAGTCCTCGATGGTTGGACGGTATCCCAATCTCACCAGGGAGTTACTATGATGGCTTCAGGGCCGTTCCAAACCCTCGATCCCGATGTCCAAACTGGCGAAGTCGAGCACATGAATTCCCGATAAATGCGCGTTTCGGAGGCTCGGACAGATATATAACTACCTAAACTCGACAGAAAGTTATATGGTGGATTTCGGGGCTCTCCGAACCCTTGATCTTATATTTTGAACTAGCGAAGCCGAGTGCAAGGCTTTCCCGATCGATGTTCGTTTTGGAGGAACGGACGGTCCCAGATCGACCAGCCCAACTAGAAAAGCTATCGGCTCCCACCAAGGGGTGGGCGGGAGGGGGGTGGGGGGTGGTATGTAAAAGGACTGAGAATGAATTCAAACTAGGGAGAGATTTTGGTGTTTGGACACTGAAATGCTTGTTTCGAAGTATAGAACTGTTCAGCGATTTCCCACGCACTACAGAAAGTTACCATAGTGGCTTTCAAAAGCTTTCCCAACCCTCAATCTCGATTTTCAAACTAGCGAACACGAGTATAGGAATTTGTATATCAACGCATGCTTCTTAGGCCAGGACGGTTTGGCCTCTACTCAAATTACACAAAATTAACTATGGTGGTTTCCTAGTAGCTTCGAAACCTAAATCTCTGCTTCCGAATATGCCAAGCCGAGTGTAGTAATATCACGATCGATACACGTTTCGGTGGCCCGATGGTTCAATATCACAATAGGGCCAAATGAGAATAACGATCGGCCACACAAACTTGGTATAAAGTTACTACGGTGGGTTCCGAGGCGCTATGAACCATCAATTTTTGCTTCCGCACCAGAAGATGGGAGCATGGGAATTCCTGAACAGTGCATGTTTCGAAGGCCAACCGAAGGCTTGGCGGATGCCAAAACTTGCTATAAAGTTACTATGGTGAGTTATGGGGTGCTTCAAACCCTCGATCCTATCTTTCGAACTGGCGAATGCAAGTATAGGAATTTCTCGGTCAACGCGTGTTTCAGAGTCCACGTCGATTGGGCAGCTGCCCAATCTCGACAGAGAGTTACTATTGTTGCTTCCACAGCATTCCAAACCCTCGACCCAGCTTCCGAAAAGGGGAAGCCGAGCGCATGAATTTTTGATAAATTCGAGTTTTGGAGGAACGGACGGTTGCAAATCGCAACCAGCCTAACTAGAATAACAATTAGCTCCCACAAAGTGGTGGGCAGGTGGGTCGGGTGGTGTGTACAAGGCCGGAGAATGAATTCAAATTGAGGAGGGGTTTTTGGAGTAAGATTAATAAAACGCTTGTTTTGTTCCCATGCTCTGCAGAAAGTTAGCATACTAGATTTTGAGATCACTGCAAACCCTATTTCTCTGCTTTCAAACTAGCGAATGCTAGTTCAGGAATTTGCTGATCAACGCGCGCTTCGTACACCCAGACAGTTTGGTGTCTACCCAAACTACGTAGAAATTTACTATGGTTGTTTCCTACCAGCTCCAAAATAAAGATCTCAACTTTCGAACTAGCGAAGCCCAACATAGGAATTTCATGATCGATGAATGTTTTAGTGGCCCGATGGTTCAATATCACGACCACCCAAACGGGAATATCGATCGGCCGCCCAATCTTAGTAAAAATTCAGTATTATCCTTTTCGGGTCACTTCGAATAATCGATCTTCGCTTCCGTACTGGTGAATGTGAGTATAGGAATTCCTGAAAAACACGCGTTTCAGAGGCCAACCGATGGCTGAGAGGTTGCCCAAACTTGCTACAAAGTTACTATGGTGGGTAATGGGGCACTTCAAACATTCGGTCCCATCTTTTGAACCGGCAAATGCGAATGTAGGAATTTTCCCGACCAACGCACGCTTCAGGGTCCTCGACGATTGGAATGCTGGCCAATCTCGTCAGGGTGTTACTATGGACGCTTCCAAGGAGTTCCAGACCCTTGGTCTCGGCTTTTGAACTGGCAAAGCCGAGCGCATGAATTCCCAATAAATGCACATTTCAGAGGCTTGGACGGATAGACAACTGCCTAAACTTAACAGAAAGTTATTGTGGTGGCTTTCGGGAGTCTCCAAACCCTCGGTCTTACCTTTTGAATTGGCGAAGCTGAGTGCAGGGATTTCCCGATCGATGCGCGTTTCGGAGGAACGGTCGTCCCAGATTGCGACCGGCCCAACTAGAAAAACGATCTACTCCAACTGTAACACCTCGTGTTTTCGTTAAACCTTAAACTAATGAATTGAAGAATAATTAATTCTAACTGAGAGAATTAAGGGAAACAGGTTACGCCAATGCGTTCGTCTCAGAATTCTGTTGGAGATAGAGTCCGAGTTTGTGTGAATTGGACTCGTATGAAGAAGTTATGGCCTTCGGAAGTTTCAAAATTTTAAAATTTAAATTTAAACATAGAATAGGGCAGGGCAGGAAAAATTCCTGCCCAGGCCAGGTCGACCAGGAGGGCGACACTAGTTTTGACCTACCCTACAGGTCGACCTGGTGGTCGACCTGGCGGTTGACCTAACCCCTCGGGAAGATCTGAAAGATGACGATTTTTGACTCCCTGCTGAGTCATTAGGGCTGAGGTGTTATCCTATCTTGACTGGATGGTCTTGATTACTTCTAGGGTTAATCTGACAGCTCTAAATTAAATAAACCTCTATAAAAGCAATCAAACTCTCAACCCTAAATCACAAATATTCATACTAAGAGCCGCCATGCCGTCAATGATGAACCTAGAATAGCCATAATCTCTTTCAACTCAATGGCAAGGTTGAAGCTGCGTCAAAATTAAATATAATCTCGTTCGACTAAGGAAATTCAACGATCTACATCAAAGGCGAGCAATTCAATTTAAGAATACCAATTCCAAAACTCAAGAAATCTTTTTTGTTTGTAAGTATAGTTATCTTTCAGATGTGAACGAATTAAAGACATGGTTTGTAATGAATTGTAAAATAGAATTGTATCAAGTTGTATGTGATGCTGATTTGTGTTTATTCATGTCTATTCTATCGTGTATGCCTATGAGTTATTATGGTCTATCGAACCTATCATGTGGAAATTGGTGAATAAACCTATGTTGTTACGAAATCGTCATATATACGTTTGGTGATATTATGATACATACAAATTTTAGGCTAAGTCACGTCGTTTATGCCTAATTATTTTGATCCATTATACATACATGTTTATATCTATGACCTTGCATAATTTGGTCATTATATCTATATTTTGTATGTCAATTTAGAAATTATTCCATGTTTATGCAAGATAAGTAATGCAATCATGTTATGATCACATGCAAGCTTATAGATGGAAAACCTGATTATGTAATCCTATATGTTAGAACTCTATGCCTTAATGTTAGATCAATATTAGCAAGATTCAATCACTATGCAAATTCACCACTATATGTCTAATTATATTTCAGTAGTTCTTTGTAAAACTATTATTTTATGACTCATGTTGCATAGATCTAGTTTGCCAGTTCATAATTAAAAGTATATTATGCCAAGTTCATGTGACATATCTGTAGTTAGATCCATATTTTTGTACGATGTTGGAATGTTGCAAGTTCCTCTTTTTCCCCTTCTTAGTATATTAGTTAGGCAAAAATGTTGAGCCTAACATCTTATGTAACTTTGCGAACGTACAATGGGGGTAACATTGGGGAAAACTTGAAACTATACGTAATTAACATATTTGGCTCATAACCATGTAAATGGTTTGGCATTGAAATGACATAATTTACTTACCAAAAATTATGAATTTGATTTAGAAAGAAAGTGGGCTATAACAATAAATTGTTGACAAATTTACATATAAGCATAAAAGGATAAATATGTAAATTTAGAAAAGACGAATATGCCTAACACGAGGTTATACTGAGTTGTGGTGTAAAACTGCCCGGAACCGACCGGCACATCCAGTGACCACAACAATACCTTATTAATGTGGGTGGTTAGTGCATTGAGGCCAAAAAGGACTCGAGGTTAGACTGAGTTGTGGTGTAAAACTGCCCGGAACCGACCGGCACATCAAATGACCACAACAACACCAGTCTAATGTGAGTGGTTGGTGCTCTAATAAATCTAAGGCAAGAGTGGTAGGCTTAAGTCAATTAAGGAAACACTTGACCAATTCAACATGTTAGCAAAACTGATGGGTGGGGTTAGGTAAATTTGGACACTTAACCAATTTAACATGTTGGCCAGAAAACCCTAGTAGCGATGAGCCCATTTCAGCAATAATCCACATAGATGTATCATAGGACCATAAACTATGCAGCGTGGGGCACGATAACTAGGCTAATTATAAGTGGTCAAAAACATCGGCGGTGGTGCAAAAGTGTAGGTTCCGACGGAGTACGAGCGTGCACGTACTCCGGAGTGGAAAAGGCAAGCACTAGGCATCAGTAGTCATACACTGTGCATCTTGAATCGTGTCGGGTTGCCACCATAGGATTTGATACATTCCATGGTGGCACCAGCATAGGTATCTACAGCCAAGCGTGGATGACACACGTTATAAAAGCATGAGAGTAGGAGCTGATCGATATAAGAGGATCATTTCACCAAGAACACGTGGTGCTAGTTGGAAAAATATAAATAGGTGAAGAGGATTAAACATGGGTGTGATGTATATTCAGTTTACCCTGCCTAATATGGTTTTATTTTAGTTTGTTGTTCTGGTACTGTCCTATTTTCAGTTTATTCCTATCATGACCTTTTTCTTATTCACACACTGAAAAGTCACTAGACTTATCAGGCTTACATCTGACCCATTTTTCTTTCGTCTTATTTTCTTTCGTTCCCCCCCTCAGGTAG
Source organism: Allium sativum (assembly GCA_030737875.1). Lineage (NCBI taxonomy): Eukaryota > Viridiplantae > Streptophyta > Magnoliopsida > Asparagales > Amaryllidaceae > Allium > Allium sativum. The sequence continues at coordinate 521,973,798 of CM060923.1, read as the reverse complement.
TCAGGGAGGGAATAGCTCAGCTTAATTTGGACTGTTCATCTTTCCAAGCTTTAAGACTCTGTGATGTACGGCTTGGAATCTCTTATTTTTGGCTACGGCTTTGGACACGCTAGACTTGGGGATTTATGCAGTATAATTTATGCTTCATGGTTCTTTATATAATAATCAAGATAGAAATTATGATGTAATGATTTGAATAGTTTTTTGTAATTTTTTGTTATAAACCAAGTTTGAAATATAGTTAGTTTTATTTTCCGCTGCTTATATATATATATATATGTTGTAATAACCCGTATTTTTAAATAACATGTTATAACATAAATCAAGGCAGAATTAAATGATAAAATCTGAATCAAGAGAAACGGACTATGCCATCGCGTTCGTCTCGGAAAAATACGCGAAATAGAGTCCGAGTTTTCGAAAATCGGAGTCCGTGTGACCAAGTTATGGCCCGTCAAAGTTTTCAGAATTCAAATTCAGCTGGGCAGGACAGGCGGCAAAAATTCCCGCCACCCCAAGTTGACTGGGGAGTCGACTTGGGAGTCGACACACCCCAGGTTGTGTCGACTGCCCAGTTGACACCCCTGCCGACTTGGGTGGTCGGTCAATCTGGCCTGGGTGCATCTGACTTGTTCCTCAAGACATGTTTGGAGGCTTGTGACGGATTTTAAAGGCCCAGATCTGAATTAGGGTTAATCCTATATCCTAAACTAACCTAAACTTCTATAAAAGGACCCTAATACCTAGCCTAAACCATCATAAATCAAACCTACAACTAGATTATGCCAAAATGTTTAATCATGGCCTCCACCCTCTTGTCATAGTCTCCATCTTCATTCATATGGGAGTTCCTAAGCTTGTTTGAGAGTTTCTAAGTTTGATTCAAGGCCAAAGTTCAATCTTTCTTCATCAAAGCAAGGATCTTCTTCTTGTTTCTCAAGGGTTTTCATTGAAGCTTGCTATTTGGGGGTTTTTAGAGTTGCTAGTGGCTTCGTCTCAATCTTATTTTTATTTTATACGTCTTCATAGCATTGTAAGCCCTATTCTACTCTTAGATTCTAACTATGAAGTTAAATATGAAATGTTGCAATTTTGAATTTGGGCCTAAGTATGATTTGTGTTTTGATTCTATCATGTTATGCATAGATTTATTCTATGCATGTTTGTAAAGCTATCACCTTTACTTTGTGCATAGAAAGCTATGAGCTTTGATTGGAAATGTTGCATAAAGCAACATAGAAACTCTCATAAACCTTATGTTATCTTGCATATGATGTTATATGTGAATCACTAGCTATCATCCTATGTCATTTATGATCATGTTTCATCTATTTTGCTAAAGTTGATATCATGCATGTTTTGAGGCCTAGAATGAAATATGCAAGTTTATGAACACATTTGCCTCATATGCCACCATGCTTAACTTGTGGCCAAACCTTATTAATTATGTCATGCTTCTAAGTTCCCTCTTTGAGATCTATTTGCGTTTATGCGAACTTACATGCGATGGGGTTACGTTATGGGTAAACTAAAATGACATAAAAATATGACTTGAAAAGATGACATGAAATATGACATGTGATTATGCTTGAATCATGAACATGAACTTGGACATGACTTCTAGAAAACATGAGAATGGCCAACTCGAGGTTGGGTTGAGTTTGTAGCGTAAATCTACCCGGAACCGACCGGCTTAACTAGTGGCTACAAGCAATAGGACCCAATGTGAGTAGTTGGTCATGTCGCACGTGAAACCCGAGGTTAGACTAAGTTGTGGTGTAAAGCTACCCGGACCCGCCCGGCTTAACTAGTAACCACAACAAGGTCTAATGTGAGAGCTTGGGTGCATTAAAATAATTAATGCCACATGGTAGGGTTAAGTCATGGACCACTTGAATACTTAATCAATTAAACACGATGGGTTGATGGGGTTAAGTCATGAACCTTGGGTACACTTAACCAACTTTATACGTGATTGGATAGGGTTAACCACGTTTAACCTGTTAGAAACCCTAGTTACGTGGTCCTTGTCACCAGTAACCCTCTTGGTTTTATCATGATACCCTAGGGACTAGGCTAGGGTGGGGTACGATTACTGGGCTAACATGTAAGCGACCAAAACGACGGCTGAGTAGGTGCGCCGGTGTAGGTTCAGGCGGACTATGGTCGTGCACATATTCTGGAGTTGAAAATGCAGACACGGGCACCAGTAGGTTTAGACTGTGCGTGCTTGTTTTGTGTCCGTAGTTGGCACCCTAGGGCTTGATACACCCTAGGGTGGACCTAGCACAGTTTGACTACACTTCGTGGTTGGGCCGTATGACACCGACACTTGACGAGTTAGGCTATAGGGAGCCGATCGATTAGACCGTGTTGTTGGACCTTGATTTAGGTCATCTCGTGGTATTGGGCCAAGAATTGGGCCAAGGGATCTTTTGTGGTTTATACTTGACATGGGTTAGAATACTAGTACACTTGGTGCAAAAACTTAACCTTGTATATGCGATGCCACACTTGATCTATCTTGTTAACCTTTCACCAAACTAGTTATCACCCTATGTTTCATCTCTGTTTTGCATGTCCAGTTAACTTTATTAGTTTTTATACTAATAGTAGATAGGACTTACCAGTCTTTTGACAGACCCATTTTCTTTCGCCTCTTTTCTTTCGTTTCCCCCACCCCCCCCCCCCCCTTCCCCAGGTTTACAGGGTGGGAACACTAGCACCTTGTTTGGATCATTTGCTGCTTTTCTGGATAGCTCATGTACGGTTTGGACTTGAGCTTGCTATGGCTTTATTCTACCTTGAGGATAGTTACTTTATGTTTTTTTTTTCCAATTTTCAGTTGATGTTTCTAGACTTTGTTTTGTGGGAAAATAATGACCAAGTACTTTGATGTAACTTGACTATGGTTTTGAAATTTTAGTTTTTATCCGCTGCTTTATTTACTCTGTTTTTACTTCTATATGTTCTGGCTGGTGTTATCTACATGCATGTTTACCTTGATTAACGCCCCTCCAAAGCTAGTGTACTTGCAAGAGTGGCATTGGCGGAGGTGGGGTGTTACATTTGGTGTCAGAGCCTAAGGTTTTACTAGACCGGACAAAAGATTTAAAACTTACCTTTTTAAAAACTATTTTCAAAACCAATTAAGTATTTTCCAAGAAAAGTCTAGTTTATTCTAAAAAGGCTATTCCCCAAAAGCCATTAGCACTATCCTTCGTTTCTTCGTTCTAAATCTATCTTTTCCTTTTTCAGCATGGCCGATCTTAACCTTCCCGAGGGAGTAACCATTCCCGGATGGTTCCGGAGATACTTGGAAGCTAGGGCCAACGATGTGGGCCCAACAAACACTCCCACTATAACTGAGGTTCCTCCTCCTCCTCCTCCTCAGCATCCACAGGTAGATTTCGCAAAGGTTTGCAAAGACTTTAAGGCGATGAGTGGCAAGAATTTTATTGGGACGGAGACTTTTGTTGAGGCGCGTAATTGGTTGAAAGAAACTGAAGATCTCTTCGCCATCTTTGATGTGGAAGACCGTAGAAAAGTTCTATTGGCAGCATGTCTATTGAAAGAGGAAGCTGCTTATTGGTGGGAGGTCACCAATGCTACTAGGCCTATAGAGACTTAGGCCGACTTTAGGACGAGATTTGGGCTTAAGTTTCTATCATCTGTTGAGGCGAATCTGCAATTGGAGAAGTTTATATCTTTGAAGCAAGGGGACATGACAGTGAGCGAGTATGTAAATAAGTTTAACCAACTTGCTCGATTCGGTTTGGACATGGTTAATACTCCCCAGAAGAAGGCTCTACGCTTAGCACGAGGGTTGAATGAGCCATTACCAGGTCTAGCCATGTCATATATACCCATGGGGGCCACTTTTGAAAGCCAAGTGGACATGGCATTGCTTCAGGGAGACGATAAGAATGGAAAGAAAGAAGTCAACCCTAATTAGACTCAAACCAAGAAGGCGGACTCCAAGTGGGGAGGGAATCAAAGCAATCAGAGCAACAAGAACAACAAGAATAACAAGGGTAACAAGGCCAACAACAACAAGGCAAAGGACGCAAGAAAGTGCAACTTCTGTGGGATTGTTGGGCACATAGCTAAAGATTGAAGGAAGAAGAAGAGGAAGCTGGGCGAATGCTTTCATTGTGGAGAGGCGGGACATATTAGCAAGGATTGCCCCAAACAACAAGGACAAGGACAAGGGTAGACTAAGCGTGCTGGACCTTCTGGAGGGCAAGTGCATGCTCTCAACACTGCTCCAGTTCAGGACCGAGGTAGTATTTCTGTAGAAAGCCTTGTTTATATTTCTGATTTTCCTGTTCGCACTTTATTTGATTCTGGCGCATCGCATACCTTTATTTCTTCTTACATTGTTGAAAGTTTGCACCTAAGTACTAGTCTAGTTGAAGATCCCGTTAGTGTTTCAAATCCAATTGGGGGTTCAGCCCATCTATCTATGATTTCTGTGGATTTGAAGATTTCTATCTTGACCGTAGAATTCACGTGTAATGCTTATGTTCTTGGGTTCACGGGATACGGGTTGATTTTGGGCATGGATTGGTTGTCCAGTTATGGAGCCATTCTCGATTGTGAGCATAGGGTGGTGACGCTCATGACTCGCCTCGGTAATACCCTAGTGATTTCTTGCAACCCGCTGGATCCTGTCATGTTATGTTATCTTGAATCTCTTGACTCGTCCATCGATGATCTGCAATCTGTTAGGGTGGTCCGAGACTATCCTGATGTCTTTGAAAAGGTTAAGGGGTTACCCCCTAAACGAGAGATAGATTTCCGCATTTATCTTGTTGATAATGCCAAGCCAGTTTCATTGCCCGTTAGACACATGGCCCCGCGAGAAAGAAGGGAGCTCAGTAAGCAAATCAAGGAGTTGCTTGAGAAGAATTTTATTAGGCGAAGCATTTATGAATGGGGTGTTCCGGTGGTATTCGCTACTAAGGCGGATGGTTCGCTTCGCCTATGTGTTGATTATCGAGAGTTGAACAAGCTGACAAAGAAGAATAGGCACCCGTTACCGAGGATTGATGACCTCTTTGACCAGCTTGTTGGTGCTTCTGTTTTCTCTCAGCTCGATCTAGCCACCGGATTCCATCAGCTCAGAGTGGCTGAGGATAGTATTGATAAGACTGCGTTTAGGACTCCAGATGGATTCTTTGAATGGCTTGTCATGCCATTCGGCTTGACTAATGCACCCGCCTACTTCGTAGATTTGATGAGTAGGGTGTTCAGGGAGTTCCTTAACAAGTTTGTAGTTGTCTTCGTGGATGATATTCTGATCTTCACAAAGGATGAGGAAGAACATGCTAAACATCTCAAGGAAGTGATGGATACGCTTAGAGCTCATCAGTTGAAAGCCAAGTTCTCCAAATGCCATTTTTGGAGAAGGGAAGTTCGGTTTCTTGGACATATAGTTTCTAAGCAAGGCATAGCTGTGGATCCCATGAAAGTGGTTGCGGTTCAAGACTGGAAGACTCCTAAGAATGCAACCGAGGTAAGAAGCTTTCTCGGTCTGGTAGGCTACTATAGGAAGTTCATTAGGGACTTCGCTAAGATTTCAGACCCTCTTACTAAGTTGACGAAGAAGAACTTAGTCTTTGCATGGGACTTAGAGTGTGAGCTTGCTTTTCAAAGGCTCAAGAGGGCCCTTACCACAGCTCCAGTTTTGGCATTACCCGATGGCGGTAAGATGTTTACCGTGTACACCGATGCATGTGGCACGGGGTTAGGTGCTGTTCTGATGCAGGAAGGAAGAGGGATATGTTATGGGGGTAAGCAACTTAAAGTTCATGAGAAGAACTATCCCACTCATGATTTGGAGTTGGCGGTGATTTTCTTTGCACTCAAATCCTAGCGCCACTATCTTCTAGGCGAAAGGTTTGAGTTGTATACTGACCACAAGTCGCTCAAGTACCTCTTCTCGCAGAAAGATCTGAATCTAAGGCAGCAAAGGTGGATGGAATTCTTGGCATCATATGACTTCGAGATAGCTTATACCCCTGGCAAGGGTAATGTTGTGGCAGATGCACTAAGCAGGAGAAGGTTGACTTTGAGTCCCTTGTTTGTTGAGATGAGGAGCCTAGAGTTCTTGGCAATCTTTGATTTCACAACGGCTGTTGAGTCGATGACGGGTTCGTTAGCATCTCTTGAGCTTAGACCTACACTTCTTGATCAAGTAGGGACTTCGCAGAAGGAAGACCCGCAGATAGTAGAGATCATGGACAAGTTGATTCGTGGTGAGACGTCTAGTCACCTTGCTAGATATACTATTGAAGACAAAGGTTGGCTAAGGTGTGATGGAAGGCTATGCGTCTGACAAGTGGGAGACTCGGTGCATAAAGTTCTCGAAGAAGCGCATCACTCGAAGATGACTATAAATCCTAGAGGAGATAAGATGTATAGGGATATGAAGCGCATTCTCTTTTGGGCTGGAATTAAGAAAGCTGTGGCAGAGTATGTTTCAAAGTGCATGGTGTGCCAACAAGGGAAAGCCGAGTCGAAGAAATCCGGTGGGCTATTACATCCATTGGAGGTCCCGCAATGGAAGTGGGAAAGTATCTCTATGGATTTTGTGGATGGATGGCCTAGGTCGAGGAAAGGGAATACGAGCATATGGGTCATAGTCGATAGACTTACGAAGAGTGCTCATTTCATTCCAGTGAAGAGAAAGAGGACCGCGTCATGTCTAGCATCTGTTAATCTTCGAGAGATAGTGCGACTGCATGGAGTTCCTTCAAGCATAGTTAGCGATCGTGACCCAATCTTCACTAGCCGGTTCTGGAATAGTTTACAAGAATCGATGGGAACGCGATTAAACCTAAGTACAGCCTATCACCCCCAGACGGATGGCCAAACCGAAAGGGTGAATAGAGTGCTAGAAGATCTTTTGAGGATTTGTGTTCTTGACTTTGGTGGTACTTGGGAAGACCACCTTCCTCTTGTAAAGTTTGCTTATAATAATAGCTATCAAGCTAGCATAGGGATGGCACCATTTGAAGCTTTGTATGGGAGGCCGTGTAGGTCACCATCTTGTTGGTGGGAGACAACGGATAGGCTTATACTTGGGCCCGATATGATACGGGACACATCCGAGAAAGTTGAATTGGTGAGAAGACGGATGAAAGCGGCCGAAGACAGACAGAAATCCTATGCTGACAAGCGAAGGACAGATCTGGAATTTGAAGTTGGAGATATGGTTTTCGTGAAGATTTCTCCTTTGCGTAATGTGGTTCGTTTTGGAGCTGTTGGAAAGCTGGCACCAAGGTTCTTAGGACCCTTCCCTATCATAGAGAGAATTGGGAAGATTGCTTATAAGGTGGAATTGCCCGAGAAGCTGGCCGGAGTGCATAATGTCTTTCCTGTCTCGCATCTCCGAAAGTGCCTACATGAGTCCGCTGAGGTGGTTGAACCTAGCATTCTTGAGGACGTGGAAGTAGAGAAAGAGGCAACCTAAAGGATAGCTCCGATTCGTGTCTTGGCAACGGAGATCAAGAATCTAAGGAATCGAGAAGTCAAATTGGTGAAAGTCCAGTGGAGTGAAGCCGAAGAGGATGCAACTTGGGAAACCGAGGAGAAGATGTGTGGGCTTTATCCATTCCTTTTTGAGGGTACATTCTTAATCTCTTTTCCTTGTTAGCATGTCTTTCTTTTGCTATCCATATTTATCTTGTTATCTCGTTAACCGTGTCATGAGAACCTTAGGTAGAAACCCTTTGGATGAAACATGTATTTGAAACATGTTATGCTTGATGTTTGCCAGTGGTTGCAAGTGTTTGCAAGTGGATACCCTTGGATGCATGATACACATTAGGCACTAAGATCGGCTCACACACTTTCATATTGCATATGCATGAGTGCTTATACTTATTCATGGCTGAAACTTGTTATGCTATCACGTGGATGTTGCATACGGATGAATGTTATGTGCACTCATGTAGAGATTATAAATTATGTTAGGAATTTGCATACATATGGACTCATTCCACCAACATACTTTGCATTAAGGAGGTTTACTGAATCAGTAACCGCTTGATTTTCGCATTAGATAAGTACATATACACACACCTTTGCATATAATCATACAACATTTAGGATCTTTTAAGGACAATGACTGCTCGTGGATGATGTTTTGAGTAGATGGATTATGGATGGTAGGATAGGTTTTTCCTAACTTAGATATTTCGGGGACGAAATCCTTTAAGGATGGGAGAATGTAATAACCCGTATTTTTAAATAACTTGTTATAACATAAATCAAGGCAGAATTAAATTATAAAATCTGAATCAAGGAAAACGGGCTGTTCCATCGCGTTCCTCTCGGAAAATTACGCAAAAAAGAGTCCGAGTTTTCGAAAATCGGAGTCTGTATGACCAAGTTATGGCCCGTCAAAGTTTTCAGAATTCAAATTCAGCTGGGCAGGACAGGCGGGAAAAATTCCCGCCACCCCAAGTCGACTGGGGAGTCGAATTGGGAGTCGACACACCCCAGGTTGTGTCGACTGCCCAATCGACACCCCTGTCGACTTGGGTGGTCGGCCAGTCTGGCCTGGGTGCATCTGACTTGTTCCTCAAGACATGTTTGGAGGCTTGTGATGAATTTTGAAGGCTCAGATCTGAATTAGGGTTAATCCTATGCCCTAAACTAACCTAAACTTCTATAAAAGGTCCCTAATACCTAGCCTAAACCATCATAAACAAAACCCACAACTAGATTATGCCAAAATGTTTAATCATGGCTTCCACCCTCTTTTCATAGTCTACATCTTCATTCATACGAGAGTTCCTAAGCTTGTTTGAGAGTTTCTAAGTTTGATTCAAGGCCACAGTTCAATCTTTCTTCATCAAAGCAAGGATCTTCTTCTTGTTTCTCAAGGGTTTTCATTGAAGCTTGCTATTTGGGGGTTTTTAGAGTTGCTAGTGGCTTCGTCTCAATCTTATTTTTATTTTATACGTCTTCATAGCATTGTAAGCCCTATTCTACTCTTAGATTCTAACTATGATGTTAAATATGACATGTTGCAAGTTTGAATTTGGGCCTAAGTATGATTTGTGTTTTGGTTCTATCATGTTATTCATAGATTTATTCTATGCATGTTTGTAAAGCTATCACCTTGACTTTGTGCATAGAAAGCTATGAGCTTTGATTGGAAATGTTGCATAAAGCAACATAGAAACTCTCATAAACGTTATGTTATCTTGCATATGATGTTATATGTGAATCACTAGCTATCATCCTATGTCATTTATGACCATGTTTCATCTATTTTGCTAAAGTTGATATCATGCATGTTTTGAGGCCTATAATGAAATATGCAAGTTTATGAACACATTTGCCTCATATGCCACCATGTTCTACTTGTGGCCAAACCTTATTAATTTTGTCATGCTTCTAAGTTCCCTCTTTGATATCTATTTGCGTTTATGCGAACTTACATGCGATGGGGTTACGTTATGGGTAAACTAAAATGACATAAAAATATGACTTGAAAAGATGACATGAAATATGACATGTGATTATGCTTGAAACATGAACATGAACTTGGACATGACTTCTAGAAAACATGAGAATGGCCAACTCGAGGTTGGGTTGAGTTTGTAGCGTAAATCTACCCAGAACCGACCGGCTTAACTGGTGGCTACAAGCAATAGGACCCAATGTGAGTAATTGGTCATGTCGCACGTGAAACCCGAGGTTAGACTAAGTTGTGGTGTAAAGTTACCCGGACCCGCCCGGCTTAACTAGTAACCACAACAAGGTCTAATGTGAGATGTTGGGTGCATTAAATTAATTAATGCCACATGGTAGGGTTAAGTCATGGACCACTTGAATACTTAACCGATTAAACACGATGGGTTGATGGGGTTAAGTCATGAACCTTCGGTACACTTAACCAACTGTATACGTGATTGGATAGGGTTAACCACGTTTAACCTGTTAGAAACCCTAGTTACGTGGTCCTTGTCACCAGTAACCCTCTTGGTTGTATCATGATACCCTAGGGACTAGGCTAGGGTGGGGCACGATTACTGGGCTGACATGTAAGCGACCAAAACGACGGCTGAGTAGGTGCACCGGTGTAGGTTCAGGCGGACTATGGTCGTGCACATATTCCGGAGTTGAAAAAGCAGACACGGGCACCAGTAGGTTTAGACTGTGCGTGCTTGATTTTTGTCCGTGGTTGGCACCCTAGGGCTTGATACACCCTAGGGTGGACCTAGCACAGTTTGACTACACTTCGTGGTTGGGCCGTATGACACCGACACTTGACGAGTTAGGATATAGGGAGCCGATCGATTAGACCGTGTTGTTGGACCTTGATTTAGGTCATATCATGGTATTGGGCCAAGAATTGGGCCAAGGTATCATTTCTGGTTTATACTTGACATGGGTTGGAATACTAGTACACTTGGTGCAAAAACTTAATCTTGTATATGCAATGCCACACTTGATCTATCTTGTTAACCTTTCACCAAACCAGTTATCACCCTATGTTTCATCTCTGTTTTACATGTCCAGTTAACTTTATTAGTTTTTATACTAATAGTAGATAGGACTTGCCAGTCTTTTGACTGACCCATTTTCTTTCGCCTCTTTTCTTTCGTTCCCCCTCCCCCCCAGGTTTACAGGGTGGGAACGCTAGCACCTAGCTTGGATCTTTGGCTGCTTTTCTGGATAGCCCATGTACGGTTTGGACTTGAGCTTGCTATGGCTTTATTCTACCTTGGGGATAGTTACTTTATGTTTTTTTTTTCCAGTTTTTAGTTGATGTTTCTAGACTTTGTTTTGTGGGAAAATAATGACCAAGTACTTTGATGTAACTTGACTATGGTTTTGAAATGTTAGTTTTTATCCGCTGCTTTATTTACTCTGTTTTTACTTCTATATGTTCTGGCTGGTGATATCTGCATGCATGTTTACCTTGTTTAACGCCCCTCCAAAGCTAGTGTACTTGCAAGAGTGGCATTGGCGGAGGTGGGGTGTTACATATGTGCTGTAAATTTTCTGTGTCTTTTACCTATAATACTCCACCAAGGTTAAGGCATTCCCTTTGTGAGTGACTTTAACGGAGGTGGGATGTTTCACTTGGTGTCTGAGCAATGGTTTACTAGATCAGATAAAAGTTTTTGACAGCTATTTTCAAAGGAAGCATTTTTAAAGAAAAAGTGTTATTTTATTTTAAAAGGCATAATCCCCCAAAGCCATATACATTATCTTTCTATCCTTTGTTTTGAATCTTTCATTTTTCATTTCAGCATGTCTGGGGATCTTAACCTTCAAGAGGGTGTACCCATACCCGGCTCGTAAAGGAGGTACCTAGAGGCTAGGGCCAATGGCGTAGGCCCAGCAGACATTCCTACTCCCCCAAGTGCCGCAGTTCCTCTTACTCCTCCTCGTGCAAATGCTTTCTCAAAAATATGTAGGGACTTTCGAGTCGTGGGTGGAAAGAACTTTAATGGAAATGAATCCTTCATGGAAGCAAGAAATTGGCTCAAAGAAACTGAGGATTTCTTCGATATCTTCAAAGTGGATGATAGGCAGAAGATACAGTTAGCGGTATGGTTGCTCGAAGATGAAGCTTCCTATTGGTGGGAAGTCAATAACACTGAAAGACTAATTGAAATTTGGATGGATTTTAGGATGAGGTTTGAAATGAAATTCCTCTCACAAGCTGAACAAAGCCTATAGATGGAGAAGTTCTTAGCTCTCAAATAGGGAAGTATGTCAGTCAAGGAATACGCTAACCAATTCAATCAGCTTGCTAGGTTCAGATTGGAGTTAGTGAACACTCCACATAAGAAGGCTCTGCGCTTTGTTAAAGGATTGAATTAGCCACTGCACAGCGTAGCTATGTCCCATATACCTATGGGTGCGACTTTTGAGAGATTGGTGGACTTGGCACTATTACAAGAAGAAGATAAGGTTGGCAAGAAGGAGATAAATGTGGAAGCATCTCAGGATAAGGAAGGGGAAGGATCACAGAGCAAGAAGATAAACTCCAAGAAAGGCAGGGAGAACAACAAAACCCGTGACAAGAGGAAGTGCAATTTTTGTGGCATTCCTAGACATCTGGTAAAGCACTACAGGAAGAATTCGACTTCGTATGAAGAATTTATGGCCTTCGGAAGTTTCAAAAATTTAAAACTTAAATTTAAACACAAAAGAGGGTAGGGCAAGAAAAATTCCCGCCCAAGCCAGGTCGACCAGGAAGTTGACCCTAGTGCCGACCTACCCTATAGGTCGACCTGGACGTCGACCTGGGGTCAACCTACCCCCACTGGAAGATATGAAAGATGACGATTTCTGACACCCTGCTAAGTCATTAAGGCTGAGGTGTTATCCTATCTTAACTGGATGGTCTTGATTACTTCTAGGGTTAATATGATGGCTCTATATTAATTAAACCTGTATAAAAGCAACCTAACTCTCAACCCTAAATCAAAAATATTCATACCAAGAGCCGCCAATCCATCAATGGTGAACCTAGAATAGCCGTCATCTCTTTCAACTCAAAGGCAAGATTGAACCAACGTCCAAATTAAGTCTAATCTAATTCAACTAAGAAAATTCAACGATCTACATCAAAGGCGAGCAATTCAATTTCAGAATACATATCCCAGAACTCAAGAATTCCTTTTTGTTTGTAAGTATAGTTATCTTTCAGATGTGAATGAATTAAAGACATGGTTTATAATGAATTGTAAAATAGAATTGTACAAGTTGTATGTGATGTTGATTTGTGTTTATTCATGTCTATTCTATCGTTTATGCCTATGAATTATTGTGTTGATTTGTGTTTATTCATGTCTATTCTATCGTTTATGCCTATGAATTATTATCATTTATGCCTATGAATTATCGTTTATGCCTATGAATTATGATGTTGATTTGTAGTTAGATCCGTATTTTCATATGATGTTGGAATTTTGCAAGTTCCTCCTTTTCCCCTTCTTAATCTATTAGTTAGGCAAAAATGTCGAGCCTAACATCCTATGTAACTTTGCGAACGTAAAATGGGGGTAACGTTGGGGAAAAGTTGAAACTATACGTAATTAACATATTTGGCTCATAACCATGTAAATGGTATGACATTGAAATGATATAATTTACTTACAAAAATTACGAATTTGATTTTGAGAGAAAGTGGGCCATGACAATAAATTGTTGACAAATTTACATATAAACATAAAAGGATAAATATGTAAATTTAGAAAAGACGAATATGCCTAACCCGAGGTTAAACTGAGTTGTGGTGTAAAACTGCCCGGAACCGACCGTCAAATCCAGTGACCACAACAATACCGGTCTAATGTGGGTGGTTAGTGCACTGAGCCCAAAAAGGACCCGAGGTTAGAAAGAGTTGTGGTGTAAAACTGCCCGGAACCGACCGGCACATCCAGTGACCACAACAACACCTATCTAATGTGAGTGGTTGGTGCTCTAATAAATCTAAGACAAGAGTGGTAGGGTTAAGTCAATTAAGGAAATACTTAACCAATTTAACATTTCAGCTAAACTAATGGGTATGGTTAGATAAATTTCGACACTTAACCAATTTAACATGTTGGCTGGAAAATCCTAGTAGCGGGGACCCATTTCAGCAGTAACCCCATATAGATGTATCATGGTACCCTGAAATAGGGCAGGGCGGGGCACGATTAATAGGCTGATTATAAGCCGTCGAAAACATCAGCAGTGATGCAACAGTGTAGGTTCTGGCGGAGTACGGGCGTGCGCGTACACTAGAGTGGAAAAAGCAGGCACTAGGCATCAGTAGTCACACATTGTGCATCTTAAATCGTGTCGGGTTGCTACCGTAGGCCTTGATACACCCTGTGGTGGAACCAGCATAGGTATCTACAGTCAAGCGGGGGCCGAATGACACACGTGATAAAATCATGCGAGTAGGAGCCGATCGATATAGGGGGATCATTTCACCAAGAACACGTGGTTCTTGTTGGACAAATATAAGTAGGTGCAGAGAATTAAACATGGGTGGGATGTATACTTGGTTTATCCGGCCTTGCATAGTTTTATGTTAGTTTGATGTTCTGGTACTGTCCTATTTCCAGTTTATTCCTATCATAGCCTTTTTCTTATTCACACACTGAAAAGTCAGTTGACATACTCAGGCTTATGTATGACCCATTTTTCTATCATCTTCTTTTCTTCCGTTCTCCCCCCCCCCCCTTAGTCAGGCAACCAAGATGGGAATAGCTCAGCTTAATTTGGAACGTTCATCTTTCCAAGCTTGAAGACTCTATGATGTACAGCTTGGAATCTTTTATTTTCAGCTATGGCTTTGGACATACTAGACTTTGGGATTTATGCAGTTTTATTTATGCTTCATGCTTCTTTATATAATAATCAAGAAAGAAATTATGATGTAATGATTTGAAAGTTGATTTGAATAGTTTGCTGTAATGTTTTGTTATAAACCACATTTAAAATAAAGTTAGTTTTATTTTCCGCTGCTTATATATATATATATATATATATATATATATGTCTTGTAAATTTTCTGTGTCTTTTACATATAATACTCTACCAAGGTTAAGGAATTACCTTTGTGAGTGACCTTAACGAAGGTGGGGTGTTTCACCAACCATAGGGTGGGTGGGTAGGGCGAGTGGTGTGTACAAGGATCGACTATAAATTCGAACAGAGGATGGGTTTTTGGAGTTTGGTCACCGAATCACTTGTTTCGAAGGATAGAACAGTTCAGAGATTTACCACGCTCTGTAGAATGTTACCACGGTGGCTTTTGCGATCACTTAAAACCTTCATTCTCGGCTTTCAAACTAGCGAATGCGAGTATAGGAATTTGCTGATCAATGCGCGCTTCATATGCCCGGACGGTTTGGTGTCTACCCAAATTACGTAGAAATTTACCATGATGGTTACCAAGAAGCTCCAAAACAAAGAACTCGGCTTTTGAATTTGCGAGCATAGTGTATGAATTTCACGATCGATGCACGATTTAGTGGGCCGATGGTTCCATATCGCGATCGACCCAACGGGAATATAGATCGACTGCCCAATCTCGGGAAAAGTTAGTATGATCTTTTCTACGGCACCATGAACACTCGACCTTCGCTTCTGTACTGGCGGATGCAAGTATAAGAATTCTCAACAAGCGTTTTGGAGGCCAACCATCAGTTGGGCGGCAGCCCAAACTCCCTATAAATTTACTATGGTAGGTTAGGTGGCGCTTCGAACAGTTGATCCCATCTTTCGAACTGGCGAATACGAGTATAGGAATTTCCTGATCAACATGCGCTTCAGAGTCCCAGACGATTGGAAGGCTGCCCAATCTCGCTACGGAGTTACTACTTTGGGTTTTGGGGCTTTCCAAACCCTCGATCTCGGCTTCCGAACAGGCGTTGCCGAGCGCATGAATTCCCGATAAATGCTCATTTCGGTGGCTTAGATAGATAGACAACTACCTAAACTCGACAGAAATTTACTACAGTGGCTTTCGTGGTGCTCCAAATGCTTGATCTTGTCTTTTGAATTGGCGAATCCGAGTGTAGGGATTTCCCGATCGATGCGCATTTCGGAGGAACGGATAGGCCCAAATCGCGACTGGCCCAACTAGAAAAATGATCGGCTCCCACCAAGGGGTGGGCGGGTGGGGCGGGTGATGTGTACAAGGTCCAAGAATGAATTCGAATTGAGGAGGGGTTTTTTGAGTAAGGTTACTAAAACACTTGTTTTGAAGGACCGAACTGTTCGACAAGTTCCCATACTCCGCAAAAAGTAAGCACAATGGCTTTGGAGATCACTCCAAACCTTATTTCTCTGGTTTCAAAATAGCGAATGCTAGTATAGGAATTTGCAGATCAACGCATGCTTCATACGCCTGGATGGTTTGGCTTCTACCCAAATTAAGTTGAAATTTCCTATGGTGGTTTCCTAGCAGCTCCAAAATAGAGATCTCGACTTTCGAATTAGAGAACCCAAGAGTAGAAATTTCACGATCGATGCACGTTTCGGTGGCCCGATGGTTCCATATTGGAACCGTCCCAACGGTATTATCGATCAGCTGCCCAAGCTCAGTAAAAAGTTAGTATGGTCCTTTCCGGGTCACTACGAACACTCTATCTTCGCTTCCGTACCGGCGAATGCGAGTATTGGAATTCATGAACAACACGCGTTTCAGTGGCCAACCGAAGGGTGGGCGACTGCCCAAACTCGCTATAAAGTTACTATGATGGGTTATGGGGAGCTTCGTACCGTCGGTCCCATCTTTCGAACAGGCGAATACCAGTACAGGAATTTTCCTGATCAACGCATGCTTCAGGGTCCCCTACGATTCGACAACAGCTTAATCTCGCCAGTTTGTTACTGTGGAGGCTGCCGGGGCGTTCCAGACCATTGGCCTCTGCTTTCGAACTGGTGAAGCCGAGTGCATAAATTCCCAACAAATTCGGATTTCGGAGGCTCAGACAGATGGACTACTTCCTAAACTCAATAGAAAGTTACTATGGTGGCTTTCAGGACTATCCAAACCCTTGATCTTATCTTTTGTATTCGTTAATCCGAGTGATGGAATTTCCCGATCGACGCGTGTTTCGAAAGAACGGACGGTCCTAGATTGCGGCCGGCCCAAATAGAAAATTGATTGGCTTGCCCAATGGGGTGGGTGGGTGTGGCAGGTGGTGTGTACAAGGCCGGAGAATGAATTCGAACCGAGGAGGTGCTTTTGGTGTTTGGCCAATGAAATGTGTTTTTCGAAGGACAGGACTTTTCGGCGATTTCCCTTGCTCTATAGAAGGTTACCACAGTGGCTTTCGAGAGCACTTCAAAGCCTTGATCTCACCTGTCAAACTGGTGAATGCTAGTATATAAATTTGCAGATCAACACACTCTTCATAGGTCCGGACGGTTTGATGTCTACCCAAATTACGTTTAAATTTACTGTGGTGGTTTCCTAGCAGCTCCGAAACATAGATCTCGGCTTATGGACATGAAAAGCTGAGCGTAGGAATTTCACGATCGATGTGGATTTCATTGGCCCAGAGGTTCTGTATCGCGATAGGGCCAATGGGAATAACTATCAGCCACCCAAACTCGGTATAAAGTTACTATGGTGGGTTCCATGGCACTGTGAACCCTCAATCTTCACTTACGTAGTAGCGAATATGAGTATTGGAGTTCCTGAACAATGCACGTTTCGGAGGCTGACCAATGGATGGAAAGCTGCCCAAACTCGCTAGAAAGTTATTATGGTGGGTTCCAGAGCACTTCTAACCCTTGATCCCGTTTGTCGAACTGGAGAATGCGAGTATAGAAATTTCCCGATCAACGCGCATTTCATAGTCCCCGACGGTTAGGTGGCTGCCCAATCTCTCTAGAGAGTTACCATTGTAGCTTCCGGGGCATTCCAAACCCTCGACCCGACTTTTGAACTAGCAAAGCCGAGCTCGTGAGTTCTGGAAATATGCTCGTTTCAGAGGCTCGTACTTATTGACAACTTCCTAAACTCGATAGAAAGTTATTATGGTAGCATTCGGCGTGTTATGAACCCTCAATATTATCTTTTGAATTAGTGAAGCCGAGTGTAGAGATTTCCTGATCGACGCGTATTTCGGAGGAACGGATGTCCCATATCGAAACCGACTCAACAAGAAAAAAGATCGGCTCCAACCATGTGGTGCGTGGGTGGGGCCAGTAGTGTGCACAAGGACCGGGAATAAATTCAAACTAAGGGTGGATGTTTGGAGTTAGGTCAATGAAATGCTTGTTTTGAAGGACAGAACTGTTAGGGTATTTCCCATGCTCTATAGAAAGTTACCAGAGTGGCTTTCGAGATCACTTCGAACCATCGTTCTCTTCTTTCAAACTAGCGAATGCGTGTATTGGAATTTGCAGATCAATGCGTGTTTCGTATGCTCAGACGGTTTGGCGTCTACCCAAATTGCGTAGAAATTTACTATGGTGGTTTCCAAGCAGCCTCAAAAATATAGATCTCGGCTTTCGAATCAGCGAAGACGAGCGTGGGAATTTCACGATCGTTGCACATTTCAATTGCCCGATGGTTCCATATATCAACCGACGCAACAAGAATATTGCTCGGCCGCCCAATCTCGGTAAAATGCTAGTATAGTCCGTTCCGAGGCACTATGAACAGACAATCTTCACTTCCGTTTCGGTGGATGAGTGTATAGGAATTGTCGAACAACACACATTTCGAAGGCCAACCGACGGTTGGGCGCCTTCCCAAACTAGCCATAAAGTAACTATGGTGGGTTATGGGGCACTTCGAACCGTCGGTCCCATCTTTCTTATTAGTGAATGCGAGTATATGAATTTCCCGATCAATGCACGCGTCAGAGTCTACAACGACTGGACAGTTTCCCAATCTCACCAGGGAGTTTCTACGGAGAATTCTGCGACGTTCGAAGCACTCGATCTCGGCTTTCGAACTAGCGATGTCGAGCGCATAAATTCCCGATAAATGCGCATTTCGGAGGCTCGGGTAGATAGACAACTACCTAAACCCGACAGGAAGTTAATATGGTGGCTTTCGGGGATCTCAGAACCCTCAATCTTATCTTTTGAATTGGTGAAGCTGAGTGAAGGAATTTCCCGATCGATGCGCGTTTCGGAGGAACGGACATTCCCAAATAGAAAAACGACCGGCTCCAACCAAGTGGCGGGAGGGTGGAGCAGGTGGTGTGTACAAAGCCCGAGAATGAATTGGTACTGAGGAGGGGTTTTTGTAGTTAGGTCACTAAAACGGCTGTTTGATGAATTAGCTGCTCAAAGGCAGCAAAGCTCTATGCTGCAACAGAACTTAACGGCTATGGATAGAAGGATCGATGATCTCGCAAGACAAAGAACACACCCAATTCACCCACTCACCCCAAAGTACTCTTCTTAGTCAGAGGAATCGCCAAAACCTCCGCGGCGACCATTTGAGAGGGCTGAAAACATATAGCAGCTCCGATTTGGAACCTTGCCATCACGAGAGGAAGAGACACTTGTTGTAGGACCCTCAAACTACAACTTGAATAATCATGCCGCAACTCCTAGAGCTCGAGTTATGGATAATCCTATTGAGAACAGACCAACTCAGCCCCTCCGCCGTATAGATAATCATTGTAACAGGGGGCAGCGAAGCCCAATCCGAGCTCCGGACTTCGTGGATGTTCCTAGAAGGGAGATCGGAGAATTCCACCAAGCTAGGAGTGCTGATCCCAAGCCCCCGATGACCAGTGCAAATGTTGCAGTTATGGTCCATCAAATCCTGGCGGATAGCCATGGACAAAGGAACGAAGATTGGGGAATTGACCGCAGCCACACCCCTTTTACCGACGACATTCTAGACGTAACATTCCCGAGGCGCTTCAACATGCCTCAAATGAACCGTTACGTGGGTAGATCTGATCCAATCCAACATCTAATGAGATATTCTTTGTCATGACCGCTGCCGCAGCTTCTGACGCTATAAAGTGCAAAGCATTCCCTATATTCCTGGAGGAGGTAGCGTTGTTATGGTTTACTCTCTTACCAGCAAGATCAATTTCCAGTTTCAGGGAGTTGAGTGAAAGGTTCGTAGAACAGTTCCACATTTATGCACAGAGGTCAAAGAGTGTGATTGACATGTTCCTTGTCAAACAACGACCAGGCAAGAGCTTGAGGGTGTATCTGGATCATTTCAACCTAGCCGCCACTGAAGTCAAGGATCCCTTTGAGCCAACTGTTGTGGCAGCCCTAATTGATGGGGTAGATAAAGATACTGAATTTGGGAGATACCTGGCCGGCAAGCCACCTCATACTAGAGAATTGTTCTACGAGAAAGCAAACATATGCTTACATCAGGAGGAGGTATATGCTAACCGGAAGATGAAAATGGAAAATAAGGAGGAAATCCAAAGTATTGTCGCCATCAAGCAAACCGGAGACAACTCGGGAAAGGTTGAAGTCAATGTTGGAAACCGAAGCCAGGGTGGCGGCCGCCAGTCAGGAAACAATGGTAACAACAGTAATGGCAATAATCGGAAGAGAAATCGTGGGAACGATTCCCAGAGAAGGACCCATCCCAGGTCTTTCGAAAATTATAAGCCAATAAATGATACTTTGGAGAATATATTCGTCGACTCGTACAACGTTCTCCAACATAAAAGGCCTCCTCTAAGAGATTCGACGGAGAAAGAACGTAAGACGGGGAAGTTTTTTCTCTTCCATCAGACTCACGGCCACTCTACAAATGAATGTCGTCATCTGAGAGACGTAGTTGATAGGCTGCTCCGAGAAGGGAAGTTGGAGGAGTACCGGGTGACTCATAGAGATAGGGGGCAAGCTATTCAGACCCCGAACCAAAACCAGAATCAACCTACTGCCAGACCAACTGTCTAGCAAAAAGGAAAGGATCTTGTTATTAATACCATAATCGGAGGGCTTCACCTAGCCGTGCATAGTTTCAAGGCGATGGACCAGTACGTAAACGCAACAAAGCATCATCTTGAGGCAGGAGAGTGTAGCAACCCTGAGGACATTGTCCCAGTAAAACAACAAAAGAGGATGTCAGATGCCATCATTTTCCGCAACTGAGAGAGTATTGGAGTCCATTTTCCGACCGAAGATCCATTTGTAATCACAGTTCCTATTGGCCCAGCCACTATCCATAAAGTTTTAGTGGATAACGGGAGTTCAGTCAACATTCTATTCAAAAAGACGTTAGATCTAATGAACCTTGAATCGAAAGATTTAAAGCCGTGTGAAGGATGGATCTGTGGATTTAACGGGGCTTCAACTGCTCAATGGGATATGTATAGCTGCCGGTAACACTTGGGGAAGGAGACCGCCAGAGAGTGAGAATTCTTCCCTTCGTGGTTTTGGATATTGAATCGCCTTATAACGCCTTCTTGGGCCGACCAGCCCGTGCAAAGTTTAGGGCTTGAATAGCCCTCTGGTGCTTGTTATTGAAGTTTCCTACGGAAGCTGGGGTTGGCATAGTCAGAGGAGATCAGGCTGCTGCATGAGCATGTTACATTGCAGAGCTAAAGCTACTCCGTAAAGGAAAAGATATTGAAACTAAAGACACTTCTTCCCCCACAAGGGAGGAGACATCATAGCAATTAAAGAGAATGGCTATAGGTGAGTCGCCCAAAGAACTACCCGAGGATATAGATCCCAGAGAGGACGAAGAGACTGGGGGCAGAATGGCGGCTCCCTACAAAACGACTGTGGATGTACCAATCGATGATAGCGACCCAGAGAAGGTCCTGAAGATTGGATCCCAGTTGTATCCAGTTCGAGCTAAAGAACTGACGGATTTCCTGAAGGATAACTTGGATGTATTTGCTTGGACCCACGCGGACATGTGTGGTATATCTCCATCAATCATGAGGCACTCATTGAGCATTAACCCAAAGCATCCCCCTGTAAAACAAAAAAGGCAAATGCTGGGCCCAGAGAGGTCCGCAGCCTTGAAAGAAGAAGTTGAAAAGTTAAGAAGTAACGGATTCATCAGAGACTCAACCTACCCAGATTGGATTTCAAATCCAGTTTTGGTAAAGAAGGCCAACGAGAAGTGGCGTACGTGTATTGATTTTTTGGATTTGAATAAACCCTGCCCAAAAGATTGCTTTCCGTTACAAGAATTGACCAGTTGTTAGATTCAACGGCATGTCATGAGCTTCTCTCATTCATGGATGCTTATTCAGGATATAACCAGATTCCTATGCATGTTCAATATCAAGAACACACTAGCTTCATTACGAATCTGGGATTATACTGCTACGTGGTAATGCCTTTTGGTTTGAAGAACGCAGGTGCTACATATCAACAGTTAGTGAATAGAATATTCTATAACCATATTGGGAAAACGATGGAGGTGTACGTTGATGACATGTTGGTTAAGTCCAGATAATCGTCCAATCACACTACAAACTTGGCAGAGATGTTTGGTATTCTCCGAAAGTATGGGATGAAACTCAACCCAACGAAATGCTCATTTGGGGTTGCATCTGGGAAATTCTTGGGATTCATTGTCAGCTCACGCGGGATTGAGATTAACAAAGACCAGATTGCAGCAATCAGAGGCATTCAGGAGCCTAGACAAATCAAAGATGTGCAGAGCCTTGCAGGGAAAGAAGTAGCATTAAGTAGATTCATCTAAAGAGAGACAGACAAATGCATTCCGTTCGTTGAATTGATAAAGCGAGGAAAACGCAATTTTTAGTGGACTCCTGATTGCATTGAAACATTTCAGAACCTACTGAATAATCTGGAGAGACCCCCGATACTGTCTAAGCCATTGGACCACGAGGATTTATTCATGTACTTAGCAGTGTCGACCCACGCGATCAGCTCAGCATTAGTGAGAGAAGAAGACATGGTTCAAAGGCCAGTGTACTAAGTGAGTAAAAAATTGGCGGGAGCTGAGCGCAATTATCCGAGGACAGAAAAGATGGCGTACAGTTTATTGATTGCATCTAAGAAGTTTCGACATTATTTCCAAGCTCATCCTATTACCGTGTACACTGATCATCCGCTCAAGCAAGTTCTACAGAGACCAGAAGCTTCTAGAAGACAGCTCAAATGGAACATTGAATTGAGTCAATTTGATCTGAATTTTCAGCCCCGACGATCGATACGGGGGCAAGTGCTGGCAGATTTCATAGCATATTTTACTGTCCCGGAGGATGAAATAGTAAACGAAGAGGCTGACCCACCAAAATTACTTCTCGATCCTAGTGCATGGAAATTGTATATTGATGGTGCTAGGAATGATAAACGATCCGGTGCTGGAGTGGTGCTTGAAACTCCTGAGAAAAGACTGATATCCTATGCTATCTGGTTGGAATTTCATGCCACTAACAACGATTCCGAATATGAAGCCCTGATAGCCGGGCTGAGGATCGCAAAGGAATTAGAGATCGCGAAGCTGGACATATTTTGTGACTCCAAGTTGGTTGTAAATCAGGTTACTGGAAAATTCCGAGCTAAAAGCCCAAGATTGATTTCATATTTGGAGAAAGTGAAGGAGTTGCTGACTGGCTTTGATCACTATAGTATATCCCATATTCCGCGGTCAGAGAATCAACAGGCGGACAAGTTAGCGAAGATGACTAGTTCTGACGATCCTGAAGAATTCGGGCTAGCCCCAGTTGAAGTACTTCAGTTCCCTAGCATAGGTCAGATGGAAATTGATCTGATACTAGAGACCGAGCCCGAAAGGGAGTCATGGATGACCCCCCTAAAGAATTTCTTGATGAATGGAACTCTTCCGACCAAGAAGAGCGAGAGGCATAAAATAATCCGTAAAGCTTCCCGATACGTTCTGCAAGGTGGAGTACTGTACAGACAGGGATTTTCGATGCCTCTTCTCCGGTGTATAGCCCATGACGACATCAAGCATGTACTGCAGGAAGTACATGAGGGCGAGTGTGGTGACTATACTGGAGGACAAACATTGGCAAAAAAGGTGTTACGGTATGGTTACTTCTGGCCTACCATAAACAAAGATGCGACAAAATACGCACGACATTGTGATGCATGCCAAAAATTTTCAAAAATTCCCAGGGCACCTATGTGGGAGATTGATATCATCGGAAGCCTCCCAATAGCAAAGGGCGGAGCAAAGTTCATTATTGTGGCTGTAGACTACTTCACCAAATGGGTCGAGGCTGGGCCGTTAACTACAATCACAACCAAGCGAGTGATTAATTTTGTTGTTAGAAACATTATTTGCCGGTTTGGGATCCCGAAGATCGTCATAACTGATAATGGAACCCAGTTTGATAGCAACGAGTTTAGGGATTTCTGCCAGAAGTACCACATTGAGATACTGTACACCTCTGTGGCACATCCGCAGTCGAACGGACAGGTCGAAGCAGCAAATAAAGTGATTAAGTCCATTATCAAAAGAAGAATGAAGCAGGCCAAAGCCATGTGGGTCGATGAATTACCCTTGGCATTATGGGCCTACATGACAACCTATAAATTGGCGACAGGCCACACTCCCTTCTCTCTTGCTTTTGGAGCAGAGGCAGTCATCCCGGTTGAGCTAAAAGAACCATCTCATCGAGTCACTTACTATGATCCGATGACTAATAAAAAATTGCTCCTTGAATCCCTAGATACAATAGAGGAGAAAAGGGATGAAGCAGACGCGCGTGCCTTGAGACACAAGCAAAAGGTCGCTAGATACTACAACAAAAGAGTTCGAACCCGAACCTTTGAACTTGGAGACTTGGTTTTGAAGCGTGTCTTTCCACCCCCAACTTATATGGGTGCGAAGTGGGAAGGACCATACTCCGTTCTACGAAGGCTTGATAATGGAACCTTCAAGCTAGCAATCGTAGATGGAGGTGAAATTCCGAGAGTGTGGAACGCCCAACAATTGCGGCCTTATCTGACTTAAAGTCATTAGATTTATCCTTTTGTTTCATGGGACCATGTAAAAGGCATGACTTGCATAGAATAGTCCAATGCCTTGAGCAAAGGATTATAAAGTGGACGTAGATCATGATTTGACCGAACCACTATAAAAATATTGTGCGTCGTTTACCTTTATTTGCACTATTATTTATCTACTCTTCTATCTTTATAAAGTTTGTTGTAAAATTCATACAGCGATAACAGAAACATGTAATTCTAAGTGCCTTCCATCAGAATGGAGAGTAATCTGCAGCCAGAACGAGGAAGGTGCAATAAAGTGAATCACACCATTGATTGCCCTCTAACTCTCCAGAGCCGAGAGAAAACGTAAAGGACGCGAAAATAACGTCCACATGGCAAGGCGATGCACCAAGATAAGAACTGCCTTGACCGAACTCTAACCTTGGCGACCGCCAGGAGAGTATAATAGCATCTATGATTAAGCGCTGAGAAAGAGCTCTTACCCCGCTGAAGGATCAGGGGGCGATTGGACAGCCGAGCTCGAACTCTAACCTTGGCCATCGCCAGGAGAGTATAAAAGCGTCTATGATTAAGCGCTGAGAAAGAGCTCTTACCCCGCTGAAGGATCGGGGGGCAACTGAGCAGCCGAGCTCGAACTCTAACCTTGGAGACTGCTAGGAGAGTATAAAAGCGTCTATGATTAAGCGCTGAGAAGGATGCTGGAGACTCAGCACCCCCAGAATTTCTGCCCCGCCGAAGGATCGGTGAGCAGATCATGATACAAGTTCGAATTCTAACCCACTGATGGATCGGGAAAGTATAGAGGCACCGGAGATTTGGTGCCTCAAGTACTATAATCCTACTAAAAAAATATTCCAAGTCCCCCGTATTCAAATATAGGGGGCAACATGCATTGAAATTGTTAAATTCTTTCTGTTGCTTGAATGATTTGTAATATAATTTCGGCTTGTTTATGGTCAAATGATTTATGACTAAGTGTGAAGAGTTTATTCGATGCAGATACACGATGATGCAAAAGAAATAAACATTCATTCATAAACTGCAAACATACAAGATAAAGAGGAACCTAAACAAAAGTGAGGGCCATTCTCACGATTACATTTCAGGGCCAGTGGAAAGCCTAAAAATCCTTAGGACAAAATATGAACTGATATCTGCATCCTACTTATGCTGGGGGGGAGGGGGCTATGTAGGATACTTGCTCTTTATCTGCTTCCCCAACTCCTCCTTATCAACATCCAAACGATCACCTTTTTTCCTCTTCCTGGTATCAACAAGAGGCTCTGGCGAAGAACTAGAGGATTGAGAGGCTAGTTGTGAAGTTATTGATCGGGAGGAAAATCTTACGACCAACACAGTTTTGGGGTCGATCTCGGAAATAGGGGGCACATATACCGGATGTTGTCCCCCTTTCATAAGGAGCAACTGCTCCTCCTCTTCGGCATGTTGTTCAGCCAAGGTTTCCTCATCATCGCCTCTGCTTTCTTTGGTAATGGCGACTTCCTCTTCATCGCCGTCATGGTGCCCGTTCATGTATCTTAAAGCCTCGATAGGTTCAGCATCTGGGGGGACATCAGCACCAGCACTTGGCGGGATGTCAACCTTCTCTGCCTCTGCCTTCTTTTCAGCATCCTTACCAACTGGCCCGCCACCTGTATCATGAGAAACAAATGTTATTTTGGGAGAGAATGCGGCTTCTCAGTTGATTGTCCGACAAGATGACGACAAGTGACAATTGCTTTGACAAATTGCGGAGAAAATATAGAAATACCTTCCGCCGATCCTCCATCCAAGCTAGCAGCGGAACCTCCGACAGCTGGAGGAGTTGGACCCAAAGGAATCAATGAATCGTCTGGATTGTATTCTCAATTTCGGAGGCCTTGGGCTCTGCAGCTGAGCTCGAGCCTTCTTCAATTTTATCTTTGCCCTTTGCCTGAGTTTTCTCTTTATCAATTTCTTCTTGGAGTAGGCGTCTACCTTTCTCTAAATCCTCAGGTTCATTATCCCTAAGAATGGTCCGCATCAACTCATTCTCATCAACGTCATCAAATCCTAATCGCTGTTTCTCGCTCTGGACGATTGCATCCCGTATGTTGGCTAGAGTGATATGGTAGTCCGGGATCCAGGAGATGTTACGGGTCTTGATGACCTGGCCAAGGAAGTCAAACAACATTTTTTCAAATCCTTCAATATCTTTCTCTCTCTCAAGGAGCTTTTCATTAGAAATGGTAGCCATTTCAGTGGCACTTTCCACATTATTTTCAGCAATAATCGCGCGCTTCTCTGCATGCGCGAAGTTGATCATTCAGAATCGCCCTCTCTTTTTCGGCCAGAGCTAAACTATCTTTCAAGCTTGCCTTTTCTTTCTCCCAAGCAGCTCTTTCAGCCTCGAAATGATCCTGTGCTGTTTTCAGTTCGGTGTTGGCCATCCTGAGGTCTTCCACCTCGTTCTTCAAAGACGCACGCTCTTTGCTGTTAGAATCGAGCTCATTATGAAAACGTTGCCTGGCTTCCTCCAACTCTGTCTTGTAATTTTTAGCATCTCGTTGAGCCAAGGCAAGCAAAGATTGTGCATCTTCTTAGTCCTTTTCCATTTTTACCCTGGCCCTTTCATTGTTATCTATCCTCACCTTGGACCTGTGCGCTTCCATCTCTAGCGTTCGGATGACGTCGGAAAGAATGACAGCATGTTTCTTCATCGCCTCATATTGCTTGGGTACATGGCGAACGTGTCCGATGATTTCAGTATCCCAATTCCTAGGGACTGATTCCAGAGTTGGAACGAACATCATCCTTTCGAAGAAGATATCGGGGAATTGTTCTTGTAATTTTTCCAGCTTGGCCTGAGTCTCAGGGTCATGCATATAGTCTCGTGACCCAGGGGCACTCAAACTTTGTTGGCTGGAAGGGACAATGTCAGTTTTCTCCTTCTCAGACTCCTTGTTGGGATCCTTGCTTTTATCCTTAGGCTCTGGTGCTTTTTGGATGATCTGTTGTGAGATGTTGCACTCTTCGGAGGAGTTAAGTCTTTGGGAAGTTGTTTTCCCCCTGTAGGTGGCACCGGATGACTGGGATGCTTTCCAGAAGTTTGTTTTGACGGAGATCTGGACTGTGAAGAATTAGGCTTGTGAGAATCCCGGGACAAATGGATGTCTCCCCCTCGGCTGCTGCGACGAGCACGCTCTGGATTGGGATGAAGACTAGGTGTGCCTTCAGGAAGAGAGCGATAGGAATAAGAACGTTTGCGAGACATCTTTCCTGCAAAAGAAACAAGTACATATTAAAACCTTGAATACTGTTGGTATAAAAGTGTGGGGTCAGACAGTCCATGTGATTTATGCATACCATATAATCCCCTTAAATAGACTGGGGCCCGAAGTTAGGCTCATCTGGGTAGTCTCTCGTTCTCCAACTGGAATAATTGCTTCCTCAGAAATAGGAAAAAATGGCTCCCCTTTGAAGTCTTCCTGTGTATATACATCATCAGGTAAAGGAATCTTGCTCCGCTCTTTAAATAGCTGCTCCTATATAAAATCATCAAGAGCAGCAGGTTCAACCGGTAGAGAGGCCCTTAAGGGGAAACCCACCGGAGAGGCAGCGAATTCCTTAGGCTCATCAGCACGGGCCTCGTCTCCTCTATATACATTTAAGTATTCGTCGACCTTGATAATTATCGGCGAAGGACTCTTATGAAGTTTAGTTATCTCTGTTGCCTGTGACGTTCCTTCTCCCTCGGTCGGGGGCACGTATTTGTAAGGTTTGCCACTCGTGCTAAGTCCGAACCTTATATCCAGAAGGCGGTGCTTGTGAAGATTCTCGTCAGTAATACATTTCTTGATCTTTAGGAAGTCGGATTTGCTTTTCAGAAGAAGGGATAGTCAATTACTGTACACCGAGCCTTCCGTCTTTGGAAAGGTGTGAACTGCATGGCGAAAAGAAGCATGTTAACGCTTCGATTTCTTAAGCAGGTTATTCATTCAAAGGTTGAAGGTTTACTTGATTTAAGCCACCCTCTTGAACACCCGGCCTGTCTCTTTATATGGAACCAATCGGCCTTGGGATCCCCTATGTTGATGTACCCGTCAGACAAGACCTTCCTATTTGCTACCGATTCGAAGAAAGAAAATTTTGGGGTTTCCGTGGAGCAATGCTTGAAAAGGTAATAAAATTTCAAATCTTTAAACGTGAGCTCAGTTTGCAGGATTTCCGCATATGCGATGTATAGAGTGTATAGGGCTGCGTAGGCATTGGGATGAAGCTGCATTGGAGCAATACCCAATCGTTTTAGGGTCTCAATGACGATTGGAGGAAATGGAGGAATAGCGCCTACCCAGCACATGAGTCGGCTAATTGTCATGTACCCCTCCGGAGCCAGATGAGGTCTATCTTCGCTACCAGGTGTCCTCACATCGTCCCAGGGGATCCCGTGTCTCAAGCAAATTTTCTTAAGCTTTGTGTCATCAAGTTTGGAAGCTAAAGTGTCAGTGAATTTCTCTATTTCTAGCGCACCAGGAATCTCGTCGGGAGCTCGGTCGTCTACTTCAGACTCCTCATCAAGCGAGGTACTCTCAGAGGAATCCGATCCCGTTTCTGCCTCGTATTCGGATCCAAAGCCCGCACCCTCTGAATTAATTGAAAGGACCTCGGGGCTGTGGTGCTCATAAACCTCGGGATCCATCTCTGTATCAGATCTTGAAGGGGAATGATTATCCGAAATTACTGTTTAGGCTAGTAAACATGAGAAATAAGAATATAATTGCCCGAACCCCGTGCATGTGCGAGTGTTTGTGCGTGCACGTGTGGATGATACGGAAAGGTAAAGTCACAAAGCGGATGGAATTTGCTGCTAAGTCCTATCATTGTTCAGTCCAAGAAGTTCATCTCATGGGCTCTAACCTAACTATTCAGAATCTTGTGACTGCAATGTATTGTTTAAAGTTCAAAACATATGTTGGATCGTCATCTAGGCTCGGTTTGTAAGGAGTGTGCGGGTCGGATCGTGGAAAGCGTGGTAGATCGGGGTGAATGGATCACCCCCTTCTTTGGTTCGTGATGCAGCATGGATCGGGGTTCCTGTCGAATCGGCCCAACCCCCCACGATCCACTTCACCACGTCTTAATAAACTAGTGCTCATCTATGCCACGACCCGATCCGTTCTACCCCTCTTCTTTCGCCTACCACCTTCACGATCCGAACCCAAACCTCACCATCGCCACGACCCAACCTGGCCTCCTCCTTCTTCTTCCTTCTTCCTCTTCCCTTCCTCCGAGCTCGAATAGCCAACGCCTATGGCACCATGTCAACCTCCAAAGATTTGAACGCCAGAAAACTCTATCGTTTTTCTCCTAAATTCAAGACAAACAAGGGCGAAATTACATGAAAACTTTCTTTTTTGTGATTACCTTTCTGAAAATAATGAAGACAAATGGATGATCGGAGGATTAAAAAGCTAGGGTGTTCGTTTAAGAGAATCGGTGGGGAAAGAAGTGAAAGGGAAAAGGAGAGGTGGGTTCGGGTTTAAATAGATGAAATCGCGACCATTAGTCTTCCGTTTTTTGTTTTACTCGAACCATGGAAGTAGATGGGCCATGGATCGAAGCCCATCGCATTTCGAAGAGAAGCCCATCACGTTTCGTGAAGAGGCCCGAATGCTTATCTAAGGTCGAGACGAGCGGCTTACCCCACGGACCGTGATGTGCCTGGGCGAGCCGAACCGATAAATGACAGACAGGAGTGGAAACTCGGGAAATATACACGAAAATTCAGAAATTTACCAGGCAACTTGACAGCAAAGTTTCCGGAATCACCAGAGATAAGAATTGCCCAATAAAACAAAAAAGAAATGGCTGAGGATTTAACCGATATTTATACCAATCAAGGAATGCGACTTTCCAAAGTGACAACATTTTAGGCAGACGCAACCATTGATTTTCATCTCCCTATGAAAAGATGTTTCCGCAGTTTCGAAGCATATTCCATCTCTGATAAAATATACTTCGAGGGGGCAAAATGTTGGCTAGCTTTTTGACCAAGCCACCAAGGTTCACACACAAGAAGAAAATGTGAAGTTTCACACCTTTAACCCTCGAAGACCCGATCAGATCGCCATACTCCCTTTGGCTCGCGATCGCCCCCCTTTGACCACGATCCGATCCGTCCATCTCTAGCTTGATCCGATCCGATCCCCGAAGCTGATGGATGATGACCAAGACCAAGTCCACCATGATACGAGAATGCAGGATCTCGCGACACGTGTCACCAACTGTCATATTGACCAATTCTTCATTAAGCTACGATCACGATCTGATTCGAGCTGGGAGACACGATGATGGCCACGGTCTTGGTCATCCACGATCCGATGTTTAAGGAGATCGCGACACCTGACCACCACGGCTAATTTGACTGATTCTTCATCAAGCTACGAACCGGTCCGAGATCTTCGGGATGTGGGCCACGTATGACCGCGATCCGTCACCGGAAATCAGCTATAAATAGCTAGAGCTTGGCATTTTTGGTGCTCTTTTGGCATTTTTGGGTATTGATTCCACCATTACTATCATACCACTATTTCTTACTAGTTTTACTTCGAGATTACTAAGAGAAATCATAATTGTAATAGTGAGTTTGAGAGAAATCATTGGTTGTAATAGCATTCAAAGTATAATCGATAGCATATAAAGTGGACGTAGGCTCGTTAACGCCGAACCACTATAAACCTTGTGTGTTATTTGCTTTTTTCCTCATTTTTCAGTTATAATTCTCTACGAATCAGAACAATTTGGGTGTTAGAGCCAAATTTTGATCTAACACTATGGTCGGTTCCAGGGCGCTTCAAACCCTCAATTCCGTCTGTCTAACTGGAGAATGTGAGTATAGAAATTTCCTGATCAACACGCGTTTTAGAGTGCTCGACAGTTGGGCGGCTGCCCAATCTCACTAGAGAGTTACTATGGTGGCTTCTGGGGCTTTCAAAACCCTCGATTTGACTTCTGAACTGGCAAAGCTGAGCACACGAATTCCAGATAAATGCGCATTTCGGAGGCTTGTACTGATTGGCAACTACCTAAACTCGATAGAAAGTTGCTATGATGGATTTCGGGGCACTCTGAACCCTCGATCTTATATTTTGAATTGGTGAAGCCGAGTGTAGAGATTTCCCGATCGATGCGTGTCTCGGAGGAATGGATGTCCCCAGAT
The DNA here is from genome assembly GCA_030737875.1 of Allium sativum. Classification (NCBI taxonomy): domain Eukaryota; kingdom Viridiplantae; phylum Streptophyta; class Magnoliopsida; order Asparagales; family Amaryllidaceae; genus Allium; species Allium sativum. Next base: position 521,942,204 of record CM060923.1, on the reverse strand, counting down.
CGCGACCGGACCAACTAGAAAAACGATCGACTCCCATAATGGGGTGGGTGGGTGGGTTAGGAGGGTGATGCGTACAAGGACAGAGAATAAATACAAACTGAAGAGGGGATTTCGGAGTTAGCTCACTAAAACACTTGTTTCGAAGGACAGAATAGTTCGGCGATTTTGCATGCTCTGTAGAAAGTTACCATAGTGTCTTTCAAGAACCCCCCAAACCCTCGGTCTCGGTTTTCAAACTAGCGAATGGGAGTACAGGAAATTTTAGATCAACGCACTCTTCGTAGGCCCGGACAGTTTGGCGTCTACTTAAATTACATAGAAATTTACTATGGCGGTTCGCTAGCAGCTTCGAAACATAAATCTTGGCTTCTGAATTTGATAAGCCAAGCGTAGGAATTTCACGATCGACACACGTTTTGGTGGCCTGACGGTTCCTTATCGCGACCGGCCCAACGGGGATATCGATCGGTCGCATGAACTCAATAAAAAGTTACTATGGTCTATTCCGGCATGCTATGAACCCTCGATCTTCACTTCCGTACCTGCAGATACAAGTATAGGAATTCCATAGCAATGCGCATTTTGGAGGCCAATCGACGGCTAGGCGGCTGCCTAAACTCACTATAAAGTTACTATAGTGAGTTACGAGGCGCTTCGTACCCTCGATCCCATCTTTCGAAATGGCAAATGCGAGTATAGGAATTTCTTGATCAACGTGCGTTCCGGTGTCCCCAACGGTTGGGCGGCTGCCCAATCTTGCCAGGGAGTTACTATCGTAGCTTCTAGGGCGTTCCAAACCCTTGATATTGGCCTCTGAACCGGCAAAGCCGACCGCATGAATTTCCGATAAATGTGTGTTTAGGAGGTTCAGACGGACAAACAACTGCTTAAACTTGACAGAAAGTTAATATGATGGCTTTTGGGGCTCTCCGAATCCTCGATATTATCTTTTGAATTGGCGAAGCTGAGTGCCGGAATTTTTCGATCGACGCGCATTTCGGAGGAATGGACGTCCCAAGATTTCGACCAGCAAAACTTGAAAAAGGATCGGCTCCCCAATGGGGTGGGAGGGTGGGTGGGGTGGGTGGTGTGAATAAGGCCTTAGAATGAATTCGAACTGAGGAGGGCTTTTTGGAGTTTGGTCACTGAAATGCTTGTTTCGAAGGACCGAACTTTTCGCAAATTTCTCACGCTCTACAGAAAGTTACCGCAGTGTCTTTTGAGATCACTCTTAACCCTCGTTCTAGGCTTTGAAGCTAGTGTATGCGAATACAGTAATTTGTAGATCAAAGAGAGCTTCGTACCCCCAAACGGTTCGTCATCTACCAAAATTACATAAAAATTTACTATGGTGGATTCCTACCAGCTCCAAAACATAGATAATGGCTTTTGAATTAGTGTAGCCGAGCATAGGAATTTCACGATCGACGCACGTTTCGGTGGCCCGATGGTTCCATATAGTGACTGCCCGAATGGAAATATCGATCAACCGCCAAATCTCGGTAAAAAGTTAGTATGTGCCGTTCTGGGGCACGATGAACAATAGATCTTTGCTTCCATAGCGGCGAATGCGAGTATAGGAATTCTCGAACAACACCCATTTTGGAGGCCAACCGACAGATGGGTGGCTGCCCAAACTCGCTATAAAGTTGCTATAGTGAGGTATGTGGCACTTCGAACCGTGAATCCCATCTCCTGAAATAGCGAATGAAAATATAGGAAATTCCCGATCAACGCGGGCTTCAGAGTCGCCGACGATTGGACGGCTACCCAATCTCACCAGGGAGTTACTATGGAGGCTTCCGGGGCGTTCCAAACCCTCGATCTCAACTGGCGAATCGGAGCTTATGAATTCCCGATAATTGCGCATTTCGGAGGCTCGAACGGATAGACAACTGCCTAAACTCGACAAAAAGTTACTATTATGGCTTTTGGGGTTCTCCGAACCCTCGATCTTATCTTTTGTATTGGTGATGCCGAGTGAAGAAATTTCTCGATCGACGCGCGTTTCGGAGGAACGGACAGTCCCAGTTCGCGACCGACCCAAATAGAAAAACGACCTGCTCCCCCCATGGGGTGGGTGGGTGTGGCTGGTAGTGTGTATAAGGCCCGAGAATGAATTCGAACAGAGGAGGTGCTTTTGGAGTTCAGCTACTAAAACGCGTGTTTCAAAGGACAAAACTGTTCGGCGATTTCCCACTCTTTGAATGGGGCTACCACAGTGGCTTTCGAGATCACACCCATCCCTCGATCTCAGCTTTCAAACTAGTGAATGCGAGTATCGGAATTTGCTGATCAATGCACGCTTTGTAGTCCCGGACGGTTTGGCGTCTACCCAAATTACATAGAAATTTACTTTGGTGGTTTCCTAGCAGTTCGGAAACATAGATCTCGGCTTCCGAATTTGCCAAGCCGAGCGTAGGAATTTCACGATCGACGCGTATTTTGTTTGCCCGACGGTTCTGTATCGCGATAGGGCCAATGGGAATAACAATCAGCTGCCTAAACTCAATATAAATTTAGTATGGCCGGTTCTTGGGTGCTATGAACCCTTGATCTTTGCTTCCATAGCGGCGGATGCCAGTATAAGATATCCTGAACAACGCGCGTTTCGAAGGCCAACCGACGGCTAGACGACTGCCCAAACTCGCTATAAAGTTACTATGGTAAGTTCAGGAATGCTACGAACACCCGATCCTATATGTCAAACTGGAGAATGCGAGTATAGGAATTTTCCGATCAACGCGTGTTTCAGAGTCCAAAACCTTGATCCGACTTTCAAACTAGCAAAGCCGAGCATATAAATTCTGGATAAATGCGCGTTTCAAAGGTGCTTACTGATTGAAACCTACCTAAACTCAACAGAAAGTTACTATGGTGGATTTTGGGGCTCTCCGATCCCTCGATCTTATCTTTTGAGTTGGCGAAGATGAGTGCCAGGATTTCTTAATCGATGCACGTTTCAGAGGAATGGTCATCCCCAGATCGCGACTGGCCCAACTAGATAAACTATCAGTTTCCACTACAAGGACTGGGAATAAATTCGAACAGAGGAGGGGTTTTAGGAGTTTGCTCACTGAAACACTTGTTTCAAAGGACAGAACTGTTCGGCGATTTCCCATGCTCTACAAAAAGATACCATAGTGGCTTTTCAAATCAATCCAAACCCCTATTTACGGCTTTCAAACTAGCGAATGCAAGTATAGGAATTTACAGATCAACGTGCGCTTCATATGCCCGAACGGTTTGGCGTCTACCCAAATTACGTAGAAATTTACCATTTCGGTTTCCTAGCAGCACCAAAACATAGATCTCAGCTTTCGAATTAGCGAAGCCGAGCGTATAAATTTCAAGTTCAATGCACGTTTTAGTGGCCCGATGCTTCCATATCGCGAGTGGCCCTACAGGAATATCGATTGGCCTCCCAATCTCGGTAAAAAGTTAGTATAGTCTGTTCCGAGGGACTATGAACACTCAATCTTCGCCTCCGTACCGGCGGACGCGAGTATAGGAATTCTCGAACAAGCGTTTCGAAAGCCAACCGACTGCTGGGTGGTTTCCCTAACCCGCTATAAAGTTACTGTGGTGGATTATAGGGCGATTCGAACCGTTGATCCCATCTTTCTAACTGGCAAACGCAAGTATTGGAATTTCTAGATCAACACGTGCTTTAGAGTTCCAGACGATTGGACGGCTGCTTAATCTCTTCATGGAGTTACTACGGTGCCTTTTGTGGCTTTCCAAACCATTGATCTCGGCTTCCGAACCGGCAATGACGAGGGCATGAATTCCCAATAAATGCGTATTCTTGAGGCTCCGACGGATAGAAAACTGCCTAAACTCGACAGAAAGTTACTATCGTCGCTTTCGGGGCTCTCTGAACGCTCGATTTTATCTTTTGAATCGGAAAAGCCGAGTATAGGGATTTCTTGATCGATTAACAGATGTTCCCAAATCGCGACCAGCCTAACTAGAAAAACAATCTGCTCCCACCAAGGGGTTGTCGGGCGGAGCTGGTGGTGTGTACAAGGCCCAAAAATAAATTCGAATTGAGGAGGGGATATTGGAGTAAGGTCACTAAAACGCTTGTTTTGAAGGACCGAACTATTCGCCAATTTCCCATGCTCTACAAAAAGTTATCATAGTGGCTTTTAAGATCACTCCAAACCCTATTTCTTGGCTTTAAAACTAGCGAATGCTAATATAGGAATATGAGGATCAACGCGCGCTTCATACACCCGGACGGTTTAGCGTCTACCTAAATTACGTAGAAGTTAACTATGGTGGTTTCCTACCAGCTCCAAAATAAAGATCTCGACTTTTGAATTAGTCAAGCCAAGTGTAGGAATTTCAAGACCGATGAACGTTTCGGTGGCCTGATGGTTCCATATCGCGACCGTCACAACGTGAATATCGATCGGCCAGCCAAACTAGGTAAAAAGTTAGTATGGTCCGTTCCGGGTCGATACGAACACTCGATCTTCGCTTCCGTACTGGCGAATGCGAGTATAGGAATTCCCGAACAACAAGCATTTCAGAGGCCAACCGATGGCTGAGCTGTTTCCCAAACTCGCTATAAAGTTACTATGGTGGGTAATGGGGCGCTTCAAACAGTTTGTCCCATCTTTCGAACTGGTGAATGCGAGTATAGGAATTTTCCAGATCAACACGCGCTTCAGAGTCGTCGATTATTGGAAGGCTGCCTAGTCTCGTAAGGGAGTTACTATGGAGGCTTCCGGGGAGTTCCAGACCCTTGGTCTTGTCTTTCGAACTGGCGAAGCCGAGCGCAATAATTCCCAATAAATGCGCATTTCGGAGGCTCGGACGGATAGACAACTGCCTAAACTCAACAGAAAGTTACTGTGGTGGCTTTCGGGACTCTCTGAACCATCGGTCTTATTTTTCAATTAGCGAAGCTGAGTGTTGGGATTTCCCGATCGATGCACGCTACGGAGGAACGGTCGTCCCAGATCTCGACCGGCCCAACTAGAAAAATGATTTGCTCCCACCATGGGGCGGGTGGGTCGGTGGGGCAGGTGTTGTGTACAAGGACCTGGAATAAATTCAAACTGAGGTAGGGTTTGTGGAGTTTGGTAACTAAAACGCTTGTTTCGAAGGACAGAACGTTTCGACGATTTCCCATACCCTGCATAAGGTTACCACATTGGCTTTCGAGATCACTCCAAACCCTCATTCTCGGCTTTCAAACTAGCGAATGCGAGTATGGGAATTTGCATATCAATGCACGCTTCATATGCCCGGACGGTTTGGTGTCTACCCAAATTACGTAGAAATTTACCGTGGTGGTTTCCAAGCAGTGCCAAAACGTAGATCTCGGCTTTTGAATTAGCTTAGCATAGCATATGAATTTGATGATCGATGCATGTTTTGGTGGGCCGAGGGTTCCATATGGCGACCGACTCGACGGGAATATCGATCGACCGCCCAATCTCGGTAAAAAGTTTGTATGGTCTGTTCCGAGGCATTATGAAAACTCGATCTTCACTTCCGCACCGATGGATGCGAGTATAGAAATTCTCAAAAACCGTTTCGAAGGCCAATCGTCAGCTGGGCGGGTGACCAAACTCGATATAAATTTACTATGGTAGATTAATGGGGCGCTTCGAACCGTTGATCCCGTCTTTCGAACTGGCGAATGCGTGTAAAGGGATTCCCCGATCAACGTGCACTTCAGAGTCCCCAACGATGGGTCGGCTACCAAATCTCGATAGGAAGTTACTACGGTGGCTTTCGAGGCTTTCCAAACCTTCAATCTCTGCTTCCGAACTAGTAATGCCGAGTGCATGAATTCCCGGAAAATGGGCATTTTGGTGGCTCGGACGGATATACAACTGCTTAAACTCGACAGAAAGTTACTACGGTTGCATTCGATGCTCTCCGAACGATTGATCATATCTTTTGAATTGGCGAAGCCTAGTGCATGGATTTCTCGATCGATGCGCGTTACAGAGGAACGGACGGTCCCAAATAGCGACCCGCCCAACTAGAAAAACGATCGGCACCCACCAAGGGGTGGGTGGGGTGGGTGGTGTGTGCAAGGCCATAGAATGAATTCGAATTGAGGAGGAGATTTTCGAGTAAGGTCAGTGAAACGCTTGTTTTGAAGGAACGAACTGTTCTCTAATTCCCTATGCTGTACAAAAAGTTAGCACATTGGCTTTCGAGATCACTCCAAATGTTATTTCTCGACTTTCAAACTAGCGAATGCTAGTATAGGAATTTGCATCTCAACGCGCGCTTCATACGCCTGAATTGTTTGGCGTCTACCCAAATTACGTAGAAATTTCCTATGGTGGTTTCCTAGCAGCTACAAAATAAAAATATCGACTTTAGAATTAGCGAAGCCAAGCGTAGGAATTTCACGATCGATGCGCGTTTCGGTGACCCGATGATTCCATATCGCGACCGCCCCAACAGGATTATCGATGGGCCACCCAATCGCGGTAAAAAGTTGTATGGTCCTTTCCAAGTGACTACGAATACTCGATCTTCACTTCCGTACCAACAAATGCACGTATACGAATTCCTGAACAAAACGCGTTTCATAGGCAAACCGATGGCTGTGCGGCTGCCCAAACTAGTTATAAGTTACTATGGTGGCTTATGGGGCGCTTCGAACCGTCGACCCATCTTTCGAACCGGCGAATCCGAGTATAGGATTTTTTCTGATCAACGAGCGATTTCGAGTCCTCGACTATTGGACAATAGCCCAACCTCTCCAGGGAGTTACTATGGAGGCTTCCATGGCGTTCAAGACCCTTGGTCTCGGCTTTCGAACTGGTGAAGCCGAGCGGACGAATTCCTAATAAATGCGCATTACAGAGGCTCGGACGGATAAACAACTGCCTAAACTCAACAGAAAGTTACTATATTGGCTTTCGGGACTCTCTGAACCCTCGATCTTATCCTTTGTATTGGCGAATCCAAGTGATTTAATTTCCTGATCGACGCGCGTTTCGAAGGAACGGACGATCCTAGATCATGGTCGGCCCAAATAGAATATTGATCGGCTCCCCCTATAGGGTCGATGGCTGTGGCAGGTTGTGTGTACAAGGCCGGAGAATGAATTCAAACCAAGGAGGTGATTTTGGTGTTAGGCCAGTGAAACGTGTGTTTCGAAGGACTGAACTTTTTGGAAATTTCTCACGTTCCATAGAAGGTTACCAATGTGGCTTTAGAGAGCACTCCAAACCCTCAATCTTGGCTTTCAAACTGGCGAATGCGAGTATAGGAATTTGCAAATCAATACACGCCTCGAAGACTCAAGCGGTTTGACGTCCACCCAAATTACGTATTAATTTACTATTGTGGTTTGGTAGCAGCTCCGAAAGATAGATCTCAGCTTACGAATTTGCAAAGCCAAGCGTAGGAATTTCACGATCGATGCGCATTTCGTTGGCCTGTAGGTTCCGTATCACGATAGGGCCTATAAGAATAACTATCAGCAGCCCAAACTCGGTATAAACTTACTATGGTAGGTTCCAAACCGCTGTGAACCCTCAATCTTCGCTTTGGTAGCGGTGGATACGAGTATAGGAGTTCCTGAACAATGCACATTTCGAAGGCCAACCGATGGCTGGACGGTTGAGCAAAGTCGCTATAAAGTTAGTATGGTGGGTTCCGAAGCGCTTTAAACCCTCGATCCCGTCTATCGAACTGGAGAATTCGAGTATAGGAATTTCCCGATCAACGCGCATTTCGTAGTCCCCGACGGTTGGGTGGCTGCCCAATCTCTCTAGAGAATTACCATGGTGGCTTCTAGGGAATTCCAAACCCTTAATCCGACTTTTGAACTAGCAAATCTGCGCTCATGAGTTCAGGAAAAATGCGCGTCTCGGAGGCCCGTATAGATTTACAACTACATAAACTCGACAGAAAGTTACTATGGTAGCTTTCGGCGCACTCTGAACCCTCGATCTTATCTTTTGAATTGGTGAAGCAGAGTGTAAAGATTTCCCATTCGATGCGTGTTTCGGAGGAACGGACGTCCCCAGATCGCAACTGGCCCAACAAGAAAAATGATCGGCTTCCACCATGTGGTGGGCGGGCGGGGCCGGTGTTGTGTACAGGGACCGAGAATAAATTCAAACAAAGGACAGGTATTTGGAGTTAGGTCACAGAAACGCTTGTTTCGAAGGATAGAACTGTTAGGCGATTTCCTATGCTCTGTAGAAAGTTACTACAGTGGCTTTTGAGAGAACTCCGTACCCTCGATCCTGGCTTTCAAACTAGCGAATGCGAGTATAGGAATTTGCAGATGAACGCGCACTTCGTAGGCCCGAACGGCTTTGCATCTACCCAAATTACGCAGATATTTACTATGGCTGTTTCTTAGCAGCTCCGAAACGTAGATCTAGACTTCCTAATTTGCGAAGCCGTGCATAGGAATTTCAGGATCGACGCACGTTTCGATGGCCTGATGGTTCTATATCGCGACTGGCCCAACGGAAATATCGATCGGCTGACCAAACCTAGTAAAAAGTTAATGTAGTCTGTTACGAGGCATATTGCACCCTCGATCTTTGCTTTCGTACCAGCAGATGCAAGTATAGGAATTCCCGGATAACGCGCATTTCGGAGGCCAAGTGACGGCCAGGCAGCTGCCCAAACTAGTTATAAATTACTACTGTGGGTTACTAGACGCTTCGAACCCTCGATCTTGTCTTTTTAACTGGCAAATGCGAGTACATGAATTTTGGGATCAACGCGCATTTCAGAGTCCTCGATGGTTCGGCAGTTGTCCAATCTTTCCATGGTGTTATTATGGTGGCTTCCGTGGTGTTCCAAACCCTCGATCTCGGCTTCCGTGCCGGCGAAGCAGAGCGCATGAATTCCCAATAATGCGCATTTCAGAGGCTCCACGGATGGAGTGTTTGGTGAGTACCTTTGGGATGCTCGGGAGGGTGGGGCGGGTGGTGTGTACAAGGACCGAGAATAAATTCCATCTGAGGAGGGTTTCTTGGAGTTAGATCGATGAAATGCATGCTCGAAGGACAAAATAGTTCGGTGATTTCCCACGCTGTACAGAAAGTTACCACAGTGGCTTTCTAAATCTCTCTGAACACTCGATCTCGGCTTTCAAACTAGTGAATGCGAGTATAGGAATTTGCAGATCAACACCCACGTCGTCAGCCCGGACATTTTGGCATCTACCCAAATTACATAGAAATTTACTATGGCGGTTTCATAGCGGCTCCGAAACATAGATCTCGGCTTCCGAATTTGTGATGGGCCAATGGGAATAACGATCGGCCGTCCAAATTTGGTATAAAGTGACTATCGTGCATCCCGGGGGGCTACGATCCCTCGATCTTCGCTTCTGTACCGGTGGATGTGAGTATAGGAATTCCTAAATAATGCGCATTTCAAAGGCTTACCCACGGCTGGACGGCTGCCCAAACTTGCTATAAAGTTACTTTAGTGGGTTCTGGGGATCTTCGAACCCTTGACCCGCATTTCGAACTGGCGAATGCAAGTGTAGGATATTCCCGATCAACGAGCGTTTTAGTGTCTCCGATGGTTTGGCGACTGCCCAATCTTGCCATGGAGTTACTATGGTGGCTTTCCGGGCATTCCAAACCCTCGATCTCGGCTTCCGAACCAGCAAAGCAAAGCGCATGAATTCCCAATAAATGCGTGTTTAGGAGCCCCACCCACGAGGTTCTTTGTGTGTGCCTATAGGGTGCTTGGGTGGGTGTGTCTGGTGGTGTGTACAAGGACCTAGAATAAAATCAAACTAAGGAGGAGTTTTTGGAGTTAGGCCACTGTAATGCCTGTTTCAAAGTATAGAACTATTCGGTGATTTCCCATATTCTACAGAAAGTTTCCATATATGCTTTCCAGAGCACTCCAAACCATCTATCCCGGCTTTCAAACTAGCGAATGCAAGTATATGAATTTTCGGATCAACGCACACTCCATAGGCGCAGACAGTTTGGCATCTACCAAAATTACATAGAAATTTACTTTAGCGGTTTCTTAGCAGCTCCGAAACATAGATCTCGACTTCCGAATTTCCAAAGTCGAGAATAGGAATTTCACGATCGACGCGCATTTCGATTGCCCGACGATTCCGTATCGCGATAGGGACAATGGGAATAACGATCGGCTGCCAAACTCGGTATAAAGTTACTATGTGAGTTCCAGGGCGCTATGAAACCTCGAACTTCACTTCCATATCGGTAGTTGTGAGTATAGGAATTCCAGAACAACGTGCATTTTGGGGGCCAATCGACGGCTGGACGGCTGCCCCAGCTCTCTATAATGTTACTATGGTGGTTTACATAGAGCTTCAAACCCGCGATCCCGTCTTTTGAGCTTGAAAATGAAAGTAGAGTAATTTCCCGATCAACGCGCATTTCGGATTCCCCGACGGTTGGTTGGCTGCCCAAGCTTGGTAGGGAGTAACTATGGTGTCTTCTGGGGCGTTCCATGCCCCCGATCTTAGCTTCCGAACTTGCGAAACCGAGAGCATGAATTCCAAATAAATGCGCGTTTCGGATGCTCGGATGGATAGATGCGCATTTTGGAGAATTAAAATTGTGGCTTTTTGGGCTCTCCGAACCCACGATCTTTTCTTTTGAATTGGCGAAGCAAAGTGTAGGGATTTCCCGATCGATGCGAATTTCGGAGAATCGGACATCCCCAGATCATGACCGGCTCAACTAGAAAAAGGTCAGCTCCCCATATGGGATGCTTGGTGTGTACAAGTACTAAGAATAAATTTGAACTGGGGACGGGTTTTCATAGTTAGGTCACTAAAACGCTTGTTTTGAACGACAGAACTGTCCGCAAATTTCTCATGCTCTCCTGAAAGTTACATAGTGGCTTTCGAGAGCACTCTGAAGCCTCGATCTCGGCTTTCAAACTAGCGAATGCGAGTTTAGGAATTTGCAGATCAATGCACACTTCGTAAGACCGGACGGTTTAACATGTACCCAAATTACGTAGAATTTTACTATGGAGGTTTCCTAGCAGCTCTGAAACATAGATCTTTGCTTCTGAATTTACAAAGCAGAGCATTGGAATTTCACGATCGATGCGCTTTTCTGTGGCTCGACGGTTCCGTATCGCGAGAGGCCCAAGGGGAATATTGTTTGGCCGCCTGTACTCGATAAAAGTTTCTATGCTCCGTTCCAGGATGCTATGAACCCTCGATCTTTGCTTCTATATCGGCAAATGCGAGTATAGAAATTCTCGAACAACGCGCATTTCGGAGGCCAACCGACGGTAGGGAGGCTGCCAAAACTTGCTATAAAGTTATTATGGTTGGTTACAGGGAGCTTCGAACCCTGGATCCCGTCATTCGAACTAGCAAATGCGAGTATACAAATTTCCCAATCAAAGCACATTTAAATTCCCCGACGGTTGGGCGGTTGCCCAATCTTGCCAGGGAGTTACTATGGTGGCTTACAGGGCGTTCCAAACCCTCGATCTTGGCTTCCGATCTAGCGAATCCGAGTGCGTGAATTCATAAAACCGCGTTTTGGTGGCTCGGACGGATAGACAACCACCTAAACTCGACAGAAAGTTTCTATGGTGGCTTTTGGGGTTCTTCGAACCCTCGATCTTATCTTTTGAATTGGTGAAGCCGGGTGCTGGGTATTCCCGATAGACGCGCATTTCAGAGGAATGAACGTCCCCAGATCGCGACCGACCCAAGTAGAAATACAATCTTCTCTCCCCATGGGGTCTGGGTGTCTACAGGGACCGGGAATAAATTCGAACTGAGGAGGCACTTTTGGAGTTAAGTCAATGATACACTTGTTGCAAAGGACAAAACTGTTCGATAATTTCCCATGCTCTGCAGTAAGTTACCACAGTGGCTTTCGAGAGCACTCTGAAGCCTCTATCCCAGCTTTCAAACAAGCTAATGCGAGTAACGGAATTTGCAGATCAACGCACACTTCGTACGCTCATACGGTTTGGCGTCTTCCCAAATTACATAGAAATTAGCCATGGTAGTTTCCTAGCAGCTCCGAAACATACATCTAGGCTTCTGCCTTTGCAAAACCGAGCATAGGAATTTCACTATCGACGTGCGTTTTCGTGGCCCGATGGTTCTGTATCGCGACCAGCCCAACGGGAATATCGAACGGCCTACCAAAATCGGTAAAAAGTTACTATGGTCTGTTTCTGGGGCTCTATTAACCCTTGATCTTCGCTTTCGTACCGACAGATGCGAGTATACAAATTCCCCAACAACGGGCATTTCGGAGCCCAATCAACGGCTGGGCGGGTGCCGAAACTAGCGATAAAGTTACTATGGTGGGTAACGGGGTGCTTCGAAGCCTTGATCCCGTCTTTCGAATTAGCAAATGTGACTATAGGAATTTCCCGATGAACACGCATTTTGGATTCCCCGACTATCGGGCGACTACCCAAACTTGCTAGGGAGTTATTATGGTGGCTTCTGGGGAATTCCAAATCCTCGATCTTTGCTTTCGAACTGCCGTAGCCGAGCACAAGAATTCCCGATAGATGCGGGTTTCGGAGGCATGGACGGATAGTCAACTTGCTAAATTCGACAGAAAGTTACTAATTGTGGTTTTAGGGGCTCTCCGAACCATCGATCTTATCTTTTGAATTGGCGAAGCCGATTGGTTGGGATTTCCCAATGACGTACGTTTCGGAGAAACTGACAACCCTAAGTTGCGATCGGCCAAACTAGAAAAACGATCAGCTTCCCTATTTGGGTTGGCAGCTAGGTGGGTGATGTGCACAAGGACGAAGAATAAATTCGAACCGAGGAAGGGTTTTTGGAGTAAAGTGACTGAAATGCTTGTTTTGAAGGACAAAACTGTTCAGTTATTTCCAATGCTCTGCAGAAAGTTACCACAGTGGCTTTCAAGAGCACTCCGAACCCTCGATCTCAGCTTTCGAACTAGGGAATGCGAGTAAAGGAATTTGCAGATCAATGAACTCTTCGTAGGCCCGGACGATTTGGCGTCTACCCAAATTACGTTGAAATTTACTATGGCGGTTTCCTAGCAGCTCCGAAACATAGATCTCGGCTTCCGAATTTGTGAAGCCGAGCATAGGAATTTCATGATTGACACGCGTTACAGTGGCCTGATGGTTCCTTATCACGACCGTGCCAACAGGAATATCGATCTGCTGCCCGAACTCGGTAAAAAGTTACTATGGTCCATTCCGGGGTGCTACGAACGCTCAATCATCGCTTTCGTATCAGCGGATGCGAGTATAGGAATTCCCGAACAACGAAAATTTTGGAGGACAACCGATGGCTAGGTGGCTGCCCAAACTCGTTATAAAGTTACTATGGTGGGATACCGGGCGCTTCGAACCCTCGATCCCGTCGTTCAAATTGGCAAATGCGAGTATAAGAATTTCTCAATCAACGCGCATTTCGGAGTCCTCGATGGCTATGCGGCTGCCCAAATGTTGCCAGGGAGTTACTATGGTGGCTTCCGGGCAGTTCCAAACCCTCGATCTCGGCTTCCGAACTTGCGAAGCCATGAGCATGAATTCTCGATAAATGTGCGTTTCAGAGGCTCGGACGTACAGACAACTGCCTAATCTCTACAGAAAGTTACCATAGTGGCTTTCGGGGCTCACTGAACCTTCAATCTTATATTTTGAATTGGCAAAGCTGAGTGCCGGGATTTCCCGATCGACGCGAGTTTCGGATGAACGGACGTCCCCAATCGCGACCAGCCCAACTTAAAAAACGTTCGGCTTCCCCTAAGGGGAGGGCGGATGGTGTGTACAAGGCCCGAGAATGAATTCGAACCGAGGAGTGATTTTTGGAGTTAGGTCACAGAAACGCCTGTTTCGAAGAATAGAACTATTCGGTGATTACCCATGTTCTGCAAAAAGTTACAACAATGGCTTTCGAGAGCACTACGAACCCTCGATCTTGGCTTTCGAACTAGCGAATGCGAGTATAGGAATTTCAGATCAACGCACACTTGGTAGGCCCGCACGGTTTGGCATCTACCTAAATTATGTAGAAATTTACTATGGCGGTTTCCTAGAAGCTCCGAAACATATATCGCGACTTTTGAATTTGCAAAGCCGACAAAGGAATTTCACAATCGACGCGCATTTCGGTGGCCTGACGATTCCGTATCGCGATGGGCCCAACAGGAATATCGATCGGCCGCTCGAACTCTATAAAAAGTTAGTATGGTTCATTCTGAGGTGCTATGAACCCTCTATCTTCGCTTCCTTACTAGCGGAAGCAAATATATGAATTCCCGAACAACGCGCATTTCGGAGACCAACCGACGACTAGGCGGCTGCCAAATTTGCTATGAAGTTACTATGGTTGGTTATGGGGAGCTTCGAACCCTCGATCGTGTCTTACGAACAGGCGAATGCACGTATAGGAATTTATTGATCAATAGGCGTTTCGAATTCCCCGATGGTTTGGCAACTGCGAATCTTGCCACGGAGTTCCTATGGTGGCCTCAGGGGTGTTCCAAATCCTCCATCTTGGCTTCCGAACTAGCAAAGACGAGCGCAAGAATTCCCAGTAAATGCGCGTTTCGGAGGCTCCACCCACGGGGTGCTTGGTGTGCACCTATGGGGTGCTTGGGTGGGGCAGGTGGTGTGTACAAGGCCCGAGAATGAATTCGAACTGAGGAGGGTTGTTTGGAATTTGGTCACTGAAAAGCTTGTTTCGAAGGACAGAACTGTTCGGCGATTCCCCACGTTCTGCAGAAAGTTACCACAGTGGCTTTCAGGAGCACACTGATCAATCGATCTCGGCTTTCAAACTAGCTAATGCAAGTATAGGAATTTGCAGATCAACGCAAACTTTGTACGCCCGGACGGTTTAGCATCTACCTAAATTACATAGAAATTTACTGTGGTTGTTTCCTAGCAGCTCTGAAACATAGATCTTGGCTTCCGAATATGCGAAGCAAAGCGTAGGAATTTCACAATCGAAGCGCGTTTCGGTGGCTCAATGGTTCCTTATCGCGATAGGGTCAATGAGAATAACGATCGGCCACCCAAACTATGTATTAAGTTACAATGGTGGGTCCCGGGGGGCTATGGACCCTCAATCTTTGCTTCCATACCAACCGATGTGCGTATATGAATTCCCAAACAACGCATATTTCGGAGGCCAAACAACAGTTGGGTGGCTACCCAAACTCGCTATAAAGTTAATATGGTGGGTTACGGGGCACTTCGAATGCTCTATCCCGTCTTTCGAACTGGCGAATGCGAGTATAGGAATTTCCCGATCATTGTGCATTCCGGAGTCCTCGACCATTGGGTGGCTGCCCAATCTTGCCGTTGAGTTACTATGGTGGATTCTGGGGCGTTCCAGACCCTCAATCTTGGCTTTCGAACCGGAAAAGTCAAGCCCATGCATTCCCAATAAATGCGCGTTTCGGAGGCTCCACCAATGGGGTGCTTGGTGTGTACCTATGTAGTCCATGGAAGGGTGGGGCGGGTGGTTTGTACAAGGACCGAGAATAAATTAGAACTAAGGAGGGATTTTTGGAGTTAGGTCACGGAAATGCTTGTTTCGAAGGAGATAACTATTCGGCAATTTCCCAAGCTCTACAGGAAGTTACCTTAGTGGATTTCGAGAGCAAACCGAACCCTTGATCTCGGCTTTCAAACTAGCGAACGAGAGTATAGGAATTTGCAAATCAATGCACACTTCGTAGGCCCGAACATTTTGGCGTCTACACAAATTACGTAGAAATTTACTATGGCGGTTTCCTAGCAGCTCCGAATCATAGATCTCGTCTTCCGAATTTGCAGAACTGAGCGTCAGAATTTCACGATCGACGCGCGTTTCGGTGGCCCGACGGTTCCCTACCGCAATAAGGAAAATTTAAATAACGATCGACAGACCAAACTCGGTATAAAGTGACTATGTTGGGCCCTGGGGTGTAACGAACACTCGATCTTCGCTTCCATACCGGCATATGCGAGCATAGGAATTCCCCAACAACGCTCATTTCGGAGACCAACCGACGTCTGGGCGGCTGCCCAAACTCGCTGTAAAGTTATTATGGTGGATTACGGGGCGCTTCGAACCCTCGATCCCGTTTTTCGAACTGGAAAATGCGAGTAAAGGAACTCCCTGATCAACATGCGTTTTGGAGTCCCTAACGGTTGGGCGGCTGCCCAATCTTGTCAGGGAGTTCCTATGGTGCCTTATGAGGCGTTCCAAACCCTCGATCTTGGGTTTCGAACTATCAAAGTCGAGAGCATGAATTCCCAATAAATGCGCGTTTCGGAGGCTAGGACGAATAAACAACTTCCTAAAATCGACAAAAAGTTATTGTGGTGGCTTTCGGGGCCTTGCGAACCCTC
This sequence comes from Allium sativum, assembly GCA_030737875.1. Classification (NCBI taxonomy): domain Eukaryota; kingdom Viridiplantae; phylum Streptophyta; class Magnoliopsida; order Asparagales; family Amaryllidaceae; genus Allium; species Allium sativum. The sequence goes on along the minus strand of CM060923.1, from coordinate 521,925,881 downwards.
GATTGTATCTTTTGAATTAGCGAAGCCAAGTACAGGAATTTCCCGATCTACACGTGTTTCGGAGAAACGGACGTCCCCGGATTGCGACCGACCCAACTAGAAAAATGATCTACTCCCCATTTGGGGTGCTTAGTGGGCATAAGGACCAAGAATAAATTTGAACTGAGAAGGGGTTTTTGAAGTTAGGTCAATACAACTCTTGTTTCAAAGGACAGAACAGTTCGGTGATTTCTCACACTCTGCAGAAAGTTACCACAGTGGCTTTCGTGAGCACTCTGAACCCTCGATCTCGGCTTTCGAACTAGGAAATGCAAGTATAGCAATTTGCATATCAATGCACACTTCGTAGGCCCAGACTGTTTGGCGTCTACCCAAATTACGTAGAAATTTACTATGGCGGTTTCGTAGCAGCTCTGAACCACGGATCTATTCTTCCGAATTTGTGAAGCAGACCATAGGAATTTCAAGATCAACACGCGTTTCGGTAGCCCAACGTTTTGGTAATGCGAGCGACCCAACGGGAATATCGATCGACCACCTGAACTTGGTAAAAAGCACCTATGCTCCGTTTGGGGGCACTACGAACTCTCGATCTTTGCTTCCTAACAAGAGGATGCGAGTATAGGAATTCCCGAACAATGCGCATTTCGGAGGCCAACTAACGGTTGGGAGGCTGCCGAAACTTGCTATAAAGTTACCATGGTGGGTCACGGGGCGCTTCGAACCCTCGGTCCCATCTTTCGAACTAGCAAATGCGAGTATAGGAATTTCCCAATCAATGCGCGTTTCGAACTACCTGACGGTTAGGCAGTGGCCCAGTCTTGCCAGGAAGTTACTACCGTGCCTTCCAGGGCGTTCCAAACCCTCGATCTGAGCTTCCGAACTGGCGGAGTCGAGCGCATGAATTCCCGATAAATGCGTGATTCAGAGGCTCGGATGGATAGAAAACTGCCTAAACTCAACAGAAAGTTGCTATGGTGGATTTCGGGGCTTTTTATACCCTCGATCTTTTCTTTTGAATTGGAGAAGCCGAGTGCCATGATTTCCCGACCGATGCGCGATTCGGAGGAATGAACATCCACAAATCTCGACCAGCCGAACTAGAAAAACGATTTGCTCCCCACATTGGGTGTTTGGTGTCTACAAGGACCGAGAATAAATTCGAACCAAGGAGGGGTATTCGTAGTTAGGTCAGTGAAACGGTTATTTCGAAGGACATAACTGTTCGGTGATTTCCCACGCTCTGTAGAAAGTTACTACAGTGGCTTTCAAGAGCACTCCGAACCCTGGATCTCGGCTTTCAAACTAGCAAATGTGAGTATAGAAATTTTCAGATCAACGCACACTTCGTAGGCCCAAACGGCTTTGTGATATACACGTAAATGTGTATATTTTATCCGCTTATTTATCTTATTTTCCCTTTAAAATAATTAACATTGTGTATTTATAGCTCTGTTTTCAGATTATTGATAAAAAGCTTGGTTTAGAGCATTTGATGGATAAATCATGAAGAATTTGCTTAAAAAGAGTGAAGTTGAAATTACTAAAGCCTGAAGAGTTTAAAGCTTGAAGAACAGTTGCAAATAGAGTTCAATTCGGTAGATTTGGCTCACTAAAGACTCATATTGCGTTCACATAAGCTCATTTGCAAGGCCTCTCACTCTACAGCTGTGTTCACACTAGCTTATGTGTTAGTTAGGCTAATTCTTTAGTCCCACATTATGGAATTTGCCAAGTAGCCTTTGTCATTTCAGCTATAAATACACTTTATCTCATTCTTTGTAAAAACACACTTAGTTTTATTCTGTAATTCTCTTCTTGGAATAAAACTCTTCTTTCTCTCTTCTATTTAGTTTTTATTGCATTTTATTTATGTTGTTTATTTTCTTTTTATTTTATTTTCTTTTAGCTATGTCTAGCTAATCCTCTTTAATTAGGGGGTGATGACGCTAATAGATATGATTCAATATGAATCGCATAGCTAGAAGATTTGAACTTCATGTATGCAGATCTAGATATGAACTAAGGGTTAGATCTGAACCTTCATACCCTATGTCGTTTAAGAGCTGTGCTCCTTTACAGGGTATATTCGAGTTCGGTCTAACACTTATCAGATTTAGATTGAATATTTAGGGTTTTAGAAATAAAATAGTGAATCTTTCCTCATAGCCTATGGTTGTTTAAGAGCTGAGCTCCTGCATAGGCTATACTTGTTGTTATTTACATATTTGTTTCTAGAAATCTAATTATCGTTGATTCATGTTTGTGACAGAAACATGAATTAGAACTGTATTTATTCGTTTGGCTATTGATGAATATTACTCTAATCTATGTCATTACTCCCTAATTACTATCTTTATTGTTAAAAAAAACTCGCTTTCTATTTATTTTCTATCAATTTGCAATCAATCAAAATTCTAGAATAACTTGATTGGATTTATTAATTAAAATATTTTTGGTCCCAGAGTTCGACACCCTCTACAACAATCCTTGTTGTTTAGGAAAGCCGAACGGATTTTACAGTTGTTTACAATTGTTTAGTTTGTTCGCAAACACTTTTCGTCTATTCAAATTACATAGAAATTTACTATGGAGGTTTCCTAGCAGCTCCGAAACATAGATCTAGGTTTCCGAATTTCCAAGGAGAGCATAGGAATTTCATGATCGACACGCATTTCAATCGCCTGACGGTTCTGTATCTCAACTGCCCAAACTGGTGAATGCGAGTATAGGAATTTGTAGATCAACACTTATTTCGTATGCCCCAACAGTTTGGCGTCTACCCAAATTACGTTGAAATTTACTATGGCGGATTCCTAACAACTCGGAAATAAATATCTTGTCTTCTGAATTTGCGAAGACGAGCCAAGGAATTTCACGATCGACCTGCGTTTCGGTGGACCGAAGGTTCCGTATCGCGATAGGGATAATGTGAATAACTATCGGCTGCCCAAACTCGGTATAAAGTTACTATGTTGGGTTCCAGGGCGCTATGAACCATCTATCTTTACTTCTGTACCGGCGGATGAGGGTATAGGAATTCCCGAACAATGCGCGTTTTGGAGGCCAACCGAAGGTTGGGTGGCTGCCCAAACTCGCTATAAAGTTACTATGGTGTGTTAGGGGCGCTTCATACCCTCGATCCCGTCTTTCGAACTGCCGAATGCAACGATAAGAATTTCCCGATCAACACGCGTTTCGGAGTACCCGACGGTTAGGTGGCCGCCCAATCTTGCCATGGAGTTAATATGGTGGCTTCCGGGGTGTTCCGAACCCTCGATCTTGGCTTCCGAACCAGCGAAGCCGAGCGTATGAATTCCCAATAAATGCGCGTTTTAGAGGCTCCACGCATGGGGGGCTTGGTGTGTACGTATGGGGTTCTTAGGTGTGGCAGGTGGTATGTACAAGGCCCGAGAATGAATTCGAACTGCGAAGGGTTTTTTGGAGTTAGGTCATGAAAAAGCTTGTTTAAAAGGACAGAACTGCTCGGTGATTACCTACGTTCTGAAGAAGGTTACCATAGTGGCTTTGGAGAGCACTCTAAACCCTCAATATCGGCTTTTAATCTAGCTAATGCGAGTATAGGAATTTACAGATCAACGCACACTTTGTAGGCCCGGATGGTTTGGCGTCTACCGAAATTACGTAGAAATTTGCTATGGCGGTTTCCTAGCGGCTTCGAAACATAGATCTTGATTTTCGAAAGTCCAGACTCAGTATAAAGTTACTATGGTGGGTCCCTGGGCGCTATGAACCCTCTATCATTGCTTCAATACCTGTAGATGCGAGTATAGGAATTCCTGAACAACGCGCATTTCAGAGGCCAACCGACGGTTGGGCAGCTTCCCAAACTTGCTATAATGTTACTATGCTGGGTTACGGGGAGCTTCGAACCCTCGATCCCATCTTTCAAACGGGCAAATGCGAGTATAGGAATTTCCCGATCAACACACTTTACGAAGCCCTTGACGGTTGGGTGGCTGCCCAATCTTGCCACGGAGTAGCTATGGTGGTTTCCAGGGCATTCCAAACCCTCGATCTTGGCTTCCAAAGATGAAAGCCACGCGCATAAATACCAAATAAATGCGCGTTCTGGAGGCTCCACCAATGGCAGCTTGGTGCATACCTATGGGGTGCTTGGGAGGTTGGGGCGGGTGGTGTGTACAAGGACCGAGAATAAATTCGAACTGAGGAGGGATTTTTGGAGTTAGTTCACTAAAATGCTTGTTTCCAACGATAGAAATGTTTGGCGATTTACCACGCTCTGCAGAAAGTTACAATAGTGGCTTCCGAGAGCACTCCAAACCCTCGATCTCGGCTTTCAAACTAGTGAATGCAAGTGTAGGAATTTGCAAATCAACGCACACTTTGTAGGCCCGGACATTTTGGTGTCTACCCAAATTACGTAGAAATTTAATATGGCGGTTTAATAGCAGCTCCGAACCATAGATCTCGGCTTCCGAATTTGCAAATATGAGCGTTGGAATTTCACAATCAACGTGCGTTTCGGTGGCCCAATGGTTCCGTATTGGGATAGGGAAAATTGGTAGCCCAAACTCAGCATAAAGTGGCTATGGCGATCTTCGCTTCCGTACTGACGTACGCGAGTGTAGGAATTCCAGACCAATGCTCATTTCTGAGGCCAACTGACTGCTGGACATCTTCCCAAACTCTCCATTAAGTTACAATGGTGGGTTACGGGGCGCTTCGAACCCGCGATCCTGTCTTTCGAACTAGCGAATGAAAATGTAGGAATTTCCCGATCAACTCGCGTTTTGGAGTTCGCGACGGTTGGGCGACTGCCCAATCTTCCTGGGGAGTTACTATGGTGGCTTCCTGGGTGTTCCAAACCCTCGATCTCCGCTTCCGAACTGGCGAAGTCGAGCGCATGAATTCCAAATAAATGTGTGTTTCAGAGGCTAGGATGGATAAACAACTGCCTAAACTTGACAAAAAGTAACTATGGTGGCTTTCGGGGCTCTCCGAACCCTAGATCTTATCTTTTGAATGGGCAAGGCCCAGTGCAAGGATTTCCTGATCAACACGCGTTTCGAAGGAACGGAAGTCCCCAGATCGCTACTGGCCCAACTAGAAAAATGATAGGCTCCCTATATGCGTGCTTGGTGTGCACAAGGACCGAAAACAAATTCGAATAGGGGAGGGGTTTTTGGAGTTAGGTCACTGAAACCCTTGTTTCAAAGGACAGAACTGTTCAGCGATTTCCCACGCTTAGTAGAAAGTTACCATTGTGGCTTTCGAGAGCACTCCGAACCCTCGATCTCGGCTTTCAATCAAACGAATGCGAGTATAGGAATTTGCAAACCAATGCACACTTCGTAGGCCCGGACGGTTTGGCGTCTACCCAAATTACGTAGAAATTTACTATGATGGTTTCCTAACAACTTTGAAACATAGATCTCTACTTCCGAATTTGCAAAGCCGAGCGTAGGAATTTCACGATCGACGCGTGTTTCGGTGGCCCGATGGTTCTGTAACGCGAGCGGCCCAATGGGAATATCGGTTGGCCGCCTGAACCTGTAAAAAGCTGTTATGCAATGTTTTGTGGAGCTATGGACTCTCATTCTTCGCTTCTGTACCGGCAGATGCAAGTACAGCAATTCCCGAACAACATGCATTTCGTAGGCCAACCGATGGTTAGAAGGCTGCCAAAACTCGCTATAAAGTTACTATGGTGGGTTATGGGCACTTCGAACCCTCGATCCTGTCTTTCATACTAGTGAATGCGAGTATGGGAATTTCTTGATCAACATGCATTTAGGGCTCCCCGACGGTCGGGAAGCTATCCAATCTTGCCAGGGATTTAATATGGTGGCTTCCGGGTCGTTCCGAACCCTCAATCTCGTCTTCCAAACTTGCAAAGCCAAGCGCATGAATCCCTGTTAAGTGCACATTTCGGAAGCTCGGATAGATGGACAACTGCCTAAACTCGATAGAAAGTTAATATGGTGGCTCTCTGGGCTCTTCGAACCCTCGATCTTATCTTTTAAATTGGCGAAGCCGAGTGCTTGGATTTCCCGGTTGACGTATTTCGGAGAAACGGACGTCCCCAGATCGCGACCAGCCCAACTAGAAAAACTATCTGCTCCCCCCATGGGGTGCTTGGTGTCTACAAGGACCAAGAATAAATACGAACTGAGGAGGGTTTTTTGGAGTTAGTTCACTTAAACGCTTGTTTCGAAAGACAGAACCGTTCGACAATTTCCCACACTCCGCAGAAAGTTACCACAGTGGCTTTTGAGAGCACTCCGAACCCTCGATCTCAGCTTTCAAACTAGTGAATGCGGGTATAGGAATTTGCATATCAACGCACACTTTGTGGGCCTGGACGGTTTGGCTTCTACCCAAATTACGCATAAATTTACCATGGCGGTTTCCTTGCAGCTCTGAAACATAGATCTTGGCTTCCGAATTTGCAAAGCTGAGCGTAGGAATTTCACGATCGACACGCGTTTCAGTAGCCTAATGGTCCTGTATAGCAACCGGACCAACGGGAATTTTGGGCGGCCGCACGAACTCGGTATAAAGTTACTATTGTCCGTTGCGGGGCTTTTTGAACCCTTGATCTTCGCTTTAGTACCGGTGTATGCGAGTATAGAAATTCCCAAATAATGCACATTTTGGAGGCCAACCGAAGGTTGGGCGGTTGTAGAAACTCGCTATAACGTTACTATGGGGGGTTAAGGGGTGCTTCGAACCCTCGATCCTGTCTTTCGAACTAGTGAATGAGAGTATTGGAATTTCCCAATCAAGGCGCGTTTCAGATTCCCCGAAGGTTGGGAGGCTACCCAATCTTACTAAAGAGTTGCTATGGTGGCTTCCGGGCATTCCAAACCCTCGATCTCGGCTTTCGAACTAGCAAAGCCAAGCGCATGAGTTCCTAATAAATGCGCGTTTTGGAGGATCGGACGGATAGGCAACTGGCTAAATTCGATAGAAAGTTACTACGGTTGCTTTCGAGGATCTTCGAACCCTCGGCCTAATCTTTTGAATTGGCGAATCCTAGTATAAGGCTTTCTCCATTGATGCGCATTTCGGGTGAACGGATGTCCCTAGATCGCGATCAGCCCAACTAGAAAGGTGATCGACTCCCCCTATGATGTGGGTAAGTGGGGCGCTTGTTGTGTACAAGGACCGAGAATAAATTCAAACAGAGGAGGGGTTTATGGAGCTAAGTCATTGAAATGCTTGTTTCGAAGGACAAAACTATTCAGCGATTTCCCACACTCTGTAGAAAGTTACCACAAGTGGCTTTGGAGAGCACTCCAAACCCTCGATTTCAGCTTTCAAACTACTGAATGCGAGTATAGGAATTTGCAGATCAACGCACATTTCGTAGGCCCGGATGGTTTGGCGTGTACCCAAATTACGTAGAAATTTACTATGGCGGTATCCAAGCTGCTCCGAAACATAGAACTCTACTTCCGAATTTGCGAAGCCAAGCGTACGAAATTCATGATCGATGCGCGTTTGGGTGGCTTGACAGTTCCGTATTGCGACCAGCCGACTGGGAATATCGATCCCCGGCCCGAACTCGGTAAAAAGTTACTATGCTCTGTTCTGGGGCGCTATGAACCATCGGTCTTTGCTTTCGCACCAGCGAATACGAGTATAGGAATTCCCGAACAACGCATATTTTGATGGCCAACCGACGGTTGGGAAGCTGACGAAACTCACTGTAAAGTTACTATGGTGGGTTACGAGGCGCTTTGAACCATCGATCTCGTCTTTCGAACTGGCAAATGCAAGTATAGAAATTTCCCAATCAATGTGCATTTCTGATTCTCCGACGGTTTGACGGCTGCCTAATCTTACGAGGGACTTACTGTGGTGGCTTCCGAGGCGTTTCAAACCCTCGATCTGGGCTTTCGAACTGGCGAAGAAAAGTGCACGAATTGCCGATAAATGCATGTTTCAAAGGCTCGGACGCATAGGCAACTGCCGGTTCGCTCCAAATTTGGGATCAAACACCAAAGGTGTAAAGGTTACCCTTCACCAATTTGGTAGGTATATGGAACCACGTAGTCACAAAATAAACGGACAAAAACAAAAAACACAAAGGAATTTTTATAGTGGTTCGATTTAATACGAATCTACATCCACTTTTAACCAATTTTCATTATGATATTTGAGCTTACAACGCATGGTTTTTCCCTCATTACATTCATCTCTTCCTTTTACTCTCTTCTTACTCTTTTTATAATCTAATTTCACTTGATTTTGGCGAAGAAAATGTAGGGATCTTTTAGCTTTGTGATAAATCTTCAATCACTTGTACGCTTTAATCCTTTTCCATGATCTTCATAGATTTCATATTGACTTCATGTAACAACCCGTATTTTGAATAACATGTTATAACATAAATCAAGGCAGAATTAAATCTTAATCAAGGGAAACGGGCTATTCCATTGCGTTCGTCTCGGAAAAATATGCGAAATAGAGTCTGAGTTTTCAAAAATCGGAGTCCGTATGACCGAGTTATGGCCCGTCAAAGTTTTCAGAAAATTTCATGTTCAAAAACAGTTCAAATTTGAATTCAAAATTCAAATTCAGCCAAGCAGGACAGGCGGGAAAATTCCCGCCACCCCCAAGTCGACTGGGTAGTCGACTTGGGAGTCGACACACCCCAGGTGGTGTCGACTGCCCAGTCGACACCCCTGTCGACTTGGGTGGTCGGCCAGTTTGGCCTGGGTGCATCTGACTTGTTCCTCAAGACATGCTTTAGGGCAGGTGACGGATTTTAATGGCTCAGATCTGAATTAGGGTTAATCCTATGGCCTAAACTAACCTAAACTTCTATAAAAAGACCCTAAGACCTAGCCAAAACCCACACAAATCAATCCTACAACTAGGTTACGCCAAAATGCTCCTTGATCATGGCCTCCATCTTCATATCATAGCCCCCATCCTCTTCATGAAAGTTTGAGTGTTCTAAGCTAGTAAAAAGAGCCACCTTTCTTCATCAGAACAAGGATCTTTCTTCATACAAATCAAATGAGCTTCTTGTTTCTCAAGACAACTTGGAGCTTGTATTCATTTGGGGGTTTTTAGTGTTGCTAGTGTGGCTTCATCTCAATCTTGTTTTATTTTATAGTCTTCATAGCATTGTAAGCCCTATTCTACTCTTAGATTCTAACTATGAAGTTAAATATGACATGTTGCAAGTTTGAGTTTGGGCCTAAGTATGATTTGTGCTTTGATTCTATCATGTTATGCATAGATTTATTATATGCATGTTTGTAAAGCTATCACCTTGACTTTGTGCATAGAAAGCTCTGAGCTTTGATTTGAAATGTTGCATAAAGCAACATAGAAACTCTCATAACCCTTATGTTATCTTGCATATGATGTTATATGCGAATCACTAGTTATCATCCTATGCCATCTATGACCATGTATCACCTATTTGCTAAGTTTAATGCCATACATGTGTAGATTTGAATTGGACCTAAGTGCAATATTCGCCTTGAACCTATCATTGTATGCATAGATCTATTCATTCCTCTGTTGATTTATGATTGTGGACCTATCATGAACCTAGTACCTTTCATGTTGACCTTGGGAAAAAATGCTATGAAATGGATTATGGATTATGCATATTAACAAACCTTAACCCCTCATGTTCCTTAACATGCATATGATGATATTGAACCTATTTGCTATGCACAAGTTAAGATTGTCACCCTATGTCAACTATTATCATGCTACCACCATATTTGCTATTATGCATGCTTGTGGGCAAAGCATCCTTATGCTATTATGCATGCTTGAGGCCAAAGCACCCTTATGCTATTATGCATCCTTGTGGCCTAATCACCCTTATGCTATTATGCATGTTTGTGGCCAAATCACCCTTATGCTATTATGCATGCTTGTAGCCAAATCACCCTAATGCTATTATGCATGCTTGTGGCCAAATCACCCTTATGCTATTTGATATGTTTGAGGCCAAGTCACCTTTTATGCTATCATACATGTTGAGGCCATATGCTTGTATGTTGAACCCCGTTTGGCCTCAAATATCACCATGTTTAACTTGTGATAGACTTTGCCATCTTATGCACACCTTGTCATATTCTTATGTTCCCCTTTTTTTGATCTATTTGTGTTGATGCGAACTTACGTGCGACGGGGTTACGTTATGGGTAAATTTAAATGACATGAAACATGACTTGGAAAATATGACATGTGATGATGCTTGAAAACATGAACGTGGACATGACATGTAGAAAACATGAAAGTGGCCAACTCGAGGTTGGGTTTAGTTTGTAGCAAAAATCTACCTGAAACCGACCGGCTTAACTAGTGGCTACAAGCAATAGGACCCAATGCGAGTAGGTTGTCACATCGCACTTAAAACCCAAGGTTAGACTAAGTTGTGGTGTAAAGCTACCTGGACCCGCCCGTCTTAACTAGTAACCACAACAAAGTCTAATGTGAGAGGTTGGGGTGCATTAAGTTAATTAATGCCACATGGTAGGGTTAAGTCATGGACTACTTGAATACTTAACCAAATAAACACAATGGATTGGTAGGGTTAAGTCATGGACTACTTGAATATACTTAACCAGTTGAACACGATGTATTGATAGGGTTAATTCATGAACTGCTTGGATACACTTGACCAACTCAATACATGGTTAGGATAGGGTTAACTACACTTAACCCGTTTGAAAATCCTAGTTACGCGGTCCTTTTCAGCAGTAACCTACTTGGGAGTATCTGGATACCCTGGACTAGGCTGGGGGGGCACGATTACTGCCTGATTTTAAGAGACCAAAATAGACGGCTGAATAGTGCACCAGTTAATTTCATGCAGACCATGGTCGTGCACATTAAGTCCGGAGTTGAACATAGGCACCGGTAGGTTTAGACTGTGCGTGCTTGAATTGTGTCTATGGTTTACACCTTCGGGTTGGATACACCCTAGGGTGGACCTCGCACAGTTAACTACATTCCATGATTAGGCCGTATGACACCGATACACGACGAGTTAGGCTTATAGGGAGCCGATCGACTAGACCAAGTAGTTGGACCTTGATTTAGGTCATCTCATGAGTTTGGGCCAACATTGGGCTAAGGGATCATTTCTTGTTTATACTTGACATGGATTAGAATACTAGTACACTTGGTGCAACTTAACCTTGTATATGCGATGCCACTCTTGTTAACTTTCCACCATGCCAGTTATCATCCTATGTTTCATCTCCGTTTTACATGTCCAATTAACTTTATTAGTTTTTATACTAATAGTAGGTAGGACGTACCAGTCTTTTTGACTGACCTGTTTTCCTTTCGCCTCTTTTCTTCCATCCCCCCCCCCCCCCCCCAGGTTCTCAGGGTGGGAACGCTAGCACCTAGCTTGGATCTTTAGCTTGATTTCTGGATAGCTCATGTACGGTTTGGACTTGAGCTCGCTATGGCTTTACCACGTCTACTTTGGGGATAGTTTACTTTATGTTATTTCCAGTTTTCAGTTTTTGTTTTCTAGACTTGTAGTATTTGGAAAATAATGACTAGTACTATGATGTAACTTGACTATGGTTTTGAAATAGTAGTTTTATCCACTGCTTTATTTACTCTATTTTACTTATATGTTCTATCTTGTGATATCTTCATGCATGTTTACCTTGACCAACACCCCTCCAAAGCCAGTGTACTTGCAAGAGTGACCCTGGCGGAGGTGGGGTGTTACATTTGGTATCAGAGCATAAGGTTTACAAGATCTGAGCAAAAGGTTTTTAAAACTTACCTTTTGAAAAACTATTTTCAAAACCAATTAAGTATTTTCCAAGAAAAGTCTAGTTTATTTTAAAAGGCTATTCCCCGAAAGCGATTAGCACTATCTTTTGTTTCCTCATTCTTAATCTATCTTTTTCTTCGTTTCAGTATGGCCGATAATTTTTCCATTCTGGAGGGCATAACGGTACCTATTTGGTTTAGAAGGTACATTGAGGCAAGGGCGAATGAAGCCGGCCCCGCGAACATTCCTCCTCCTTCCCCAGTGGCTAACATTCCTCCTCCTCCTCCTCAGCATCCGCAAACGGATTTCGCGAAGATTTACAAGGACTTTAAGGAGATGGGTGGCAAGAATTTTATTGGGACAGAGACTTTTGTTGAGGCAAGAATCTGGTTAATGGAAACTGAAGACGTCTTTGATATCTTTGATATAGAAGACCGTAGGAAAGTTCTGTTAGCGGTATGGCTGTTGAAAGGGGAAGCTGCATATTGGTGGGTAGTCACCACCACTACTAGGCCAATTCAGATTTGGGACGACTTTAGGAGATGGTTTGGACTGAGGTTTCTATCATCGACAGAAGAGAACCTTCAGATGGAGAGGCTCCTATCTCTAAAGCAAGGGGACGTGACAGTTAGGGAATACATGGATACGTTTAATCAACTTGCTCGGTTTGGTCTAGACTTGGTTATCACAGCTCATAAGAAGGCCCTACACTTTGCTCTAGGATTGAACGAGCCATTGCACGGTTTGGCCATGTCTTACATACCCATGGGGGCGACCTTCGAGAGTTTGGTAAATATGGCCATGCTTCAAGAGGAAGATAAGAGTAGTAAGAAGGAAGTCAAGTTGAATGAGCCTCAAGGCAAGAAGGTAGATTCCGAGAAAGGAGGCAAGGACAACAACAACCGCAATGACAACAAGACCATGGAGACAAGGAAGTGCAAATTCTGTGGGATCGTTGGACACATAGCCAAAGATTGTAGGAGGAAGAAGAGGAAGTTGGGAGAATGCTTTCATTGTGGAGAGTCTGGACACTATAGCAAGGATTGCCCGAAAAAGCGAGAACATAGGAAAAGGCAAACTCAGCGAGCAGGACCCTCTGGAGGGCAGTTGCAGGCTCTCCTCGATCTTCCAGCTTTTGATCGATGTAGTGATTCTATAGAAAGTCATGTTTACATTTTTGATTTCCCTGTTCGTACCTTATTTGATTCTGGCGCATCGCATAGTTTTATTTCTGATCTTGTTGAAAGTTTGCACCTAAGTACTAGTCTAATTGAGGTCTCGTTAGTGTTCCAAATTCAATTGGGGGTCCCTCCCATCTACCTGTGATTTGTATGGATTTGAAAATCTCTATCTTGAGCGTAGAATTCATGTGTAATGCTTATGTTCTCGGGTTTATGGGATACAGGTTGATTTTGGGCATGGATTGGTTGTCCACTTATGGAGCCATTCTTGATTTTGAACATAGGGTTGCGAGGCTCATGACTCGCCTCGGTAATACCCTCGAAATCTCGTGTGACCTTTAGGGTTCCGTCATGATTAGTTACCTAGAATCCCTTGGCACCTTTATTGGAAATTTGTAATCCAATCGAGTAGTGTTCGCAACTAAGGTGGATAGTCCATTTCACTTAAGCATGGGTTAGAGAAATCACCCTAGTAAGTACATTTGGCAACGTGGATTGGCACTTGTTTTCAAGATATAGTTCTTCTGCGTGGGATACCATATAGTATGTAAACGAGGTACAGGATTCACTAACAAATTTTGTAAAGCTTGCTTGAAACCATGAGCACGCAGTTATGTGGAAGCCAAGTATTTTAGGAAAAGAATAAGTGGAAGTGGAACGAGAGGCAACGGTGAAATGAGTTCTAACTCATATTTTGGAAATAAGAATTAAGAGCTACGAAATTGTGAAGTTAAAAGACGGTCAAGGCACGATAGGATTAAGCTCAAGAAAATGCGGCTTAGAAGATTGAAGACTAGATATGCGCATTACATCACTTTCTAAGAGTATATCCTTGATCCCTATTATTCTGTAGAGCTTACTCGCATGCTATCTTTTAAGTATATCCTCTCGGTCCTATTCTCAATCTTAGTTCTGTCGCAAACCCCATAAGGAGTATGACTCGCCTATATAGTTGGGGTGAGGATGTCCATTAAGTTGACCAAACTATTTTGGCTTTATGGGATATGGATCATAGTTAATAGACTTACGTAGAGTGCTCACTTTGTTCCGTTGAAGAGCAAGAGGACCACATCAGGGCTAGCATCTGTTCATCTTTGAGAGATAGTGCGATTGCATGGAGTTCCTTCTAAAATAGTTAGCGATCGTGACCCAATTCCTTCTAGCCAATTCTGGAATAGTTTGTAGGATGCGATGGGTACGCGATTGATTCTAAGTATGGCCTATCACCCACAGACGGATGGCCAGACCGAAAGGGTGAATAGGGTACTAGAAGATCTGTTGAGGCTATGCATCCTCGACTTTGGTGGCACTTGGGAAGATCATCTTCCTCTCATAGAGTTTGTTTATAATAACAGCTATCAGGCAAGCATAGGAATGGCACCATTCGAAGCTTTGTATGGGAGGCCGTGCAAGTCACCAACATTGTAACAACCCGTATTTCGATAACATGTTAAAACGAGAATCAAGGCAGAATTTAATTTTAAATTCTGAATCAAGTAAAACGGGCTATGCCATTGCGTTCGTCTCGGAAAAATACGCGAAATAGAGTCCGAAATTTTGTAAATCGGAGTTCGTATGACCCGGTTAAGGCCCAAAGAAGTTTTCGGGAAATTTGAATTTCGAAACATGCAGAAATGGGGCCAGGCAGGAAAATTCCCGCCCAGACAAGTCGACTGGGCTGTCGATAGGGCTGCCGACTTGCAAGTTGACAGGCATGTCGACAGGCAAGTCGACAAGGCTGTCGACTTGCCCTGTCGGCTGATTCTGGTCTGGTGCACCTATTTTCTATCTTGGCTAGGTTTTTGGGCCTGGTTTGAAATCTGACGGTTCAGGTTGGTCCTAGGGTTAATCTAAGGGTCCTAACTAGCCTAATCTTCTATAAATACACCCCTAACCTACCCCTAAACCCTCATTATTCACTCATGTAACTAAACTATGGCAAAATTTCTACTCTCATGGCCTCCATCTCCAATCCCTAGAGCCTATGCATTCAAATCGGGTTCAAATCAAAAGGTGCAAGCTTGCTACACCAAATAGAGGCCAAATCAACGTTGCTATGCGAGTTTCATGACGGATCTTCATCAAAGGAGCCACCTTTCTTCGTCAAAACGATTCATGCTCCTAGTCCTCTTGCCACGCTATGTAAGTTCTAGCTACTTGTAGATTTAAACGATGATTTTGATGTGACATGGGATAAAATGCAAAGTGACATGAGTATGTTAGCCTATGGGAACCTAGTTTGCCTCTTTAACATGAACATATGACTTTGGGTGAAGTTGTAGCAACTAAACCATGCTATTCATGTTGCATTGGACTTAGTTTGCCATGCAAGATTGGACCTTTACTTGTAGTATGATAGCATGAACACTTAGAGCCACTTTGATTTGTGAAATAGTTGCATAAATTGGACTTTGGGGCTTATGCATGTAAATAAAACCAACCCCCTTATGATATCATGTTTATGTAAGGTCAAATCCCGTTATGACAACATGCAAGTTTGTGAGTAAATTTCCTATGACAATATGCAAGTTTGTGGCCAAATCCTTTATGACATTATGCATGCCTATGGCCAATCCCTATACAACACTATCATGCATGTTTTAAGGCCAAACCCCCTTATGACGACATGCATGTTTGGAGCCAACCCCTTTTATGGCATCGTGCATGTTTCGGGGTCTACATGTGGCCATAGTATACCTACTAAGTTGACTCACTTTTACTCGAGAGAGAACACGATTTTGGGTAGTTAGATAAACATGAGCATGATGCGAAATCTTGACTTGAATATGACATGAAAACTTGACTTGAGGTTACATGTGAACATAACATGTAAGTTGAACCAAAATGGGGGCATGACACGTGGGGTAAACATGGGACTTGAAACTTGACAAGTATGGGTTGTAAGTGTAATATAACACTAGACCAAACATGAAAGTGGCCAACTCGAGGTTGGGTTGAGTTTGTAGCATAAATCTACCCGGACCCGCCCGGCTTAACTAGTAGCTACAAACAATAGGATCCAATGTGAGAAGTTGGTCATGTCGCGCTTAAGACCCTAGGTTAGACTAGGTTGTGGTGTAAATCTACCCGGACCCGCCCGGCTTAACTAGTAACCACAACAAGGTCTAATGTGAGAGGTTGAAAGTGCATTAATTAAATTAATGCCACTTGACAAGGTTAAGTAAATTTGACTAATGACACTTAACCGATATGACACGAATGGGTAGGTTAAGTGGGACCGGACTTGATTTCTTAATGACACTTAACCATGCAAGATGATTAGAGGGTGAGGTTAAGTAATTTACACTTAACTAATCCGACTTGGTAATTAGATGGGGTTAAGTAATTAAGACTTAACTAATCTAAACACGGTAATTAGATGGGGTTAAGTAACCTACACTTAACCAATCTAACCACGGTAATTAGATGGGGTTAAGTAATCCACACTTAACTAATCTAAACACGGTAATTCGATGGGGTTAAGTTAAACACTTAACCAATTTCAACTTGGTAATTCAATGAGGTTAAGTAACCAATACTTAACCAACTTAACGTGATAATTTAATGAGTTTAAGCAACTTATACTTAACCAATTATACTTGATGACTTGATGGGGTTATGTAACCAACACTTAACAATCTAATACGCGGACCTGATAAGGTTAAGTCACAAGACCTTTTTAGAATATACTCAACCATTGTAGTACGACTAGAGGATGGGGTTAAGCCAACCTATACTTAACCAATCCGACTCGATAATTTGATGGGATTAAGATAATCTATGCTTAATCGATCTAGCAAGATAATCCGATAGGATTAAGGTAAGCTAGTACTTGACCAATTTGACCTGATAGGGTTAAGTCATGAGCCTCTGGGTACACTTAACCAACTTGTGGGACTAAGTCTTGAACTTGAATACTTAGCCAATCTTTGACGTGATTCGTGGGCGGGTTAAGTCATGGACTTGAATGATAACACTTAACCCAATAGACAAACCCTAGCTAGAAGAACTAGGTAGAAAACCGTGGTTAATCAAGGATAACGGGAAAGGAAGCTAAGTGGTAAACCTTAGTTAAGGGTAACTAAGTAATAATTCTTAGCTAAGGACATAGGATTAATTCACAAAGCGATGAGTAACCTGATACGGTAGGTCATCGCTTAGTCTACGAGGAGGAGCAAGTTATCTGACTTGGATAAAACCTCCAGCGCACTGGGTGCCGATGTGGAAGCTTCGGGGGACGTGAGGATATTCTTGGGATCCCTCTGTGGGCTGCCAGGTAATTATACTAGGCGCATGAGAGGTTAAGGTCTGCGTTAGAAGGACCAAGAGTATGCCTTGGTTGCTATGCGAGCGACCTAAAGACTGGGATGGATTAGCATGGAGTCGACGATTCTTGGTTTTTGCCCTGGATAACACATCGCCGACTACCTACCATCTTTAGTCAATCGTGTACGTACGGAAAGGCAGAGAACCCCCAACAGACCATGTGCTTGCTATCGAGTCATGGGTGAGGTTGGCCCGTAGGAAAGTGGGCTATAGTGGGGCCGGGGAGTGGTTCTCATACATGATTTTTCGTGGGTTGCCTTTCAGTAGTTGAGGGAGGGGTCACGTGGGACCATAGCCACGGGTACAAAAACAGACCTTGATATCTGCATCAGCAGATGACTTAAAGCTCCCGACCGAGTTCCATATTTCTTAGTTTGCCCTGACACGGAACTCGGATGGCACATTAGGGAACATGTGCATCTAGACATGGAAAACGATTCACGATACATACGTGGGATCAAGGGCGCGGTTGACGGGTGGCGTAATCCCTAGTGGTCCTAGGTGGCCAAAACCCAAACCGAGACACGGAAACGTTCATTAGGTAGCATAATCCCTAGCGGTCCTAGGTGGCATAAATCCAAAGTGGACGCGCAATAGTTCATGGTAAGGAAACACAACTAGATCAAGGGTTGCAGTCCAAAACAACTTCAAGGATAAACCGTTTACATGGGAAAGCCCGTATGGCCTACGGCAAAGGACTGAACTTATACATGGAAAGAAACATACGAGTTGGGAAAACCTACATATGCTATATATTAGGTAGACATAGACCATTACATGACATTGGGCAAGGGACATTCATGGTTAACACATGACGCGGGTTGGGATACTAGTACGAGAGGTGCAGAGCAAATATACATGTTAGAACCATGAAGAATATACATATTAGATACCGTGGGATGTTAGACGGGGTAGGTACCTTGGGATAGTATACTTGATAGAAACCTGACGATGTGATACCTTGATTTATCATGACACCGTAGTTTACCATGATATCTTAGTTTACCTTGCTACAGTAGTTCAGTCTGTTACCCTGGTTTAGTTTATCTATCTTGTAGTCATCCTTATATTTACTTTCAGTTTATGCATGTCATGTTACATTCACCTGTTTTTATACTGGAAGTAGATAGGACTTACCAGTCTTTATGACTGACCCCGTTTTCTTTCGCCTCTTTGTCTTCCGTTTCCCCCCCAGGTTTCAGGGAGGAAATGATGTTGTTTATTTCGGACTTCTTCTGTTGAAGGTCATCATGTATAGCTTGATGTATAGCTTGGTCTTCTCTTGGCTATGGCTGCTTCACCACTTTATTATGGGGAATAATTTTTGAAAAGGTTTTTATGCTTCTTTATTATTGCAAGACAGGTTTTTGATGTATTCTGATGTAAAAGGCTTTACACCTTATTTATTAATGATATGAAAGTTGGTTTTACTTCCGTTGTTTTATATATGTTCTGTCTTGTAATATTTCTGTGCATGTTTACCAATAATACTCCTCCAAACCTAGTGCATTCCCTTTGTGCGTGACCCTAGCGGAGGTGGGGTGTTACAAACATGTTGGTGGGAGACGACGGATGAGCTTATACTTGGGCCCGACAGGATAAGGGACACATCCGAGAAAGTTGAATTGGTGAGAAGACGGATGAAAACGGCCCAAGACAGACAGAGATCCTATGCTGACAAGCGAAGGACAGATCTGGAATTCGAAGTTGGAGATATGGTTTTCGTGAAGGTTTCTCCATTGCGAAACGTGGTTCGTTTTGGAGCAGTTGGAAAGCTAGCACCAAGGTTCGTAGGACCCTTCCCTATCATAGAGAGGATTGGGAGGATGGCTTATAAGGAAGAATCGCCCGAGAAGTTGGTCAGAGTGCACAATGTTTTTCATGTCTCGCATCCCCAAAAGTGCCTGTATAAGTCAGCCGAAGTTGTTGAACCAACTTTTCTTGAAGACATGGAGGTAGAGAAAGAGGCGACCTTAAGGCGAGCTCCGATTTGCATCTTGGGAACAGACATCAAGAAACTGAGGAATCGAGAAGTCAAGTTAGTAAAGGTTCAGTGGAGCGAAGTCGATGAAGATGCAACTTGGGAAACCGAGGAGAGGATGCGTGGGCTTTATCCATTCCTTTTTGAGGGTACATTCTCAATCTCTTTTCCTAGTTAGCATATCTTTACTTTGCTATCCATGTTTATCTTGTTATCTCGTTAACCTTGTCTTAAGAACCTTAGGTAGAAACCCTTTGGATGAAACATGTTATGCTTGATGTTTGCCACTGGTTGCAAGTGTTTGCAAGTGGATACTCGTGGATGCATGATACACATTAGGCACTAAGATCGGCTCACACACTTTCATATTGCATATGCATGAGTGCTTATACTTATTCATGGCTGAAACTTGTCATGCTATCATGTGGATGTTGCATATGGATGAATGTTATGTGCACTCATATAGAGATTATGAATTATGTTAGGAATTTGCATACATATGGACTCATTTCACTAACATACTTTGCATTAAGGAGGTTTACTGAATTAGTAACGGCCTGATTTTCGCATTAGATAAGTGCATATACACACACCTTTGTATATGATCATACAACATTTAGAATTTGTTAAGGACAATGGTTACTTGTGGATGATGTTGTGAGTAGATGGATGATGGATGGTAGGATACGTTCTTCCTAACCTAGAGATTACGGGGACGAAATCCTTTAAGGAGGGGAGAATGTAACAACCCATATTTTGAATAAAATGTTATAACATAAATCAAGGCAGAATTAAATCTGAATCAAGGGAAACGGGCTATGCCATTGCGTTCATCTCAGAAAAATACGCGAAATAGAGTCCGAGTTTTCGAAAATCGGAGTCCATATGACCAAGTTATGGCCCGTCAAAGTTTTCAGAAAATTTCAAGTTCAAAAACAGTTCAAATTTGAATTCAGAATTCAAATTCAGCCAAGCAGGGCAGGAGGTAAAATTCCCGCCACCACCAAGTCGACTCGTTAGTCGACTTGGGATTCGACACACCCCAGGTGGTGTTAACTGCCCAGTCGACACCCCTGTCAACTTGGGTGGTCGGCCAGTTTGGCTTGGGTGCATCTGACTTGTTCCTCAAGACATGCTTTAGGGCTGGTGACGGATTTTAATGGCTCAGATCTGAATTAGGGTTAATCCTATGGCCTAAACTAACCTAAACTTCTATAAAAAGACCCTAAGACCTAGCCTAAACCCACACAAATCAATCCTACAACTAGGTTATGCCAAAATGCTCCTTGATCATTGCCTCCATCTTAATATCAAAGCCCCCATCCTCTTCATGAAATTTTGAGTGTTCTAAGCTAGTAAAAAGAGCCACATTTCTTCATCAAAACAAGGATCTTTCTTCATACAAATCAAAGGAGCTTCTTGTTTCTCAAGACAACTAGGAGCTTGTATTCATTTGGGGGTTTTTAGTGTTGCTAGTGTGGCTTCGTCTCAATCTTGTTTTATTTTATAGTTTCATAGCATTGTAAGCCCTATTCTACTCTTAGATTCTAACTATGAAGTTAAATATGACATGTTGCAAGTTTGAGTTTGGGCCTAAGTATGATTTGTGCTTTGATTCTATCATGTTATGCATAGATTTATTCTATGCATGTTTGTAAAGCTATCACCTTGACTTTGTGCATAGAAAGCTATGAGCTTTGATTTGAAATGTTGCATAAAGCAACATAGAAACTCTCATAACCCTTACGTTATCTTGCATATGATGTTATATGCGAATCACTAGTTATCATCCTATGCCATCTATGACCATGTATCACCTATTTGCTAAGTTTAATGCCATACATGTGTAGATTTGAATTGGACCTAAGTGCAATATTTGCCTTGAACCTATCATTGTATGCATAGATCTATTCATGCCTCTCTTGATTTATGATTGTGGACCTATCATGAACCTAGTACCGTTCATGTTGACCTTGGGAAAAAAATGCTATGAAATGGATTATGGCTTATGCATGTTAACAAACCTTAACCCCTCATGTTCCTTAACATGCATATGATGATATTGAACCTATTTGCTATGCACAAGTTAGGATTGTCACCCTATGTCAACTATTATCATGCTACCACCATATTTGCTATTATGCATGCTTGTGGCCAAAGCACCCTTATGCTATTATGCATGCTTGAGGCCAAAGCACCCTTATGCTATCATGCATGCTTGTGGCCAAATCACCCTTATGCTATTATGCATGCTTGTGGCCAAATAACCCATATGCTGTTATGCATGCTTGTAGCCAAATCACCCTTATGCTATTATGCATGCTTGTGGCCAAATCACCCTTATGCTATTTTATATGTTTATAACCCTTATGTTATCTTGCATATGATGTTATATGTGAATCACTAGTTATCATCCTATGCCATCTATGACCATGTATCCCCTATTTGCTAAGTTTAATGCCATACATGTGTAGATTTGAATTGGACCTAAGTGCAATATTTGCCTTGAACCTATCATTGTATGCATAGATCTATTCGTGCCTCTCTTGATTTATGATTGTGGACCTATCATGAACCTAGTACAGTTCATGTTGACCTTGGGAAAAAAATGCTATGAAATGGATTATGGCTTATGCATGTTAACAAACCTTAACCCCTCATGTTCCTTAACATGCATATGATGATATTGAACCTATTTGCTATGCACAAGTTAGGATTGTCACCTTATGTCAACTATTACCATGCTACCACCATATTTGGTATTATGCATGCTTATGGCCAAAGCACCCTTATGCTATTATGCATGCTTGAGGCCAAAGCACCCTTATGCTATTATGCATGCTTGTGGCCAAATCACCCTTATGCTATTATGCATGCTTGTGGCCAAATAACCCTTATGCTATTTGATATGTTTGAGGCCAAGTCACCTTTTATGCTATCATACATGTTGAGGCCATATGCTGGTATGTTGAACTCCCTTTGGCCTCAAATATCACCATGTTTAACTTGTGATAGACTTTGCCATCTTATGTCCACCTTGTCATATTCTTATGTTCCCTTTTTTTTTGATCTATTTGTGTTGATGCGAACTTATGTGCGATGGGGTTACGTTATGGGTAAACTTAAATGACATGAAACATGACTCGGAAAATATGACATGTGATGATGCTTGAAAACATGAACATGGACATGACATGTAGAAAACATGAAAGTGGCCAACTCGAGGTTGGGTTGAGTTTGTAGCATAAATCTACCCGGAACCGACCGGCTTAACTAGTGGCTACAAGCAATAGGACCCAATGTGAGTAGTTGGTCACATCGCACTTAAAACCCGAGGTTAGACTAGGTTGTGGTGTAAAGCTACCCGGACCCGCCCGGCTTAACTAGTAACCACAACAAAGTCTAATGTGAGAGGTTGGGGTGCATTAAGTTAATTAATGCCACATGGTAGGATTAAGCCATGGACTACTTGAATACTTAACCAATTAAACACGATGGATTGGTAGGGTTAAGTCATGGACTACTTGAATATACTTAACCAGTTGAACGCGATGTATTAATAGGGTTAAGTCATGAACTGCTTGGATACACTTGACCAACTCAATACATGGTTAGGATAGGGTTAACTACACTTAACCCGTTTGAAAATCCTAGTTACGCGGTCCTTTTCAGCAGTAACCTACTTGGGAGTATCTGGATACCCTGGACTAAGCTAGGGTGGGGCACGATTACTGACTGATTGTAAAAGACCAAAATAGACGGATGAATAGTGCACCAGTTAAGTTCGGGTGGACCACGGTCGTGCACATTAAGTCCGGAGTTGAACATGGGCACCGGTAGGTTTAGACTGTGCGTGCTTGAATTGTGTCTGTGGTTTACACCTTAGGTCTGGATACACCCTAGGGTGGACCTTGCACAGTTAACTACATTCCATGATTAGGCCGTATGACACGGGTACACGACGAGTTAGGCTTATAGGGAGCCGACCGACTAGACCGACTAGTTGGACCTTGATTTAGGTCATCTCATGAGTTTGGGCCAACATTGGGCTAAGGGATCATTTCTTGTTTATACTTGACATGGATTAGAATACTAGTACACTTGGTGCAACTTAACCTTGTATATGCGATGCCACTCTTGTTAACTTTCCACCATGCCAGTTATCATCCTTTGTTTCATCTCTGTTTTACATGTCCAATTAACTTTATTAGTTTTTATACTAATAGTAGGTAGGACTAACCAGTCTTTTTGACTGACCTGTTTTCCTTTCGCCTCTTTTCTTCCGTTCCCCCCCCCCCAGGTTCTCAAGGTGGGAATGCTAGCACCTAGCTTGGATCTTTAGCTTGCTTTCTAGATAGCTCATGTACGGTTTGGACTTGAGCTCGCTATGGCTTTACCACGTCTACTTTGGGGATAGTTTACTTTATGTTATTTCCAGTTTTCAGTTTATGTTTTCTAGACTTGTAGTAGTTGGAAAATAATGACTAGTACTATGATGTAACTTGACTATGGTTTTGAAATAGTAGTTTTATCCGCTGCTTTATTTACTCTGTTTTACTTATATGTTCTGTCTTGTGATATCTTCATGCATGTTTACCTTGACCAACACCCCTCCAAAGCCAGTGTACTTGCAAGAGTGACCCTGGCGGAGGTGGGGTGTTACACTTCACATTCAGCCTAGACATCGGAGAGGATTAGAAAAGATAAGAGACCGTTTGAATGGTGTTTGAGAGATTTATCATGTAACTTGAATGAGATCCCAGGCGCTTAGATTTACTTGGAGAGAGCTTTTATGATCATTGACTCGAATTTGATGTTCATGAAGTTAGAAAAGTGTTGTTGAATCCATAGAAGCCATTGGAGAAGTTGTAAGTGAGTTTTCAATTTGGTGGAGTCTCTCTTTTTTAATCAATTCCCCATTTCAATTGAATTATGAGGGGTATTTATAGCGGAGTTTTGAGAAGATTGGCAAAGTGGTAAATAATAGTGCATAGCTGTTAAACCATGCTTTACAATTGTACATGTGCTAACTCACACGCACCATGAAGCCTGCGATTAGAAATTACCTAGACGATTAGCGGAATGACTTTTATAGTATATAAATTGGAACACCATAACTTTCTGCGGCATCGATACATTTACCAAATAATGACCCAAACAAATGTGATCCATTTGAATACCACGTCATGACTTCATCATGTATATTACAGGAGCGATATAAATAGATAAATGAGAACAACGACATGATCACTGTTCTGCATTCCACCTCATGGTTTCTTTCTATTGAGCTTACGACTTAACGTGTATGAATAAACCAATGAACGACATGCTAGCTGTCCAAATGTCTTCGTTCTTTATATATGATTTGGTGAGCTCACTTGAAACATACGACACGCTTTCACTCTGCATGGACCACCTACTTGCGATAAGTATGCCATGTGATTTTATAAAGTGAAATTCTTCATTTGTATGTATCCAACTATCTGCTAATTCATGTCGCAACCGACATTTGACATTGCACGAACGACATGGACTCCAAAGGCAAACACATATAATTGTCCCTAGCTTTTCGGTTGGTTCCAGCTCACCATTTACTCATGCGACATGGGTTCAGGATTCTTTTTGTATGCCATGTGTTTTCTTATATGGGACTTATGCCCATATCACATTCACACATGGTTCTTGTCCCGCACAAGTATTTGTACTGCTCTACCTACTCAAATGTTAACGAATAGGAATGGCACGATCCCCTAATTGAATTTGCGGCATGACAATGGGATGAGGATTAATGACATGATTTTGTAGTACGCCACGCTTTTATGCGACATGAATTAATTTAACCTTGACTTGGCTTGTCGAAGTCATGTCACTGTTTATATTCATGTCGTTAATCATTGTGACTAATGGCTTGCTTCTCTACCATATTCAATGTCCCGGGATGCTTAACTTTCAGGCCACATACTTGCTGCATACTCTTCTTTTAAGCTGGTACATGCCGTTGTTACGCCATATTATTGTGCCACGTGTCCTCTTATGAACTGTTTATACATGACAAAACCGCAGGCCGTCATGATTACTTCACATATATGAATTTAAGTATCCACACCCGACATAACTGTGTTTATTGCAACAAGATGGAGATATTGGTGACATATCTGCCTTATATTAGAATGCGGCATGACATGGCCTTAACGACATGACTTATCTCACGGTATGAACGTGAGCAATGACTCAGATTATAGAACAATGTAACCCCGTTGGTAGCATATGTTGTGTACGTTTTGACAATTTCCATGATTTTCCATATACATTATTCAGAAAACCTGGATATGGGCCGCATTATGTTGTGCCGATGATTTGGTCATGTCGTTGAAACGGCTTAGAACCATGTCGTGTGGGCGACTATGAAATTCATGCCATAGAAACGACTTGAGTCAGTTATGCTATGTGTCATTGTCCATAAATACTTCTTAGTTTTGAACCGCATTCTAAGAACGTGGTAAACATTTGGCTCTCGAAGCTTGAATTTTTTGCTTCCGAAAAATGTGGGCTTCAAAATGATTTTTTTTTTGCATTGATACATTTTGCACTAAGATCCAGTTATAGCTTTTTGTCTGCTATGGCAAGTCTTGCTTCGACTCGTTGACTCCAATCATTCCAAGTACAAAATTCGTTTGTTGGATTAATGTGCTTTATGCCACCTGTTCTGTAAATAATTAAAACAAGTTTTAACACAATTTTGGACTTATACTCACCACTGATTGTCTATATCGATAGTAGATTAGCTAGTCGTCGAAAAATTAAACATTGCAAAGTTTATTTCGAACTAGATGAAGCATCTATACTAAATTATTTTATTCAGTGGTTTATAACTCGTCAAATATTGTCTACACAAATATGATATTCCAATTCGAATACGCATTAAATGAACAAAATCAAATAATCAACTAAAGTCGGCTGTGGATTTCAAACGCTATTGTTTTAAAATCTCATATGTTGGGGTACGATATTTCTCATTTGAGAAATGCGTATTTGTGATTTATTTTTTATTTCTCTTTGGAAAATCTTTGATTATCTGTCCCCCGGCTCTGGAGGTCATCTCTAGTCTTCATTATGAGAAGAATTTTTTTATATCTCAATTTTTGTTTGCTTTGTTGATCGGTTTTGACATTGAAGATTCCGTTGGATGCCCCATGTTTTAGTGAGGTCCTTTCAATCCAACTTCCTGTATTTTCCTTGTGATTGAATCAACATGATAGATTTCATTGAACGTTGTCGATTTCTCCTGTGGAGTGGATTTTTGGTTGTCGCACGGTTTCACAGTGCGAACTCCCGTGAGGTTTTGGGTGAGGGTTGCATTGCTCCGCGCTTACGAACTCCCACGATTTCTCTCGCTTAAGCGAGCTCCCATGCTTCGTTTCGCGCCTACGGATTCCCGCGAACAATTGGGCTAAGACTACATCGCTCCGCGCTTACGAACTACTACGCTTCGTCTTGCTTTAGCAAGCTCCCGCGCTTCTTTTCGCGTCTACGAATTCCCGTGAAACATTGGGTTAAAGATGCATCGCTCCACGCTTACGAACTCCCACGCTTCGTCTTGCTTTAGCAAGCTTCCTCGCTTTATTTCATTCCTACGGATTCCCGTGGACCATTGGGTTAAGGCTGCATCGCTCCGTGCTTACGAAATCCCATTCTTTGTCTTGATTTAGCAAGCTCCCACGCTTCGTTTCGTACCTACGGATTCTCGCGAACCATTGGGTTAAGGCTGCATCGCTCCGCGCTTAGGTACTCCCATGCTTCATCTTGCTTTAGCAAGCTCCCCGCACTTCGTTTTGCGCCAACGGACTCCTGCATACCGTTGGGTAATGAGGTTTTGGATCCGTGATAACTTGTTGCTCTATTCGCCATTTGATTCATTGGGACTTCCTTGTTCAACCGATAAGTTGTTATTATCGGAGTTGCCTCATTTCGTCGGATCCTGAGGAAGCAAACGGTTACGGAATAGCCTGCAATAAAAAATTCATCTTTTAGTTCATTTTTCATGTATATTCTGCAAGTCAGAGATTAACACAAGCAGGCAACATTTCATTCGTAGTACTTTTGTTCCGTACAACGTACGTAAACCATTATAGACTTTATTCAAAAAGTAAAACATAGTAAAGAGTAAAGTAATGCAAAGAGGTGATAATGATCGCTTATTCTGAGTTGTAGATATTATATCATCATCAATGGTCGTTAGTTGATTATCATCCTTGGAATGATCTGAGTAGAAGCTATGCTGCTTGGACCAGACTGATCATTTGATGCCCCTTGCCACTGGGGATCTGCAGAAGGATTTGCATCTTTGGAGTTCTTCACAAATTGTTGCAGAAGGTTCTTCCTAATCAATTCTTCAATTAACGATTTCAGGTGCCTGCACTCGTTGGTGCTGTGGCCCGGCTGATTATGATACCGAGAGAACTTCCCGGATTTAGTCAGATGGTCATTCTTTTTTATTGGCCGAGGCTCTGGGTAATCTTATCGTCCTTCGTGGCAAGGTATATATTCTCAGGAGTGTCATTCAGAGGTGTTAGATTAGATGAGTCAAGAAGGCGAAACTTTTTATTAGCGTTGTTGTCATTTCTGTCATTTACTCGCTTATGCCCCTGAGTATTCTTTTGATCAAACTAAGTAGCAGCACTTTTGGGAGCCTCAAGAAGTTTGTTACTACTGTTGATCTGAAGAGATACAGGATTGTTGTCTACTATCAAGTATTCCTCTGCTTTCTTATAGAACTTGTCAAGTGTAGTCGGTTCCTTCATTTTTATCCATCTTCCGAATTCGATCTTCTCATCTATGGCGTTGAGTAGAGACATGAGGATTAGGCGAGGTTCCGCACTCCTTACTCCAGAAAAAGAAGCATTGAATCGACAGAGGAAGGCTTTGACGGTTTCCCATGGATTCTGTTTCATTGCTGAAAGCGTTGTATTATCCTTGGCTTTGGTAGCATACAAGCGTAACTGCTCCTTAAACTTTTTGCTCAGGTCAGAGAACCGATCGATGGATTTGGGTGGCAGCTTTGTGAACCATAGTGATGCGCCACCTTCTAAGTAGAGAGGAAAGTACGTGCATCTCATATCATCTCTTTGGTCACCTTAGCTGCACTAATAAGCCATTCATATTTGAATATGAAGTAGTGCAGATCAACTAGACCATTGTACAGAGGAAAAGTCAGAGGATTGAACTTCTTCGGACATTCTGCTTTAAGGATTCTTTCGGGGAATGGAGTCCTATCGGGAGAAAGTCCCATTGTCTTTCATCGTCCTTGCTAGCCTGGTTCTTTCTTATGGCTCGTTCTATCATGTCCGAAATTTATTCTTCGGTGCTATGGCGCTCTGTGAAACTGAACTCTTTACCAAATGTTCGCCTAGGCATTCGACCTCGATTAGTGAGTTTTGGCTCTTTGCCTTCTTGACTTGGAGGTGCCACCATGACCGGATTAATGACCTTTCGAGCATTCGCTTCGGAATAGTCCTTAGATTTTGATCTCAAATTCTCGATGTTAGCTTCGTCCCTGTCACTTACCCAATCATAATCATCCTCCATATTGTCGTTGCGGTTATGATCGGAAGCGGGCGATTTATCATTCTCCTCGAGATCCACACGCTCTTTTGGAGGGGCTGGATTTGATTGAGCATTAAGGAAGCTGTCGAGTTTCTCCATCATCATTTTGGTAGAGGGATCCATTCGGTTGTTGACATTGGCAATAGCGATTTTTAATTCATTTCTGGTCCCACCAGCTCCGCTATCTGAATTTTTGCCAACTTCAAAATGGTTATTAAGTGGTGTTTCTTTGTTAGCGACATTATGGGCTTCTACAATGGTTTTGCTAGTGGTCTTTTTAGATTTTGCCATAATTTGGGAGAAGGATATAGTTTAGAACTTCAATGCGAGTCTCTTAGCCTTGTGAGAGTGCAAGAAAAGGTAGGAGATGCGAATGCGACCACAAGGTGGGCGCCAAATTTTTTCTCCAAATTTGGGATCAAACACCAAAGGTGTAAAGGTTACACTTCTCCAATTCGGTAGGAATATGGAATCGCGTAGTCACAAAATAAACGGACAAAAACAAATAAGAACACAAAGGATTTTTATAGTGGTTCAATTCAATATGAATCTACATCCACTTTTAATCAATTTTCATTATGATATTTGAGCTTACAACACACGGATTTACCCTCATTACATTCTCTCTTTCTTTTAATCTCTTCTCACTCTTTTTATAACCTAATTTCACTTTATTTTGGTGAAGAAAATGTAGAGATCTTTTATCTTTGTGACGAATCTTCAGTCGCTTATACGCTTTGATCCTTTTCCGTGACCATCATAGATTTCATATTGACTTCGCATTCAATTTGGACTTCGGAGAGGATTAGAAAAGATAAGGGACCGTTTGAATGGTGTTTGAGAGATTTATCATGTAACTTGAATGAGACCCCATACGCTTAGATTCACTTGGAGAGAGATTTTATGATCATTGACAAGGATTTGATCTTCATGAAGTTAGAAAAGTGTTGTTGATTCCATAGAAGCCATTAGAGAAGTTGTAAGTGAGTTTTCAGTTTGACGGAGTCTCTTTTTTAATCAATTCCCCCATTTTAAGTTACTTATGAGGGGTATTTATAGTGGAGTTTTGAGAGGAGTGGCAAAGTAGTAAATAAGGGTGCATAGCTGTTAAACCGTTCTTTAAAATTGTACATGGGCTAACTCACACGCGCCATGAAGACTTGCGGTTAGAAATAGCCTGGACGTGATGCGGAATGACTTTTATGTTATCTAAATTGGAATACCATACCTTCCAGCGGCATGGATACATTTAGGAAATAATGACCGAACAAATGTGCTCCATTTGAATGCCACATCATGACTTCATCATGTGTATAACTGGAGCGATATAAGTAGATAAATGAGAACAACGACATGATCACTATTCTACATTTCTCGTCATGGTTTCTTTCTATTAAGCTTACGACTTAACGTGTATGAATGAAAAAATGAACGACATGCTAGCTGTTCAAATGTCTTCGTTCTTTATATATGGTTTGGTGAGCTCACTTGAAACATACGACATGCTTTCACTTTGCATGTACCACCTACTTGCGATAAGTAAGCCACGTGATTTTATAAAGTGAAATTCTTCATTTGCACGTATCCAACTATCTGCCAATTCAAGTCGCAACCGACATTTGACATTGCACAAACGACATGGACTCCAAAGGCAAACACATATATTTGTCCCAGGCTTTTCGGTTGGTTCCAGCTCACCATTTACTCATGCGACAAGGATTCGGGATTCTTTTAGTATGCCATGTGTTTTCTTATGTGGGACTTATGCCTATACCACATTCACACGTGGTTCTTGTCCCGCACAAATATTTTGTACTGCTCTACCTACTCAAATCTTAACGAATAGGAATGGCATGATCCCCTAATTGAATTTGCGGCATGACTGTGGGATGAGGATTAAAGACATGGTTTTGCACTACGCCCTTCTTTTATACGACATGAGTTAATTTAACCATGACTTGGCTTGTTGAAGTCATGTCGCTGTTCATATTCATGTCGTTAATCATTGTAACTAATAGCTTGCTTCTCTACCATATTCAATGTCCTAGGTTGCTTAACTTTCATGCTGCATACTTGTTGCATACTCCTCTTTTAAGCTGGTCCATGTCTTGTTTATGCCATATTGTTGTGCCACATGTCCTCTTATGAATAGTTTATACATGACAAAACCGCAGACCGACTTGATTACTTCTCATATGAATTTAAGTATCCATACCCATCTTAATTGCCTTTATTCCAACAACATGGAGATATTGGTGACATGACTGCCTAATATTAGAACACGGCATGACATAGCCTTAACGACACGACTTATCTCAAGGAATGAACGTGAGCAACGGCTCTGATTATAGATTCATGTAACCCAGTTTGTAGCACAGCATGAATCATATGGCTAGCGATATGTATCCATGTACGGCATGAAATGTGAACGATATGATACAAATGTATTGCGATCCATTCATGCTGTGTACGTTTTGACAATTTGCATGATTTACCATATACAATGTTCATAAAACATGGATATGGGCTGCATTACGTTGTGCCGATGATTTGGTCATGTCGTTGAAACGACTTAGAACCATGTCGTGTGGGTGACTGTGAAATTCATGCGATAGAAATGACTTGAGTCAGTTATGCTGTGTGTCACTGTCCATAAATACTTCTTAATTTTGAACTGGATTCTAAGAACATGGTTAACACTGCCTAAAATCGACAGAAAGTTACTATGGTGGCTTTCAGGGCTCTTTGCACCCTCGATCTTAACTTTTGAATTGGCGAAGCCAAGTGCCAGGATTTTCCGATCGATGCGCATTTCAGAGAAATGGACTTCCCCATATCATGACCCGCTCAACTAGAAAAATGATCTGCTCCCGCCATGTGGTGCTTTCTGTGTACCAGGACCAAGAATAAAATCGAACCGAGCAGGGGTTTTAGAGTTTAGGTCACTGAAACACTTGTTTCGAAGGACAAAACTGTTCGGCGATTTCCCACGTTGTGCAGAATGTTACCGCAGTGGATTTCGAGATCGCTCTGAACCCCCGTTCTCGGCTTTCAAACTAGCTAATGCGAGTATAGGGATTTCCAAATAAACAAACACTTCGTAGGCCCGAACGATTTTGGATCTACCCAAATTATCCAGAAATTTACAATTGCGGTTTCCTAACTGCTCCAAAACATAGATCTCGGCTTCCGAATTTGCGATGCGGAGCATAGGAATTTCACGATCGATGCGCATTTCGGTGGCCCGACTGTTCCGTATTGCAACTGGCCCAACGGGAATATCCACCTGCCCCACGAACTCGGTAAAAAGTTACTATTCTCCGTTCCGGGGATTTTGAACCCTAGATCTTTGCTTCTGTACCGATGGATGTGAGTATAGGAATTCCCAAACGACTCTCATTTCGGAGGTCAAACAACGGCTGGGCGGCTGCCCAAACTTGCTATTAAGTTACTATGGTGGGTTTTGGGGCGCTTCGGACCCTCGATCCTGTTTTTCGAACTGGTGAATGCCAGTATAGGAATTTCTTGATCAACGTGCGTTTCGGAATCCCCGATGGTTGGGTGGGTGCCCAATCTATCTAGGGAGTTACTGTGGCTGCTTCTGAGGAATTCCAAACACTCGATCTTCGCTCTGAACTGGCAAAGCCGAGCTCATGAATTCCCAGTAAATGCGCATTACAGAGGCTGCGACAGATAAACAACTGGTTAAACTCAACAAAAAGTTACTATGGTAGCTTTTGGGGCTCTCCGAACCCTCAATCTCATCTTTTGAATTAGCGAAGACGAGTGCAGGGATTTCCCGATTGACGTGCATTTCGAAGGAAAAATGTCCCCAGAACGCGACCAACCTAACTAGAAAAATGATCAGCTCCTCCCATAGGCAGCTTGGTGTGTAAAAGGATCGAGAATAAATTCGAACTGAGGAGGTGTTTTTAAAGTTAGTTCACTGAAACGCTTGTTTTGAAGGACAGAACTATTCTATGATTTTCCACGCTCTGTAGAAACTTTACACAGTGGCTTTAGAAAGCACTTCGAACCCTCGATCTTGGCTTTCAAACTAGCGAATGCGAGTATAGGAATCTGCAAATCAAGACAAATTTCGTAGGCACGGAGGTTTGGTGTCTATCCAAATTACGTAGAAATTTACTATGGCGGTTTCCTAGCAGCTCCGAAACATAATTTATG
The DNA here is from genome assembly GCA_030737875.1 of Allium sativum. NCBI lineage: Eukaryota > Viridiplantae > Streptophyta > Magnoliopsida > Asparagales > Amaryllidaceae > Allium > Allium sativum. The sequence continues at coordinate 521,892,844 of CM060923.1, read as the reverse complement.
CTTCCGAATTTGCAAACTCGAGCGTAGGAATTTCGCGATTGGCGTGCGTTTAGGTAGCTTGACGGTTCTGTATCGCGACCGACCCTACGGGAATATCGATCGGTCACGCTAACTTAGTAAAAAGTTACTGTGGTATTTTCAAAGAGGCTATGAACCCTCGATCTTTGGTTCCATACTAGCGGGAGCGAGTATAGGAATTCTTAAACAACGCGCATTTAAAAGGCCAATCGATGGCTGGCCAGCTACCCAAGCTCTCTGTAAAGTTGCTACGGTAGGTTACGGGGTGCTTCAAACCCTTGATCCCTTCTTTCGAACTGGCAAATGAGAGCATTGAAATTTCCCGATCCACGCGCTGCCTAATCTTGCCATAGAGTTACTATGGTGGCTGCCGGGGGTATCCAAACCCCCTATCTCGGCTTCCAGACCGGCGAAGCCGAGCACATGAATTCCCAAAAAATGCGCATTTCGGAGGCCCCACCCAAAGGGTGCTTGGTGTGTACCCATGAAGTGCTTGGTCTAGTGGAGCAGATGGTGTGTACAAGGATCGATAATAAATTCGAACTAAGTAGTGGTTTTTGGAGTTAGATCACTGAAATGCTTGTTTCGAAGGACAAAACTACTCGGTGATTTCCCACGCTCTGCATAAAGTTACCATAGTGGTATTCGAGAGCACTCTGAACCCTCGATCTTGACTTTCAAACTAGCGAATGCTAGTATAGGAATTTGCAGATCAAGGCACACTTCGTAGGACTAGACGGTTTGGCATCTACGCAAATAACGTAGAAATTTACTATGGTGCTTTCCTAGCAGCTCCGAAACATATATCCCGGCTTTTGAATTTGTGAAGCCGAGCATAGGAATTTCATGATTGATGTGCGTTTTGGTGAACCTACGGTTCCGTACCGCGATAGGGCCAATGTGAATAAAGATCGGCCGCACAAACTTAGTATAAAGCTACTATGGTGGGTCCTAGGGCGTTATGAACCCTCGGTCTTCGTTTCCGTTCCAGCGGATGCTAGTATAGGAACTCCCGAACATCGCGCATTTTAGAGGCCAACCGACAGTTGGGCGGCGACAGAAACTAGCTGTAAATTTACTATTGTGGGTTATGTGTCGCTTCTAACCCTCGATCCTGTCTTTCGAACTGGCGAATGCGGGTACGAAAATTTCCTGATCAACGTGCATTTCGGATTCCCACACGGTTGGGTAGTTGCCCAATCTTGCCAGGGAGTTACTATGGTGGCTTCCGGGGGGTTCCATACCCTCGATCTTGGCTTCCAAACTGGCTAAGACAAGCGCATGAATACCAGATAAATACGCGTTTCAGAGGCTCAGATGGATAGACAACTGGCTAAACTCGATGAAATGTTACTATAGGGGCTTTCAGGGCTCTACGAACCATCCATCTTATCTTTTGAATTTGGGAAACCGAGTGCCAGTATTTCCCGAACGACGCATTTTTCGGAGGAACGGACTTCCCCAATTCATGATCGGCTCTACTACAAATGTGATTAGCTCCACCCATGGGGTGCTTCGTTTGTACAAGGACCAAGAATAAATTCGAACTGAGCAGCAGTTTTTGGTGTTAGGTCACTAAAACGCTTATTTCGAAGGAAAGAACTGTTCAGCGATTTCCCACGCTCTGTTGAATGTTACCATAGTGGCTTTCGAGAGCACTCCGAACCCTCGATCTCGGCTTTCAAACTAATGAATGTGAGTATAGGAGTTTGTAGATCAATGCACACTTCGTAGGCCTGGACGGTTTGGCATCTACCCAAATTACGTAGAAATTTACTATGGCGGTTTCCTAGTAGCTCCGAAACATAGATCTCAGCTCCCAAAGTTGTGAATTTGAGCATATGAATTTCACGATCGATGCGCGTTTCAATGGCCCGATGGTTCCGTATCGCAACCGGCCCAACAGAAATATCGATCGGCTGCGCAAACTCGGAAAAAAGTTACTATGCTCCGTTCTGGGGCTCTATGAACCCTAGATCTTCGCTTCATACCTACGGATGTTAGTATTGGAATTCCCGCACAGCGCGCATTTCGGAGGCCAACCGATGGCTGGGCGGCTGCCAAAACAGGCTATAAAGTTACTATGGTGGGTTATAGGGCGCTTCGAACCATTGGCCCCGTCTTTCAATCTACCGAGTGTGAGTATAGGAATTTCCTGTTCAATGCGCGTTTCGGAATCCCCGACAGTTGGCAAGTTGCCCAATCTTGCCAAGGAGTTACTATGGTTGCTTCTGGGGAATTCCAAATCCTCGATCTTGGCTCCCGAACTGGCAAAGCCGAGGGCTGAATTCCTAATAAATGCGCGTTTCGGATGCTCGAACGGATAGACAGCTGCCTAAATTGGACAGAAAGTTACTATGGTGGCTTTCAGGGCTCTCTGAACCCTCGATCTTATCTTTTGAACCGGCGAAGCCGAGTGCAGCAATTTTCCGATCGACGCGCGTTTTGGAGGACCAACGTCCACCCGTGGGCTTCTTTGTGTGTAAAAGGACTGAGAATAAATCCGAACTGAGGAGGGTTTTCGAAGCTAGGTCACCAAAACGCTTGTTTCGAAGGAAAGAACTATTCGACCATTTCCCATGCTCTGTAGAATGTTACGATAGTGGCTTTTGAGAGCACTCTGAACCCTCGATCTCAGCTTTCAAAGTAGCGAATGCGAGTACTGGAATTTGCAAATCCACGCGCTCAACGTAGGCCTGGACGGTATGGTGTCTACCGAAAATATGTAGAAACTTACTATGATATTTCCTAGCATCTCTGAAACATAGATCTCTACTTCCGGATTTGCTAAGCCAGGCGTACGAATTTCACGATTGACGCGCGTCTCGGTGGCCCGACGGTTCCGTATCGCGATCGCCCCAGCGGGAATATCGATCGGCCACCTGAACTCGGTAAAAAGTTACTATGCTCTATTCTCGGTCGCTATGAACCCGCGATCTTCGCTTCCTTACGGGCGAATGCGAGAATAGGAATTCCCGAACAATGTGCATTTCGGAGGCCAACCGACGGCTGCGCGGTTGCCGAAACTCGATAAAAATTTACTATGTTTGGTTACGGGGCGCTCTGAACCCACGATCCCATCTTTCAGACTGGAAAATGCGAGTATAAGAATCTCTAGATCAACGCACGTTTCGGAGTACTCGACGATTAGGCAGCTACCCAATCTTGCCATGGAGTTACTATGGTGGCTTCCACGGCGTTCGTAACCCTCGATCTCGGCTTAAGAACTGGCAAAGCCGAGACCATGATTTCCCAATAATCGCTCGTTATGGAGGCTCGGACGGATAAACAACTGCCTAAACTCAATGGAAAGTTACTGTGCTGGCTTTCGGGGCACTCCGAACCCTCGATCTTATCTTCTGAATTAGCGAAGCCGAGTGTGAGGATTTCCCAATAGATGCGCGTTTCGGAGGAATAGACATCTCTAGATCGCGAGTGGCCAACTAGTTAAAGGATCAACTCCACCCATGGGGTGCTTGGTGTGTAAAAGTACCGAAAATAAATTCGAACAGAGGAGGTTTTTTGGAGTTAGGTCACTGAAACGAATGTTTCGAAGGACAGAACTGTACGACGATTTCCCATGCTCTATAGGAAATTACCACAGAGGCTTTCGACAGCACTCCGAACACTTGATCTCGGCTTTCAAACTAGAGAATGCAAGTATAGGAATTTGCAGATCAACGCATGCTTCCTAGGCCCGGACGCTTTGACGTCCACCCAAACTACATTGAAATTTACTATGGAGGTTTCCTAGCAGCTCCGAAACATAGACCTCAGCTTCTGAATTTGCGAAGCCGAGCGTAGGAATTTCACAAACGATGCGCGTTCTGGTGGCCCGATGGTTTCGTATTGCAACCGGCCTATCGGGGACATAGATCGACTGGCCGAACTCGGTAAAAAGTTAATATGCTCCGTTCCGGGGCTCTATGAACCCTCGATCTTCGCTTCCATACTGGCAGATGGGAGTATAGGAATTCCCGAACAACGCGCTTTTCGGAGGCCAACCGATGGCTGGGCGGCTGCCTACACTCGCTGTAAAGTTACTATGGTGTGTTACGGGGGGATTCGAACCCTCGATCTCGTCTTTCGAACAAGCGGATTCGAGTATAGGAATTTCCCTACCAACGCGCGTTTTCGAATCCTCGACTGTCGGGCGGTTACCTAATCTTGCCAGGGAGTTACTGTGGTGGCTTCCAGGGTTTTCCAAACCCTCGATCTCGGCTTCCGAACTGGCTAAGCCGGGCTTATGAATTCCCATTAAATGTGTGTTTCGGAGGCTCGGACGGATAGTCATCTGCCTAAACTCGATAGAAACTTACTCAGGTGGCTTTCGGGCTCTTTGAACTCTCGATCTTATCTTTTGAGTTGGCAAAGCCGAGTGGAGTGTTTTCCCGATCGAAGCGCGTTTCGGAGGAAAGGACTTCCCCGGATCGTGAACGGTCCAACTAGAAAAATGATTAGCTCCACCCATGGGGTGCTTGGTGTGTAAAAGGACCAAGAATTATTCGAACTGAGAAGGTTTTTTTTTGAGTTAGTTCAATGAAACGCTTGTTTCGAAGGACAAAACTGTTCAACGATTTCCCACGCTCTATAGATAGTTACCACAGTTTCTTTCGAGGGCACTCCGAACCCTCGATATCGGCTTTCAAACTAGTGAATGCGAGTACTGGAATTAACAAAACAACACACACTTCGTAGGCCCGGACGGTTTGGCATCCACCCAAATTACGTAGAAAATTACTATGGCTGTTTCCTAGCACATCCGAAACATAGACCTCTGCTTTCGAATTTGTGAAGCCGAGCATAGGAATTTCACGACCGACGCGTGCTTCGGTGGCTCGAAGGTTCCATATCGCGACCGACCTAACGGGAATATCGATCGGTTGCCCGACCTTGGTAAAAGTTACTATTATCCGCTCTGGGTTGCAATGAACCCTCGATCTTCGCTTCCGTACAGGCGGATGAGAGTATAGGAATTCCCAAACAACGCGCATTTCGGAGGCCAACCGACAGTTAGACGGCTGTGGAAACTCCCTATAAAATATCTATAGTGGGTTACGGTGCGCTTCGAACCCTTGATCCCGTATTTTGAACTGGAGAACATGAGTATAGGAATTTCTCGATTAACGCGTGTTTCGGTTTCCCCGACAGTTGGGTGGATGCCCAATCTTGCCAGGGAGTTACTATGGTTCCCTCCGGGGCGTTCCAAACCCTCGATCTCAGCTTCCAAACTGGCAAAGCTGAGCGCATGAATTCCAAATAAATGCGCGTTTTGGAGGTTCGGATGGATAGATAACTGCGTAAACTCATACGCGCGGACTCGATCTCGGATTTCAAACTAGCGAATGTGAGTATATGAATTTGCAGATCAACTCATATTTAGTAGGCCCAGATGTTTTAGTGTCTACCCAAATTACATAGAAATTTACAGTGGAAGTTTCCTAGCAGCTCCGAAACATAGATATCGGCTTTTGATTTTGCAAACCCCAGCGTATGAATTTCATGATCGACACGCATTTCGGTGGCCCAACGGTTCCATATCGCAACCGACCCAACGGGAATACCGATTGTCCGCTTGAACTCGGTAATAAGTTAATATGGTCCGTTCTTGGGGTCTATGAACCCTCGATCTTGGCTTCCATACCGACGGATCCGAGTATAGGAATTCCCGAAAAACGTGCATTTCCAAGGCCAACCAACTGTTGGGTGGCTGCCCAAACTCGGCATAAAGTTACTGTGGTAGGTTACGGAGTGCTATGAACCCTCGATCCCGTGTTTCGAACTGGCGAATGCGAGAATTAGAATTTCCCGATCAACTCGCGTTTCGAAGTCCTCGACGGTTGGGAAGATGCCCAGCCTTGCCATGTGTTACTATGGTGGCTTCCGGGGTGATCCAAACCATCGATCTCAGATTTTGAATCGCTGAAGCCGAGCGCATGAATACCATATAAATGCTCAATTCAGAGGCTCAGACAGATAGACAGCTGCCTAAACTAGACAGAAAGTAACTACGGCGGTTTTCGGGGCTCTCTGTACCATCAATCTTATCTTTTGAATTGGCAAAGCCGAGTGCCGGTATTTTCCGATTGACGAGCGTTTTGGGGGAACGAACATCCCCAGGTCGCGACCGGCCCAATTAGGAAAACGATCGGCTCCCCCCAAAGGGTTGGTGGGTGGGTGTTGCGTACAAGGACCGAGAATAAATTCGAACTAAGGACGTGTTTTTTGAGCTAGGTCACTGAAATGCTTGTTTTGAAGGACAGAACGAATCGATGATTTCCCACGCTCTGTAGAAAGTTACAACAGTGGCTTTCGAGAGCACTCCAAACACTTGATCTCGGTTTTCAAACTAGCGAATGCGAGTACAGGAATATGCAGATCAACGCACACTTCGTAGGCCTAGACGGTTTTTTGTCTAACCAAATTACGTAGAAATTTATTATAGCAGTTTCCTAGCAATTCCGAAACATAGATCTCAGCTTCCAAATTTACGAAGCCGATCATAGGAATTTCACGATCGACCCGTGTTTTGGTGGCTTATCGATTCTATATTGCGACCGACCCAACTGGATTTTCGATCGGCCATCCGAACTTGGTAAAAAGTTACTATGTTCCGTTCCGTGGTGCTATGAACCCTAGATCTTTGCTTCCGTACCGGCGGATGCGAGTATAGGAATTTCCAAACAATGTGCATTTCAGAGGCCAGCCGACGACTTGGAGGCTGCCCAAACTCGCTATAAAGATACTATGGTGGGTTACGGGGAGCTTCGAACCCTCGATCCCATCCGTCGAACTCGTGTATGCGAGTATAGGAATTTCCCAATCAATGCATGTTTTCGATTTCCCAACGGTTGGGCCGTTTCCCAATCTTGCTAGGGAGTTACTATGGTGGCTTCCGAGGTGATCCAAACGCTCTATCTCGGCTTTCGAATCAGCGAAGCCGAGCGCATAATTTACCTATAAATGACTGTTTCAGAGGCTAGGACGGATAGACAACTGCCTAAACTCGATAGAAAGTTACTATGGCGGCTTTGGCGTCTCTCCGAACCCTCTATCTTATCTTTTGAATTGGAGAAGCCGAGTGCCGGAATTTCCCAATCGACACGCATTTCGGGGGAGTGGACGTCCCTAGTTCGCGATTGGCCCAACTAGAAAAATTATCGGCTCCCCCTATGGGGTGGGTGGTTGGGGTAGGGATGGCGGTGTGTACAAGGATCGATAATTAATTTGAACTAAAGAGGGGTTTTTGGAGCTAGGTCACTAAAACGCTTGTTTCGAAGGACAGATATGTTTAGCAATTTCCCATGCTCTACAGAAAGTTACCATATTGGCTTTCGAGATCACTCCGAACCCTCGATCTCGGCTTTCAAATAGCGAATGTGAGTGTAGGAATTTGCAGATCAACGCACACTTTGTAGGCCTAGACGGTTTGGCATCAACCCAAATTAAGTAGAAATTTACTATGGTGGTTTCCTAGAAACTCCGAAACATAGATCTCAGCTACCGAATTTGCGAAGCCGAGCTTATGAATTTCACGATCGAACCGCGTTTCAGTGGCCCGACGGTTGCATATCGCGACCGGCCCAACGGGAATTTCGGTTAGCCGACCGAACTCGGTAAAAAGTTACTATGGTCCGTTTTGGGGCGCTATGAACCCTAGATCTTCGCTTTCGTACCGACAGATGCGAGTATAGGAATTCCCGAACAACGCGCATTTCAGAGGCCAACCAACGGCTAAGCAGCTGCCCAAACTCGGTATAAAGTTACTACGGTGGGTTACAGGTTGCTTCGAACCCCCGATCCCATCTTTCGATCTAGTGAATAAAAGTATAGGAATTTCCCAATTAGCTCTCATTTTGGATTCCCCGACAGTTGGGCGGATGCCCAAAATTACAAGAGAGTTACTATGGCAGCTTCCTGGGCGTTCCAAACCCCCGACGTCGCCTTCCAAACTAGCAAAACCTAAGGCACGAATTCCCGACAAATGCGCATTTCAGAGGCATGGACAGACAGACAACTAGCTAAACTCGAAAGAAAGTTACTATTGTGGCATTCGGGGCTCTCCGAACCCTCGATCTTATCTTTTGAATTGACAAAGCCGAGTGTCTGTATTTCCTGTTTAACGCGCATTTCGGAGGAACAGATGTCACTATATCGCGACCGACCCAACTAGAAAAATGATCGTCTCCCTATATGGGGTTGATGGGTGGGTAGGCCGGGTGGTGTGTACAAGGACGGAGAATAAATTTGCACTGATGAGGGGTTTTCGGAGTTAGTTAACTGAAATACTTGTTTTGAAGGATAGAAGTGTTTGTCGATATCCCGGGCTTTGTAGAAAGTTACCACAATGGCTTTCGAGAGCTCTCCGAACCGTCGATCTCGGATTTCAAACTAGCGAATGTGAGTATAGGAATTTTGCAGATCAACACACACTTCGTAGGGTCGGACAGTTTGGTGTCTACCGAAATTACATAGAAATTTACTATGGTGTCGTCCTAGCAGCTCCGAAACATAGATCTTGGCTACAAAATTTGCGAAGCCGAGTGTAGGAATTTCATGATTGACCCACGTTTCGGTGACTTGACGGTTCCGTATCGCGACCACCCGAACGGAAATTTCGATCGGCCACCCGAACTCGGTAAAAAGTTACTATGGTCCGTTTTAGGGTGCTACGAACCCTTGATCTTCATTTCCGTACTGGTGGATGTGAGTATGATAATTCCCGAACAACTTGCATTTCGGAGGCCAACCGGCAGTCGGCCGGCTGCCCAAACACGCTATAAAGTTACTATGGTTGGTTATGGGGTGCTTCGACCGTTTGATCCTGTCTTTCGAACTGGAGAATGGGAGTATAAGAATTTCCCAATCAACACACGTTTTCGATTCCCCGACGGTTGGGCGGTTGCCTAATCTTGCTATGGAGTTACTCTGGTGGCTTCCTGGGCGTTCCAAACACTCGATCATGGCTTTTGAACTGGCAAAGCCTAGGGCATAAATTCAAAATAAATGCGTGTTTCAGAGGCTCATATGGATAGACAACTAGCTAAACTCGACAGAAAATTGCTATGGTGGCAATCGATGCTCTCCGAACTCTCGATCTTATATTTTGATTTGGCGAAGCCGAGTGCTTGGATTTTCCGATCGACGCGCGTTTTGGAGGAATAAGCGTCCCTATATCGTGACAAGCCCAACTGGAAAAACGATCGGCTACCCCATGGGTTGTGGGTGGGTGGGGCGGGTGGTGTGTACAAAAACCGAGAATAAATTCGAACTGAGGAGGGGTTTTTAGATTTAGTTCACTGAAAAGCTTGTTTTGAAGAACAGAACTATTTGGTGATTTCCCATGCTTTGTAGAAAGTTACCATAGTGGCTTTCGAGAGCACTACGAACCCTCGATTACCGATTTCAAACTAGCGAATTTGGGTTTAGGAATTTGCATATCAACGTACATTTCATAGGCCCGGATGGTTTGGCGTCTACCCAAACAACATAGAAATATACTGTGGCAGTTTCCTAGCAGCTTCGAAACATTGATCTCGCCTTCCGAACTTGCGAAGCCAAGCATAGGAATTTCTTGATCGATGCGCGTTTCGATGGCCAAAAGGTTCCATCTCGCGACTGGCTCAACTTGCTATATAGGGTTACGGAGTGCTCCGTACCCTCGACCCCGTCTTTCGAACGGGCAAGTGCGAGCATAGGAGTTTCCCAATCAACGCGCATTTTGGATTCCCCGATGGTTGGGCAGTTGCCCAATCTTGCTAGGGAGTTACTATGGTGGCTTCTTGGGCATTCCAAACCCTCGATCTCGGCTTCCAAACTAGCAAAGACTAGGGCATGAATTCCCGATAAATGCGCGTTTTAGAGGCTCGAACGGATAGACAATTTGCTAAACTCGACAGAAATTTAATATGGTGGCATTCGTGGCTCTCCGAATGCTCAATCTTATCTTTCGAATTGGCGAAGCCGAGTGCCTAGATTTCCCAATCGACGCGCCTTTCGGAGGAACAAACGTTCCTATATCGCGACCGACCCAACTAAAAAAACGATCGGCTCCCTCCATGGGGTGGGTGGGTGGGTGGGTGGGGCGGGTGTTGTGTACAAGGACCGATAATGAAATCGAACTAAGGAGGGGTTTTTGGAGTTATTTCGCTGAAACACTTGTTTTGAATAACAGAACTGTTTGGCGATTTTCCACGCTTTGTAGAAAATTACCACAATGGCTTTCGAGAGCACTTTGAACACTCGATCTTGTATTTCAAACTAGTGAATGCGAGTATAGGAATTTGCAGATCAACGCACACTTCATAGGCCTAGACAATTTAGCGTCTACCTAAATTACATAGAAATTTACTGTGGCGGATTCCTAGCAGCTCCGAAACCTAGATCTCCGCTTCTGAATTTCCAAGCCGAGCATAGGAATTTCATGATCGACACGCGTTTCTGTGGCCAGACAATTCCGTATCATGACCGGCCCAACGAGATTATTGATCAGCTGCCTGAACTTGGTAAAAAGATAATATCGTTCGTTCTGGGGGTCTATGAACCCTTGATCTTCGCTTCCGTACTGGCGGATGTGAGTATAGGAATTCCCGAACAACGCGTATTTCGAAGCCAACCGACTGTTGGGCGGTTGCCCAAACTCGCTATAAAATTGCTTTGGTAGGTTACGGAGCGAAACGAACCCTCGATCCCGACTTTCGAACTGGGGAACGCGAGTATATGAATTTCCCGATCAACTTGCGTTTTGGATTCCTCGACGGTTGGGCGGCTTCTCACTCTTGCCAGGAGTTACTATGGTGGCTTCTAGGGCGATCCAAACTCTTCATCTTGGCTTCCGAATCGGCGAAGCCGAGCACATGAATTCCTTACAAATGCTCGTTTCAGTAGCTCGGATGGATAGACAACTGCCTAAATTTGACAAAATGTTACTATGGCAGCTTTCGGGGCTATCCGAACACTCGATCTTATCTTTTGAATTGGCAAAGCCGGGTGCCGGGATATCCCAATCGACGAGCGTTTCGGGGGAACGGACGTCCCCAGATTGCGACCAGCCCAACTAGAAAAATGATCGGTTCCACCCGTCGAGTGAGTGGGATGGTGGTTTGTACAAGGACTGAGATTTATTCGAACTAAGCCGGGTTTTTTTTGAGCCGGGTCATTGAAACGCTTGTTTCGAAGGACCGAACTTTTCGGCGATTTCCCATGCTCTGTAGAAAGTTACCACAGTGGCTTTTGAGAGCACTCCGAACCATCAATTTCGGGTTTCAAACTAGCACATGAATTCCTTATAAATGACCCTTTCAAAGGCTCAGACGGATAGGCATTTGTCTAAACTCGACAGAAAGTTACTATGGCGGCTTTCGGGGCTCTCCGAACCCTTGATCTTATCTTTTGAATTGGCGAAGCCGAGTTCTAGGATTTCTCATCAACGAGCATTTCTAGGGAATGGACGTCCCCAAATTGCGATTGACCCAGCGAGAAAAACGATCGGCTACCCCTATGGGGTGGGTGGGTTAGTTTTGTGTACAAGGACCGAGAATAAATTCGAACTGAGCAGGGATTTTTGGAGCTAGGTCACTAAAATGCTTGTTTCGAAGGACGGAACCGTTCGTCAATTTCCCACGTTCTGTAGAAGGTTACCAGAGTGGCTTTAGAGAGCACTCCGAACCCTAGATCTCAGCTTTCAAACTAGCGAATGCGAGTATAGGAATATCCAGATCAACGCACACTTCGTAGATCTTGACGGTTTTGTGTCTACCCAAATTACATAGAAATTTATTGTGGCGGTTTCCTAGCAGCTCCGAAACATAGATCATGACTTCCGAATTGCGAAGCTGAGCGTAGAAATTTTATGATCGACGTGTGTTTTGGTGGCTTGATGGTTCCGTATCACGATCGGCCCAACATGAATATTGATCGGCCTCCTAAACTTTGTAAAAAGTTAATATGGCCCGTTCTGGGTGTCTATGAACCCTCGATCTTTGCTTGTTTATCGGTGGATGCGAGTATAGGAATTCCCGAACAATGCTCATTTTGAAGGCCAACCGATAGCTAGGAGGGAGCCCAAACTCGCTATAAAGTTACCATGGTGGGTTACTGGGTGTTCGAACCCTCGATCCCGTCTTTCGAACAGGCGAATTCGAGTATAGGAGTTTCACAATCAACACGCGTTTTGGTTTCCCCGATGTTTTGGCAGTTCCTCAATCTTGCTAGTGAGTTATTATGGTAGCTTCCTACGTGTTCCAAAGCCTCTATCTCGGCTTCCGAACTAGGGAAGATTAGGGCATGAATTCCCGATAAATGCACGTTTTAGAGGCTCGGACGGATAACTATTGGCTAAACTCGACAAAAACTTACAATGGTGGCATTCAGGGCTCTCCGAATCCTCGATCTTATCTTTTGAATTGGCGAAGCCGAGTGCTTGGATTTCACAATCGATGGGACTTTCGGAGTAACATACGTCCCTACAATGCGACCGGCCCAACAATAAAAACAATCGGCTCCCCCCGTGGGGTGGGTGGGGTGGGCCGGGTGTTGTGTACAAGGACCGAGAATAAATTCGAACTGAGGAGGGATATTTGAGTTAGTTCACTGAAATTCTTGTTTTGAAGAATAGAATTGTTTGGCGATTTCCCACTCTTTGTAGAAAGTTACCATAATGGCTTTCGAGAGCACTCCGAACCCTCGAACTTGGATTTTAAAATAGCTAATGCGAGTATAGGAATTTGTAGATCAACGCACACTTCGTAGGCCTAGACAGTTCGGCGTCTACCCAAATTACATAGAAATTTACTGTGGCAGTTTCCTAGAAGCTCCAAAAGATGGATCTTCGCTTATGAATTTGCTAAGCCGAGCGTAGGAATTTCATGATCGACGCGCGTTTCAGTGGCTCAACAATTCCGTATCGCGACCGGCCAAATGATAATATTGATCAGCCGCCTGAACTTGGTAAAAAGATAATATGGTTCGTTCTGGGGGTCCATGAACACTCGATATTCGCTTCCGTGCTGACAGATGTGAGTATAGAAATTCCCGAATAACACGCATTTCGAAGGCCAACCGATGGCTGGGCGGTAGCCTAAACTCGCTATAAAGTTGCTTTGGTAGGTTATGGAGCAATACGAATCCTTGATCCCATCTTTCGAACTGGCGAACGCGAGTATATGAATATCCCGATCAACTCGCGTTTCGGAGTTCCCAACGGTCGGGCGGCTTCCCACTCTTGCTAGGAGTTACTATGGTGGCTTCTGGGGCAATCCAAACCATCGATCTCAGCTTCCGAATTGGTGAAGCTGAGCGCATGAATTCCTTATAAATGCTCGTTTCAGAGGCTCGGACGGATAGGCAACCGCCTAAACTCGATTGGAAGTTACTATGGCGGCTTTCGGGGCTATCCGAACACTCAATCTTATCTTTTGAATTGGCAAAGCCGAGTGCTGGGATATCCCAATCGACGAGCGTTTAGGTGGAACGGACGTCCCCAGATCGTGACTGGCCCAACAACAAAAACGATCGGCTCCACCCATCGGGTGGGTGGGTTGGTAGTGTGTACAACGACCGACATTTATTCGAACTAAGCAGGGTTTTTTGAAGCTAGGTCACTGAAACGCTTGTTTTGAAGGACAGAACAGTTTAGCGATTTCCCATATTCTGAAAAAATTTACCATAGTGGCTTTCGAGAGAACTCCGAACCCTCAATCTCGGCTTTCACACTAGCGAATGCGAGTGTAGGAATATGCAGATCAATGCACACTTCGTGGGCCGGGACGTTTTCGCGTCTACCCAAATTACATAGAAATTTACCACGGCAGTTCCCTAGCAACTCCGAAACATATATCTCGGCTTCCGAATTTGCGAAGCCGAGCTTAGAAATTTCATGATCGACACGCGTTTCGGTGGCCCGATGGTTCCGTATCGTGACTGGCCCAACAGGAATATTGATCGGCCACCTGAACTTGGTAAAAAGTTAATATGGCCCTTTCTGGGTGTCTATGAACCCTCGATCTTCGCTTCCGTACAGGCGGATGTGATTATAGAAATTCCCGAACAATGTGCATTATGATGGCCAACTGACGGCTGGGCAGTTGCCTAAACTCGCTATAAAGTTAGTTTGGTAGGTTACGGATCGCTAAAGACCCTCGATCCCATTTTAGAACTGGCAAATGCGAGTATAGGAATTTCCCGATCAACACGCATTTCGGAGTCCCCGATAGTTGGGAGGCTGCCCACACTTGCCATAAGATACTATAGTTGCTTCCAGGGCGATTCTAACCCTCGATCTTGGCTTTAGAATTGACAAAGCCGAGCGCATGAATTCCCTTTAAATGCTCGTTTTAGAGGCACGGATAGATAGACAACTGCCTAAACTCGACAGAAAGTTACTGTGGCGACTTTCGGGGTTCTCCAAACCCTCGATCTTATCTTTTGAATTAGGGAAACCGAGTGCCTGGATTTCCCGATCGACGAGCGTTTCGGGGGAACGAACGTCCCCACATCGCAAATGGCCATACTAGAAAAATGATCGGGTGCCCCCACGAGGTGTCTGGGTAGGCGGTGTGTACGAGGACCGAGAATAAATTCGAAATATGGAGGGGGTTTTGAAGCCAGGTCGCTTAAACGCTTGTTCCGAAGTACTAAACTGTTCGACGATTTCCCACTCTCTGCAGATAGTTACCACGGTGGCTTTCGAGAGCATTCTGAACCCTCCATCTTGTCTTTCAAATAAGAGAATGCGAGTATAGGAATATGCAGGTCAACGCAGGCCTAAACGGTTTGGCATCTACCCAAATAACATAGAAATTTACTGTGGCGATTTCCTAGCAGCTCCGAAATATAGATCTCGACATCCGAATTTGCGAAGCTGAGCATAGGAATTTAATGATCGACGCGTGTTTTAGTGGCCCGACTGTTCCGTATCGCGACTGTCCCAACGGGAATATTGATCGACCGTCTGAACTTGGTAAAAAGTTAATATGGTCCGTTCTGAGGGTCTATGATGTAACACCCCACACCCGCTATAGTCACTCACTAAGGGAATGCCATAGCATCGGTGGAGTATTTTTAGTGAGTATAGAACAGTAAAATTACAACAAGACAGATATAATGTAATACTTGAAAATTTAAAACATCATCTCATAGCAGCGGAAAGTAAAACATGTTTGGTTACATCATAAAACCATAACAAGAGTCAAGTACAAAATATCCATCCTGAATAAAATAAGTACATAATCCCACTACTCATAACAAATAGCCATAACAGAAAAGATAAGATAAGCTGAGCTCTACATCTACGGTCCAAGCTCCAAGAGATAGATAAAGCAAACTGATCAAAGCCCACTAGCACTAGGCCCAACCTGAGGACCTGAAGGAAAAAGATAAAAACAACGGGGGTCAGACATAAGCCTGAGTGAACCCTATCTCCTTAATAATACAATTATTAAAGTAATTAGGGTATGATATGAACTCGGTATGGTATCTTTGGGGATAATAACTACACTAAGTTGCCCACGAACACAGGACGAACTAAGATAACCGTAAAGACACATCTACCCACCCAAGGATAATTACTAACTGCACCACACCAGTCACTCCTACTCAAAGGTTGATCCCACCCAAGGATATCAAAGATAGATATAACCAGTAGTTTCCTGTACCCTAGTTGACTACATAGGTGCCGTCTGCCCCTATCTCTACTAGGTGTACCCCACTACCCCAAGCGATCGGCTCCCTAACGTAGATACCCGTGCTGGTCCCACAGTGGGGTGTATCACTCCCCTAAAGTGGCTACCCAATACTATCAACGGTGCACGGCTTTATATCTACACGATGCAACAACGGCTTATCTACCAGCCCGGGCCCACACACGCATATGAAACCCGTTGGACTTGCGTTGCCACCGCTACCCCGTTTTGGCCTCTTATAATCAAGCCCAATATGCGTGTCCCGTCACTCGACATGGGTCGAGCCCACAAAGATACGTTTGGGATATTGGTTGAAATGGGCCCCCCACAAGCTACTACTTAAGCTTGTCATTTTATCTAGTGCATCCCACTTAACCCCTTTTTATAATCATGCCCCCTTACATGTTAAGGTTTGGTTAAGTCATCCAATTATATTACAATTGCCCCTTAAGGCACCCACTAGATTTTCGCATGCCACCCAAGGCACTTACTTGATTCCCACATGCCACCCAAGGCACTTACTTGATTCCCACATGCCACCCAAGGCACTTACTTGATTTCCCCATGCCACCCTAGGCACTTACTTAACCCTTTAATCATGTTTAGTTACATGTTCCACTTTGGTTAAGTATTCTTATCGTATTTTCTATTGCCACCCAAGGCAACCCACTAGTTTCCTCATGCCACCCAAGGCACCCCCACTAGTTACTATATGCCACCCAAGGCACCCACTTAACCCCTCATGTCCC
Source organism: Allium sativum (assembly GCA_030737875.1). Taxonomy (NCBI): domain Eukaryota; kingdom Viridiplantae; phylum Streptophyta; class Magnoliopsida; order Asparagales; family Amaryllidaceae; genus Allium; species Allium sativum. The sequence continues at coordinate 521,876,397 of CM060923.1, read as the reverse complement.
ACTACATGCTAATATGGTTAAGTGTTTCTTAATTAATTAAGACCGTGATCTCCCATAAAGACCTCCCACATTAGACTGGCTGTTATGACCGCCTGGTTAAGCCGGTAGAGTCCGGGCAGTCTTACGTCATAACAGAGTCTAACCTCGGGTCTTTACCTTAATCACGTATTTAATTTATGGCTAAGACCTCTCACATTGGGCTGACATTTGTAGCAACTGGTTAAGCCGGTCGGGTCCGGGCAGTTTTACACTACAAATGAGTCCAACCTCGTGTCTTAGTCGATTAATTACACCTAATTAATCACCCCCATATTAATTATTCCTAATTAATATCAAGTTTTCCATAACATGGGTAGACCTAACTCAATAGGTAAATTCCCATGGGGTAGACCTAACTCAATAGGTAAATTCCCACTTATGGTAATTTATTTTTATGGTATGCTTAATCATACCCAACCATGCTTTAATTAACATATTTACCAACCCCATCGTTTCCCCACGTAAATCGTTCTCATTTCATGACATAATAAAGGGGAAGATCCATCACAACTATCATGGGTTTAGCATACAACTTTGTCATGGGTTAAGAGGATGTCAACTTGCATATATGAGCATATATTAACCCAACTATATTCAACCCAAACTTGCATATTATCAAACATGTGTCTTACATAACATGTTGCATATGAACTTACATATCATCAAACATGTGATTTGCATAACATGTTGCATATGAACTTACATATCATCATACATGTGATTTGCATAACATGTAGAACTTGCATTTTAGCATATACTTAACTTGCATAAGCACTCACATACTTGCATAAGCATTCATATACTTGCATAAGCTTGCATATCATGTTAAACTTGCATTTCAACATATACATAACTTGCATAAACATTCACATACTTGCATAGGCTTGCATATTATGTTAAACTTGCATTTCAACATATACATAACTTGCATAAACATTCACATACTTGCATAGGCTTGCATATTATGTTAAACTTGCATTTCAACATATACATAACTTGCATAAACATTCACATACTTGCATAGGCTTGCATATTATGTTAAACTTGCATTTCAACATATACATAACTTGCATAAACATTCACATACTTGCATAGGCTTGCATATTATGTTAAACTTGCATTTCAACATATACATAACTTGCATAAACATTCATATACTTGCATAAGATGTTAAACATGCATATAAGCATATACATGACTTGCATAAGTACTCACATACTTGCATAACATGTTTGCATAATGGATCCATATTCACTTAGTGTTTTGCATCATAAACATCATGAAACAACTTGCATAAAAATATAATGATTACATATTATGAAACTTGCATGACATAAGGCATATAACTTGCAAAACACATAATATTCACTACATCAAGCTTGCATAAATATATGGATCCACAAACATAGCCATACTTTATCACATCTTATCATAATCAATTCAATAATTGATTATTAAGGGGACAGAAGCTCACCAAAACAAGATTAGCAAGTTAAATGAAGCAAATCCCAATGATTAAGTGGAAGAAGATGTAGATTAGCTTGCAAACCCTCTTAGGATTTTTAGTGGAGGCTCTCCAATTTTCTAAGTGGTGGCATAATGGCCTTAGATCTATTTTTGGTAAGGATAAGGGGGGTATTAGGGTGTATATATAGATTAGTTAGATGTTTTAGGTACATAGGATATACCCTAGAACCAATCCTAGCCTTTAAAGCATGTCTTGGGGAAGAAGTCAAGTGTAGGAACCATTTAGGGCCCAAAAAAAAACAGCCCAAAACTCATCCCGGGCCTCAAAACATGAGCAGTTTTCGTTTTTGATTTTTCGTGAAACTTTGACGGGCCATAACTTGGTCATACGGACTCCGATTTACGAAAACTCGGACTCTATTTCGCGTATTTTTCCGAGACGAACGCAATGGCACAGCCCGTTTCCTCTGATTCAGAATATTAAATTTAATTCTGCTCTGATTTATGTTATAACAAGTTATTCAACATACGGGGTGTTACATTCTCCCCTACTTAAAGGATTTCGTCCCCGAAATCTCTAAGTCAAGAAGAACGTATCCTACCAACCAAACAACCATCTACTCAACCATCAAACACTGGCATCCATTGTCCTTAAAGTTTCTAATGTTGTATGAACATATGCAAAAAGTGTGTGTATATGTTCCCTATCTAATGCAAAATCAGGCGGTCTACTGATTCAGTTGACCTCCTTAATGCAAACCATGATAGTGCCATGCATCCAATATGTATGCGAAAGAACCCTATCGACACATACTATTTCTACATGCGTGCACAATCATTCACCGAATAAATGCATCATCCATATGATAGCACAACCATCATACATCCATTAATATAGCTACCTACACACATTTATATGCAATATGCAATATGAAGTGATTGAGCCGATCTAGTGCCTAAAGTGTGTGTATATGCATCCACGAGAAACCACTAGCAAACACTTGCATCCACTTGCATCCATCAATCATAACATGTCTCAAACACATGTTTCAACCATAGGTTTACCCTATCTAAAAGGTCAAAGGTGCTAACGAGAGGACATACTAAGGACAAGATAAGTACAAGATAGGCAATAAAGGAGAAGTTAAAGAACATACTCTCGAAAAGAAAAGGGTACAAAGAACGCATCTTCGCTTCCGTCTCCCAAGTAGCATTGCTCTCGTCATCTCCCCATTGCACTTTGACTAGCTGAACCTCTCTGTTTCTCAACTTCTTAATCTCTGACCCAAGGATGCGAGTAGGAGCTCGTCGAATCGTCGCATCACGCTCTACTTCCACTTCTCTAAGCAAGCTCGGCTCTACCACCTCTGCGGTCTCATGTAGGCACTTCCTCAAATGTGACACATGGAAAACATCATGTATACCACTAAGTCTGTCTAGCAACTCCACCCTATATGCCATCCGTCCAATTCTTTCCTTGACAGGAAACGGTCCTACAAACCTCGGTGCTAACTTCCCAGCGGATCCAAAGCGAACAACATTCCGTAATGGAGACACTTTGACAAAAACCATGTCCCCAACTTCAAACTCAAGATCAGTCCTCCTCTTATCTGCATAAGATTTCTGTCTGTCTTGCGCTGCTTTCATCCTTCTTCGAATCAAATCAACCTTCTCTGAAGTCTCTCTAACCATATCGGGCCCTAGCAAGATCTTATCCGTAGATTCCCACCAAAATGTAGGTGATCGACAAGGCCTTCCATAAAGAGCTTCAAAAGGTGCCATGCCAATACTAGACTGGAAGCTGTTGTTATATGCAAACTCCACCAAAGGAAGATGCTCTTCCCATGTACCTCCAAAATCCAAGATACAAAGCCTCAAAAGGTCTTCCAAAACACGGTTCACCCTCTCGGTCTGGCCGTCTGTCTGAGGATGATATGCGGTGCTCAAACACAACTGAGTCCCCACCGCCTCCTGTAAACTCTTCCAAAACTCACTAGTGAAGATAGGATCTCGATCACTCACTATGCTGGAAGGTACCCCATGCAATCGAACTATCTCTCGAACATAGACTGAAGCAAGCCATGGAGGAGTCCTCTTACTCTTTACGGGTATGAAATGGGCGCTCTTAGTAAGTCTATCAACCACGACCCAAATTCCTGTATTGCCCTTCCTCGATCTCGGTAAACCATCAACGAAGTCCATCGAGACACTATCCCACTTCCATATCGGAACTTCCAAAGGATGAAGCAACCCACCTGGCTTCTTTTGCTCTGCTTTTACTTGTTGGCACACCAAGCATCTAGCAACATACTCGGCCACATCTTTCTTCATACCGGCCCAGAAGAAAGTCCTTTTCATGTCTTGGTACATCTCGTCCCCACCGGGATGAATGGTCATCCTAAAACGGTGTGCATTATCAGGAATAACCTTCCTCAAACCCTCATCTTGCGGTACACAAAGTCTACCGTCTCTACACAAGCACCCCCTATCATCTAGGGTGTACCTACTCAAATGGCTGGACGACTCCCCCCCCCCCCTTATGAGCTTTTCTACTAACTCAACCAACTGTGGGTCGTCCCTCTGTGCTTCTACAATTTGCCCCAAAAGAGTAGGTCTAACTTCCAAGGAAGCTAGCAAACCAGGTACACAATTAACGGAAGGTCTGAAATTCATCATAGAAATAAACTCTAGGCTCCTTCGTTCAACGAACCACAAACTCGAGGACAATCCCTTTTTCTACTTAAGGTGTCCGCTACCATGTTACCCTTGCCAGGGGTATACGCTATCTCAAACCCATAGGATGCTAAAAATCCCATCCACTTTTACTGTCCTAAGATTATGCGCTTGAAGAGCCTCCAGCACTTCCCTAAGATGTAGGGCATGCTCTTCTCCACCAGGATATCATCCAAAATCATCACAGCTATCCATCCCTCACGCAGACCACCCTAATCGAACTCGGCATTCCCCCAAATGCAAGCCCCAAAGGCCTAAACCAATATCAGACAAACACCCAAGGGATACCTCCTTCGAATTCAGACGACCTTCGTGAGATGATACTAGTAAAAACGGCTAAATAATTAAGCCCCTTGTCCAACCCTGGATGTCCCCGCCAGTCTTACTCCAAAGCCACCGTTTTTCCCTAACTGGCTTTGCTCCTAGAAAAGACCAAGATGTCATCCACAAAGACCATCACAACTTATTTAGGTACTCCTTGAACACCCTTCTTATCAAATCATCAAAGTATACGGGGGCGTTCGTCAAACCCAATGGCATCACCAGCCACTCATAAAAAAAAATCATCCGGAGTCCTAAAGGCAGTCTTCTCTGTACTATCCTCAGCCACTCTCAACTGATGAAATCCCGTGGCTAAGTCCAACTGCGAAAATACTGAGGCGCCCATTAACTGATCAAAGAGATCATCAATCCTCGACAATGGGTGTCTATTCTTCTTTGTGAGTTTATTTAGCTCTCTTTAGCCTACACAAAGTCTGAGGGACCCATCCGCCTTCGTGGCAAAAACTACTGGAGCGCCCCACTCCGATATACTTCGTCTTATGAACCCCTTCTCAAGCAAATCGCCTACTTACTTATGGAGTTCCCTCCTCTCACGAGGAGCCACGTGGCAGACTGGCCAAGACACTGGTTTAGCCTTACCCACCAGATATTTTTGGGAGTCAATTTCCAGCTCCGGAGGTACGCCCTTCACCTCCTTATACACATCCGGGTATTCCCGGACCGCTCTAACAGATCACAAATTCTAGACCAACATGTCAAGCGATTCTAGATAACTTAGCATAACAGATTCTATGGGATTACAAGAGATCTCGAGAGTGTTACCCAAGCGGCCCATAAGCCTAACAACTCTCCCTCCAAAATCAAAAACGGCACCCCTACTGGATAACCAGTCCATGCCCAGAACTAACCCATAGCCCGTGAAGCCCAACAAGCATCACATCTAAACTCAATGCTAAGTATAAAAACTTTCAAACCCAACCACACCATGGAGCCCAATTGGGTTTGAAACAACTAAGGGATCATCAACCAAACTGGTGTCTAAGTGCAGTGACTCAACTATCAATGGTGAGATAAACGAACTCGATATATCAGGATCAAATAAAGTTTGAATCGGATAATAAAGAAATCCAAATTCCAACCTAGACGGTCTTATCCCCATCTGGTACCTTAGTCGTGAGGGAATACAATTACCCCCCAGAAGATTCCATACCTTGCCCTTGCTTCTTTGGACAATCCTAATAACGTGTCCTATTCCTCTCAAAAGGATAACTACTAGCCTTCCTCTTCCCTATTCTCCACTCACAACCTCCCACCAATGAGGTTTCACCCTTCATTAACCAAACAACTATTTGAGCCTTCCTCTCTTCTTGAACCAACTTCTAACCAGATTTATGTCTGAGTCCCTTGAAGTGGTTTTCCATCCTTATCCATCTTAGAAAGATCATCTATACGCGGAGGGGAAACTCAAAATGAGAGAGAGAGGAAGAGATTCAAAATGGAGAATTCGAAAGATATAGATATGGCTATTGGGGATTATGCTTTTCTTTCAAAAACTTTTCTCTTAAAAGACATGTTTTCGAAAATACTCCTTTCAAAAATATTCTTAGAAAATAGTTTTTCTAAAAAATTTATCTGTTCTGGTAACCTTAAGCTCTGATACCACGTGTAACACCCCACACCCGCTATAGTCACTCACTAAGGGAATGCCATAGCATCGGTGGAGTATTTTTAGTGAGTATAGAACAGTAAAATTACAACAAGACAGATATAATGTAATACTTGAAAATTTAAAACATCATCTCATAGCAGCGGAAAGTAAAACATGTTTGGTTACATCATAAAACCATAACAAGAGTCAAGTACAAAATATCCATCCTGAATAAAATAAGTACATAATCCCACTACTCATAACAAATAGCCATAACAGAAAAGATAAGATAAGCTAAGCTCTACATCTACGGTCCAAGCTCCAAGAGATAGATAAAGCAAACTGATCAAAGCCCACTAGCACTAGGCCCAACCTGAGGACCTGAAGGAAAAAGATAAAAACAACGGGGGTCAGACATAAGCCTGAGTGAACCCTATCTCCTTAATAATACAATTATTAAAGTAATTAGGGTATGATATGAACTCGGTATGGTATCTTTGGGGATAATGACTACACTAAGTTGCCCACGAACACAGGACGAACTAAGATAACCGTAAAGACACATCTACCCACCCAAGGATAATTACTAACTGCACCACACCAGTCACTCCTACTCAAAGGTTGATCCCACCCAAGGATATCAAAGATAGATATAACCAGTAGTTTCCTGTACCCTAGTTGACTACATAGGTGCCGTCTGCCCCTATCTCTACTAGGTGTACCCCACTACCCCAAGCGATCGGCTCCCTAACGTAGATACCCGTGCTGGTCCCACAGTGGGGTGTATCACTCCCCTAAAGTGGCTACCCAATACTATCAACGGTGCACGGCTTTATATCTACACGATGCAACAACGGCTTATCTACCAGCCCGGGCCCACACACGCATATGAAACCCGTTGGACTTGCGTTGTCACCGCTACCCCGTTTTGGCCTCTTATAATCAAGCCCAATATGCGTGTCCCGTCACTCGACATGGGTCGAGCCCACAAAGATACGTTTGGGATATTGGTTGAAATGGGCCCCCCACAAGCTACTACTTAAGCTTGTCATTTTATCTAGTGCATCCCACTTAACCCCTTTTTATAATCATGCCCCCTTACATGTTAAGGTTTGGTTAAGTCATCCAATTATATTACAATTGCCCCTTAAGGCACCCACTAGATTTTCGCATGCCACCCAAGGCACTTACTTGATTCCCACATGCCACCCAAGGCACTTACTTGATTCCCACATGCCACCCAAGGCACTTACTTGATTTCCCCATGCCACCCAAGGCACTTACTTAACCCTTTAATCATGTTTAGTTACATGTTCCACTTTGGTTAAGTATTCTTATCGTATTTTCTATTGCCACCCAAGGCAACCCACTAGTTTCCTCATGCCACCCAAGGCACCCCCACTAGTTACTATATGCCACCCAAGGCACCCACTTAACCCCTCATGTCCCACTACATGCTAATATGGTTAAGTGTTTCTTAATTAATTAAGACCGTGATCTCCCATAAAGACCTCCCACATTAGACTGGCTGTTATGACCGCCTGGTTAAGCCGGTAGAGTCCGGGCAGTCTTACGTCATAACAGAGTCTAACCTCGTGTCTTTACCTTAATCACGTATTTAATTTATGGCTAAGACCTCTCACATTGGGCTGACATTTGTAGCAACTGGTTAAGCCGGTCGGGTCCGGGCAGTTTTACACTACAAATGAGTCCAACCTCGTGTCTTAGTCGATTAATTACACCTAATTAATCACCCCCATATTAATTATTCCTAATTAATATCAAGATTTCCATAACATGGGTAGACCTAACTCAATAGGTAAATTCCCATGGGGTAGACCTAACTCAATAGGTAAATTCCCACTTATGGTAATTTATTTTTATGGTATGCTTAATCATACCCAACCATGCTTTAATTAACATATTTACCAACCCCATCGTTTCCCCACGTAAATCGTTCTCATTTCATGACATAATAAAGGGGAAGATCCATCACAACTATCATGGGTTTAGCATACAACTTTGTCATGGGTTAAGAGGATGTCAACTTGCATATATGAGCATATATTAACCCAACTATATTCAACCCAAACTTGCATATTATCAAACATGTGTCTTACATAACATGTTGCATATGAACTTACATATCATCAAACATGTGATTTGCATAACATGTTGCATATGAACTTACATATCATCATACATGTGATTTGCATAACATGTAGAACTTGCATTTTAGCATATACTTAACTTGCATAAGCACTCACATACTTGCATAAGCATTCATATACTTGCATAAGCTTGCATATCATGTTAAACTTGCATTTCAACATATACATAACTTGTATAAACATTCACATACTTGCATAGGCTTGCATATTATGTTAAACTTGCATTTCAACATATACATAACTTGCATAAACATTCACATACTTGCATAGGCTTGCATATTATGTTAAACTTGCATTTCAACATATACATAACTTGCATAAACTTTCACATACTTGCATAGGCTTGCATATTATGTTAAACTTGCATTTCAACATATACATAACTTGCATAAACATTCACATACTTGCATAGGCTTGCATATTATGTTAAACTTGCATTTCAACATATACATAACTTGCATAAACATTCACATACTTGCATAGGCTTGCATATTATGTTAAACTTGCATTTCAACATATACATAACTTGCATAAACATTCATATACTTGCATAAGATGTTAAACATGCATATAAGCATATACATGACTTGCATAAGTACTCACATACTTGCATAACATGTTTGCATAATGGATCCATATTCACTTAGTGTTTTGCATCATAAACATCATGAAACAACTTGCATAAAAATAGCATGATTACATATTATGAAACTTGCATGACATAAGGCATATAACTTGCAAAACACATAATATTCACTACATCAAGCTTGCATAAATATATGGATCCACAAACATAGCCATACTTTATCACATCTTATCATAATCAATTCAATAATTGATTATTAAGGGGATAGAAGCTCACCAAAACAAGATTAGCAAGTTAAATGAAGCAAATCCCAATGATTAAGTAGAAGAAGATGTAGATTAGCTTGCAAACCCTCTTAGGATTTTTAGTGGAGGCTCTCCAATTTTCTAAGTGGTGGCATAATGGCCTTAGATCTATTTTTGGTAAGGATAAGGGGGCTATTAGGGTGTATATATAGATTAGTTAGATGTTTTAGGACCATAGGATATACCCTAGAACCAATCCTAGCCTTTAAAGCATGTCTTGGGGAAGAAGTCAAGTGTAGGAACCATTTAGGGCCCAAAAAAAACAGCCCAAAACTCATCCCGGGCCTCAAAACATGAGCAGTTTTCGTTTTTGATTTTTCGTGAAACTTTGACGGGCCATAACTTGGTCATACGGACTCCGATTTACGAAAACTCGGACTCTATTTCGCGTATTTTTCCGAGACGAACGCAATGGCACAGCCCGTTTCCCCTGATTCAGAATATTAAATTTAATTCTGCTCTGATTTATGTTATAACAAGTTATTTAACATACGGGGTGTTACATATGAACCCTTGATCTTTGCTTCCATACGAGCATATGTGAGGATAGGAATTCCAGAACAACGCGCATTTCGAAGGCCAACTGATGGCTAGGCGGCTGACCAAACTCGCTATAAAGTTACTTTGGTAGGTTATAGAGCGGTATGAACCCTCGATCTCGTCTTTCGAACTAGCGAACGCAAATACATGAATTTCCCGATCAACTCGCGTTTTGAAGGCCTTGACGGTTGAGAGACTTCCCACTCTTGCTAGGAGTTACTACGGTGGCTTCCTGGGTGATCCAAACTCTCGATCCCGGGTTCCGAATCGGCGATGCCGAGCGCATGAATTCCATATAAATGCTCATTTCAGAGGCTCGGACGAATAGACAACTTCCTACACTCGACAAAAAGTTACTATGGCGGTTTTCAGTCTTTTCGAATCCTCAATCTTATCTTTTGAATTGATGAAGCTGAGTGCTTGGATTTCCCGATTGACGAGCGTTTAGGGGGTAAAGACGTCCCTAGATCGCGACCGGCCCAACATGAAAAACGATCGGCTCCCCCCATGGGGCGGGTGGGTGGGTGGTGTGTACAAGGCCGAGAATAAATTCGAACCGAGGAGGGGTTTTTGTAGCTTTGTCACTGAAACTCTTGTTTCGAAGGACAAAAATATTCGACGATTTCCCATGCTCTGCAGAAAGTTACCGTAGTGGATTTCGAGAGCACTCTGAACCCTTGATCTTGACTTTCAAACTAGCGAATGAAAGTATTTGAATAAGCAGATCAACGCACACTTCGTAGGCCTAGACGGTTTGGCGCCTACACAAATTACGTAGAAATTTACTATGTGGTTTCCTAGAAACTCCGAAACATAGATCTCGGCTTCTAAATTTGCGAATATGAGCATAGGAAATTCATGATCGTTCCGTGTTTTGGTGTCCCACGATTCCGTATCGCGACTGGCCCAACGGGAATTTCGATCGGCCGGCAGAACTTGGTAAAAAGTTACAATGGTTCATTCCAGGGAGCTATGAACCCTAGATCTTTGCTTCCGTTCTGGCGGATGCGAGGATAGGAATTCCCAAACAACAAGCATTTCACAGGCCAACGGACGGCTAGGAGGCCATCCAAACTTGTTATAAAGATACTATGCTGGGTTACGGGGTGCTTCGATCCCTCGATCCCGTCTTTCGAACTGGCGAATGCGAGTATAGGAATTTCCCAATCAACGCGCATTTTGGATTCCCCGACGATTTGGCGGTTGCCTAATCTTGCTAGGGAGTTACTATGGTGGCTTCCGGGGCAATCCAAACCCTCGATCTCTGCTTCCGAATCGACGAAGCCGAGCACATGAATTCCCGAAAATCCTCATTTCAGAGGCTTGGACGGATATAAAACTGCCTAAACTCAACAGAAAGTTACCATGGCAACTTTCGGGATTCTCCAAACCCTCAATCTTATCTTTTGAATTGGCGAAGCCGAGTGCCGGGATTTCCCGATTGATGCGCGTTTCGAGGGATCGGACGTCCCCAAATCGGGACCGGCCCAACTAGAAAAACGATCGGCTCCCCATGGGGTGGGTGTGTGTGGTGTAGCGGGTGGTGTGTACAACGACCGAGAATAAATTTGAACTGAGGAGGGGTGTTTAGAGCTAGTTCACTGAAACGCTTGTTTTGAAGGACGGAACTTTTCGGCGATTTCCCATGCTCTGTAGAAAGTTAACACGGTGGCTTTTGAGATCACCCCGAACCATCGATCTCGGCCTTCAAACTAGCAAATGCGAGTAAAGGAATATGCAGATCAAAGTACACTTCGTAGGCCTAGACAGTTTGGCGTCTACCAAAATTACGTAGAAATTTACTATGGCGATTTCCTAGAAACTCCGAAACATAGATCTCGGCTTCTGAATTTGCGAAGCCGAGCGTATGAATTTCACGATCGACCCGCGTTTTGGTAGCCCGACGGTTCCGAATCGCGACCGGCCCAATGGAAATTTCGATCGGTCGGCCGAACTTGGTAAAAAGTTACTATGCTCCGTTCAGTGGCGCTTTGAACCCTAGATCTTTGCTTCCGTACCGGCAGACGCGAGTATAGGAATTCACGAACAACACTCATTTCGGAGGCCAACCGACGGTTGGGCGGCTTCCCAAACTCGCTATAAAGCTACTATCGTGCGGTACGAGGTGCTATGAACTATCGATCCCGTCTTTTGAACTGGCGAATGCAAGTATAAGAAGTTCCCAATCAACGCGTGTTTTGGATTCCCTGACGGTTAGGCGGTTGCCCTGTCTTTCTAGAGAGTTGCTATGGTGGCTTCCCGGGCGTTCCGAACCCTCGATATTATCTTCCGAACTAGCGAAGCCGAAGGCATGAATTCCCAATAAATGCGCGTTTTAGAGGCTCGGACGAATAGACAACTGGTTAAACTTGACAGGAAGTTACAATGGTGGCATTCGGGGCTCTCCGAATCCTCGATCTTAATTTCGAATTGGCGAAGCCGAGTGCCAGGATTTCCCGGTCAACGCGCGTTACAGAGGAAATGACGTTGCTATATAGCTACCAACCCAACTAAAAAATGATCGGCTCCCCCCATGGGGTGGGTGGGTGTGTGGGGCGGGTGGTGTGTACAAGGACCGAGAATAAATTCGAACTGACGAGGGGTTATTGGAGTTCGGTCACTGAAAAGCTTGTTTTGAAGGACAAAATTGTTTGGAGATTTCCCATGCTCTGTAGAAAGTTACCACAATGCCTTTCACGATCACTTCGAACCCTCGATCTCTGATTTCAAACTAGCGAATGCGAGTATAGGAATTTGCAGATCAACGCAAACTTCGTAGGACCGGACAGTTTGAAGTCTACCCAAATTACATAGAAATTTACTGTGGCGGTATTCTAGCAGCTCTGAAACATACACCTCGGCTACCGAATTTGCAAAGCCGAGCATAGAAATTTCTTGATCGATGCGCGTTTCGATGGACCGACGTTTCCATATCGCGACCGGCCTAACGAAAAAATCGATCGGCCATCTGAACTCGGTAAAACGCTAATATGGTCTGTACTTAGGGTCTATGAACCCTCGATTTTCGCTTCCGTTTTGGCAGATGAGAGTATAGGAATTCCCAAACAACGCGCAATTCTAAGGCCAACCGATGGCTGGGCGGCTGCCCAAACTTGCAATAAAGTTACCATGGTAGCTTAGTGAGCGCTATGAACCCTCGATCCCATCGTTCTGTAATGCCCTGTCATTTTAAAACATTAAAATTAACAAATTTAACAACACTTAATTTTTAGAAGAAAAATTAAATAAAATGAGTTGCCTCATTGCATTCGTCTCGGAATTCTGCTTGGGATAGAGTCCAAGTTTGCTTAAATTATACACAGTTTGAAAAAATTATGAGGCTCGAAAGATTTAAAACATAAGCAGAATTAAAATAAATAATTTGAAATTCAAAACCCAAAAATGAGAGAGCGTGAAAAATCCCTCCCAGGGGTGTCGACCCCCATAGGGGGTGTCGACACCGATTTCGACACCCCACGGGGGTGTCGACCCCTTTTCAAATCCGAACAGAAATTTCTAGACAGCTTCCAAATGACGTTTTATTCTGCTTTGTATGGTTCTAACAGCTCCTAATCTAATCCAAAGATCCAAGTTCACCCTATACACCAATAAATAAGCACCTAAACCTAAACCTAATTTCATTAAACTAATTCATGGCGCCTCTATGCTAGTCTAATCTAAATTAACCTAGCCTTTCTTCTCTAACCAAAATCAAAGTAGAGATTTAGAGATAGTTCTTCTTCGATAATCAACTTAGAAGATTATTCAAGATTAGAATTACTACGACAACGATTAAATCTCTCTTCTAAGAACCCTGTCACTGTGAGTCTATGTTACTTTCACATATAATTAAATTAAAAGTGATTGTGATAAGATTATAAATTCGATTTTATGAACATGCCTGTAATATGAATCATACGAAGTTTTGTAAATTCTTATCTTTCAGACTCATACCCAAATTTCTGTTATCATATGCTTATTGGATCTATTTTGTTGTTTTATGCCGGCTCGTATTTCATACGCCTATTTTTATCCCAGTTTTGATGTCATGGTTCTCTTCCCATCTTCTCTTGTTTTCCTTTTTATTTTGCGATGACTCTAACTTCAAGCCAAATTATATTACGTTGAATCATCCGTACGAATGACGTGGGAACGTTGTTGGAAAAGTTTGGGAAAATATTGAGTAATATGTAATTGGGTATAAATTGGTTTATAACCATGTAATTGATTTGGGGCATAAATTGGTACAATTTGTATACATAAAATCATAGGCATAAATTGGTTTAGAATTTTAATCATAAATTGTATTGGAATTTATGAGTATTTGGGAATCACTATAATCCAATATTTGAAATTGGGCATGAATTATGGAAGATATAATGAATGCAAATTGATTTTGGCATAATTTGGTATAACTTGTATATATGGGATTATAGACACAAATTGGATTAGGAATATAAGCATAAATTGGGTCGTAATTTATGGGTAAGTGGAATATTTTATAATCCAAGATTTGAGATTGGGACTTGAATCAAGAAAGTGGTAATGAACGCCTAAGACACAAGATTAGATTCAAATTATGGTATAAGCCTGCCAGGAACCGCCGACATATCCAGCAACAACAATTTGGTAACCTAAAGTGAGAGGTCAAAGGCAGAAATTAGATGTATAATAATGCTAAGACACTAGGTTAGATTCAGATTACGGTAGAAATCTTCCCGGAACCGTCCGGCATATCCAACAACTACAAAATTTAATCTAATGTGGGAGGTCTTGCACGATTACGGGTATAATAAATCAATAAACACTTAACCAAGATAATATATGTAGTAAGACATGGGAATGGTAAAAAGGTTAAGTGGGTGACATGGGTAGCATGTGAAACATATTTAAAAACACTTAACTAAGATAAGACATATGGTAAGACATGGGAATAATAAAGGTTTAAGTGGGTAACATGGGTAGAAAATAAAAGAACTTAACCCAGATGAGATATGTGATAAAACGTGGGGATAAAAAGTGGTTAAGTTGGAATTCCTAGTGGGGATCAAGATTAGGACGGAAGTTTGTGTCAAGTGCATAGACCCATTTCAACCAGTAACCAATGCCAGTATCTATATGAGCTCAAACTAGGTCGAGGACAGTGATGCGCTTATCAATAATGAGTAAGCGATGACACTGCAAGTCCAACGGTGTCATGGGCGAGCATGGGTCCGGGCTGGTATGTAAGACGGTGTTGAATCGTGTAGGTATAAGCTGTGCACTTCAGTAGTATCTGGGTTTCCACCTTAGGGAGTGATACACCCTATTGTGGGACCAACACAGGTATCTACGAGATTATGGAGCCGATCGAATGGGAAGGGTAGTTGGTACATCTAGTGGTGATAGGTGCATATTGGTTACCTATGATATTAGCTAGAGTTACATAATTATAACACCCCACCTCCGCTAGGGTCACTCACAAGGAAATGCACTAGCTTTGGAAGGGCGTTAAATGAGGTAACCATGCGTAAAGATATCACAAGACAGAACATATAAAACAGCGGAAGTAAAACAAATTTCATTACCTTATAAAATAATAAGGTCTAAAACCTTTTTACATCAGAATACATCAAAACCTGTCTTGCAATAGTAAAGAAGCATAAATCATTTCATAAATTATTCCCCAAGTAAAATAGTAAAGTAGCCATAGCCAAGAAAAGTCCAAGCCATCCATGATGACCTTCAAGCAGAAGAGGTCCGAACTAACAACGGTATTTCCTCCCTGTAACCTGGGGGGAAACGGAAGACAATAAGCGAAAGAAAACGGGGTCAGTCATAAAGAATGGTAAGCCCTATCTACTATCAGTATATAAACTAGTAAAGTTAACTGGCATGAGGAACTGAGATGAACATAAGTATGATGACAAGATAGATAAGCTAAACCAAAATAACAGGATGAACTACTGTACCAAGATAAACAAGTGTGTCATGATAAACTACAGTGTCAAGATAAGTCAAGGTATCACATCGCCAGGTTTCTATCAAGTACAATATCGCAAGGTATCTATCATGTATATTCGCTCTGCACCTCCCGTACTAGTATCCCGGCCCGTGTCATGTGTTAACTATGAATGTCTCTTGCCCAATGTCATGTAATGGTCCATGTCATCCTAGTATATCGTATATGTAGGTTTCCTGATTCGTATGATTCTTTCCATGCATAAGTTCAGTCCTTTGCCGTAGGCCGTACGGGCTTTCTTATGTAAATCTATACCACTTCGACGTAGTTCCACGATCCTTGAGATCGTTTTGGACTGTCCCCCTAGATCTGGTTATGTTTTCTTACTATGAACTATCACGCGCTCAACTAGGATTTATGCCACCTAGGACCACTAGGGATTATGCTACCTAATGAACGTTTTCATACCTCGGTTTGGGTTTTAAGCCACCTAGGACTACTAGGGATTATGCCACCCGTCAACCACTCCCTTTGTCCCACGTATGAATCGTGAATCGTTTTTCATGTCTAGACGCACATGTATCTCAATGTGCCATCCGAGTTCCGTGCCAGGGCAAATCAAGAAATACGGAACTCGGTCGGGAGCTTTAAGTCATCTGCCGGTGCATATATCAAGGTCTGTTTTTGTATCCGTGGAAATGGTCCCACGTGACCCTCCCTCAACTACTGAAATGCAATCCAAGAAATATCATGTATGAGAACTACATCCCGGCCCCACTATGCCCCACTTCCCTATTGGCCAACCTCACCCATGACTCGATAGCAAGAACATGGTCTGTTGGAAGTTCTCTGCCTTTTCGTTCGTACACGATTGACCAGAGACGGTAGGTAGTCAGCGACGTGCTATCCAGGGCAAAAACAAGTATTGTCGACTCCACGCTAATCCATCCCAGTCTTTAGGTCGCTCGCATAGCAACCAAGGCATACTCTTGTCTCTTCTACCACAGACCTTATCCTCTGTGAGGCCGGGTTTCATGGACCATCTGCCACCTCACAGAGGGATACCAAGAGTACCCTCACGACCCCTGAAGCTACCGCTTCGCCACCCAGTTCGCTGGAACTTTTTATCCAAGTCAGATAAGTTGCTCCTCCAAGTATACTAAGCGATGACCTACCTTATCAGGTTACTCCTCTATTTATGAACTAGTCCCATGTCCTTGGCTAAGAAGTATTACTAAGTTATTCTTAACTAAGATTTACCACTTAGCTTCTTTTCCCGTTATCCTTGATTAACTACGATTTTCAACCTAGTCCCCTGAGCTAGGGTTTTGTCAAATGGGTTAAGTGTTGTCATTCAAGTTCATGACTTAACCCGCCCACGAATCATGTCAAGGTTGGCTAAGTACTCAAGTTCAAGGCTTAGCCCAACAAGTTGGTTAAGTGTACCAAGAAGCTCATGACTTAACCCTATCAAATCAAATTGGTTATGTATTTATTTGTCTTAACCCTATCAGATTATTTTGTTAGATTGATTAAGCATAGATTATCTTAATCCCATCAGATTATCGAGTCGGATTTGTTAAGTATGGGTTAGCTTAACCCCATTCACTAATCGTATTACAATGGTTAAGTATATTTAAAAGGTCTTGTGACTTAAACCTATCAGGTCCGCATATTAGATTGGTTAAGTATAGGTTACTTAACCTCATCAAATCATCATGTATAATTGGTTAAGTATAAGTTACTTAACCCCATTAAATTTATCTTGTTAATTTGGTTAAGTATCGGTTACTTAACTTCATTGAATTACCAAGTTTAGATTGGTTAAGTGTTTAACTTAACCCCATCGAATTATCGTGCTTAGATTAGTTAAGTGAAGGTTACTTAACCCCATCTAATTACCGTGTTTATATTAGTTAAGTCTAAGTTACTTAACCCCATCTAATTACCAAGTCGGATTAGTTAAGTGTAAATTACCTAACCCCATCCTCTAATTGTCTTATATGGTTAAGTGACATTAAGGAACCAAGTCCGGTTTAACTTAACCTACACATTCGTGTCATATCGTTTAAGTTTCATTAATCAAAATTACTTAATCTTTTCAGGTGGCATTAATTAGATTAATGCACCCAACCTCTCACATTGGACTTTGTTGTGGTTACTAGTTAAGCCGGGCGGGTCCGGGTAGATTTACACCACAACCTAGTCTAACCTCGTGTTTTAAGTGCTATGTGACCAACTACTCACATTGTGTCCTATTGTTTTTAGCCACTAGTTAAGCCGGGCAGGTCTGGGTAGATTTATGCTACAAACTCAACCCAACCTCGAGTTGGCCACTTTCATGTTTGGTCTAGTGTCATATTACACTTACAACCCATACACATCTAGTTTTCAAGTTCCATGTTTATAGCCAAAATTACATGTTGTCATGTTTATACCAATTTGCCCCAAGTCGTGTTTCATGTCATTAAAGTTTACCCATAATGTAACCCCCATAGCTTTCAAACTCGCATATACATTCGCAACAACGCATAATGAATTTAAAGAAGGAACTTGGAAAAAGCATGACAAAAAGGGTATAAGGCCAAAAGTTAATCATGGTGGCATATGAGGCACAAATGTGTTCATTAACTTGCATGTTACATTGTTAAGCCTCAAAAACATGCATAACCCCAAAACTTAGCACATAGGTGAATCATGGTGATAAATGACATAGAAAAATGGCTAGTAGTTCGCATATAGCATTCTATGCAAGTTAACTTATGGGATAAGAGATTTCTTATGTTGCATAATGCAACATTTCAACATAAAGCTTTTAGCTTTTAGCCAACAAAATCAAGGTGATAACTTTACAAATGTGCATAGGATAAATCTACACATAACATGATAGTTTCTAAGCATGTAACCTACTCAAGTTCAAACCCAAAACTTGCAACATGAACATTTAACTTCATAGTTAATATCTAAGAGTAGGAGGGGGCTTACAATGCTATGAAGGCACAAATCAATATATAAAATATTGAGACGAAGCCACACTAGCAAAAAACCCCAAATCAATAAGCTCCAATAAAAACCTTGAGAAAATAATAAGAAAGATCCTTGCTTTGATGAAGATTTGCCTTGAAATCAAGCTTAGAAGCTCTCATATGAACATAGAAACTCTCATACACTCATATGATCATGTAATCTCTCATGTAAATGAAGATAGAATTTATGACAAGAGGATGGAGGCCATGACTAAACATTTTGGCATAGTTTAATTGTAGGAACAATTTATGAGAGTTTTAGATTAGGTTAGGGGTCTTTTTATAGAAGATTACGATAGTTTAGTCCATAAGATAAACCCTAGTTTAGATCCTAGCCATCTAAATCCATCACAAGCCAACAAACTAGACCCAAAGCATGTCTTGGGGAAGAAGTCAAGTGTAGGAACCATTTAGGGCCTTTAGATCAACCCTAGAGTCAATCCGGACCATCAAAACTCATCCTAGGCCTCAAAAATGGGTTCTGGGCCACCCTAGGCCGACCAGGTTGACCTGTATAGGGGGGAAGTCGACACTACAGTCGACACAAGGGGTGCAGGTCGACTTGGGTGTTGACACTACAGTCGACACGGGTCAGTCTGCCTGAAAATCTGCTGAAATCTTGTTTTGGCCATATCTTGGTCATACGGACTCCGATTTTCGAAAACTCGGACTCTATTTAGTTTATTTTTCCAAGACGAACGCAATGGTGATGTCCATTTTACCTAATTATAATTTTAAAATTTAATTCTGCCTTGATTTCTTGTTTTAACGTGTTGTTAAAATTCGGGTTGTTACATTCTCCCCTCCTTAAAGGATTTCGTCCCCGAAATCTCCAAGTTAGGAAGAACGTATCCTACCATCCATCATCCATCTACTCAAAATATCATCACCAAGCAACCATTGTCCTTAAGTGATTTCTAATGCTTTATGAATGTATGCAAGACGTGTGTGTACATGTTCCTTAGCTAATGCTAATGATCAGACCGGAATGATCTTTCTAATGCAAATTATGTTTAGTGCCGTGAATCTAACATGTATGCAAATAGTCCTATATATACACTATATGCGTGCACAAACATTCATTCATATGCAACATCCGCATGATAACACCTTCAATTTCATCCATAAACAAGTATAAATACTCGTGCATATGCAATATGAAATGTGACCGAGTCGAGCTAGTATCTAATGTGTATTCGCGCATCCACGAGCAATAACTTGCAACCATTTGCAACCATATCAATCATAACATGTTTCAAATACATGTTTACATCCATAGTGTTCTACCTAGGGTTCCCTGAAACAGGATCGAGAAGGTAAACAAGACAAACTCCTTATTGGGTTTGTAACAGAAATAGGATTGAAAACAGGACCGAGAGGATATCCATAATAGATGGCATACAAGTAAGCCCAACAGGAAAACAGGGATCGAGGATAAACTCTTAAAAAAAAAGAGATATGATGAGCGTATCTAGTCTTCGCTCTTCAAAGCCGAATTTCCTTGAGCTTAATTCCATCGTGCCTTGACCATCCTTTAACTTCATGCCTTCGTAGCTTTTTAATTCCTATTACCAAAGTACGAGTTGGAACTCATTTCATCGTCGCCTCTCGTTCCACTTTTACTTGATCTTTTCTAGTGTACTTGGCTCAATCTTAACCGCGTACTCAAGGTCTCACATAAGCTTTCCAAAATCCGCTAGTAAATCTTGGATCTCGTTTACCTACAAAGAGGTATTCCACGCAGAAGAACTTTCCCTTGAAAACAACCGATGTTTCCAAGTGTACTAACTCACTTGATTTCTACAACCCATGCTTAAGCAAAATGAACCATCCGCCTTATTGGCGGACGCTCCTCGATCGGATTAGAAATTTCAGATAAGTGCATCTAGAGATTCCAGGTAACTAATCATGACAGAACCCCAAGGGTTACCCGAGAGTTCGAGGTTATTACCGAGGCAAGCCAAGAGCCTAACTACCCTTCTTTCCAAAACCGAGAATGGCATCCCTTACTAGATAACCACTTCATTCCTAGAATACATCCATGGCCGAGACATGTCATTCTCAAATCCAAACAAGTCATGAATAAATGGACCGATACCTCAACAAGATCTGAGGCAAAAGTGGGATCCTCTACCGCGCTAGTACTAAGGTGTAGAGACTCAACTATCGAAGCAGACTTAAATGATGCGATGATCAAAACAAGGTCCTGACGGGATGTTAGTAAAGAAAAGCTAAATCTTTAACAAGATTGTTACCCTCCTTCAGAGGTACACTAGAAATGAGAGCGCACAATTTCCCCCTCGATGATCTTGTCCTTATTCCATGATACTTAGCTATCCGTCCTGTTTTACCATGCCTAAGATATCCTCTCGTCATGGGTTTTATTGTTCATCTTTCTCCCTCCTTTGAGGATTAAGCCATACCAACAAGTTGCTTATCCTTGAGCTCGTATCCTTTATCCTTGCTCTTACTATCCTTTCTTGTATAACTCTGAAACGGGTCTCTCGAGAACCACCTCTATCGTATGGGAAACATTTACGTAGCTAGAAAAAAAAAATAGTCGCAGTAAAGCTACTGTGACTACAGATGGAGGAAAGAAAGGAAAAGAGATTCAATCAAGGAAACAACGATAGTGCTAATGGCCTTTGGGGAATAGCCTTTAAAAACTTTTCTTGAAAAATGCTTCTTTGTAAACGGTTTTCAAATAGTTTTCAAAAGGTTTTAAAAACTTTTGCCTAGTCTGGTAACCTTCTGCTCTGATACCAAATGTAACACCCCACCTCCGCTAGGGTCACTCACAAGGAAATGCACGAGCTTTGGAAGGGCGTTAAACGAGGTAAACTTGCATAAAGATATCACAAGACAGAACATATAAAACAGCGGAAGTAAAATAAATTTCATTACCTTATAAAATAGTAAGGTCTAAAACCTGTTTACATCAGAATATATCAAAATCTGTCTTGCAATAGAAAAGAAGCATAAACCATTTCATAAATTATTCCCCAAGTAAAATAGTAAAGTAGCCATAGCCAAGAAAAGTCCAAGCCATCCATGATGACCTTCAAGCAGAAGAGGTCCGAACTAACAACAATATTTCCTCCCTGTAACCTGGGGGGAAGGGAAGACAAGAAGCGAAAGAAAACGGGGTCAGCCATAAAGACTGGTAAGCCCTATCTACTATCAGTATATAAACTAGTAAAGTTAACTGGCATGAGGAACTGAGATGAACATAAGTATGATGACGAGATAGATAAGCTAAACCAAAATAACAGGATGAACTACTGTACCAAGATAAACAAGTGTGTCATGATAAACTACGGTGTCAAGATAAGTCAAGGTATCACATCGTCAGGTTTCTATCAAGTACAATATCGCAAGGTATCTATATATTCGCTCTGCACCTCCCGTACTAGTATCCCGGCCCGTGTCATGTGTTAACTATGAATGTCCCTTGTCCAATGTCATGTAATGGTCCATGTCATCCTAATATATCGTATATGTAGGTTTCCTGATTCGTATGATTCTTTCCATGCATAAGTTCAGTCCTTTGCCATAGGCCGTACGGGCTTTCTTATGTAAATCTATACCACTTCGACGTAGTTCCACGATCCTTGAGATCATTTTGGACTGTCCCCCTAGATCTGGTTATGTTTTCTTACCATGAACTATCACGCACTCAACTAGGATTTATGCCACCTAGGACCACTAGGGATTATGCTACCTAATGAATGTTTTCGTACCTCGGTTTGGGTTTTAAGCCACCTAGGACTACTAGGGATTATGCCACCCGTCAACCATGCCCTTTGTCCCACGTATGAATCGTGAATCGTTTTTCATGTCTAGACGCACATGTATCTCAATGTGCCATCCGAGTTCCGTGCCAGGGCAAATCAAGAAATACGGAACTCGGTCGGGAGTTTTAAGTCGTCCGTCGGTGCAGATATCAAGGTCTGTTTTTGTATCCATGGCTATGGTCCAACGTAACCCTCCCTCAACTACTGAAAGGCAATCCAAGAAAAATCATGTATGAGAACTAAATCCCGGCCCCACTATGCCCCACTTCCCTATTGGCCAACCTCACCCATGACTCGATAGCAAGAACATGGTCTGTTGGAAGTTCTCTGCCTTTCCGTTCGTACACGATTGACCAGAGATGGTAGGTAGTCGGCGACATGCTATCTAGGGCAAAAACAAGTATCTTCGAATCCATGCTAATCCATCCCAGTCTTTAGGTCGCTCGCATAGCAACCAAGGCATACTCTTGGCTCTTCTACCGCAGACCTTAACCTCTGTGAGGCCGGGTTTCATGGACCATCTGCCACCTCACAGAAAGATACCAAGAGTACCCTCACGTCCCCTGAAGCTACCGCTTCGCCACCCAGTTCGCTGGAGCTTTTTATCCAAGTCAGATAAGTTGCTCCTCCTCGTATAATAAGCGATGACTTACCGTATCAGGTTACTCATCTATTTATGAACTAGTCCCATGTCCTTGGCTAAGTATTATTACTTAGTTATTCTTAACTAAGGTTTACCACTTAGCTTCTTTTCCCGTTATCTTGATTAACTATGATTTTCAACCTAGTCCCCTGAGCTAGGGTTTTGTAAAATGGGTTAAGTGTTGTCAATCAAGTTCATGACTTAACCCGCCCACGAATCATGTCAAGGTGGGCTAAGTACTCATGTTCAAGGCTAAGCCCTACAAGTTGGTTAAGTGTACCAAGAAGCTCAGTACTTAACCCTATCAAGTCAAATTGGTTAAGTATTTATTTGTCTTAACCCTATCAGATTATTGTGTTAGATTGATTAAGCATAGATTATCTTAATCCCATCAGATTATCGAGTCGGATTGATTATGTATGGGTTAGCTTAACCCCATTCACTGATCGTATTATAATGGTTAAGTATATATAAAAGGTCTTGTGACTTAACCCTATCAGGTCCGCATATTAGATTGGTTAAGTATAGGTTACTTAACCTCATCAAATCATCATGTATAATTGGTTAAGTATAAATTACTTAACCCCATTAAATTTATCATGTTAAGTTGGTTAAGTATCGGTTACTTAACCTCATTGAATTACCAAGTTTAGATTGGTTAAGTGTTTAACTTAACCCCATCGAATTACCGTGCTTAGGTTAGTTAAGTGAAGGTTACTTAACCCCATCTAATTACCGTGTTTAGATTAGTTAAGTCTAAGTTACTTAACCCCATCTAATTACCAAGTCAGATTAGTTAAGTGTAAATTACCTAACCACATCCTCTAATTGTCTTATATGGTTAAGTGTCATTAAGGAACCAAGTCCGGTTTAACTTAACCTACACATTCGTGTCATATCGGTTAAGTGTCATTAATCAAAATTACTTAACCTTTTCATGTGATTAATGCACCCCAACCTCTCACATTAGACTTTGTTGTGGTTACTAGTTAAGCCGGGCGGGTCCGGGTAGATTTACACCACAACCTAGTCTAACCTCGGGTTTTAAGTGCTATGTGACCAAGTACTCACATTGGGTCCTATTGTTTGTAGCCACTAGTTAAGCCGGGCGGGTCCATGTAGATTTATGCTACAAACTCAACCCAACCTCGAGTTGGCCACTTTCATGTTTGGTCTAGTGTCACATTACACTTACAACCCATACACGTCTAGTTTTCAAGTTCCATGTTCATAGCCAAAATTACAAGTTGTCATGTTTATACCAATTTGCCCCAAGTCGTGTTTCATGTCATTAAAGTTTACCCATAATGTAACCCCAACGCTTTTAAACTCGCATATACATTCGCAACAACGCATAATGAATTTAAAGAAGGAACTTGGCAAAAGCATGACAAAAAGGGTATAAGGCCACAAGTTAATCATGGTGGCATATGAGGCATAAATGTGTTCATTAACTCGCATGTTACATTGTTAAGCCTCAAAAACATGCATAACCCCAAAACTTAGCACATAGGTGAATCATGGTGATAGATGACACAGAAAAATGGCTAGTAGTTCGCATATAGCATTCTATGCAAGTTAACTTAAGGGATAATAGAATTCTTATGTTGCATAATGCCACATTTCAACATAAAGCTTTTAGCTTTTAGCCCACAAAATCAAGGTGATAACTTTACGAATATGCATAGGATAAATCTACACATAACATGATAGTTTCTAAGCATGTAACCTACTCAAGTTCAAACCCAAAACTTGCAACATGAACATTTAACTTCATAGTTAATATCTAAGAGTAGGAGGGGGCTTACAATCCTTTGAAGGCACAAATCAATGTATAAAATGATTGCGACGAAGCCACACTAGCAAAAACCCCAAATCAATAAGCTCCAATAAAACCCTTGAGAAAATAATAAGAAAGATCCTTGCTTTGATGAAGATTTGCCTTGAAATCAAGTTTAGAAGCTCTCATATGAACATAGAAACTCTCATACACTCATATGATCATGTAATCTCTCATGTGAATGAAGATAGAATTTATGACAAGAGGATTGAGGCCATGACTAAACATTTTGGCATAGTTTAGTTGTAGGATCAATTTATGAGAGTTTTAGATTAGGTTAGGGGTCTTTTTATAGAAGATTAGGATAGTTTAGGCCGTAGGATAAACCCTAGTTTAGATCCTAGCCATCTAAATCCATCACAAGCTAACAAACTAGACCCAAAGCATGTCTTGGGGAAGAAGTCAAGTGTAGGAACCATTTAGGGCCTTTAGATCAACCCTAGAGTCAATCCGGACCATCAAAACTCATCCCGCGCCTCAAAAATGGGTTCTGGGCCACCCCAGGCCGGCCAGGTTGACCTGTACAGGAAGGAAGTCTACACTACAGTCGACACAAGGGGGGGGGGGGGGGGGGGCAGGTCGACTTGGGTGTCGACACTACAGTCGACACGGGTCAGTCTGCCTGAAAATCTGCTGAAATCTTGTTTTGGCCATATCTTGGTCATACGGACTCCGATTTTCGAAAACTCAGACTCTATTTCGTGTATTTTTCAGAGACGAACGAAATGGTGATGTCCATTTTACCTAATTCTAATTTTAAAATTTAATTCTGCCTTGATTTCTTGTTTTAACGTGTTGTTAAAATTCGGGTTGTTACAATAATCGAATAGGGAGGGTACATCTAGTGGTGATAGGTGCATATTTGTTACATATAATAGCAGCTAGAGGTACATAATCGAATAGAGAGAATAGTGGATACATCTAGTGGTGATAGGTGCACGATGGTTACCTATGATGGCAGCTAGAAGTACAAGAAACTATCATCATTCTATTTATCCAAGAGGGATCATCTTTTAGTATGAAATTAGTATTAGTGCGGTGTAGAGAATATCTTGTAGTGGTTAGAAGCGCAGTCAATGTTACATCTTGTTCATCTTGTTACCTTGCCATATCTGCTTATGTTACAGTCATCTCTTATATCTAGTTTATGTTATTATCATGTTTCTTTACTAATTATATTGTTAATGTCAATGGACTCGCCAGACTTTATGTCTGACCCTTTTTGTTTCGCCTATTTTCTTTCCTTTCTCCCCCTGGGTCTCAGGGTTGGCACGTTGAAGCTTGATTCAGACTTCCCTACTTGAAGTGCTGAAAGTAATGCTTAACTTTGTTTCTCTTCCATATGGCATTTTGGATTGGGGATTGTGGTTTTAAAAATTATGTAATCTGAAGGCCTATGTACAAGTCTGATGTTATGTACCTGGTTACAGTGCGATGGGTTTGAAGAAGTAACCAAACTTATTTCTTTTTCCGCTGCAATAAAGTTAAGAAATTTTCAAGTACTATTTTATGTATCTGTCTTGTAATAATCTATTCCGTTTACTTATTACGCTCCGCGAAACTTAATGCATTCCCTTTGTGACTGAAATTAATGGATGTGGGGTGTTACATGTGGTATCAGAGCTGAAGGTTACCAGATAAGATAAATTATTTTGAACGCTGTTTTAAAACAAGTATTTTCAAAAGAAAATTCTGTTTTGAAAGACATATTACCCAAAGCCATATGCACTAACTTTTGATTTTTCTGTTTGAATCCATGTTTCCTTCTTTTCTGAGTCTTCGGTGCTCCTAGCTTTCTAGGAGGTGACCTCATCGCGACATGGTTACGTAGACATGATGGGACTACGACGCCTGTCAAAGGGTAAAGAAGTTCCTAACTTCCATCTATAGCCATAGTATTTTCACCTACGGCTAATTTTCTTTCAAGCTTTGTAGGGTTTTCTGTGCGATGGAGGCAGCTTTAGAGTGAGACTTGTCAAAATGTTTCACAAGGATGAGAATGAGAATGAGAATGAAGCGGTTTGGGCTAAGGAGCTCAACCCAAGGATGAGAAACTCAATGATATAGCATTGATGAACAAAGAAGATAAAGGAGAAAAGAAGGAGGTCAAGGTTGAAGAATGACAAAATTAGGAAGTGGAACCTAAGAAGGGTGGAAAGAATAGACCCTGAGAAAAGAGGAAGTGTCATTACTGAGGTATGGTGGGTCATATAAAGCCAAAGACCTTAGGAAGAAGAAGAAGAAGATTGGTTGTTATCATTGTGGAGAGATAGGACATCTTATCAGGGATTGTCCAAAGAGGCAAGGGGAAGGACAAGGACAAACTATAGGATTTTCCACAGGGCAGATACGTGCTCTAACGGCTGGCATACATAATAGAGGTAGAAAAGTTCAAGTTGAAAGTTTGATTTTCCTTTTTGATCATCCTATTAGAACCTTGTTTGATTCAGGCACTTCACATTCATTTATATCTGCTTCTTTAGTTGAAACTATGCACCTTAATACTAGTTTAGTTATGGATCCCCTTGTAGTCTCAAATCCTATTGGTGGTTCAGCTCATTTATCTATGATTTGTCAAGATTTGAGAGTGTCTATGTTGGTCATTGAGTTTGAATGCAACGCCTATGTACTTGGTTTCATGGGTTTTGGTCTGATTCTAGGGATGGATTGGTAGCCATGTATGGTGCCATCCTAGACTATGAAAGGAGGGTAGTTAGGTTGTTGACTCGGTGTGGAAGGACCTTTGATATCTCTTATGACACTAGGGGTTAAGTGATGCTTTGCTACCTAGAATCACTTGATGCATCCACCGATGATTTGCAATCTGTTCGAGCAGTCCGTGAGCATGGTGACATCTTTGATGAGGTTCGGAGTTTACCCCCGAGGCATGAGATAGACTTTCGAATATACTTATTAGATTGTGCAAAGCCAATTGGATTGCCAGTGTGCCACATGGCTCCAAGAGATAGGAAGGAACTCGGTAAATAAGTAGGGGACCAGCTTGAGAAAGGGTTTATAAGAAGAAGTATTTCGGAATAGGGTGCTCTGGTTGTTTTCGCTACGAAGGCTGATGGTTCGCTTAGATTATGAGTGGACTATAGGGAGCTGAATAAGCTTACGAAGAAGGAAAGGCACCCATTTCGAAAAATAGGTGATTTGTTCGGTCAATTGGTGGGTGCTTCGGTTTTCTCGCAATTGGACTTAGCTCCATGTTTTCATCAGTTGTAGGTAGCTGAGGGTGGTATAGATAAGACTTCATTTAGAACTCCAGACGGTTTCTTTGAGTGGCTCGTCATGCCTTTTTATTTGACGAATGGACCTGCCTATGAAGTAGACTTCATGAGTCAGGTGTTTAGGGTGTTTCTAAACAAGTTTGTAGTAGTCTTTGTAGATGATATCCTGGTCTTCTCTAGAAGCAAGGAAGAACATGCCCTACATCTTAGGGAAGTCTTAGAGACCCTTCGAGCACATCAACTCAAAGTTCACAGAATGTAATTTTTGGAGAAAGGAAGTGAGGTTCTAAGGAAGGGATAGCAGTCGTGCCCATGAAGGTGGTAGCAATCCAAGATTAGAAGATTCCTTGGAATACAACGGATGCTTTCTTGGTTAGGCGGACTATTATAGGAATTTCATTAAGGACTTTTCGAATATATCAAGCCCAGATGGGAGCGAACCATTCACTGTATATATTGTTGCTTGCGGGCCAGGGCTTGCAGCAGTTTTCGATGCAAGAGGAAAGCTTAATATGCAAGAGGCGATAGGTACGTAGTTATGTTTGAGCATCGCTTATCACCCCCAAACGGATGGATAGACAAAAAGGATGAATAGAATCCTTGAAGATCTTTTGAGGTTACATATCCTAAACTTTGGAGGGACATAAGAAGAGCACCTTCCATAAGAGAATGGAAAATGCCCACCTTTCTCCATATCCCTTACCCCCTATTTATAGCCTCCACCAACCCCCTAATGGGCCTTCTCCAAATCAGCCCAGTAGCCTTCCAAAACCTGAACAGCCAACTGAAAAACCTTTAAACAGCGATTTCTCCCAAACCGGTGAAAAAAATCCTTAATGTAACCACTCTATGGAAAGGGAATCATCAATTCCTTTCCAATGGCACAGGTCTCACCCTCTGATTCGACCTGAGTCAAAAGTTATGCCTTGTACAAGACTGACAGGGGAAAAATGGTCACAAACAAAATCGGTAAAAATTATGGACATGTCACACATCCCCATAAGCAACATTTTAAAAGATGGGAATGATCCAGCCCTCGGAGGATAAAATAAAAATATTTTACGATCTTCCGATATGTAAAATGCGGGCTGTTACATTCTCCCCTCTTTAAGAATTTCGCCCCCGAAATTCCAAGCAAACACAAGCAACCACAACAATTCCGCATGCCTATCATCCATGTGAAGCCAATTCTATCATCCAAACTAGCAACCATCAATCCATGCATCCATAGCCTTATCCTAGCACGCGGAATTCTATCAACAACATGACCGTATACCTCCTAAGCTATTTCGTGTTGTTCCTCTCAAACACGAAGCAGCTTACGAGATCTCGTAACTACGGACTCAACTTATAGGTTTTATACTACCCTGGAGAAACCACCCCATTCGGAAATACTCCTCCGAATGAATCCTTTCTCCAAAAGATCGCGAACTCGCACCTCTAACTCTTGCTATTCCTTAGGCGCCATCTGCCTAAGAGGTAAAACGATAGACCTAGCACCCTCGATCAAAACGATCCTAAACTCATCTCACGATGCGGCTGCAACCTTTTGACCTTGTCAAAGACATCTACATACTCATTAGCTATCAACACTGATGATGGGTCTTCCTGTGAAATCCCAAGCGAATATAGATAACTCACGAAGACCCCGTCTTCGTGCTTACATCTAATCAACACCTTTCGCCCTTCCACATCCCCGACCCTCACCTCTAGCTTCTCGCAATTCACCCTTGCCGCATACTTCTTGAGCCAAACTATGCCCAAGATGATCCCAAATCCAGCGGAGATCATCGCAAAAACAACCATGACTCGACAAAGCAAGAGCATGCCAAACATACACAAACTAGACGAACCCTCAGCTGGATTGGCCTATCGCGCATCTCGGGTTTCAAACCCAAGCGACACACATGCTCATAACGAACAAATGAGCGCAAAGCTGCAGTGTTGAACAACACTCGAACTGAAGCACTTTTAACGGAAAGAGTACCTTGCACCACGACACCCTTTCCTTTCTCTTCAACAGTCGGACCCCTCGAAGAAGACGACACGGCTTCCAAAGCATAAGCCTTCACAATCTGGTTTCCCTTATCTACTTCCGGACAATCTTTCTTCTCATGTCCAGACTTTCCACACTTGAAGCACTTCTTCTCAGCCTTGGGATTCTTGCACTCGTTAGCAAAATGGCCTTTTTGCCAGCAGTTATAGCAAGTCACTTCACCCTTTTGCTTCTTCTGTCCACTTTCCCCTTCCTGTTGTTGCTGCCTCTTCTTCTTATTGTTATTACCACCTGGCTGTGGTTTCTGATCTCCTTTAGTTGCAGCGACAACATTTGCTTCCTTGGAAACAAGCTTTCATGGCGAATAGCTTTTTCCATAATCTTCTCAAATGAATCATCAAGATGGTCCACCAGTGGCTTCCCAATATAAGCATCCAAACCCAAGACAAACTTCTCGTTCTTTTGATAGGGTGTATCAATGTATGAACGAGCATATCTAGACCAAGCCTCAAAATCAGAAATATAGTCAAGAACTAATCTGCCATTCTGCTTCAACTCTACGTACTTCTTGAAGAGGACGGACTTCTGAGCAGTGGAGATAAACTTTGCTTCAAACTTAGCTTGGAATTTCTCCCATGAAATCTCCTCTTCTGGAGTCTCGGGTATAACGGAATTCCACCATTCCATGGCTCTACTCTGAAGCTGCCTTGATGCAAGCTTTCTCTTCATTGCATCCTCAATACCTAAGTCTCCAAAGATTCGAACACATGAATCCATCCATCTCTGAACCTCTTCAGCTGGTTCAGTTCCCTTGAATGGTTTCCCTCCTAGAGATATAAAGTCCTTGCACATCTTTGCAAAATCTATTCTAGGAACTCGCACCCCTACATCTACCGTAGCCGCCACTGGAGCGGGTACCCTTCGCATAATTGCTTCTGCCATGGCTTCAAACATGGCCGGGTAATCTGGTTCATCACCATTTCCCCCTCCAGTATTAGCTCTCCTAGCAGCGTGTCTTGATGGTCATCTACTCATTCTAAGTCTGCAATTTGGAATAGTTAGCCACTTCCAAGAAAACTGCTAAAAGAATACAACCGCTACTACTATATATGCTAATATATATAGTAAACATCCAACTGAAATCTACAAATACGCCTCTCATACGTAATTACGTCTTTGAACTTTTGCCAAAATCGTTGACTAGAGCTCTGATACCAAATGTGACGACCGCCCATAACCCCCGCACTAAACAAGAGGAATAATATACTAAAGGTGTGCCAGGCTGCTATGGACGATCATCAGAGTAGGTAAACACATCGAAACCTGTCGTAGAACTCACAGCGCATGGATAAAATATAGTAGAACATATACAACAGGTAATAGTAATGAGGTATCATATAGCAAACTTTTGAAACTTTCTCAACATCCAGAAAGATTATCCAACTGATATCAAAGTTTGTACATAGGGCCTCACTACAGCTCTCAAGAAACTCAAACAGAGGAAACAGAAATACTAGATAGAAATAAAAATGGTACGCTAGCCTCCTGCTCGTCATCGCTCACCTTCCGCGTATCACTAATCTCCATTACCTGTAACCTGCTACTTAGTCTGCCCATCCACAACCGGATGAACAGCCCAAGGTAATAAGAAGAGACATAAAACCTTGAGTCAGACAATAGTCTTAGTGAGCGATAATACAGCTAACAAACTTCAACAAGAAAGTATATGAGAATGGGTAAATGAACAACTTATCTACCCATATCACCAGAGAAGAACTCAACCTTATCTTCCCCACATCGGACAGTGATAGCCTTTACACCAAGCATTTCAACCATTCATCCATAGAAACCAGAACACCTATTCAATCATACATAACACACATGACATCCAGATTGTATAGGTCTCACACAGACAACCTTAATCGAGTTTAACATTCCTCAAGTACTCTCGCCAGAGGCCTAGACCAATATCACTTAAGCACTCAAAGAACATCTCCCTCGACTTTGGATAATCTATGTGAGATAGTACAAACAGAACAACCAATCATCCATGACTGACTCTGGCTATCACCGCCAATCCTGCTTCGAAACCATCGTTATCGTATGACTAGCCCATATTGCCATCCGTCAAGGGCTATACTCGAAGCCCCGGTTTTAGCGAAACTCCATACACCATACAACGAAATGTATTCTAGGCCATACAACGAAACCGAGGGTATTCGACCATACAACGAAATCGTATAACCCTTGCTCTGAGCCCGCTAGATCCCATGATAACGATAATCTCTCGGCCTTCGCATCTCCAATCGCTATCTGTCGCGACTGTTCACCAACTCAGGACACTTTAGAGTTGTCATGCTAAGAACACCATAGAGCAATCCTCATCACCCAACTCAAGACACTTTAGAGTTGTCACTACGTTCGTTGATACACCTTGATCAACGAACACATTCACCACTTCGAGCCTTCCTAATTGAACCACCTCGAAGTTAGCACTACCTTTGATCCGAAGTAAGCATCAATCATAAGGATCAAAACAATCCATAGCATCATATCAACTTGCTAGAGAAAGCAAACGACAGCACATAGGCCATTCACCACTGCATTAAAAAGCGCTGCTGATATTCCCTCCATTTTTAACCAACTAGGGTAGGACCGACCCGACCAACCCCAGGACCGACCCGCCTCCCTGCATCCTTGGACCGACCCACCCCCTTGGGACCGACCAGAGTATGCTTCCACCTGACCGACCAAGATTTACCCCATCTGACCGACCAGCTCCTCTAGAGCGACCAAGATTCCAGAGCCACCAGGATTCCAGAGCGACCAGGATTCCAGAGCAACCATAATTCTAGAACGACCGGGATTCTAGAGCGACCAGCTTCTCCAGAGCGACCCGCCTCCATGCAGATTTGGATCGACTCGACCTCCTTGCAGCTTTGGATCGACTCGACCTCCTTGGGACCGACCAGCTTTGGATCGACCCCGTCAAGACCGACCAGATTATGCTCCACCTGACCGACCAGCTCCTTCAGAGCGATCAGGATTTGCTTCCAGTAAAAACCAACAAGAATGCCACCATCTGAAACCGACCAGAATGCCACCATCCGAAACCGACTAGAAACACTTCTGCTCCTTCTGGACCGACCAGCTTAAACCGACCAGCTCCCTGACTTGCTTCCCAAGCCATACTATGACCGACCACCTCATTCCAGACCGACCCGACCAACTCCAGGACCGACCCGACCAACTCCAGGACGACCAGAAACATGCACATCTCCAAATCGACTCTGATTTCGACCAAAACTTCGCCAAGCGACGAATCCGACGAAACCAGCTTATCCGATTCATCCAAACGCAATCACAAATATGTTATGCAACCAACAATATCATCAATCTAACAATTTTCATCAAAACACATAAATTTCCCAAAACATGATAAGTGAATCATGTGAACATAAAAACGGATCTAACTTGCATAATCTTGAGAAAAATCATAAAATTAACCATTTAAATTATCTAGATTAGAACCTAAGGTGATTCATATATAAAATGGACTTAGCATGGTGTGGATCTAAGGAAAATATCATGGAAATGATGAAATTAACATCCTAAAACCCATATACTTGCATGAATCCGAATGAGAGATGTAAATCACTCACCAATTCTTCAAATCGATGCAAAAACAATGAAAAAGCAATCCGGACAGCGAACACTTCGAATCAAACTCCTTAATCCGATGAATTCGCCCTTGAAACGATGTAGATCTAGCCTCTTATGGTGTAGATCTTCGATTTCCCTACTTGGATTTTGGAATTTTAATGGTGGAAAGATGTTAGAGGAAGAAGGAGATCAAAGCCTCCCCATAAGAGAATGGAAAATGCCCACCTTTCTCCATATCCCTTACCCCCTATTTATAGCCTCCACCAACCCCCTAATGGGCCTTCTCCAAATCAGCCCATTAGCCTTCCAAAACCTGAACAGCCAACTGAAAAACCTTAAAACAGCGATTTCTCCCAAACCGCTGAACCAAATCCCTAATGTAACCACTCTACGGAATGGGAATCATTAATTCCTTTCCAATGGCATAGGTCTCACCCTCTGATTCGACCTGAGTCAAAAGTTATGCCTAGTACAAGACTGACAGGGGAAAAATGGTCACAAACAAAATCGGTAAAAATAATGGACATGTCACACATCCCCATAAGCAACATTTTAAAAGATGAGAATGATCCAGCCCTCCGAGGATAAAATAAAAATATTTTATGATCTTCCGATACGTAAAATGCGGGCTGTTACAAGCACGGGTTTCTATGAGTTAGGGAGTCGATCGAATGGGAAAGGTAGTGGGTACGACTAGCGGAGATAGAAGCAGGCGACACCTATGACAGCAACTAGGAGTACAAGAAACTACCATATTATGAATAAATGTTGCAACTAGACTGGGGAGGGCAGTGGGTACAACTAGTGGAGGTAGGAGCAGGCGGCACCTACGATTGCAGCCAGGAGTACACGAAACTACTATTATTATAATTATGATTAGTAAGAGGGATCAACTTCCAGTATGGGACTAGTAATGGTGTGGTGTAATTAGCATTGGTGTAGTATAGTAATTATCCTACAGCGATTACGAATGAGTTTGATGCCAGAATATTCCTCTTGTTTGTTTTGACTTGCTCATTTGTTTCATAGTCATTCCTTGTTTTACCAGTTTATGCCTTTTCCTAATTACTGTAATAATTATACTGTTAAAGTTATTGTACTCGCCAAACTTTTTGTCTCACCGCCTTGTTTTCGCCTTTTTTCTTCCTCCCCCACAAGGTTCTCTTGGTCGGACCAGTACTAGTGGAGCTTGATTTGGATCTCTTTCTCTCTCTTTTGGAAGTTCTTGGATTGCTGAAAGTAAAGTTCAGCTCATCTCTTTTACGTCTATTTATATTGGGTTTATGCTTTTTTACTTTATGTACTCTGAAAATACTTTGTCAAGATGGATATTAAGTGTACTTGGTTTATGAAGTTGTTGTAGTCAAACTATTTCCCCGCTACAGTAAAAGTTGTTTTAAAATTTTTCAAGTACCAATATATGTATCTGTCTTGTTATATTCTGTTCTATACACTAATAATACTCCATGAATGTTAATGCCTTCCCTTTGAGAGTGACATTAATGGATGTGGGGTGTTACATCGTGGAAAATGACACGCTTAGTGGGGTTGATTGTAAGAGGTCAATAAAGAGTTAGAGATGGCAGTGCAAGTCCAATGGAATAGTGTGCGTGTGTGGGTCTGGGCTGGTAGGCAAGACAATGTTACATCGTGTAGGTATAAGCTGTGCATTTCAGTATATCGGAGTTGCCACCTTAGGCAGTGATACACCCTCTTGTGGGACCAATACAGGTATCTACGAGGTTAGGGAGACGATCGAATGGGAAGGGTAGTGGGTACATCTAATGGTCATAGTTTCATATTGGTTACCTGTGATAGCAGCTAGAGGTACATAATAGAATAGGGAGGGCATATCTAGTGGTGATAGGTGCATATTGTTTAACTACGATAGCAGCCAGAGGTACATAATCGAACAGGGAGGATAGTGGACACATCTAGTGGTTATAGGTGCACGATTGTTACCTATGATGGTAGCTAGAAGTAAAAGAAACTATCATCATTCTATTTGGCAACCGGGACCATCTTTTAGTATGAAACTAGTATGGGTGCGGTGCAGAGAATATCTTATAGTGGTCAGAAGTGCAGTCAATGTTACAACTTTTTCATTATGTTACCTTATCATATCTGCTTATGTTATAATTATCTCTTATATTCAATTTATTTTCTTATCACGTTGCTATACTAATTATATTGGTAAGGTCACTGGACTCGCCAGACCTTATGTTTGACCCTTTTTGGTTTTCCTCGTTTCTTTCCTTTTTCCCCCCAGGGTCTTAGGGTGGGGACGTTGAGGCTAGATTCAGACATTCCTACTTGATGTGCTGAAAGTATTACTTAGCTTTGTTTCTCTTCCATATGGCATTTTGGATTGGGGATTTTGGTTTAAAAAACAATGTATTCTGATGGCCTTTGTACAAGACTGATATTTTGTACTTGGTTTTGATGTGATGGGTTTGAAGATGTAACCAAAATTATTTATGTTTCCGCTGCAATAATGTTATGAATTTTTCAAGTACTATTTTATGTATCTGTCCTATAATATTCTGTTCTGTTTACTTATAACGCCCCGTGGAACTTAATAAATTACCTTTGTGGGTGACATTAACAGACGTGGGGTGTTACACTTTCGAACTGGCGAACGCGAGTATAGGAATTTTCCGATAAACTCGCGTTTCGGAGTCCCCGACGGTTGGGCGGCTGCTAATTCTTGCCAGGAGTTACTATGGTGGCCCCAAGGCGTTCCAAACCCTCGATCTCGGCTTTCGAATCAGCGAAGATGAGCGCATGAATTCCTGATCAATGCTCATTTCAAAGGCTCGGATGGGTAAACAACTGCCTAAACTCAACAGAAAGTTACTATGGCGGCTTTTGGGGCTCTCTGAACCCTCGATCTTATATTTTGAATTGGTGAAGTTGGGTGCCAGGATTTCCCAATCGATGCGCGTTTCGGTGGAACAGACGTCCCCTTATCGCGACTGGCCCAACTAGAAAAACAATTGGCTCCCCCAATAGGGTAGGTGGGTGTGTGGGTCGGGTGGTGTGTACAAAGACCGAGAAATAATTCGAACTGATGAGTTGTTTTTGGAGCTAGGTCACTAAAACACTTGTTTCGTTGGACAAAACTATTCAGAGATTTCGCACGCTCAACAGAAAGTTACCACAGTGGATTTCGAGAGAACTCCAAACCATCGATCTCCGCTTTCAAACTAGAAAAATGCGTGTATAGGAATTTGCTGATCAACGCAAACTTCGTAGGCCTAGACGGTTTGGCCTCTTCTCAAATTACGTAGAAATTTACTATGGACGTTTCCTAGCAACTCCGAAACATAGATCTCGGCTTTAAAATTTGTGACGCCGAACGTTGGAATTTCACGATCGACCCGCGTTTCGGTGGCCCGACGATTCCGTATCACGACCGACCCAACAGGAATTTGGATCGGCCGCCCGAACTCGGTAAAAAGTTACTATTGTCCGTTCTGAGGTGCTATGAACCCTAGATCTTCGCTTCTGTACCGTTGGATATGAGTATAAAAATTCCTGAACAACGTGCATTTCGAAGGCCAACTGACGGCTCGGCGGCTGCCCAAACTCGCTATAAAGTTACTATGGTGGTTTGCAAGGTGCTTCGAACCCTCGATCTCGTCTTTCGAACTGGTGAACTCGAGTATAGGAGTTTCTCGATTAACTCACGTTTCGGAGTCCCCGACGATTAGGCGGCTGCTCAATCTTGCCAGGGGTTACTATGGGGGCTTCTGGGACATTCCAAACCCTCGATCTCGGCTTCCGAATCGACGAATCCAAGTGTATGAGTTCCCGATAAATGCTCGTTTCAGAGGCTCGGACGGATAGACAACTGCCTAAACTCGACAGAATGTTAATATGGCTGCTTTCGGGGCTCTCTGCACCATTGATCTTATATTTTGAATTAGCGAAGCCAAGTGCCG
The DNA here is from genome assembly GCA_030737875.1 of Allium sativum. NCBI lineage: Eukaryota > Viridiplantae > Streptophyta > Magnoliopsida > Asparagales > Amaryllidaceae > Allium > Allium sativum. The sequence continues at coordinate 521,838,546 of CM060923.1, read as the reverse complement.
GGATTTCCCGATTGACGCATGTTTCGGGGGAACGGACGTCCCCAGATCGCGACCGGCCCAACTAGAAAAACGATTGGCTCCCTCTATGGGGTGGGTGGGGAGGGTGGTGTGTACAAGGACCGAGAAAAATTAGAACTGAGGGTTTTTAAAGCTAGGTCACTGAAACGCTTGTTTCGAAGGACACAACTATTCGGCAATTTCCTACGCTCTACAGAAAGTTAGCATAATGGTTTTGAGAGCACTACGAACCCTCGATCTCTGATTTCAAACTAGCGAAAGTAAGTATAGTAATTTGCAGACCAACGCACAGTTCGTAGGCAAGGACGTTTTGGCTTCTACCCAAATTACATAAAAATTTACTTTGGTGGTTTCGAAGCAACACCGAAACATAGATATCGGCTTTCGAATTTGCGATGTCGAGCGTAGAAATTTCATGATCGACTAGCGTTTCGGTGGCCCGACGGTTCTGCATTGCGACCGGCCCAACAGGAATTTCGATTGGCCGCCCAAACTTGGTAAAACGTTACTACGGTCAGTTTTTGGCGCAATGAACCCTAGATCTTTGCTTCTATAGTGCGGATGCGAGTATAGGAATTCCCGAACAACGCCCATTTCGAAGGCCAACCGACAGCTAGGCGGCTGCCCAAACTTGTTATAAAGATCCTATAGTGGGTTATGTTGTGATTCGAACCCTCGATCCCATCTTTCGAACTGGGAAACGCGGGTTTATAAATTTCCCGATCAACTCATGTTTTGGAGTCCCCGTTGGTTGGGCGGCATCCCATATTTCCAGGAGTTACTATGGTGGCTTCCGAAGCGTTCCAAACCCTCTATCTCGGCTTCCGAGCTGGCGAAGCCGAGCGCTTGAATTCCCGATAAATGCGCATTTCAAAGGCTCGGACAGACAAACAACTGCCTAAAGTCGACAGAAAGATACTATGTTGGAATTCGGGGATCTCCGAAACCTCGATCTTATCTTTTGAAGTTGCAAAGCTGCATGTTGGGATTTCCTGATCGACGCGCCTTTCGGAGGAACAGACGACCTTAGATCGCGACCGACCCAATTAGGAAAACAATCAGCTCCCCCCATGGAGTGGGTGGTTGGGTGGGGAGTGTGGTGTGTACAAGGACCGAGAATAAATTCGAACTGAGGATGGGTTTTTTGAGTTAGGTCATTGAATTCCTTATTTCGAAGGACAGAAATGTTCACTGAATTCCAGCGCTCTGCGGAAATATACCACAATGGCTTTCGATAGCACCCCGAACCCTTGATCTCAGATTTCAATCTAGCGAATGCGAGTATAGGAATTTGCATATCAACGCACACTTCCTAGGCCCAAACTGTTTGGCATCTACCCAAATTACATAGAAATTTACTTTGGCATTTCCCTAGCAGCTCCGAAACATAGATCTCGGCTTCCAAATTTGCGAAGCCGAGTGTAGCAATTTCGTGATCGACACACGTTACAGTGGCCCGACGGTTCTGCATCGCGACTGGCCCAACGGGAATATCGATTGGCCGCCTGAACTAGGTAAAAAGTTAATATATTCCGTTCTGGGGATCTATGAACCCTCGGTCTTTGCTTCTGTACCGGCGGATGCGATTATAGGAATTCCAGAACAACGCAAATTTCGAAGGCCAACTAACGGATTGGATGCTGCCCAAACTCGCTATAAAGTTACTACGATAGGTTACGGAGCACCATGAACCCTCGATCCCGTCATTCGAACAGGCGAACGCAGGTATAAGATTTTCCCGATGAACTCGCGTTTCTGGGTCCCCGACGGTTGGGCGACTGCCCAATCTTGCTAGGACTTACTATGGTGGCTTTCGGGGCATTCCAAGCCCTCGTTCTCAACATCCGAATCGGCGAAGCCGATCGCATGAATTCCCAATAAATGCTCGTTTTAGAGTTTTGGACAGATAGAAAACTGCCTAAACTAGACAGAAAGTTACTATGGTGGATTTCAGCTCTCTCCGATCCCTCGATCTTGTCTTTTGAATTGGCGAAGCCGAGTGCCAAGATTTCCCGATCGATGCGCGTTTCGAGGGTAGATCACTACCGACCCAACTAGAAAAACGATCGGCTCCCCCCATGGGGTAGGTGGGTCGGTGGGGAAGGTGATCTGCACAAGGACCTAGAATAAATTCAAACTAACGAGGGTTTTTTGGAGTTAAGTCCCTGAAACACTTGTTTCGAATGACAGAACTGATCGGTGATTTCCCTTGCTCTGTATAAAGTTACCACAATGGCTTTCGTGATCACTCTGAACCCTCGATCTCGAATTTCAATCTAGCGAATGGGTGTATAGGAATTTGCATATCAACGCACACTTCGTAGGTCCGGATGGTTTGGCGTCTACCCAAATTACATACAAATTTACTGTGTCGTTTTCCTAGCAGCTCCGACAGACAGATCTCGGCTTCCAAGTTTGCGAAGCCGAGCGTAGGAATTTCATGATCGACGCGCGTTTCGATGGCCTGATGGTTCATATCGCGACCGACACAACGGGAATATAGATCGACTACCTGAACTCGGTAAAAAGTTACTGTCCATTCTGGGGGTCTATGAACCCTCGATCTTCGCTTCCGTACGGGCAGATGCAAGTATAGGAATTCCCGAAAAACGCACATTTCGAAGGACAACCGAGGGCTAGGCGGCTGCCCAAACTCGTTATAATGTTACTATGGTAGGTTACGAAGTACTACGAACCCTCAATCCCTTCTTTTGAACTGGCAAATGCGAGTATAGGAATTTCCTGATCAAATCGCGTTTCAGAGTCCCCGACGGTTGGGCGGCTGCTGGGGCGTTCCAAACCCTCGATCTCGGCTTCCGAATCGGCGAAGCCGAGCACATGAATTCTCGATAAAGGCTTTTTTCAGAGGCTCACATGGATGGAAAACTGCCTAAACTAGACAGAAAATTACTATAGCGGCTTTCGGGGCTCTCCGAACCCTCGATTTAATCTTTTGAATTGGCGAACCCGAGTGCCGAGATTTCCGTATCGATGCACGTTTCGGGGAAGCAGACATCCCCATATCATGACCGACCCAACTAGAAAAACGATCGGATCCCCCATGGGGTGGGTGGGACGGTGCGGCATGTGGTTTGTACAAGGACCGAGAATAAATTCCGAACCGAGGATGGGTTTTTGGAGTTAGGTCACTGAAACGCTTATTTCGAAGGACAGAACTGTTCGGTGATTTCCCGCGCTCTTCAGAAACTTACCACAGCGGCTTTTGAGAGCACTCCTAACCCTCGATCTTGACTTTCAAGCTAGCCAATGCGTGTATAGGAATTTGCAGATCAAGTAAACTTCGTAGGCCTGAACGGTTTGGCGTCTACCAAATTGCATAGAAATTTACCGTGGTAGTTTGCTAGCAGCTCCGAAACAAAGATCTCGGCTTCCAAATTTGCAAAACCGAGCGTAGGAATTTCATAATCTATGGGCGTTTCTACGGCTCGATGGTTCTGTATCACGACCGACCGAACAAGAATATAAATCGGCTGCCTGAACTCCTTAAAAGGTTACTTTGGTCCGATTTGGGGGACTATGAATCCTCGGTCTTTACTTCCATAATGGCGGATGCGAGTATAGAAATTCGCGAACAACGCGCATTTCGAAGGCCAACCAACGGCTAGGTAGCTGCCCAAGCTCACTATAAAGTTACTATGGTAGGTCACAGAGCGCTACAAACCCTCGATATTGTCTTTCGAACTGGCCAATGCGAGTATATGAATTTCCCGATCAGCCCGCGTCACGGAGTCCCCGATGGTTGGGTGGCTACCCAATCTTTCTAGGATTTACTATGGTGGCTTCCTAGGCATTTCTTAGTCCCCGATGGTCGCTAACGGACGTCCCAAGATCGCGACCGACCCAACTAGAAAAATGATCTGCTCCCCCTTGGGGTTGGTTTGTGGGTAGGGCGGGTGATGTCTACAAGGACCGAGAATTAATTCGAACTGAGGAGGGGTTTTTGGAGCTAGGTCGCTGAAATGGTCGTTTCGAAGGACTGAACTATTTGGTAATTTCCCACGCTCTGCAGAAAGTTACCATTATGGCTTTCGACAGCATTCCGAACCCTCGATCTCGTCTTTCAAACTAGAGAATGCGAGTATAGGAATTTGCAGGTCAACGCACACTGCGTATGCCTAGACGGTTTGGCCTCTACACAAATTATATACAAATTAACTTTGGTGGTTTCCTAGCAACTCTGAAACATAGATCTCGGCATCCGAATTAGCAAAGTCGTGTGTAGGAATTTCACGATTGGCTCCCGTTTCGGTGGCACGACGATTCCATTTGCCGATCGATCTAACGGTGATTTCGATTGGCCGCCCGAACTCGATAAAAAGTTACTATGGCCCATTCCGGGGTGCTATGAACCCTAGATATTTGCTTCCGTACCGACGGATGCGAGTATAGGATTTCCTGAACAACGCACATTTCGGAGGCAAACCGACGGCTAGGCGGCTGCCCAAACTCGCTATAAATTACTGGGGTGGGTTACGGGTGCTTTGAACCCTCAATCCCGCCTTTCGAACTGGCGAATGCGAGTATAGGAATTTCCAAATCAATGCGCGTTTTAGATTCCCTGATGTTTGGGCGGTTTCCAAATCTTGCTATGGAGTTACTATGTTGGCTTCCGGGGCGTTCCAAACCCTCGATCTTTGATTCAGAACAGGCGAAGCTGAGCGCTTGAATTCCCGGTAAATGCGCATTTCATAGGCTTGGATGGAGAGACAACTGGCTAAAATCAACAGAAAGTTACTATGGTGGCATTCAAGGCTCTTCGAACACTCGATCTTATCTTTTAAATTGGTGAACCCGAGTGCCGGAATTTCCCGATCGACGCGCGTTTCGAGGGAATGGACATCCCCTGATCGCGATCGGCCCAACTAGAAAACTGATCGGCTCCCTCTATGGGTTGGTTTGGGCAGGTGGTGTCTACAAGGACCGAGAATAAATTCGAACCGAGGAGGGATTTTTGGTGCTAGGTCACTGAAATGCTTGTTTCGAAGGACAGAACTGTTCAACGATTTCCTGTGCTCTGCAGAAAGTTACCATAATGGCTGTCGGGGGAAATTGGAACCATCGATCTTGGATTTCAAACAAGCAAACGGGTAAACGAATTTGTAGATTAACTCACACTACGTAGACCTAGACGATTTGGCATCTACCTAAATTACGTAGAAATTTACTATGGCGGTTTCCTAGCAACTCCAAAACATATATCTCGACTTCCGAATTTGCGAAGCCGGGATTAGGAATTTCAAGATCGACCCGTGGTTCGATGGTCTTACGGTTCCGTATTGCGACCGACCCAATGGGAATTTCGATCGGTCGCCCGAACTCTATAAAAAGTTAATACTGTCCACTCTGGGGTGTAATGAACCCTAGACCTTCGCTTCCAAACCAACGGATGCGAGTATAGGAATTCCTGAACGACGCGCATTTCGGAGGCCAACCGACGGTTGGGCGGCTGCCCAAACTCGCTATAAAATTACTATTGTGGGTTACGGGGTGCTTCGAACCCTCGATCCCATATTTCGAACTAGCGAATGTGGGTATAGGAATTTCGTAATTAACGCGGGTTTCGGATTCCCCGACGGTTGGGCTGCTGCCCAATCTTGCTAGGGAGTTACTATGGTAGCTTATGGGGTGTTCCAAACCCTCGATCTCCGCTTCAAAACTATCAAAGCCGAGCGCATAAATTCTTGATAAATGCGCATTTCAGAGGCTCGGTCAGATAGACAACTAGCTAAACTCAACAGAACGTAACTATGGTGGCATTCGGGGCTCTTCGAACCCTCGATCTTATCTTTTGAACTGGAGAAGCGGACTGTTGGGATTTCCTGATTGACGCGTGTTTTGGAGGAACAAATGTCCCCAGATCGCGACCGGTCCAACTAGAAAAACAATCATGGGGATGGTGGGTTGGTGGGGAGGGTGGTGTCTATAAGGACCGAGCATAAATTCAAACTGAGGAGGGGTTTTTGGAGTTAGGTCACTGAAACACTTGTTTCGAATGGCAGAACAGTTTGGCGATTTCCCACACCCTGCAGAAAGTTAACCAATGCTTTTGAGAGCACTCTGAACCCTCGATCTCGGATTGTAGACTAGGGAATGCGAGTATAGGAATTTGCAGAGCAACGCACACTTCGTAAGCCCATACGACTTGGCGTCTACCCAAATTACACGGAAATTTACTATGGCAGTTCCCTAATAGCTTCGAAACATAGATCTCGGCTTTTGAATTGGCGAAGCTAAGCATAGGAATTTCATGATCGATGCGCGTTTCGGTGGCTCGATGGTTCCTTATCGCGACCCGCCCAACGGGTATATTGATCGACCGCCTAAACTTGGTGAAAAGTTACTATTGTCCATTTTGAGGGTCTATGAACCCTCGATCTTCGCATCAATACCAGTGGATGCGAATATAGGAATTCCCGAACAATGCGCATTTCGAAGGCCAACGAACGGCTGGGCAGCTTCCCAAACTCGCTATAAAGTTCTACGTTAGGTTACGGAGCACCATGAACCCTTAATCAAGTCTTTCAAACTACCGAACGCAAGTATAGGAATTTCCCGATCAACTCGCGTTTTGGAGTGCCCGACGGTTGGGCGGATGCCCACTCTTGCCAGGAGTTACTATGGTGGCTTCCGGGGCATTCCAAACCCTCGATCTCGGCCTCCGAATCGGCGAAGCTGAGTGCATGAATTCCCGATAAATGCTCATTTTAGAGGCTGAGACAGATATACAACTTCCTAAGCTCGACGGAAAGTTACTATGGAGGCTTTTAGGGCTCTCTGAACCCTCGATCTTATCTTTCTAATTGGCGAAGCAGAGTGCCGGGATTTCCCGATCGACGTGCGTTTCGGTGTACCGGACGTCCCTACATCGCAACCAACCCAACTAGAAAAATTATCGGCTCCCCACATGGGGTGGGTGGGTGGGGCGGATGGTGTGTATGAGGACTGAGAAAAAATTCAAACTGAGGAGGGGTTTTTGGAGCTAGGTCACTGAAATGCTTGTTTTGAAGGACAGAGTTGTTTGGAGATTTCCCACACTTTGCAGAAAGTTACTAAAATGGCTTTCGAGACCAATCCAAACCGTTGATCTCGTCTTTCAAACTAGTGAATGCGAGTATAGGAATTTGCAGATCAACGCATAGTTCATAGGCTTAGACGGTTTGGCGTATACCCAAATTACATAGAAATTTACTATGCTGGATTTCTATCAACTCCGAAATATAGATCTCGCCTTCCAAATTTGCAAAGCCAAGCATAGGAATTTCACGATCGACCCACATTTCAGTGACCCGACGGTTCCATAAAATGACTGGCTCAACCAGAATTTTGATTGGCCGCCCGAATTGGGTAAAAAGTGACTATGGTCCGTTACTGGGTGCTATGAACCCTAGATCTTCGCTTCCTTACCAACGGATGCGTGTATAGGAATTCCTGAACAACGCGCATTTTGAAGGCCAACCGGTGGCTGAGCGGCTGCCAAAACTCGCTATAAATTACTATGGTGGGTTACGGGGTGCTTGGAACCATCGATCCCATCATTCGAATTGGCAAATGCGAATATAGGAATTTCCCAATCAACGCATGTTCTGGATTCACCGACTGTTGGGCGGCTGCAAAATCTTGCTAGGGAGTTACTATGATGGCTTACAGGGCATTCTAAACCTTCGATCTTGGCTTCAGAACCGGCAAGGCTGAGCACATGAATTTCCAATAAATGCGTGTTTCCGAGGATCGGACGGATAGACCATTGGCTAAGCTCGACAGAAAGTTACTATGGTGGAATTTGGGGCTCTCCGGACCCTCGATCTTATCTTTTCAATTTGCAAAGCCAAGTGCTGGGATTTCCCGATCGATGCGCGTTTCGAAGGAATAGACGTATCTAGATCGCGACCGGCTCAACTAGAAAAATGATCGGCTCCTCCCATGGGGTGGGTGGGTGGGTATGGTGGGTGGTGTGTACAAGGATCGAGAATAAGTTCAAACCGAGGAGGGGTTTTTGGAGTTAGATCACTGAAACGCTTGTTTCGAAGGACAGAACTGTTCGGCGATTTCCCGTGCTCTGCAGAAAGTTACTACAATGGCTTTCGAGAGCACACCGAACCCTCGATTTTGAATTTCAATCTAGCGAATGAGAGAATAGAAATTTGCATATTAACGCACAATTCTTAGGCCCGTATGGTTTGGAGTCTACCCAAATTAAATAGAAATTTACTATGACAGTTTCCTAGCGGCTCCGAAACATAGATCTCGGCTTTTGAATTTGTGAAGCCGAGCGTAGGAATTTCACGATCGAAGTGCGTTTTGGTGGCCCAACAGGAATATCGATCGACCGCCTAAACTCAGTAAAAATTTACTATGGTCCGTTCTATGGGTCTATGAATTCTCGATCTTCGCTTCCGTACTAGCGGATGCGAGTATAGGAATTCCCGAACAAAGCGCACTTCGAAGGCCAACCGATGGCTTGGAGGTTTCCCAAGCTCGCTATAAAGTTACTATGGTAGATTACGAAGCGCTACGAACCCAAGATCCCGCCTTTCGAACAGGGGAACGCGAGTATAGGAATTTCACGATTAACTCGAGTTTCGGAGTCCCTGACGGTTGGGCGGCTGCCTAATCCTGCAAGGAGTTACTATGGTGGCTTCAGGAGCATTCCAAATCCTCGATCTCGGCTTCCGAAAGCCAAGTGCATGAATTCTCGATAAATGCTCGTTTCGGAGGCTCGGTCGGATAGACAACTGCCTAAGCTCGAACGAAAGTTACTATGGAGGCTCTTTGGACTCTCTGAACCCTCGATCTTATCTTTTGAATTGGTGAAGCCGAGTGCCGGAATTTCCTAATGGATGCATGTTTCAGGGGAACAAAGGTCCCCAGATCGCGACAAGCCCAACTAAAAAATGATCGGCTGCACCCATGGGGTGGGTGGGTGTGTAGGGCGGGTGGTGTCTTCAAGGACCGAGAATAAATTCGAACTGAGGAAGGGTTTTTAGAGCTAGGTCACTGAAACACTAGTTTCGAAGGACAGAACTGTTCGGCGTTTTACAACGCTCTGTAGAAACTTACGATTGTGGCTTTCAAGGGCACTCGAGGCCCTCGATCTCGACTTTCAAACTAGCGAATGCGAGTTTAGGAATTTGCAGATCAACGCACACTTCGTAAGCCTAGAAGATTTGGCGTCTACCCAAGTTACGTAGAAATTTACTATGGCGGTTTCCAAACAACTCCGAAATATAGATATTGGCTTCCGAATCTGTGAAGTCGAGCGTAGGAATTTCTGATCGACCCACGTTTCGGTGGCCCGACGTTTCCATATGGTGACAGGCCCAATGGGAATTTCGATCGGCCGTCTGAACTCGGTAAAAAGCTATAATGGTCCGTTACATAGCGCTTTGAAAACTAGATCTTCGTTTCCAAACCAGCAGATGCGAGTATAGGAATTCTAGAACAACGAGCATTTCAAAGGCCAACCGTCGGCTGGGCGGCTGCCCAAACTCACTGTTAATTGTATGGTCGGTTACGGGGTGCTTGGAAACCTCGGTCCAATCATTCGAACTAGAAAATGCGAGTATTGGAATTTCCTAAACAATGCACGTTTCGGATTCCCCAACGGTTGTGGGGTTGCCCAATGTTTCCAGGGAGTTACTATGGTGGCTTCTGGGGCGTTCCAAACCCTCGATCTCGGCTTCAGGACTGGCGAAGCTGAGCTCAGGAATTCCCGATAAATGCGCGTTTCACAAGCTCGGACGGATAGACAACAATCTAAACTTGACGGAAATTTACCAAGGTGGCGTTCGTGGCTCTCCGAAACCTCGATCTTATCTTTTAAATTGGTGAAGGTGAGTGTAGGGATTTCCCGATCGACGTCCGTTCCGGAGGAAAAAACGTCCTAGATCGCGACCGACCCAACTAGAAAAATGATTGGCTCCTCCCGTGGGGTGGGTTGGTGGGTAAGGCGGGTAGTGTCTACAACGATCATGAATAAGTTTGAACTGAGGAGTGGTTTTTGGAGTTAGGTCACTGAAACGTTTGTTTCGATGGACAGAACTGTTCGGTGATTTCCCGAGCTCTGCAGAAAGTTACTACAATGGTTTTCGAGAGCACACCGAACCCTCAATCTCGAATTTCAAACTAGCGAATGCGAGTATAGGAATTTGCAGATCACGCACACTTTGTAGGCCCATACGATTTGGCATCTGCTCAAGTTACATCGAAATTTACTATGACAGTTTCCTACCAGCTCCAAAACATAGAACTCGACTTCTGGATTTGCAAAGCCAATCGTAGGAATTTCATGATCGACATGCGTTTCGGTGTCCTGACGGTTCCTTATCGCGACTAGCCTAATGGGAATATCGATCGACTGCCTGAACTCGAAAAATGTTACTGTGGTCCATTCTGGGGGTCTACGAACCCTCAATCTTCGCTTCCGTATCGACGAATGCGAGTACAGGAATTCCCGAACAAAGCGCATTTCGAAGGCCAACCAACGGCCGAGTGGCTGCCCAAACTCACTATAAAGTTAATATGGTAGGTTACGAAGCGCTACGAACCCTCGATCCAATCTTTCGAGCTGGAAAATGCAAGTATAGTTCTCAATCAACTCGCGTTTTAGAGTCCCCAACGGTTTGGCGGCTACCCAATCTTATCAGGAGTTACTATGGTTGCTTACGGGGAGTTCCAAACACTCGATCTCAGCTTTCGAATCGGCGAAGCCGAGCGCATGAATTCCCGATAAATGCTCGTTTTGGAGACTCTGACTGTAGACAACTGCCTAAGCTCGACAGAAAGTTACTATGGCGGCTTTCGGAGGTCTCCAAACTCTCGATCTTATCTTTTTAATTGTTGAAGCCGAGTGCTGGGATTTTCCAATTGATGCACGTTTCGGGGGAACAGAGGTCACCAGATCGCGACCGGGCCAACTAGAAAAAAGATCGGCTCCCACATGCGGTGGGTGGGTTGATAGTGCGGGTGGTATCTACAAGGACCGAGACTAAATTTGAACTGAGTAGGGGATTTTTGAGCCAGGTCTCTGAAATGCTTGTTTCGAAGGACAAAACTGTTCGGCGATTTCCCATGCTCTGCAGAAAGTTACCATAGTGGCTTTCGAGAGCATTCCGAACCCTCGATCTCGGCTTTCAAACTAGCGAATGTGAATATAGGAATTTTCAGATCAACGCACACTTCGTAGACCTAGAAGGTTTGTCGTCTACCCGAATTAAGTAGAAATTTACTATGGCGGTTTTCAAGCGACTCCGAAACACAGATCTCGGCTTCCAAATTTGCAAAGCCAAAAGTAGGAATTTCACGATCGTCCTGCGTTTCGATGGCCCGACAGTTCCATGTGGCGACTGGCCAAATGGGAATTTCAATTGGCCGCCCGAACTCCGTAAAATGTTACTATGGTGCGTTTCGGGGCACTATGAACAATAGATCTTTGCTTCCGTACTACCGGATGCGAGTACAGGAATTTCCTAAATATGCGCACTTCGGAGGCCAACCGGCGGCTGCCAAAACTTGCTATAATTTACTATTGTGGGTTATAAGGCGCTTGGAACCCTTGATCCCATCATTCGAACTGGCGAATGCGATCATAGGAATTTCCCAATCAACGTGCATTTCGGATTCCCCGACGGTCGCGTGGCTGCCCAATCTTACTAGGGAGTTTCTATGGTGGCTTCCGTGGTATTCCAAACCCTCGATTTCGGCTTTAGAACTAGCGAGAGCGCATGAGTTCCCGATAAATGCACGTTTCAGAGGCTAGGACGGTTAGATAACTGGCTAAACTCAATAGAAAGTTATATTGGTGGCATTCGGGGCTTTCCGAATATTCGATCTCATATTTTTAATTGGCTAAGACGAATGCTAGTATTTCCCGATCGACGTGAGTTTCGGAGGAACATACATCCGTAGATATCGACCGACCCAACTAAAAAATGATCGGCTCCCCCCATGGGGTGGGGGGGTGGGTGGGGTGGGTGGTGTGTACAATGAACGAGAATATATTCGAATTGAGGAGGTGTTTTTAAAGTTATTCACTGAAACGCTTGTTTCAAAAGGCAGAACCTTTTTGAGATTTATCGCGCTCTATAGGAAGTTACCACAATGGATTTCGAGAGCACTCCAAACCCTTGATCTAGGATTTCAAACTAGCGAATGCGGGTATAGGAATTTGCAGATCAACGCACACTTCGTAGGACCGTATGGTTTGGCGTCTAACCAAGTTACATTCAAATTTACTATGATAAGTTCTTAGAAACTCCGAAACATAGATCTCGGCTACCGAATTTGCAAAGCTGTGTGTAGGAATTTGATGATCGATGCGCGTTCTGGTGGCCCGACGGTTCCTTATCGCGACCAGCCCATCTGGAATATCGATCTGCCGCATAAATTCGGTAAAAGTTACTGTGGTCCATTCTGGGGGTCTATAAAACCTTGATCTTTTCTTCTGTACCGGCGGATGCGAGTATAGGAATTCCTGAACAAAGCGCATTTCGAAGGCCAACCGACGGTTAGGCGGCCACCCAAACTCGCTATAAAGTTGCTATGCTAGGTTACGGAGCTCTACGGACCCTCGATCCAATCTTTTGAACTGGCAAACATGATTATAGGAATTTCATGATTAACTCGTGATTCGGACTCCCGACGGTTGGGCGCTACCTATTCTTGCCAGGAGTTATTATGGTGGCTTCCGGGGCGATCCAAACACTCGATCTCAACTTTCGAATCGGCGAAGCAAATCACATGAATTCCCGATAAATGCTCGTTTTGGAGGCTTGGACGGATAGAAAACTGCCTAAGTTCGACATAAAGTTACTACGATGGCTTTCTGGGCTCTCCGAACCGTCGATCATATCTTTTGAATTGGCGAAGCCGAGTGCTGGGATTTCCCGATTGATGCGCGTTTAGGTGGAACAAAGGTCCATAGATCACGACAAACCCAAATAGAAAAACGGTCAGCCCCCCATATGGGGTGGGTGAGTGGGTAGGGCGGGTGGTGTCTACAAGGATCGAGAATAAATTCGAACGGAGGAGCGGTTTTTCGAGCTAGTTAACTGAAATGCTTGTTTCGAAGGAAAATACTATTCGGCGATTTACCACACTCTGCTAAAGTTAGCATAGTGGCTTTTGTGAGCACTCTGAACCATCGATATCAGCTTTCAAACTAGCGAATGCAAGCATAGGAATTTGCAGATCAACGCACACTTCGTAGGCCTAGACAGTTTGGCGTCTACCCAAATTACGTAGAAATTTACTATTGCAGTTTCCTAGCAACTCCAAAAAAAAGATCTCAGCTTCCAAATTTGCAAAGCCGAATGTGGGAATTTCACGATGGTCCTGCGTTTCGGTGGCCAGACGGTTCCATGTGGTGACCGGCCCAATGGGAATTATGATCGGTCGCTCGAACTCGGTAAAATGTTAATACGGTGCGTTTTGGGGCACTATGAACCCTAGATCTTTGCTTCCGTACTGGCGGATGCGACTGTCGAAATTCTCGAACAATGCGCATTTCGGAGTCCAACCGACGGATGCCAAAACTCGCTATATTTTACTATGGTGGGTTACAGGGTTCTTGGAACCCTCGATCCCGTCATTCGAACTGGCGAATGCGATCATAGGAATTTTCCAATCAACGCGCATTTCGGATTCCCCGACGGTTGGGCGGCTGCCCAATCTTACTAGGGAGTTGCTGTGCTAGCTTCCGTGGCATTCCAAACCCTCGATCTCGGCCTTAGAACTAGCGAAGCTGAGCGCATGAATTCCCGACAAATGCGTGTTTCAGAGGGTAGGATGGATAGACAACTGGCTAAACTCAACAGAAAGTTACTATTATGGCATTCGGGGATTTCCGAACCATCGATCTTAATTTTTTAATTGGCCAAGCCGAGTGCTTGGATTTCCCGATCGATGCGAGTTTCGGAGGAACATAAATCCGTAGATCTCGACCGGCCCAACTAGAAAAATGATCGGCTACCCCCATGGGGTGGGTGGGTAGGTGGGGCGGGTCGCGTGTACAATGAACGAGAATAAATTCGTATTAAAGAGGGTTTTTTGGAGTTAGTCACTAAAACGCTTGTTTCAAAGGACAGAACCATTCGGTGATTTACCACGCTCTGTAGAAAGTTACCACAATGGTTTCGAGAGAAGACCGAACCCTCGATCTAGGATTTCAAACTAGCGAATACGAGTATAGGAATTTGCAGATTAATGCACACTTCGTAGGCCCGTATGGTTTGGCATCTAACCAAGTTACTTCGAAATTTACTATGATAAGTTCCTAGCAGCTCTGAAACATAGATCTCGGCTGCTAAATTTGCGAAGCCGAGTGTAGGAATTTCATGATCGATGCGCGTTTCGGTGGCCCAACGGTTCCTTATCGCAACCAGCCCATCGGGAATATCGATCTGCCGCATAAATTCCGTAAAAGTTACTGTGGTCCATTCTGGGGGTCTATAAAACCTTGATCTTTTCTTCTGTACCGGCGGATGCAAGTATAGGAATTCCTGAACCAAGCGCATTTCGAAGGCCAACCGACGGTTAGGCGGCCACCCAAACCCGCTATAAATTTACTATGCTAGGTTACGGAGCGCTACGGACCCTCGATCCAATATTTTGAACTGGCAAACATGATTATAGGAATTTCACGATTAACTTATGATTCGGACTCCCGACGGTTGGGCGGCTGCCTATTCTTGCTAGGAGTTACTATGGTGGCTTCCGGGGCAATCCAAACACTCGATCTCAGCTTTCGAATCGGCGAAGCAAAGCACATGAATTCCCGATAAATGCTCGTTTTGGATGCTCGAACGGATAAACAATTGCCTAAGTTCGACATAAAGTTACTACGGTGGCTTTATGGGCTCTCCGAACCGTCGATCATATCTTTTGAATTGGCGAAGACGAATGCTGGGATTTCCCGATTGACGCGCGTTTAGGGGGAACAAAGATCCATAGATCGCGACCAACCCAAAAAGAAAAACGATCTGCCCCCCATATGGGGTGGGTGAGCGGGTAGGGCGGGTGGTGTCTACAAGGATCGAGATTAAATTTGAACTGAGGAGCGATTTTTCGAGCTAGTTAACTAAAATGCTTGTTTCGAAGGAAAATACTATTCGGCGATTTACCACGCTCTGCTAAAGTTACCATAGTGGATTTCATGAGCACTCTGAACCATCGATCTCGGCTTTCAAACTAGCGAATGCGAGCATAGGAATTTGCAGATCAACGCACACTTCATAGGCCTAGACAGTTTGGCGTCTACCCAAATTACGTAGAAATTTACTATTGTAGTTTCCTAGCAACTCCAAAAAAAAAAAGATCTTGGCTTCCAAATTTGCGAAGCCGAACGTAGGAATTTCACAATGGTCCTGCGCTTCGGTGGCCAGACGGTTCCATGTGGTGATTTGCCCAATGGGAATTACGATCGGCCGCCCGAACTCGGTAAAATGTTAATACGGTGCGTTTCGGGGCAATATGAACCCTAGATCTTTGCTTCCGTATTGGTGGATGCGACTGTCAAAAATTCTCGAACAATGCGCATTTCGGAGACCAACCGACGGCTGCCAAAACTCGCTATATTTTACTATGGTTGGTTACAGGGTTCTTGGAACCCTCGATCCCATCATTCGAACTGGCGAATGCGATCATAGGAATTTCCCAATCAACGGGCATTTCAGATTCCCCGACGGTTGGGCGGCTGCCCAATCTTACTAGGGAGTTGCTATGCTAGCTTCCGTGGCATTCCAAAACCCTCGATCTCGGCTTTAGAACTACGGAAGCTGGGCGCATGAAGTCGCGTTTCAGAGGCTAAGAAGGATAGACAACAAGCTAAACTCAACAGAAAGTTACTATTGTGGCATTCGGGGCTTTCAGAACCGTCGATCTTAAATTTTTAATTGGCCAAGCTGAGTACTAGGATTTCCCGATCGATGCGAGTTTCGGAGGAACAGAAATCCGTAGATCTCGACTGGCCCAACTAGAAAAATGATCGGCTACCCCCATGGGGTGGGTGGGTAGGTGGGGCGGGTCGCGTGTACAAGGAACGAGAATAAATTCGAATTAAAGAGGGGTTTTTGGAGTTAGTCACTAAAACGCTTGTTTCAAAGGACAGAACCACTCGGTGATTTACCACGCTCTGTAGAAAGTTACAACAACGGCTTTCGAGAGTACTCTGAACCCTCGATCTAGGATTTCAAACTAGCGAATATGAGTATAGGAATCTGCAGATTAACGCACACTTCGTAGGCCCGTATGGTTTGGCATCTAACCAAGTTACATCGAAATTTACTATGATAAGTTCCTAGCAGCTCTGAAACATAGATCTCGGCTGCTAAATTTGCGAAGCCGAGTGTAGGAATTTAATGATCGACACGCGTTTCATTTGCCCGACAGTTCCCTATCGCGACCAGCCCATCAGGAATGTCGATCTTCCGCCTAAATTCGGAAAAAGTTATTGTGGTCCATTCTGGGGGTCTATAAACCCTTGATCATTTCTTCTGTACCATCGGATGTGAGTATAGGAATTCCCGAACAAAGCGCGTTTCGTAGGCCAACCGATGGTTGGGCGGCTGCCCTAACTCGCTATAAAGTTACTATGCTAGGTTACGGAGTGCTATGAACCCTCGATCCAACCTTTTGTACTGGAAAACAAGATTATCGGAATTTCACGATCAACTCGCGATTCGGACACCCCGACGGTTGGGTGGCCGCGTAATCTTGCTAGGAGTTACTAAGGTGGCTTCCGGGGCGATCCAAACACTCGATCTCAGCTTTCGAATCGGTGAAGTAAAGCACATGAATTCCCGATAAATGCTCGTTTTGGAGGCTCGGACGGATAGACAACTGCCTAAGCTCGACAGGAAGTTACTACGGTGGCTTTCGGGTCTCTCCAAACTGTCGATCTTATCTTTTGAATTGGTGAAGCCGAGTGCTGGGATTTCCAGATTGGCGCGCGTTTAGAGGGAACAAAGGTCCCTAGATCGCGACCGGCCCAAATAGAAAAACGATCGGACCCCATTCGGGGTGGGTGAGTTGGTAGGGGGTGTTGTCTACAAGGATCGAGAATAAATTTGAACCGAGAAGGGGTTTTTCCGAGCCAGTTAACTGAAACGCTTGTTTCAAAGGAAAAAACTATTCGGTGATTTCCCATGCTCTGCTAAAGTTACCATAGTGGCTTTCGTGAGCACTCCGAACCCTCGATCTCGGCTTTCAAACTAGCGAATGCGAGCATAGGAATTTGCAGATCAACGCACACTTCGTAGACCTAGACAGTTTGGCGTCTACCCAGATTACGTAGAAATTTACTATGGCAGTTTCCTATAAACTCCGAAACATAGATCTCGGCTTCCAAATTTGTGAAGCCGAACGAAGGAATTTCACAATCGTCCTGCGTTTCGGTGGCCCAATGGTTCCATGTGATGACTGGCCTAATAGGAATTTCGATCGACCGCCCGAACTCGGTAAAATGTTAATACGGTGCGTTTCGGGGCACTATGAACCCTAGAACTTTGCTTTCATACTAGCGGATGCGAGTGTAGGAATTCCCGAACAATGTGCATTTCGGAAGCCAAACGACGGCTGCCAAAACTCGCTATATTTTACTGTGGCAGGTTACAGGGTGCTTGGAACCCTCGATCCCGTCATTCGAACTAGCGAATGCGATCGTAGGAATTTCCCAATTAATGCGCATTTCCGATTCCCCGACGATCGTGTGGCTGCCCAATCTTACTAGGGAGTTGCCATGGCGGCTACCGGGGCATTTTGAACCCTCAATATCGGCTTTAGAACTAGCGAAGCTGAGCGTATGAATTCCCGACAAATGCGCGTTTCAGAGGCTAGGACGGATAGAAAACTGGCTAAACTGAAAAGAAAGTTACTATTGTGGCATTCGGGGCTTTACGAACCGTCGATCTCATATTTTAAATTGGCCAAGCCGAGTGCTAGGATTTCCCGATAGATGCGAGTTTCGGAGGAACAGACGTTTGTAGGTCTCGACCGGCCCAACTACAAAAATGATCGGCTAAACCCATGGGGTGGGTGGGTGGGGCATGTGGCATGTACAAGGAATGAGAATAAATTCGAATTGAGGAGGGGTTTTGGAGTTGGTCACTGAAACGCTTGTTTCACAGGAAAGAACCATTCGGCGATTTCCCACGCTTTGTAGAAATTTACCACAATGGCATTCGAGAGCACTCCGAACATTCGATCTAGGATATCAAACTAGCGAATGCGAGTATAGGAATTCGCATATCAACGCACACTTGTAGGCATGTATGGTTTGGCGTCTACCCAAGTTACATCGAAATTTACTATGATAAGTTCCTAGCAGCTCCGAAACATAGAATTCAGCATTCTAATTTGTGAATCCTTGTGTAGTAATTTTATGATTGACGCGCGTTTCGATAGCCCGACGGTTGCTTATCGCGACCAGCCCATCGGGAATATCGATCAGCCGCCTAAATTTGGTCAAAATTAGTGTGGTCCATTCTTGGGGGTCTATAAACCATTGATCTTTGCTTCTGTACCAGCGGATGCGAGTATAGGAATTCCCAAACAAAATGCAGTTCGAAGGCCAACCGACGGTTGGGCTGCTGCCCAAACTCGCTATAAAGTTACTATGCTTGGTTACGGAGTGTTACAAACCCTCGATTCAATCTTTTGAACTGGCAAATGCAATTATAGGAATTTCCCGATCAACTCGCGTTTCGGACTCCCCGACGGTTGGGCGGTTGCATAATCTTGCCAGGAGTTACTATGGTGGCTTCCGGGGCGTTCCAAACACCCGATCTCAGCTTTCAAATCGGCGAAGCAGGGCACATGAATTCTCGATAAATGCTCATTTTTGAGGCTCGGACGGATAGACAATAGCCTAAGCTCAACAAAAAGTTACTATGGTGGCTTTCGGGGCTCTCCGAACCATCAATCTTATCATTTGAATTGGCGAAGCCGAGTGTTGGGATTTCCCGATTGATGTGCGTTTCAGGGGAACAAAGGTCCTAGAATGTGAACGACCCAAATAGAAAAACAATCGGCCCTCCATATGGGGTAGGGGAGTGGGTATGGTGGGTGGTGTCTACAAGGACCGAGAATAAATTCGAACTGAGGAGGGGTTTTTGGAGCCAGTTAAGTGAAACACTTGTTTCGAAGGAAAAACCTATTCGGCTATTTCCCACACTCTGCTAAAGTTACCATAGTGGCTTTCACGAGCACTCCGAACCCTCGATCTCGGCTTTCAAACTAGCGAATGCGAGTAAAAGAATTTGCAGATCAACGCACACTTCGTAGGCCTAGACGGTTTGGCGTCTACCCAAATTACGTAGAAATTTACTTTGGCGGTTTCCTAGCAACTTTGAAACATAGATCTCGGCTTCTAAATTTGCGAAGCCGAATGTAGGAATTTCACGATCGCTCTGCGTTTCGTTGGTCCGACTGTTCCATGTGGTGACTGGCCCAATGGGAATATCGATTGGCCGCCCGAGCTCGGTAAAATGTTACTATGGTGCGTTTCAGGGCAATATGAACCCTAGATCTTTGCTTCCATACTAACGGACGTGGGTATAGGAATTCCTGAACAACGCACATTTCGCAGGCCATCCGATGGCTACCAAAACTCGCTATAATTTACTATGGTGGGTTACAGGGTGCTGGGAAGCCTCGATCCCGTCATTCGAACTAGAGAATGCGAGTACATGAATTTTCTAATCAACGCACATTTCGGCATCCTCGACGGTTGGACGGCTGTCCAATTTTACTAGGGAGCTACTATGGTGGCTTCCTGGGCATTCCAAACCATCGATCTCGTCTTCAGAACTGGTAAAGCTGAGCGCCTAAATTCCAAATAAATGCGCGTTTCAGAGGCTCGGATGGATAGACAACTGGTTAAACTCGATAGAAAGTTCCTTTGGTGGCACTAGGGGCTTTCCGAACCCTCGATCTTTTCTTTTGAATTAGCAAAGCCATGTGCCGGGATTTCCCGATCGATGCGCATTTCGGGGGAGCAGAGGTCCCCAGATCACGATCGTCCCTACTAGAAAAACTATTGGCTCCCCCATGGGGTGGACAAGGAACGAGAATAAATTCGAATTGAGGAGGGGTTTTTGGAGTTAGTCACCGAAACACTTGTTTCAAAGGACAAAACCATTCGACGATTTCCCGCGCTCTGTAGAAAGTTAACATAGTGGCTTTCGAGAGCACTCCGAACCCTCGATCTCGGCTTTCAAACTAGCGAAAGCGAGTATAGGAATTTGCAGATCAACGCACACTTCGTAGGCCCGTATGGTTTGGCGTCTACCAAAGTTACATCGAAATTTACAATGATAAGTTCCCAGCAGCTCCGAAACATAGATCTCGGCTTCCGAATTTGCGAAGCCGATTGTAGGAATTTCTTGATCGACACTCGTTTCGGTGGTGCCACGATTCCTTATCGCGACCAGCCCATCGGGAAAATCAATCTGCCGCCTAAATTCGGAAAAGATATTATTGTCCATTATGGGGTTCTATAAACCCTTGATCTTTGCTTCTGTACTGGCGGATGCATGTATAGGAATTCCCAAACAAAGCGCATTTCGAAGGCTAACCAACGGTTGGGCGGCTGCCCAAACTCGCTATAAAGTTAATATGCAAGGTTACGGAGCGCTACGAACCCTCGATCCAGTCTTTTGAAAAGGCAAATGCGATAATGGGAATTTCCCGAGCAACTCGCGTTTCAGACTCCGCGACTGTTGGGCAGTTGCCTAATCTTGCCAGGAGTTACTATGGTGGCTTCCGGGGCGTCCCAAACACTTGATCTCATCTTTCGAATCGGTGAAGCTGAGCACATGAATTCGCGATAAATGCTCATTGTTGAGGATCGAACGGTTAGAGAACTGCCTAAGCTCGACAGAAAGTTACTATTGTGGATTTTGGGCACTCTGAAGCGTCGATCTTATCTTTTGAATTGGGGAAGCCAAGTACTGGGATTTCCCGATTGACGCGCATTTCGAGGGAACAAAGGTCCCTAAATCGCGACCAACCCCAATAGAAAAACGATCGGCCACCCATATGGGGTTGGTAAATGGGTAGGGCAGCTCGTGTCTATAAGGACCGAGAATAAATTCGAACTGAGGATTGGTTTTTGGAGCCAGTAAAGTGAAACGCTTGTTTCGAAGGGAAAACCTGTTCGGCGATTTCCCACACTCTGCTAAAGTTACCATAGTGGCTTTCGTGAGCACTCCGAGCCCTCGATCTCGGCTTTCAAGCTAGCGAATGCGAGTATAGGAATTTGCAGATCAACGCACACTTCGTAGGCCTAGACGGTTTGGCGTCTACCCAAATTACATAGAAATTTACTATGGCGGTTTCCTAGCAACTATGAAACATAGATCTCTCCTTCCAAATTTGCGAAGCCGAAAGTAGGAATTTCACAATCGTCCTGCATTTCGTTGGCCCGACGGCTCCATGTGGTGACAAGCCCAATGGGAATTTCGATCGATAGCCCGAGCTTGGTAAAATGTCCCTATGGTGCATTTCGAGGCACTATGAACCCAAGATCTTTGCTTCTGTACTAGCGGACGTGAGTATAGGAATTCTCGAACAATGCGCATTTCGGAGGCCAACCGACGGCTGCAAAAACTCGCTATAATTTACTATTGTGGGTTATAGGGTGCTGGGAAATCTCGACCCCATTATTCGAACTAGAGAATGCGAGTATAAGTATTTTCCAGTCAACACGCGTTTCGGATTCCCCGACGGTTGGGTAGCTGCCCAATCTTACTAGGGAGTTACTATGGTGGCTTCCTGGGCATTCCAAACCCTCGATGTCGACTTCAGAACTGGAGAAGCCAAGCTCATGAATTCCTAATAAATGCGCGTTTCAGAGGCTCAGACGGATAGACAACTGGTTAAACTCGACAGAAAGTTCCTATGGTGGCACTCGGGGCTTTCCGAAACCTCGATCTTGTATTTTGAATTAGCAATGTCGTGTGCCGGGATTTCCCAATCGATGTGCATTTCGGGGGAACAGAGGTCCCCAGATCGCGATCAACCCATCTAGAAAAACGATCGGCTCCCCCATAGGGTGGGTGGGTGGGTGGGTGGTAGGTAAAAGGAACGAGAATAAATTCGAATTGAGGAGGGGTTTTTGGAGTTACTCACGGAAATGCTTGTTTCAAAGGACTTATCTGTTCGGCGATTTCCCCCGCTTTATATAAAGTTACCATAGTGGCTTTCGAGAGCACTCCAAATCCTCGATTTCGGCTTTCAAACTAGAGAAAGCGAGTATAGGAATTTACAGATCAACGCACACTTCGTAGGCCCGTATGGTTTGGCGTCTACCCAAGTTACATCGAATTTTAAAATGATAAGTTCCTAGCAACTCCGAAACATAGATCTCGGCTTCCGAATTTGCGAAGCCGAGTGTAGGAATTTCATGATCGACTCGCGTTTCGGTGGCACGACGGTTCCTTATCACGACCAGCCCATCGGGAATATCAATCTGCCGCCTAAATTCGTAAAAAGTTAATATGGTCCATTCTTGGGGGTCTATAAACCCTTGATCTTTGCTTCTATACTGGTGGATGCAAGTATAGGAATTCCCGAACAAAGCGCATTTCAAGGGCCAACCAACGGTTGGGCGGCTGCCCAAACTCGTTATAAAGTTACTGTGCTAGGTTATGGAGCGCTACAAACCCTCGATCCAATCTTTTGAACTAGCAAATGCGATTATAGGAATTTCCCGAGCAACTCGCGTTTTAGACTCCGCGAATGTTGGGCGGCTGGCTAATCTTGCCAGGAGTTACAACACTGGCTTCCGGGGCGTTCCAATCAGTTGATCTCAGCTTTCGAATCGACGAAGCCGAGCACATGAATTCCCGATAAATGCTCATTTTGGAGGCTCGAACGGTTTGACAACTACCTAAGCTCGACAGAAAGTTACTATGGTGGCTTTCGGGGCTCTCCGAACCGTGGATCTTATCTTTTGAATTGGCGAAGCCAAGTGCCAGGATTTCCCGATTGACGTGCGTTTCGGGGGAACAAAGGTCCCTAGATCGCGACCAACCCAAATAGGAAAATCATCGGCCCCCTATATGGGCGGGTTGAGTGGGTAGGGCGGGTGGTGTTTACAAGGACCGAGAATAAATTCGAACTGAGGAGGGGTTTTCAGAGCCAGTTAAGTGAAACTCTTGTTTCGATGGAAAAACCTAATCGGCGATTTCCCTAACTCTGCTAAAGTTAACAAAGTAGCTTTCGTGAACACTCCGAACCCTCGATATCAGCTTTCAAACTAGAGAATGCGAGTATAGGAATTTGCAGATCAACGCACACTTCGTGGGCCTAGACGGTTTGGCGTCTACCAAAATTACATAGAAATTTACTATGGCGGTTTCCTAACAACTATGAAAAATAGATCTCGGCTTCCAAATTTGCGAAGCCGAATGTAGGAATTTCACGATCTTCCTGCGTTTCGGTGGCCCAACGGTTCCATGTGGTGACTGGCCCAATGGGAATTTCGATCGGCCGCCCGAGCTCGGTAAAATGTTACTATGGTGCGTTTCGGGGCAATATGAACCCTAGAACTTTGTTTCTGTACTAGAGGATGCAAGTATAGGAATTCCCGAACAATGCGCATTTCGAAGGCAAACTGACAGCTGCCAAAACATGCTATAATTTACTATGATGGGTTACAGGGTGCTGGGAATCGTCGATCCCACCATTCGAACTAGAGAATGCGAGTATTGGAATTTTCCAATCAAAGCGCATTTCAGAATCCCCGACGATTGAGCTACTGCCCAATCTTACTAGGGAGTTACTACGGTAGCTTCCTGGGCATTCCAAACCCTCGATCTCGGCTTTAGAACTGGCGAAGCTGAGCACATGAATTCCCAATAAATGCACATTTCAGAGGCTCGGACAGATAGACAACTGGTTAAACAAGACAGAAAGTTCCTATGGTGGCACTTAGGGCTTTCCAAACCCTCAATCTTGTCTTTTGAATTCGCAATGTCGTGTACCGGGATTTCCCGATCGACGAGCATTTGGGGGGAACAGAGGTCCCCAGATCGCGATCGGCCCAACTAGAAAACGATCGGATCCACCTTGGGGTGGGTGGGTGGGGCGGGTAGTGTGTATAAGGAACGAGAATAAATTCGAATTGAGGAGGGGTTTTTGTAGTTAGCCACTGAAACGCTTGTTTCAAAGGACAGAACCGTTCGGTGATTTCCCGCGCTCTTTAGAAAGTTAACATAGTGGCTTTCGAGAGCACTCCAAACCCTCGATCTCGGCTTTCAAACTAGCGAAAGTGAGTATAGGAATTTGCGGATCAATGCACACTTCGTAGGCCTGTATGGTTTGGCGTCTACCAAAGATACATCGAAATTTACTATGATAAGTTCCTAGCAGCTCCGAAACATAGATTTCGGCGTCCAAATTTGCGAAGCTGAGTGTAGGAATTTCATGATCGACGTGTGTTTCAGTAGCCCGACGGTTCCTTATCGCGACCATCCCATCGGGAATGTCAATCTACCGCCTAAATTCAGAAAAGTTACTATGGTCCATTCTGGGGGTCTATTAATCCTTGATGTTTGCTTCTGTACTGGCGGATGCGAGTATAGGAATTCTTGAACAAAGCGCATTTCGAAGGCCAACCAACGGTTGGGCGGCTGCCCAAACTCGTTATAAAGTTACTATGCTAGGTTACGGAGCGCTACGAACCCTCGATCCAATCTTTTGAACTGGCAAATGCGATTATAGGAATTTCCCGAGAAAATCGCGTTTCAGACTTTACGACTGTTGGGCGGCTGTTTAGTCTTGCTAGGAGTTACTATGGTGGCTTCTGGGGCATTCCAAACACACGATCTCAGATTTCGAATCGGCGAAGCTCGAGCACATATATTCCTGATAAATACTCATTTTGGAGGCTCGAACGGTTGGACAACTGCCTAAGCTCGACAGAAAGTTACTATGACGGCTTTCGTGGCTCTTTGAACCATCGATCTTATCATTTGAATTGGCGAAGCCGAGTGCTGGGATTTCCCGATTGACGCGCATTTCGGGGGAACAAAGGTACCTAGATCGCGACCGACCCAAATAGAAAAACGATTGGCCCCCCATATGGGGTGGGTGTGTGGGTAGGGCAGGTGGTGTCTACAAGGACCAAGAATAATTCGAACTAAGGAGCTGTTTTTGGAGCTAGTTAAGTGAAACGCTTGTTTCGAAGGAAAAACCTATTCGGCAATTTTCCACACTCTGCTAAATTTGCCGTAGTGGCTTTCGTGAGCATTCTGAACACTCGATCTCGGCTTTAAACTAACGAATGCGAGTATAGGAATTTGTAGATCAACGCACACTTTTAGGCCTAGAGGGTTTGGCGTTGTAACAACCCGTATTTTCAATAACCTGTTATAACGTAAATCGAGGAAGAATTTAATTCTAAAATCTGAATCAAGGGAAACGAGCTATGCCATTGCGTTCGTCTCGGAAAAATACGCGAAATAGAGTCCGAGTTTTCGAAAATCGGAGTCCGTATGACCCGATTAAGGCCCAATGAAGTTTTCAAAAAATTCCAAGGTAAAAACAGATTTCAAATTCAAACTTGAAATTGGAAAAATTGGGCCAATTGGGCCAGGCGGGAAAATTCCCGCCACAGTACCCAAGTCGACAGCCCTGTCGACTTGGGAGTCGACTTGGTCTGACCAGGTCGACAGCCCTGTCGACTTGGCTGTCGACTTGGCTCAGACGCCCAGGTCTGCCTAGTGCACCATTTTTGAGAATGTGTTGAGCTTGGGGGCCAGATTCGATTTGGAGGGTTGAGATGAGAACTAGGGTTTAATCCTATGGTCTAAATCACTAGCCTAGTCTATAAATAAGACCCTAACCTACCCTAAATCATCATTAATCTATCCTACAACTAAACTATGGCAAAATCAAACCTCTCATGGCCTCCACTCTCTTCATACAATTCCTAAACAAATTTCTAAGAGATTTCCATGCATATAAGTGTATTTAGGCTTGTATGATCCTCTTTAGCTTGCATTAAAGTCTTGTTTCTCTATTGGAATCATAAAGTAGGAGTCTTGATCAAGTTTGCTTTCATTTTTGGGGTTTTAATTTGTTGCATAAGCGGTTTCTTACATTTGCTATACTCATTTGAGTCCGCATAAGCATTGTAAGCCCTATTCCTCTCATACTTGAACTTTGAAGTTAAATGCATGATACGCAAGTTGTCATAAGTTATGCAAGTTTTATTATGCAAGTTTGTTTATGCAAGTATGATATGCAAGTTGACATATGTTATGCAAGTTTGTTTATGCAAGTATGATATGCAAGTTGACATATGTTATGCAAGTTTGTTTACGCAAGTATGATATGCAAGTTGTCATAAGTTATGCAAGTTTTATTATGCAAGTTTGTTTATGCAAGTATGATACGCAAGTTGACATATGTTATGCAAGTTTGTTTATGCAAGTATGATATGCAAGTTGACATATGTTATGCAAGTTTGTTTATGCAAGTATGATATGCAAGTTGACATATGTTATGCAAGTTTGTTTATGCAAGTATGATATGCAAGTTGACATATGTTATGCAAGTTTGTTTATGCAAGTATGATATGCAAGTTGACATATGTTATGCAAGTTTGTTTATGCAAGTATGATATGCAAGTTGACATATGTTATGCAAGTTTATTTATGCAAGTATGATATACAAGTTGTCATATGTTATGCAACTTTGTTTATGCAAGTTTGGGATGGTCATATGGTTCATGTTATCATGTTATGCATGCTTTTTGGGCCTAAAAATGTAATATGCAAGTGTGTGAACCCATGAACATTTCATATGCCACCATGTTGAACTTGTGGCTTTAACACTTTTATGTCATGATTATGCCAAGTTCCCTCTTTCTATCCTTTATGCGCTATTGCGATATGTAAGCGATGGGATTGCGTTTGGGGTTTGGGTGAACTTAAAAGACATAAAAACATGAGCTTGGGAATTTACCTATTAAGTTAGGTCTACCCGTTGGGAATTTACCTATTAAGTTAGGTCTACCCAATTGCTTGAAAATTTGTAACATGATGGACATGACACTTAGAAAAGATAAGTGTGGCCAACTCGAGGTTAGGTTGAGTTTGTAGCGTAAACCTACCCGGAACCGACCGGCTTAACTAGTTGCTAAAACAATAGGACCCAATGTGAGAAGTTGGTCATGTTGTACCTTGAACCCGAGGTTAGACCAAGTTGTGGTGTAAAGCTACCCGGACCCGCCGGCTTAACTAGTAACCACAACAAAGTCTAATGTGAGAGGTTAAGGCGCATTAATTAATTAATGCCTTGTGATTAGGGATAAGTCATGGACCACTGGAATACTTAACCAATGAAAACACGATGGGTTGCTAGGGTTAAGTCATGAACCTTGGGTACACTTAACCAACTTGGTACTTGAATGAGTTGGGTTAACCACGTTAACCCATTAAGGAAACCCTAGTTGCGTGGTCCTTTGCACCAGTAACCCTCTTAGTTGTATCATGACACCCTAGGGACTAGGCTAGGGAGGGGCACGATTACTGGGATGCCATGTAAGCGACCAAACGACGGCTGAGTAGGTGCGCCGGTGTGGGTTCAGGCGGGCCATGATCGTGCACATGGTCCGGAGTTGAAAAAGCAGGCACGGGCACCAGTAGGTTTAAACTGTGCGTGCTTGGTTTGTGTCGGTGGTTGACACCCTAGGACTTGATACACACTAGGGTGGACCTAGCACAGTTTAGCTACACTTCGTAGTTGGGCCGTATGACATAGACACTTGACGAGATAGGCTTATAGGGAGCCGATCGACTAGACCGTGCTAGTTGGACCTTGGTTTGGGTCACTCATGATGTTGGGCCAAACTTGGGCCTGGGGATCACTTCTTGTTTACACTTTGGACCCCGTATTGGGGTCACTTCATGTTATTGGGCCAAAGCTTGGGCCAAGAGATCAATACCTGTTTATTTAAGTCATGTTAGTTGACTAGTACACCTATGGTGCAAAACCTTAATCCTGATTATGCGATGACACCTTTTTCTACCTTGATAGTTAATCATCATGCTAGTATGTTGTTATCCTTATGTTCATCGCTTGCTGCCCATACCAGTTAACTTTATCAGTTTACATTGATTGTAGTAGGGCTTACTCAGTCTTTTTGACTGACCTGTTTTCTTTCGCCTCTTTTCTTCCGTCCCCCCCCCCCCTCCCACATTCTCAGGGAGGGAATACAGGAGCCTAGCTTGGATTTTCGATTACTTGCTTGTTGGATTTCAGTACATGTACGCTTTCTACATGAAGCTAGCTATGGTTCTCACGTATTTTGGGGATAGCACTTATGTATTTCTGTTTTCAGATGATGTTGTTTTATCTAGACGTGTTTATTGGGAAAATTGATACTATGTTGTACCAGACTTGTTTTGAAATGGTTTAAATCTTCCATTGTTTTATCTATGTTATTTACTTTGTTTACATATATACATATGTTCTTGTTCTGCCTTGATATATCATTTTGCATGTTTACCTGATTCAAACACCCCTCCAAAGTCAGTGCACTTGCAAGAGCGGTACTGGCGGAGGTGGGGTGTTACATTTGGTATCAGAGCATATGGTTTACGAGAAGGAACAAAAAGGTTTTTTTTTAGAAAACTTTTGGAAAACTATTTTCAAAACTAAGTATAAAGTATTTTCCAAAGAAAAGTCTAGTTTATTTTAAAGGCTATTCCCCAAAAAGCCATTAGCAAAATCCCTTCGTTTTTCTCCATTTTGAATCTATTTTTTTTCGTTTTCAATATGGCCAATAACTTTGCCATTCCGGAGGGAGTACACGTACCTTTTTGGTATAGGAGACTTTTTGAGGCTAGTGCGACCGAAGCCGGCCCCGCTGATGTTCCCCCTCCTCCAGTAGTTAATGTTCCTCCTCCCCCTCAGCATCCACAAGAGGATTTCGCGGAGATTTGTAAGAACTTTAAGGCGTTGGGTTGCAAGAATTTCATTGGAACCGAGACATATGTAGAGGCCAGAAATTGGTTGAAAGAAACCGATGATCTTTTTACCTTCTTTAATATAGATGATCGTAGGAAGGTTTTATTAGCATTGTGGTTGTTAATGGAAGAAGCTGCACGTTGGTGGGTGGTCACCACCGTTACTAGGCCAATTGAGACTTGGGAAGACTTTCGGGGAAAGTTTGGACTAAGGTTCCTATCACTGAAGCAAGGGGACATAACTATTAGGGAATACATAGATCAGTTTAATCAACTGGCTCAGGTCGGTTTAGACTTGGTTAACACAGCTCAGAAGAAGGCCCTATGCTTTGCTCTAGGATTAAACGAGCCATTACATGGTTTGGCCATGACTCATATACCCTTGGGGGCAACTTTTGAGAGTTTGGTGAATATGGCCCTACTTAATGAAGAGAATATGAGTGACAAGGAGGAGATCAAGATGAATGATTCTCAAGCCAAGAAGACTGATTCCCAATGGAAAGGAAATCAGGGTAATCCAAGCGGTCAGAGTAGTCAAGGCAATAAGAACAAGGACAAGGGCAAGAACAACAAGAGAAAGTGCCATTATTGCGGTTCAGTTGGGCATCTTAGTAAGGATTGTCGGAAGAGAAAAAGGAATAATGGTGAAGGCTTTTTTTGCGGAGAGACTGGACATTTCAGTAAGGATTGCCCGAAGAAGCAAGGGCAAGGCCAGGGTCAGACTCAGCGTGCTGGACCTTCGAGAGGGCAAGTTCATGCTCTCAATGCTGCTCCAGTTCCCGATCGAGGTAGTATTTCTGTTGAAAGCCTTGTATACATTTCTGATTTTCCTGTTCGTACCTTGTTTGATTTTGGTGCATCGCATAGCTTATTTCATCTGATCTAGTTGAAAGTTTGCACCTGAGTACTAGTCTATTTTATGATCCCGTGTGTGGTTCAAATCCAATTGGGGTTTTTGCCCACTTGTCTATTATCTACGTGAATTTGAAAAACTCTATCTCAAGTGTAGAGTTCTCGTGTGATGCTTGTATTCTCGGTTTCATGGGGTATGAGTTGATTTTGACCATGGATTGGTTGTCCGGTTTTGGAGCCATTCTTGATTTTTTGAGCATAGGGTTGTGCGGCTCATGACTCGCCTCGGTAATACCCTAGGAATTTCTATTAACCCTATGAGTCTCGTCATGTTGTGTTATCTTAAATCCCTCGACTCGTCTATCGATAGTTTGCAATCGGTGAGGGTGGCCCGAGAATATCCTGATATCTTGGGTGAAGTGAAGGGGGTTACCCCTAAACGAGAGATAGATTTCTGCATTTATCTGGTTGATAATGCCAAGCCAGTTATGTGGCCGATAAGGCACATGGTCCCGTGAGACGGGAGCTAAGTAAGCAAGTGAAGGAGTTGCTTGAGAAGAACTCCATTCGATGAAGCATTTCCGAGGAAGATGCTCTAGTAGTATTCGCTAATAATGTGGACAGTTCGCTTCGCCCGTGTGTTGATTATCGTGAGTTGAACAAGAGGAATAGACAACCATTACCAAGGATCGATGATCCGATTGATCAGCTTGTAGGAACATCTGTTCTCTCTTGATCTTGCTACTGGATTCCATCAGCTCAGAATAGCTGAGGATAGTATAGACAAAGCTGCGTTCAGAACTCCAGATAGATTCTTAGAATGGCTGGTCATGCCATTCGGTTTGACTAATGCACCCGCATATTTGGTGGACTTGATGAGTAGGGTGTTCAGGGAGTTCTTGAACAAGTTTGTCGTGGTCTTCGGAGATGATACTCTGATCTTCTCTAGGGATAAGGAAGAGCGCGCAAGGCATCTCGTGGAGGTGAAGGATACTGTAACACCCCGCCTCCGCTAGGGTCACTCGCAAAGGAATGCACTAGCTTTAGAGGGGCATTATTGGTAAACATGCACAGAAATATCACAAGACAGAACATATATAAATAGCGGGAGTAAAATCAAACTTTCATAACATTAATAAATGAGGTCAAAAGCCTTTTTACATCAGAGTACATCAAAACCTGTATTGCCGAAATAAAGAATCATGAAACCTTTTTCATAAATTATTCCCCAATTAAAAACAGTAAAGTCGCCACAGCCAAGAAATGTCCAAGCCATCCATGATGACCTTCAAGCAGAAGAAGTCCGAACTAAACAACATTGCTTCCTCCCTGAAACCTGGGGGGGGGGGGAACGGAAGAAAAGACGCGAAACAAAACGGGTCAGTCAAAAAGACTGAGTAAGTCCTATCTACTTCCAGTATAAAAACAGGTAAAGGTAACATGACATGCATAAACTGAAAGTAAACATAAAGATGACTACAAGATAGATAAACTAAATCGGGGTAACAGGCTGAACTACTGTAGCAAGCTAAACTAAGGTATCGTGATAAACCACGGTGTCATGATAAATCAAGTTATCACATCGCCAGGTTTCTATCAAGTATACTATCCCAAGGTATCTACCTCGTCTAATATCCCACGGTATCTATTATGTATATTTTTCCTGGTTCTAACATGTATATCTGCTCTGCACCTCTCGTACTAGTATCCCAACCTTGTTATGTGTTAACCATGAATGTCCCTTACTCAAAGTCGTGTAATGGTCCATGTCAACCTAATATATCACATATATAGGTTACTCAACTCGTATGTTTCTTTCCATGTATGTAAGTTCAGTCCTTTGCCGTACCTCGTACGGGCTTCCTCATGTATTATCCTTGAAATCGTTTGGACTGTCACCCTTGTTCTAGCTAGGCTCTTCCATATGAATCATCGTTTGAACTACTAGGACTTACGCCACCTAGCACCACTAGGGATTTCGCTTACCTATTGCACGCTTTCGTATTTCGGTTTGGGTTAAACCACCTAGGCCACTAGGGATTACGCTAACCCTCAACCGCGCCCTTTTTCCCATGCATTCATCGTGAATCGTTTTTCTATAACTGTATGCACATGTATCACATCGTGCCATCCGAGTCCTGTCCCAGGGCAAAACAAGAAATATAGGACTCGGTCGGGAGCTTTAGATTTATCTGCCGACGCAGATACTAAGGTCTGCTTTTCTACACGTGGCTATGGTCCCACGAGACCCCTCCCTCAACTAGTGAAAGGCAACACAAGAGAAAATCTTGCATGAGAACTACACTCCGGCCAGCCACATCCTACGGCCTACCTCACCCATAATTAGATAGCAATTATGGTCTGTTGGGTGTTCCCTGCCCTTCCGTACGTACACGCTTGACTCAAGATGGTAGATGATCGGCGAACTTGCTATCTCGGGAACCTTATGTATCCGTCGACTCACTGCTATCCACCCCAGTCTTTAGGTCGCTCGCATAGCAACCAAGGCATATTCTTGGTTCTTCTACCGCAGACCTCAACCTCTTGTGAGCCCAGGATGATCATCTGCGACCTCACAGAGGGATACCAAGAATATCCTCACGTTCCCCGAAGCCGCTGCTTCGTTACCCGGTTCGCTGGAGCCTTTATCTTGATCAGATAGCCTGCTCCTACACGTATACTTAAACGATGACCTACCCTATCGGGTTACTCATCTATCTAAGAGGTGGTCCAAATTTCCTTGACTAAAAATTATTACTTAGTTTCCCTTAACTAAGGTTTACCACTTAGCCTTATTTCCATAATCCTTGTTAACTATGGTTATTTACCTAATCCTCCGAATTAGGGTTTATCTAATGGGTTAAGTGTCACTTAAGTTCATAACTTAGCCCGTCTACAAACCTTGTCAAAATTGGCTAAGTATACAAGTCCAAGACTTATCCCTACAAACCATGTGTCAAGTTGGTTAAGTATATCAAGGAATCCATGACTTAACCTCGTCTAATTATCATTTTAGATTGGTTAATTATATAAATTAACTTGACCTTGTCATCAAATTGGTCAAGCGTATTCAAGTGATTCGTGACTTAGCCTTATCATGTTTTCACGTTAGATTGGTTAAGTATAGATTAACTTAACCTCATCAAATTAACGAGTTAGATTGGTTAAGTATACGTCACTTAACCTCATCAAATTAACGAGTTAGATTGGTTAAGTATAGGTCGCTTAACCTCATCAAATCATCGTGTTAAATTAGTTAAGTGTTTAACTTAACCCCATTAAATTACCAAGTTGGATTAATTAAGTCTAGGCTAACTTAACCCCATCTGATTACCATGTTTAGATTAGTTAAGCTTAATCTTAACCCCATCCATTAATTGTATTATACGGTTAAGTGTCATTAAGAAAATTTACTTAACCTTATCACGTTATCGTGTTGGATTGATTAAGTGTTGGTTAGCTTAATCCCGTCCACTAGCCGTATAAAAATGGTCAAGTGTCATTAGGCAAATCAAGTTACTTAACCTACCCAAGCTTATCATGTTTTGTTAAGTATCATTAGCCTAATCAAATTACTTAACCCATTTGTCCATATCATATTTGGTTAAGCCTCATTAATCAAATTAACTTTACCCTATTATGTGGCATTAATTTAATTAATGCACCCTCAACCTCTCACATTAGACCTTGTTGTGGTTACTAGTTAAGCCGGGCGGGTCCGGGTAGATTTACACCACAACCTAGTCTAACTTCGGGTCTTAAGCGTGACATGACCAACTTCTCACATTGGGTCCTATTGTTTGCAACTACTAGTTAGGCCGGTCGGTTCCGGGTAGTTTTACGTTGCAAACTCAACCCAACCTCGAGTTGGCCATACTTATATTATCTAAGTTCATCATGTTTCCAAAACATGTTACAAGTTTTCAAGCATTTGGGTAGACCTAACTTAATAGGTAAATTCCCAAAGGGTAGACCTAACTTAATAGGTAAATTCCCAAGCTCATGTTTTTATGCATACTTACATGCCAACCTCCATGTTATCTTTCAAGTCATATTTTCAAGTATAAACACATGTCATAATCAAGTTAAGGTTTCACGACATGTTCATGTTTATCTAACTACCCCAAAGTCGTGTTTTCCAACGCAAGCAAAAGCGAGTCAACATAGTAAGGATACTACGCCACATATTGGCCTCAAAACATGCATGATGCCAAAAAGGGATTGGCTTCCACATGCACAACCTTAGCCAAAAACATGCATAGTGTCATAAGGTGATTTGGCCACAAACATGCATAGTATCTCAAGGGGATTTGGCCATAAACATGCATAGCATAAAAGGGGATTACTTGCATAAGTGTTCATGTCATAAACCTATCATGAAGGGATGAACATGCCCATGTTACTCATGTGATAAAAAGGTAAACTTGCATATTATCATAAGGGATTTCGGGTTCATATACTTGCATAGCCTCAAAGCCACATTCATGCACATGTTTCATGAGTCAAAGTGGTTTCAAGTGTGCATGCTAACATACCACAAGCAAAGGTCCAATCTTGCATGGCAAACTAAGTCCAATGCAACATGCATAGCATGGTTTAGTCGCTACAACATCATCCAAAGTCATATATTCATGTTAAAGAGGCAAACTAGGTTCCCATAGGCTAACATACTCATGTTACTTTGCATTTTATCCCATGTCACATCAAGATCATCGTTTAAATCTACAAGTAGCTAGAACTTACATAGTATGGCAAGAGGACTAGGAGCATGAATCTTTTTGGCGAAGAAAGGTGGCTCCTTTGATGAAGATCCGCCATGAAACTCGCATAGCAACGTTGATTTGGCCTCTATTTGGTGTAGCAAGCTTTCACCTTTTGATTTGGACCCGATTTGAATGCATAGGCTCTAGGGATTGGAGATGGAGGCCATGATCAAGATTGATTTTGGCAGCACTTAGTTGCTAGGTTTGATTTTTAGGGATTTAGGTTAGGTTTAGGGTCTTTTTATAGAGATTAGGATAGTTTTAGGCCCTTAGATTAACCCTAGGATAGATTAGGACCATCAGATCTCGGAAGCTTCCAGAACCAGCCCAAGAACAAGACCAGGTGAGACAAACAGGTGCGCCAGGCAAATTGCCCCGGCCACCCCCTGTCGACAGGCAAGTCGACAGGGCTGTCGACTTGGTCTGGGCCCAAGTAGATAGGCCTGTCGACAGCCCTGTCGACATGGCCCAGGCAGGAAACTTCCCGCCTAGCCACAGATCTGATTTCCAAAACTGTTTCCGAAATTCAAATTTCCAGAAATCTTCTTTGGGCCTTAAACGGGTCATACGGACTCCGATTCTCGAAAACTCGGATTCTATTTCGCGTATTTTTCCGAGACGAACGCAATGGCACAGACCGTTTCACTTGATTCAGAATTTATAATTTAATTCTGTCTTGATTCTTGATTTAACGTGTTGTAAAAATCCGGGTTGTTACATTCTCCCCTTCTTAAAGGATTTCGTCCCCGAAATCTCAAAGTTAGGAAGAACATATCCTACCATCCATCATCCATCTACTCAAACCATCATCCACAAGCAACCATTGTCCTTAGACGACTCCTAATGCTTTATGAATATATGCAAAACGTGTGTGTACATGTTCCTTAGCTAATGCTAATGATCAGGCCTGAAAAATCTCTTGAATGCAAAAATATGTTTAGTGCACTGAATCCATCATGTATGCAAATAGTCCTAGTCATATACACTATATGCGTGCACAAACATTCAATCATATGCAATATCCGCATGATAAAACATTCAATTTCATCCATAAACAAGTATAAATACTCGTGCATATGCAATATGAAATGTGACCGAGTCGAGCTAATATCTAATGTAAATTCGCGCATCCACGAGCAACCACTTGCAACCATTTGCAACCATATCAACCATAACATGTTTCAAATACATGTTTACATCCATAGGGTTCTACCTAAGATTCCCTGAAACAGGGTCGAGAAGATAACCAAAACAAACTCCGTACGGGGTTTGTAACAGAGACAGAACCGAGAGGATATCCATAAAAGATAGCCTACAAGCAAGCTCAACAGAAAAACAGGGATCGAGGATATATTCCCCAAAAGAGATATCATGCACGTATTTAGTCTTCAGTCTCCTGAGTCGCATTACCTTGAGCTTAGTTCCATCGTGCCTTGACTGCTTTTGACTTCACGATTTCGTAGCTCCTTGATTCCTATTTCCAAGGTGCGAGTGAAACTCATTTCACTGTCGCCTCTCGTTTCACTTTCACTTATTCTTTCCCTAGTATACTTGGCTCCAGCATATCCACGTACTCAAGCCAGCTCCCCAAATTTCACTAGTGAATTCTGGATCTCGTTTTCCGATGCCAACCCAAATTGCCAAGAGTCCTTACTAGGGTGATTCCCATAACTCATGCATAATCGAAACGAACCATCCACCTTAACGGTGAATTCTATTCAAACGGATTACCAACAACTGCATCTTGGGATTCTAGGTAACTAGCCATGACAGAACCCAAAAGGTTACACGAGATTTCAAGGGTATTACCAAAACAAGCCAGGAGTCTAACTACCCTCCTTCTAAAACCGAGAGTGGCACCCCTTACTGGATAACCACTTCATCCTTAGAATCCATCCATAGCTTATAAACATAAGCATTATTTCCAAACTCAACACTTGGCATAGACATTCCCAAATCCAAACAAGTCATGTATAAATGGACTGATTCTCCAATAGGACTTTGAGACAAAAATGGGATTCTCTATTACGTTAGTACTTAAGGTGCAGAAACTCAACTATCGAAGCGGACTTAAAAGATGCGGTGATCAAAACAAAGTCCCGACAGGATGATAGAAAAGCTAAACCTTTAACAAGATCGTTACCCTCCTCCTGAGGTACCCTAGAAATGAGAGCATACCATTGCCCTCCGAATGATCTTGTCCCTGTTCCATGATACTTAACTATCCGTCCCGTTTCACCATGCCAAAGGTACTCTCTCGTCGTGGGTTTCATTGTTCATCTTTCTTCCTCCTTTTAGGACTCAGCCATACCAACATGTTGCTTATCCCTGAGCTCGTATCCTTTATCCTTGTTCTTACTATCCTTTCATAACTCTGCAACGGTCTCTCGAGAACCACCTCCATCGTACGGGAAACACTTACGCAGCTAGAAAGACTAGTCGCAGTCAAAACCACTGTGACTACAGATGGAGGAAAGAAAGGAAAAGAGATTCAATCAAGGAAACAAGGATAATGCTAATGGCCTTTGGGGAATAGCCTTTTTCTTTTAAAAGAAAATTTTTCTTGAAAAATGCTTCTTTGTAAACGGTTTTTCAAATAATTTTCTGAAGGTCTTTAAAAACTTTTGCCCAGTCTAGTAACCTTCTGCTCTGATACCAAATGTAACACCCCGCCTCCGCTAGGGTCACTCGCAAAGGAATGCACTAGCTTTAGAGGGGCATTATTGGTGAACATGCAAAGAAATATCACAAGACAGAACATATATAAATAGCGGGAGTAAAATCAAACTTTCATAACATTAATAGATGAGGTCAAAAGCCTTTTTACATCAGAGTACATCAAAACCTGTCTTGCCGAAATAAAGAAGCATGAAACCTTTTTCATAAATTATTCCCCAATTAAAAACAGTAAAGTAGCCACAGCCAAGAGAAGTCCAAGCCATCCATGATGACCTTCAAGCAGAAGAAGTCCGAACTAAACAACATTGTTTCCTCCCTGAAACCTGGGGGGGGGGGGGGGAAACGGAAGAAAAGAGGCGAAACAAAACGGGTCAGTCAAAAAGACTGAGTAAGTCCTATCTACTTCCAGTATAAAAACAGGTAAAGGTAACATGACATGCATAAACTGAAAGTAAACATAAAGATGACTACAAGATAGATAAACTAAATCGGGGTAACAGGCTGAACTACTGTAGCAAGCTAAACTAAGGTATCGTGATAAACCTCGGTGTCATGATAAATCAAGGTACCACATCGTCAGGTTTCTATCAAGTATACTATCCCAAGGTATCTACCCCGTCTAATATCCCACGGTATCTATTATGTATATTTTTCCTGGTTCTAACATGTATATCTGCTCTGCACCTCTCGTACTAGTATCCCAACCTTGTTATGTGTTAACCATGAATGTCCCTTACTCAAAGTCGTGTAATGGTCCATGTCAACCTAATATATCACATATATAGGTTACTCAACTCGTATGTTTCTTTCCATGTATGTAAGTTCAGTCCTTTGTCGTACCTCGTACGGGCTTCCTCATGTATTATCCTTGAAATCGTTTGGACTGTCACCCTTGTTCTAGCTAGGCTCTTCCATATGAATCATCATTTGAACTACTAGGACTTACGCCACCTAGCACCACTAGGGATTTCGCTTACCTATTGCACGCTTTCGTATTTCGGTTTGGGTTAAACCACCTAGGCCACTAGGGATTACGCTAACCCTCAACCGCGCCCTTTTTCCCACACATTCATCGTGAATCGTTTTTCTATAACTGTATGCACATGTATCACATTGTGCCATCCGAGTCCTGTCCCAGGGCAAAACAAGAAATACAGGACTCGGTCGGGAGCTTTAGATTTATCTGCCGACGCAGATACTAAGGTCTGCTTTTCTACACGTGGCTATGGTCCCACGAGACCCCTCCCTCAACTAGTGAAAGGCAACACAAGAGAAAATCTTGCATGAGAACTACACTCCGGCCAGCCCACATCCTACGGCCTACCTCACCCATAATTAGATAGCAATTATGGTCTGTTTGGTGTTCCCTGCCTTTCCGTACGTACACGCTTGACTCAAGATGGTAGATGATCGGCGAACTTGCTATCTCGGGCACCTTATGTATCCGTCGACTCACTGCTATCCACCCCAGTCTTTAGGTCGCTCGCATAGCAGCCAAGGCATATTCTTGGTTCTTCTACCGTAGACCTCAACCTCTTGTGAGCCCAGGATGATCATCTGCGACCTCACAGAGGGATACCAAGAATATCCTCACGTTCCCCGAAGCCGCTGCTTCGTTACCCAGTTCGCTGGAGCCTTTATCTAGATCAGATAGCCTGCTCCTACACGTATACTTAAACGATGACCTACCCTATCGGGTTACTCATCTATCTATGAGGTGGTCCAAATTTCCTTGACTAAAAATTATTACTTAGTTTCCCTTAACTAAGGTTTACCACTTAGCCTTATTTCCATAATCCTTGTTAACTATGGTTATTTACCTAATCCTCCGAATTAGGGTTTATCTAATGGGTTAAGTGTCACTTAAGTTCATAACTTAGCCCGTCTACAAACCTTGTCAAAATTGGCTAAGTATACAAGTCCAAGACTTATCCCTACAAACCATGTGTCAAGTTGGTTAAGTATATCAAGGAATCCATGAATTAACCTCGTCTAATTATCATTTTAGATTGGTTAATTATATAAATTAACTTGACCTTGTCATCAAATCGGTCAAGCGTATTCAAGTGATTCGTGACTTAGCCTTATCATGTTTTCACGTTAGATTGGTTAAGTATAGATTAACTTAACCTCATCAAATTAACAAGTTAGATTGGTTAAGTATAGGTCACTTAACCTCATCAAATTAACGAGTTAGATTGGTTAAGTATAGGTCGCTTAACCTCATCAAATCATCGTGTTAAATTAGATAAGTGTTTAACTTAACCCCATTAAATTACCAAGTTGGATTAATTAAGTCTAGGCTAACTTAACCCCATCCGATTACCATGTTTAGATTAGTTAAGCCTAATCTTAACCCCATCCATTAACTGTATTATACGGTTAAGTGTCATTAAGAAAATTTACTTAACCTTATCACGTTTTCATGTTGGATTGATTAAGTGTTGGTTAGCTTAATCCAGTCCACTAGTCGTGTAAAAATGGTCAAGTGTCATTAGGCAAATCAAGTTACTTAACCTACCCAAGCTTATCATGTTTTGTTAAGTATCATTAGCTTAATCAAATTACTTAACCCATTTGTCCATATCATATTTGGTTAAGCCTCACTAATCAAATTAACTTAACCTTATTATGTGGCATTAATTTAATTTATGAACCCTCAACCTCTCACATTAGACCTTGTTGTTGTTACTAGTTAAGCCGGCCGGGTCCGGGTAGATTTAAACCACAACCTAGTCTAACCTCGGGTCTTAAGCGCGACATGACCAACTTCTCACACTGGTTCCTTTTGTTTGCAACTACTAGTTAGGCCGGTCGGTTCCGGGTAGTTTTACGTTGCAAACTCAACCCAACCTCGAGTTGGCCATACTTATATTATCTAAGTTCATCATGTTTCCAAAACATGTTACAAGTTTTCAAGCATTTGGTTATACCTAACTTAATAGGTAAATTCCCAAAGGGTAGAACTAACTTAATAAGTAAATTTCCAAGCTCATGTTTTTATGCATACTTACATGCCAACCTCCATGTTATCTTTCAAGTCATATTTTCAAGTATAAACACATGTCATAATCAAGTTAAGGTTTCGCGACATGTTCATGTTTATCTAACTACCCCAAAGTCGTGTTTTCCAACGCAAGCAAAAGCGAGTCAACATAGTAAGGATACTACGCCACATATTGGCCTCAAAACATGCATGATGCCAAAAAGGGATTGGCTTCCACATGCACAACCTTGGCCAAAAACATGCATAGTGTAATAAGGAGATTTGGCCACAAACATGCATAGTATCTCAAGGGGATTTGGCCATAAACAGGCATAGCATAAAAGGGGATTACTTGCATAAGTGTTCATGTCATAAACCTATCATGAAGGGATGAACATGCCGATGTTACTCATGTGATAAAAAGGTAAACTTGCATATTATCATAAGGGATTTCGGGTTCATATACTTGCATAGCCTCAAAGCCACATTCATGCACATGTTTCATGAGTCAAAGTGGTTTCAAGTGTGCATGCTAACATACCACAAGCAAAGGTCCAATCTTGCATGGCAAACTAAGTCCAATGCAACATGCATAGCATGGTTTAGTCGCTACAACATCATCCAAAGTCATATATTCATGTTAAAGAGGCAAACTAGGTTCCCATAGGCTAACATACTCATGTTACTTTGCATTTTATCCCATGTCACATCAAGATCATCGTTTAAATCTACAAGTAGCTAGAACTTACATAGTATGGCAAGAGGACTAGGAGCATGAATCGTTTTGGCGAAGAAAGGTGGCTCCTTTGATGAAGATCCGCCATGAAACTCGCATAGCAACGTTGATTTGGCCTCTATTTGGTGTAGCAAGCTTTCACCTTTTGATTTGAACCCGATTTGAATGCATAGGCTCTAGGGATTGGAGATGGAGGCCATGATCAAGATTGATTTTGGCAGCACTTAGTTGCTAGGTTTGATTTTTAGGGATTTAGGTTAGGTTTAGGGTCTTTTTATAGAGATTAGGATAGTTTTAGGCCCTTAAATTAACCCTAGGATAGATTAGGACCATCAGATCTCGGAAGCTTCCAGAACCAGCCCGAGAATAAGACCAGGTGAGACAAACAGGTGCGCCAGGCAAATTGCCCCGACCACCCCCTGTCGACAGGCAAGTCGACAGGGCTGTCGACTTGGTCTGGGCCCAAGTCGACAGGCCTGTCGACAGCCCTGTCGACATGGCCCAGGTGGGAAACTTCCCGCCTAGCCCCAGATCTGATTTCCAAAACTGTTCCCGAAATTCAAATTTCC